>CM051273.1:36066059-36137439 GCA_027921565.1 Artemia sinica | reverse complement strand
GGGGGGGGGGGGGGGGGGGCTCGAAAACATTTTTAATTTAATGCCTTTGGTACTTTAAGTTTATCTAAACTTTCCGTATTCACTAATCAATTACTTTCTTCATTGTTATTATTGTATATATGATCCTTTAAAGCATATTTTTATGGCAACAGATTTGAACTGAACTTTTCAAACAGTTTGCGGTAACGAACTGTTAGTAACGAAGGACTCGGACTAATTGCAACAGAAACTCTAAAAAACGGGATTTTGATTTACAATAGATACATAAACAAAATTGGCTTTTTATCAAGTCTCAGAAAATTTGCCTGATTTTTCCTAAAGTCAAGAGATCTTAATAAAAACCCATCATCACCTTCAGCATATTAGAAAACCCTTTTGTAAAGGTTTCAAGTTCCTATCTAGAAATAGTGGAATTTTGTATTTTTTTTTCCAGAAGAAAGATCACGGATGCGTGCTCATTTGTTTTTTTTTTAAGGGGCGATCGCATAAAACAATGATACTTGAAAGTCGAGAGAAAGCTTATTCAAACGGAATTTAAAAGTTCCAGTGCCCCTTTTGAGTAATCAAAAGGATTTGAGGTCAGTTTTTGTAATCAAAAAAGGATTGTTTTTTTTTATATCAGTAGGTAATTAGCGATTGTTCTCTGAGTTTGTATTCCGTATATACTCCCCTAATTACAGGCCAAGGAGCCTTTGGGGGGACTAGCACCGTGTATTATTGTATGTGCATTGATAATGAATAAAATCTTATCTTATCTAAGTAACTCCCCTCCCACGCACCCTTTTCCCCAAAGACATCCAATTAAAACTTTGAGATAACCATTTGATTCAGAATAGTTGAAAAGTTCAATTAGTATGCCTGTGGGGATTAAAAGACCCCCTCATGGCCCCTGGGGCAGGACTGTAAGTTACGCATTTTCCTCATTTTTAACATATAACATTTTACTTGAAAAATATGAAAATTGCTAGGAGGGAATCTTCTGCGTGGAGAAGTGGGGGGTGTCCTTGGAAAAAATTTCCATGGAAATGAAATTTTCCGAGGGGGGGGGAGAACTTTCAGGGGGAAACTTTACACGGAAGGACGGAAACGAATCTCCTGGCATTATTTGAAAAACGGTTAAAAATTAACCGTAATAACACCCTAGCATATGAGGGTGGTTGCCCCTTCCTCAACCCATGCTCTATACACTAAGGTTTGACTTTTTGTCATAATTCTTCAAGAAAGATTGCTCAAACAAAAGGGCCGTCGAATTTGAACGAGAAGTAAATTTAGAGACCTTTGAGAATTTAGCGTAAAGATTGAGGGTAGATGAAGGGACAATCCCCTTGTATAAGGAACAATTTATGTTCGTTTTCTGTAAATTTTAATGCTGCTACTTACTTTTAGCTGAAAATACTTGTTTTCTTTTATTTAATTTTCATCAAGGGGCGAAAGTTCTATGCGTTCGCGCAACAGGAAAACTTTTAAGCCAAAGGATTACATATACTGTCCATTGACTACAAGGTTAATTGTTATTCTTAAACAGAAAAGTGGTAGAGAGCAATGTTTTTACATTACTTTTTTTTTATAAATACACTGGCGTGAAATTAAATCGGGGCTTGGCACCAGCGACCCTTGAAATGTTGTGGTGACTGTGATCCATGGGTAACAATTGCAGAGCAACCAATGAGACTATGTCACAAAAAAATTGACCTTCTAAAGGTGGGACTTAAAACTAGAGCCGTAAATTTATCCTTTCTATGCCAGACATCTAAAACCAAAACAGTAGCTGTTGGTCAGATTTGGTTGATTTCCACCAGATCGTCAAGTAATTAGGCTGCTGACTAAAGATTTTAAAACCAGATTTCCCCATTTCCACAGACAGCATAACAAATGTAGATACGTCCAAAGGCAACGCTAAGAGCCTAGTTTTTACTTCACACCGAGTTCACTTGAGATCCGACGTTTTCATCTGGTGGTGTTAAGGGACCCTTTTCATCATTAACCAGACAAATCAAATTGAACCTGAAATGCTGAAAGATAACTAGGACAATAATTCTGACCAAATTTGGCTGACATCAAACGACCCCTTCTAGTTGATATTCAGGAAAAAAGAGATTAGGAGCCGTCCCCCTCTTCACCGAGGTCAAGTTGTTCCCATACCCCAGATACACACAACTAAGACATTAGCCGCTACCCTTCATCAAATTTTTCAGTAAAGAACAAATTATATTCTGCCTTTTAGAAAGCAAAGGGTTTAGAACCCTACTCAGATTTGGCCTTTACTATAGGCAACGCTACAGCGTTGCCTCTGATTACGATTGGTTGAGATCTGGCAACCCCTTTTTTCAGATATCCTAATAACTGAAATTTAGGATCCTCTTCCTCCCAAAAAGGTCAGCTGTCCCCGGATTCCCGAAAGGCATATCTTCGGCGCTACCTGTTTCCTTATCTCTCCGGCTAAGAACCAATAATATCTTGTGGTGAATTTTCTGAGGAAAGGAATTTAGGGACCACGTACTCCTACAGAGGTCAGAGCAGATAAAGGTAAAGAAATGAGCATGGGCGTACGGGGGGGGGGGGGAGGGGTCTGCTACCCCCCTAGAACTGCAAATTTACACTAGATATGGCTGAAAAAGCAGATGGTTGAAAAAGCAGTAGAAAAAAGGTAGATGGCTAAAAAAGCAGTTGATAAAAAGTAGATGGTTGAAAAAGTTGGAAATAAACAGCCGAAATGACAGAATAAAAGTCAAACAAGAAGCAATTATCCATAATGTCTTGGAAAGATTTAGCTCTAATCTAAGACGATTAATGCTGAAACTTATTGATGATTTTTGGTGATTACTTATTAACAAAGATTTCATAGGTATGATAGAACTTGCTGGCAATGTAAGGTTTTAAGAACTGACAGTATAACTTCAGCTTCCTCCCCCCCCCGTCCTTCACCACAGAATCGACTACCCCCCCCCCCCTAGACAAGAAGCTACGTACGCCCGTAGAAATGAGGATATGGGTCGAGGAAACTAGGACTACCCCATAATTTATTGGAGATAGAGCGAAGCATAGCATAAGAATAACAGGAAGTGTTATTCTGGTTGAATGTAAACCGAAAAGGCACGAAGAGGCACGAAAAGACACGAAAACTAACTTTCCGTTAGTTTTGTTGAGATCAAAAACTTTCCTCTCCAGCAAAGGTCAGACTGCGTCCGGGTATTCAAAATGCATAACTACAAAACTACGAAACCCACCAAGTTTGGTCGAGCCCCGTCCTGCACAAAGACTTGATTCCTAATATGCATATTTAGGACAGTAGCTCTTCCTTTACACAAGCTTTCTTTAATAGCCAATAACCCATTTTTGGTACATGTCCTAATGAAAAAAATTTACAGAGACCTCCTTTTGGCGGACTTGCTGATGATAAGATTCTGGAAGAGAATATTCACACATGAGTCGTGTCGCAACTGCAGTTACATGAATACTAGATTTCAATGTACTCCATTGTTTAGATTTTCAGTTCACTCTCCGCCTGTTCCTTCGTCAAAACTTTCAGTAAGTGAATTAACGCTAAGAGGGAACGCGGATGAGATTGTGCGCTATTTTAGCCTCCGGAAAATTTCCCCATTCTTTTGTATAATTATATTTCCAGTAGTCAAAGCATAGAGAGTGGGTCTTTTAGACTACGAGTTTAATAGACCTTACAAGACCATTATCTACGAGATTATCCACGAAAACACTCAGTCACATTTTGGTAGCTTTATCCTACTCCAACACCGACGACGAGACACACGATTTAAATATTATGTCCATGAAGGGATATTTACAGGTTCTATACGAGTATTACATAATACAGTCCCAATGGCATTTATTTTTGGAGCAAGGGTAATTTCAGTTCGAGTATTTTTTTTTCTTTTAAAGGCAAGCAACTAATCTTTCCCAAAAAAATTACTAGAAATTTTACAAACTTTATTTTCCCATTTCCCGATACCCATATCGAGAAAAAGTTTCATAAGAGAGAAAAAAATTCCCGAGCCCATTCTAAACAAATTTGAGATCGAAAACAAGATCGCTTAAGTAGGGCATTCAATAAGACGCTGATGGCCACGGACAAAGTTGTGAACTTTATCGTGTCGATTGCTCTGAGCGCTCTTCTTTTTCAACTAGTTTGCCAGAAAAGGCAGCAGAAAAGTGATGAGACCACTGTTAGGCATAACAAAGTATGGTGACATTTCTCAGCCTTTGTTTGCACTTTTCGCTCTGTTAAAATTTTCGAAAAATCAACTCCAGCAATTCCTTGTCAAATTGGTCTCACTGGTACAAGCTTTTCGTTGGCGTTCTTTCTGAAGGCTTCCTAAATAAACGCGAAGTTTTTGCTAAAAAAAAGTAGATCCTAATCATCTGGCATAATTGAATGACTTGGATTTTCGAAAGCATGAGTGGCTAACAGAAGAACAAATTTTACCGATTTATTTTACAATTTCAAGAATTTCTGTAGGTATAATTTATTTTTGTAGGACCATTGTCGAAACTGTTGGTGCATCCTGCCAATGTAAAATTTGCCAGGGGGGCAAGGAGTATAATCCCAACAAACCATCCACAAGAATATCATACTAAATGGAGAAAAGGATGACATTCTCTAGAGCCCAATCTCAAACAATCCTAATGAGGCTGAGTTTACACATATTTAAAAAAGAAAAGAATAAACTAACGTAAACCGAAACCAAATAAGAGATTAGCTACACCAATTGCTAGAAAAGGATTCATCGGCATTCAAAAGAGTGCTTGAAGAAGAAACACAGCAATATAACAAAAAGTCAGACTACCAAATGTAAATAAATCTCTCTGAGGGATGGCTTAATTTGAAATCGGTGAGTTACGAGGTGACAAGAGCACAAGAAACGCAGCGTTTACAAAGCATCAGAGATGCTTACTCCATCCGCATCGGGGGTGGGCTGATGCGTCAGATTAGGCAAAGTTTCAGTGATGCATCAGCCTTATACATCAGCGATGGAGTGATGTATAAGGCTGGACAAAAATTTGTGCAGAATTTCTATGATGCATCAGAGATGCTGACTACATCCGCATCATAGATGCTCACTCCATCATCATCAGAGATGGAGTAGCGCATCAGAATAGACAAAAGTTTAGTGATGCATCTCCACAAGAAAAGACATTTTTCCTTTTTTCACCCTTTAACAAAATTTGTGAAAATACCTTCATTACGTGATGTAGGGGAGAGCGTGTGCTTGGGGCCAGGCTAGTACGTAAGAGGCCTTTGGCCGCAAAAAACCTTAAGTTATCTACATTTTCCTACGTTTTTTATTCGAATCCTCAATTATTGTTTTGCATTCATTGTCCCATTCATTCTTTGGATTGCAATATATATTTTTTTCTTTTTACCAACTCTATTTTTGCTTTTCGAGTAAGAGGGTGGCTCCTGTAATTCCCACTTTTTTCTATCTAGTGTAGTCTCAGAACTTAGTTTACCGAGAACCTGTTTCTAATTTATTCTACTTCCCCAAAACCTATGATACTAGTATCATTACAGTTATGTAGGAGATATCGTGTACTTACGGCTAGGTTTGTACTTAAGAGGCCTTTAGGCTCAGGCCACCAAAAACCTCAAGATTTATACACATTTCGCCATATTTTTAGTCGAATTTCCTGTTGCTTTTTACGTTCATTGTCCCGTCTATTTTTTCCATTGAAATATATTTTCTTTTTCTTTTTATCCTATTTTTGATTCTCGTGTTATTCCCACGTTTCATTCCCACATCCACTATAGCAATTCTTACTTTTATTTCTAGTGTGGAGAATTTATTTTTCACTTCAACGTTGATTCATTGTTAAACTATAATTTAGGATCCAGTGTTATATTCTGTTTCAAGAAAACAATGAAATAAATGCAAAATAAGATAGCAACACATATACAAATACAATACAAAAAAAAACCTACGTAATGAATTTTCATTTTTTTTTTGTCGATGTATCATTTCGATATTCCGAAACTCGGAAAAACACGGATGGAGGGGTGCGTAGCTGTGTTGGCCTCAGGCGGCTTGGAGCTGCAGTAATTTGTTAGTAGTAGTAGATATTCGAAACTCAGCCCCGTATTTTAATGTCATACTGCGCACCGTAAGAAACCTACTGTTATCATACTTGCGAATGAGCCCACCCTTCTTTTGGGGAAATCGGGTTCCCTCGTTCCTTTAAAGATCAAACTTACTTTGACTTTAAATATAGGTAGTTTGGGGTACTGACAATTAAAATTGGATTGAATATTTGCATTTATAATCATAGGCAGGCAAGGCAAGGGTTCAACCCTCAAGGCAAGGGTTTTAAGTTATGCCCTGGGGGCATATAAGGTTTTTATAGAAGGCGTTGTCGTAGAAACTTCAAAAGAGGCTCATTCGATTGGAAATTCAAAGGGCTAGTACCTTTTTAATAGTCGAAAGTGATTGGAGGGCAACTAGCCCCCCTCCCCCACGCCCATCATTTCCCCAAACACATCCAATCAAAATTTTGAGATAGCCATTTTGCTCAGTGTAGTTGATTTTCAGATAGAAAATATGTTTTTGAGGAGGACACTCCCCCAAAACCCTCAGGGCAAGGGTTTAAAGTTATGCCCTAGGGGCATATAAGGTTTTTTATAGAAGGCGTTGTCATAGAAGCTTCAAAAAATGCTCATTCGATTGGAAATTCAAAGAGCTAGTGCCCCTTTTTAATAGTCGAAAGTGATTGGAGGGCAACTAGCCCCCCTCCCCCACGCCCATCATTTCCCCAAACACATCCAATCAAAATTTTGAGATAGCCATTTTGTTCAGCGTAGTTGATTTCCAGATAGAAAATATGTTTTTGAGGAGGAAACTCCCCCACAGCCCTCAGGGCAAGGGTTTTAAGTTACGCCCTGGGGGCATATGAATATTTAAAGAAGGCGTTGTCCTAGAAACTTCAAAACAAGCTCATTCGATTGGAAATTCAAAGGGCTAGTGGCCTTTTTCATAGCCGAAAGTGATTGGAGGGCAACTAGCCTCCCCCCCCCCAAACCCATTATTCCCCCAAACGAATCCAATAAAAATTTTGAGATAGCCATTTTGTTCAGCGTAGTTGATTTCCAGATAGAAAACATTTTTGAGGAGGACACTCCTCCACAACCCTCACGGCAAGGATTATAAGTTATGCCCTGGGGGCATATAAGGTTTTTATTGAAATCTTTGTCGTAGAAACTTGAAAAAGGGCTTATTCGATTTGAAATTCAAAGGGCTAGTACCCTTTTTAATAGTCGAAAGTGATTTGAGGGCAACTAATCCCCCTCTCACGCCCACCTTTTCCTCAAACACATCCAATCAAAATTTTTAGACAGCCATTTTATTCAACGTAGTTGAAAGTTTTGGAAATTAGGTCTTTAAGAATGACAACCCCTCAGGGCAAGGGTTGTAAGTTATACCCTGGGGGCATATAAAGTTTTTATTGAAAGCGTTGTCGTAGAAACTCCAAAGGGCTCATTCAATTGGAAATTGAAAGGGTTAGTGCCTTTTTTAATAGTTGAAAGTGATTGGATAGCGACTAACGCCTCTCTCACGCCCACTATTTTCCCAAACACATTGAAGTAAAATTTAGAGATATCCATTTTGTTCAACGTAGTTGAAAGTTCTGGAAATTAGGTCTTTTAGGATGATAACCCCCTGAGAGACCTCAGTGCAAGGGTTGTAAGTTATGCCCTGGGGACATAAAAGGTTTATATAGAAAGTTTTTGCATAAATCATAGGCAGCGCGATCGCGCTGCCTAAGTAAAGAACGGGGACACTCGAGAACGAGACAAGAAACTGGGACTAAGTAAAGAGGAGGCCACTCCCCCAGATTCCTCAGGGCAAGGGTTTTAAGTTATGCCCTGGGGCATATAAAGTTTTTATTGAAAGCGCTGTTGTAGAAACTTCAGAAGAGCTCATTCAATTGGAAATTGAAAGGGCTAGTGCCTTTTTTAATAGTTGAAAGTGATTGGATAGCGACTAACGCCCCTCTCACGCCAAACATTTTCCAAAACACATCCAATCAAAACTTATCTTTAGGATGATAACCCCCTCCGAGCCCTCAGTGCAAGGGTTGTAAGTTATGCCCTGGGGACATAAAAGGTTTATATAGAAAGTTTTTGCATAAATCATAGGCAGCGCGATCGCGCTGCCTAAGTAAAGAACGGGGACACTCGAGAACGAGACAAGAAACTGGGACTATGTAAAGAGGAGGCCACTCTCCCAGATTCCTCAGGGCAAGGGTTTTAAGTTATGCCCTGGGGGCATATAAGAACGATATTGGCGCAATGTATTATTTATTAATTTTTTCCTTTAGAGCAGGGAACTTCATATCGAAGAAGTTGTCGTAGAAACTTCGAAAAGCGCTTATTCAATTGGAAATTGGAGTGGCTTGTGCCCTTTTTAATAGTCAACAGTGATTTGAAGTTGACTAACACCCCTTCCAGGCCCACCATTTCCCAAAACACAACCAATAAAAATTTTGAGATAGCCATTTTGTTCAGCGTAGTTGATTTCCAGACAGAAATTATGTTTTTGAGGTCAGTCCCCCTTAGGGCAAGGGTTGTAAATTATGCCCTGGGGGCATATAAGGTTTCTTATAGAAGGCTTTGTCGTAGAAACTTTAAAAAAACGCTCATTCGATTGGAAATTCAAAGGGCTAGTACCCTTTTAAATAGTCGAAAGTGATTAGAGGGCAACTAAACCGCCTCTCACGCCCACCTTTTCCCCAAACACATCTAATCATAACTTTGAGATAGCCATTTTATTCACCGCAGTTTCAAGTTCTGGAAATTAGGTCTTTGAGGATGACACCCCCCCCCCCCCCGAGGCCCACAGGGAAAGGGTTGTAAATTATGCCCTGGGGGCATAAAAGGTTTATATAGAAAGTTGTTGCATAAATCATAGGCAGCGCGATCGCGCTGCCTAAGTAAAGAACGGGGACACTCGAGAACGAGACAAGAAACGGGACTAAGTAAAGAGGCGGCCAATCCCCTAGAGTCCTCACGGCAAGGGTTTTAAGTTATGCCCTGGGGGGCATATACGAACGATGTTGGCACAATGTATTATTTATTAATTTTTTCCTTTAGAGCAGGGAACTTCGTATCGAAGAAGTTGTCGTAGAAACTTCAAAAAGCGCTCATTCAATTGGAAATTGGAGTGGCTTGTGCCCTTTTTAATAGTCAAAAGTGATTGGAAGTTGACTAACACCCCTTCCACGCCCACCATTTCCCAAAACACATCCAATCAAAATTTTGAGATAGCCATTTTGTTCCGCGTAGTTGACTTCCAGACGGAAATTAGGTTTTGAGGACAGTCCCCCATAGGGCAAGGGTTGTAAGTTATGCCCTGGGGGCATATAAGGTTTCTAATAGAAGGCTTTGTCGTAGAAACTTTAAAAAACGCTCATCCGATTGAAAATTCAAAGGGCTAGTGCCCTTTTAAATTGTCGAAAGTGATTAGAGGGCAACTAAACCGCCTCTCACGCCCACCTTTTCCCCAAACACATCTAATCAAAACTTTGAGATAGCCATTTTATTCCCCGTAGTTTTAAGTTCTCGAAATTAGGTCTTTGAGGATGACAACCAATCCCCCCCCCCCAAAGGCCCTCAGGGCAAAGGCTGTAAATTATGCCTAGGGGGCATATAAGGTTTATATAGAAAGTTGTTGCATAAATAACAGGCAGCGCGATCGCGCTGCCAAAGTAAAGAACGGGGACACACGAGAACGAGACAAGAAACGGGGACTAAGTAAAGAGGAGGCCACTCCCCCAGAGTCCTCAGGGCAATGGTTTTAAGTTATGCCCTGGGGGCATATACGAACGATGTTTGCCCAATGTATTATTCATTAATTTTTTCCTTTAGAGCAGGGCCCGTCGTATCGACGAAGTTGTCGTAGAAACTTCGAAAAGCGCTCATTCAATTGGAAATTGAAGTGGCTTGTGCCCTTTTTAATAGTCGAAAGTGATTGGAATTTGACAAACACCCCCTCCATGCCCACCATTTCCCAAAACACATCCAATCAAAATTTTGAGATAGCCATTTTGTTCAGCGTAGTTGATTTCCAGACAGAAATTATGTTTTTGAGGACAGTCTCCCTTAGGGCAACCCCTTAGGGCAAGGGTTGTAAGTTATGCCCTGGGGGCATATATGGTTTCTTATAGAAGGCTTTGTCGTAGAAACTTAAAAAAAACGCTCATTCGATTGGAAATTCAAAGGGCTAGTGCCCTTTTAAATAGTCGAAAGTGATTAGAGGGCAAATAAACCGCCTCTCACGCCCACCTTTTCCCCAAACACATCTAATCAAAACTTGAGATAGCCATTTTATTCACCGTAGTTTTAAGTTCTGGAAATTAGGTCTTTCAGGATGACAACCCCCCCCCCTCCAAAGCCCTCATGGCAAGGGTTGTAAATTATGCCCAGGGGGCATATAAGGTTTATATAGAAAGAAGTTGCATAAATCATAGGCAGCGCGATCGCACTGCCTAAGTAAAGAACAGGGACACTCGAGAACGAGACAATAAACGGGGACTAAGTAAAGAGGAGGCCACTCCCCCAGAGTCCACAAGACAAGAAACGCGCTGTCGTAGAAACTTCAAAAAGCGCTCATTTGATTGGAAATTGAAATGGCTAGTGCCCTTTTTAATAGTCGATTGGAAAGCAACTAACACCCCTTCCACGCCCACCATTTCTCCAAACACACCCAAAAAAGATTTCGAGATAGCCATTTTGTTCCACACAGTTCAAAGTTTAGGAAATTATACCTTTGATCAGGAGACTCCCCCCACACTCTTCAGGCCAAGGGTTATAAGTTATGCCCTGGGGTTATATAAGGTTTTTATTGAAATCTTTGTCGTAGAAACTTGAAAAAGGGCTCATTCGATTGGAAATTCAAAGGGCTAGTGCCCTTTTTAATAGTCGAAAGTGATTTGAAGGCAATTAACCCCCCTCTCACGCCCATCTTTTCCCCAAACACATCCAATCAATATTTAGATAGCCATTTTTTTCAGCGTAGTTGATTTACAGATAGAAAATATGTTTTTGAGGAGGACACTCCCCCCACAGCCCCCAGGGCAAGGGTTTTAAGTTATGCCCTGGGGGCATATAGGGTATATAGGATATAAGGCGTTGTCATAGAAACTTCAAAACAGGCTCATTCGATTGGAAATTCAAAGGGATAGTGCCTTTTTAATAGTCGAAAGTGATTTGAAGGCAACGAAACCCCCTCTCACGCCCATCTTTTCTCCAAACACATCCAATCAATATTTTAGGCAACCTTTTTAATAGTCGAAAGTGATTGGAGGGCAACTAGCCCTCCCCCCACGCCCATCAGTCTCCCAAACACATCCAATCAAAATTTTGATATAGCCATTTTGTTCAGCGTAGCTGATTTGCAGATAGAAAATATGTTTTTGAGGTGGACACTCCTCCAAAACCCTCAAGGCAAGAGTTTTAAGCTATGGCCTGGAGGCATATAAGGTTTTTATAGAAGGCGTTGTCGTAGAAACTTCAAAACAGGGTCATTCGATTGGAAATTCAAAGGGCTAGTGCCGTTTTTAATAGTCAAAAGTGATTGGATGACAACTAGCCCCCCCCTTCCCACGCCCATCATTCCCCCAAACGCATCAATAAAAATTTTTAGATAGCCATTTCGTTCAACGTAGTTGATTTCCAGATAGAAAATATAATTTTGAGGAGGAAACTGCCCCACAACCCTCAGGGCAAGGGTTTAAGTTGTGCCCTGGGGGCATATAAGGTTTTTATAGAAGGTGCTGTCGTAGAAACTTCAAAAGGGGCTCATTCGATTGGAAATTCAAAGGGCTAGTGCTCTTTTTAATAGTCGAAAGTGATAGGAGGGTAACTAGCTCCCCCCCCACACGCCCATCATTCCCCCAAACACATCCAATCAAAATTTTTAGATAGCCATTTTATTTAACATGGTTGAAAATTTTGGAAATGAGGTCTTTAAGGTTGAAAACCCCTCCCCACAGCCCTCAGGGCAAGGGTTGTAAGTTATGCCCTGGGGGCATATAAAGTTTTTACTGAAAGCCTTGTCGTAGAAACTTCAAAATAGCTCATTCAATTGGAAATTGAAAGGGCTAGTGCCTTTTTAATAGTCGAAAGTGATTGGATAGCGACTAACGCCCCTCTCATGCCCACCATTTTCCCAAACACATCGAATTAAAATTTTGAGATATCCATTTTGTTCAACGTAGTTGAAAGTTCTGGAAATTTTGTCTTTTAGGATGATAAACCCCTCACAGCCCTCAGGGCAAGGGTTGTAAGTTATGCCCTGGGGGCATATAAAGTTTTTACTGAAAGCGTTGTCGTAGAAACTTCAAAAGGGCTCATTCAATTGGAAATAAAAAGGGCTAGTGCCTTTTTTAATAGTTGAACGTGATTGGATAGCGACTAACGCCTTTCTCACGCCCACCATTTTCCCAAACACATCCAATCAAAATTTTGAGATATCCATTTTGTTGAAAGTTCTGGAGATTAGGTCTTTTAGGATGATAACCCCATCAGAGCCCTCAGTACAAGGGTTCGTAAGTTATGCCCTGGGGGCATATAAGGTTTATATAGAAAATTGTTGTATATGATTTATAGAATAGATTTTGGTCTTCCTCAAATCCAATTTTTATTTACAAGATATTCTACCTATTCATGAGGTAGTAACTTTGCGAGTCGCTGACTGGACGCTATTCTTCTTCATTATTCATCAAGAGAAGTAGAAATCTGGTAAAAATGAAATGGCTGTGGTTTTTATTCATTTCAGAATCCTCGCAGAATAGTTTAAATATCTAAGAGCTATGTTTTTCTAACAGAACTAATAATCAAAATTAGTATTATTTTTATTCCTCGAAAATTACTGTATACAAAACTTCGAATACGGTATTACCGTATTCATCATTTATCTTTGAATATTAGTGCGTCGAAAAATAACTCCTTCAGGCAAACTTCAGAAGTATATTAGAACTGCGGGATGTGGCTATAGTTATCGTGAATGAAAATCAACTTATCCACTCTGTGTGGACTGAGGCCATTTCTTTTCTAAGTCACTATCATAGTCACTATCAGGCCTACCACCGAAAATAGTCTTTCTGCGGTTAAACTAGTCACAGGAATAGACAATAACTTGCTGGCAAGTGCGGCGACGTAGGAAATTTCATCGCGATTGTGTCTTTGGAACAGAAGAACGTTGCCGTCACCATCGTCTTCGGTTTCTTCCTATGTCTTTAAAAGGATGTTTTTACTTTTATAACTTTAATAAATCAAATAATATTAACAGTTTGATTACTAAATATCAGTATATGTATATTAAACTGACAATACACATTCATTTGTATTTTTTCAGTAAAGTGCAAATTATGTTCTGGCCTTGGGAAGGCATAGGGGTTTTAAGCCCTACTCATGTTAATTTCAGCTCCTCACCCTGGGACCAGGGACTTTCACCCTGGGAACATCTCAGGGAACATCTGAATTTTTGGTTTTGTTTTTGTGGCCTTAACTGAAGCTCTGTTGTGGCTTTGACAAACATAGCCTCATTGGATGGTTTTGGTTCATTCTTTTCGCTAGGATGAGATTCCAGCTCCTCTGTATTTTTGCTAGAAGTTAGATCCATTTTGGATTCTTAAAGTCTCCTCCTCGTTCTTTTCGGCAGCTGGTACATTCTTTTCGCTTGGATAATATTTCAGCTCCTCTATATTTTCGCTAGAAGTTAGATCCATTTTGGATTCTTTTAATAGTCTCCTCCTCGTTCTTTTCGGCAGCTGGTACATTCTTTTCGCTAGTATGAGATTTCAGCTCCTCACCCTGGGACCAGGGACTTTCACCCTGGGAACATCTCAGGGAACATCTGAATTTTTGGTTTTGTTTTTGTGGCCTTAACTGAAGCTCTGTTGTGGCTTTGACAAACATAGCCTCATTGGATGGTTTTGGTTCATTCTTTTCGCTAGGATGAGATTCCAGCTCCTCTGTATTTTCGCTAGAAGTTAGATCCATTTTGGATTCTTGAATAGTCTCCTCCTCGTTCTTTTCGGCAGCTGGTACAATCTTTTCGCTAGGATAATATTTCAGCTCCTCTATATTTTCGATAGAAGTTAGATCCATTTTGGATTCTTGAATAGTCTCCTCCTCGTTCTTTTCGGCAGCTGGTACATTCTTTTCGCTAGTATGAGATTTCAGCTCCTCACCCTGGGACCAGGGACTTTCACCCTGGGAACATCTCAGGGAACATCTGAATTTTTGGTTTTGTTTTTGTGGCCTTAACTGAAGCTCTGTTGTTGCTTCGACAAACATAGCCTCATTGGATGGTTTTGGTTCATTTTTTTCGCTAGGATGAGATTCCAGCTCCTCTGTATTTTCGCTAAAAGTTAGATCCATTTTGCATTCTTGAATAGTCTCCTCCTCGTTCTTTTCGGCAGCTGGTACATTCTTTTCGCTAGGATAATATTTCAGCTCCTCTATATTTTCGCTAGAAGTTAGATCCATTTTGGATTCTTGAATAGTCTCCTCCTCGTTCTTTTCGGCAGCTGGTACATTCTTTTCGCTAGGATGAGATTTCAGCTCCTCACCCTGGGAACATCTGAATTTTTGGTTTTGTTTTTGTGGCCTTAACTGAAGCTCTGTTGTGGCTTCGGCAAACATGGCCTCATTGGATGGTTTTGGTTCATTCTTGTCGCTAGGATGAGATTCCAGCTCCTCTGTATTTTCGTTAGAAGTTAGATCCATTTTGGATTCTTGAATAGTCTCCTCCTCGCTCTTTTCGGCAGCTGGTACATTCTTTTCGCTAGGATAATATTTCAGAGGGGACTATTCAAGAATCCAAAATGGATCTAACTTCTAGCGAAAATATAGAGGAGCTGAAATCTCATCCTAGTGAAAAGAAATTACCAGCTGCCGAAACGAACGAGGAGGAGACTATTCAAGAATCCAAAATGGATCTAACTTCTAGCGAAAATACAGGGGAGCTGGAATCTCATCCTGGCAAAAAGAATGAACAAAAGCCATCCAATGAGGCTATGTATGTCGAAGCCACAACAGAGCTTCAGTTAAGGCCACAAAAACAAAACCAAAAATTCAGATGTTCCCTGAGATGTTCCCAGGGTGAAAGTTCCTGGTCCCAGGGTGAGGAGCTGAAATTTCATCCTAGCGAAAAGAATGTACCAGCTGCCGAAAAGAACGAGGAGGAGACTATTCAAGAATCCAAAATGGATCTAACTTCTAGCGAAAATATAGAGGAGCTGAAATCTCATCCTAGTGAAAAGAAATTACCAGCTGCTGAAAAGAACGAGGAGGAGACTATTCAAGAATCCAAAATGGATCTCACTTCTAGCGAAAATACAGAGGAGCTGAAATCTCATCCTAGAGAAAACAATGAACCAAAACCATCCAATGAGGCTATGTTTGTCTTAGCCACAACGGAGCTTCAGTTAAGGCCATAAAAACAAAACTAAAAATTCAGATGTTCCCTGAGATGTTCCCAGGGTGAAAGTCCCTGGGGCAAAATTTGCTTTTAATTTCGAACGAAAGAAACCTATGTATGTAGTTATGGCGTTTTGCTCCAGCCTCCGGCCAGAAAAAAAAAAAAAAAAACGTAAGGTCCATGGATCTGCGCTTACAGCAAAGCAAAAAAAGGAAAAACAGAGAAATACACTAAGTTTAAAAGCATGGGAAGTTATCAAATTCCTACTCGAACTGAAAACAGAATTCGACCAGGAACAATGAGTGAGGCCAAAACAGAAAAAGTAAATGTGAAGGAATCACGACCTAATGAGACTACGGATGCTGCTCAGGCTCAAGTAAAAGTAGCGACTAAAGAAGCAGAAGTCATTTCCTTTACTTTAGAGCAAAAAGCAGCTGATTTAACAGTAGATAACTGGGAGCTTCTGTATAGTGAAGGTAAAGAAGAAACTAACGTGTCGGAAACTAATAAATAGTCTATCAAAGAGTTGGAAAACCCTTGTATAGTAGAAAAAGTCTCACAGTAAAGTATTTACACCGAATAATTTTTTAGTATTTTTTAGTTTTTAGTATATATGTCATTAATGACCAAGTAATTAAATTTCATTATTGTTTGAACTATTGTATTTTTTGTCTTTTTCTTAGCTCTTCAATAGGCACTGTCTATAGGGTTCTGTTTTTCTTTAAAAACGAGAGCACTTGATAATGACAAGAGTAAAATTCGAGACGCTAGTAAAGTAAAAAATGGATAGTGTAGAACAGAGTTTTCCAAACTGGAAGGCACGCCTCCCTAGGGAGACATGGACTAGTCTATGGAGACGGGCGAATATTAGACAGGATTGAAAAAAATATCAAATGAAATTAAAACTACGCAGTCACGCAAAATATCCTAACCCTTTCGAGACTGACGGGGCTTACTGGCCCAGGCTGAACAAAAGGCATGTCACCATCTAAAGGTAAGATTAGCGAAATTTTATAGATGCCGCTGGATAGTCCTTTCAGGGGGACAATCAATTAGACGATCATCAGAGACGATTTTGGGGATCAATTATTTTATCGAATACGTACATCAAATTCAGAATTCACCTTAGAAGTTGAAGAAGGAATTGATGAAGCTAAAACCGCATATTTAATTGCATATTTTCAATATGTTGAAGAGAGTATGTTGCAAAGTCGTATCCAGTGAAATTTTAATATAATTGACAATTTTTTTCCATGAGAAAGGCATATTGTGGAATAACAAATACAGTGCAAAGTCAATGTCAGGACACAAAACTCACCTTCTAGCACTAATTAAAATGAAAACACCCGATGTTCTCTGGACTCACTGCATGCTCTATAAAGCAGCTCTTATATAAGATTAAATAAAAAACAATTTTTCAACTGAAAGTAAGGAGCAACATTAAACCTTAAAACGAACAGAAATTATTACATGTATTAGGGTGGGGGGGGGTCGTCCTTTCCTTAATACCTTGCTCTTTATGCTAAAGTCTGATTTTTTGTTCTAATTACTTAAGAATAATTTATGAATCACAAAGACCGTTTATTTGGAATAATAAGCTCTTGTAAAAGCTCTAAAAAAAAACCTTTAGGGTAAAGAGCGAGGTATTGAGGAGAGGGAGACCCCTTCATATAAGTAATAATTTCTGTTCGTTTTAAGTTTTAATGATGCTCTTTACCTTCAGTTGAAAAAACTTCTTTTTTTAATTTAATTTCTGATTGTTTTTTAAATAATGCTGGGAAATTCCAGCTCCCCCTCCATGGAAAATTCCCTTCCCCCACGATAAATACCTCCATGGAAAGATCCTTCCACGTAACCCCCCTTACCCTCTATCAGCCAGAAAAATCCCCCCCCCCCCTGAAAACGTTTGTATACTTCCCAATACCCAATACTCTATGTAAACAATGGACAAAGTTAATAGCTTGCAGCCCTTCCCTCGGGGACTGTGGGGGGGTCAATTTATCCTCAAAAACATAGTTATTAGATTTTTCGATTATGCTAAAAAAATGGCTACCTCAAATTTTCATCGGGCGACTTTGGGAAAAAGAGAGCTCTGGAGGGGGGCTAGATGACCTCCAATATTTTGGTCACTTAAAAGCGCACTAGAACTTTTTATTCCCGATCAAATGAGCCCTCTCCCGATCTTCTGCGATCACTGTTTCGATACGATCACCCCTGGGAAAAAAAAAAACAAATAAACACTCATCCGTGGTCTTTCTTCCGACAAAAAAAAAAAAAAAAAAAAAAAAAAAAAAAATAAAAAAAAGCAAAATTCCCCATTTGTGTACATAGGAGCTTGAAACATTTACAGTAGTGTTCTCTAGTATGCTGAATCTGATGGTGTCATTTTCATTAAGATCACTTGATGTTTTGGGGATGTTATATAATTTATAAACTACATAAAAACAGTCCGTTATAACTTAGATTATTACAAAGCTGCGTAAGGGTATGGGAGCTTCTTACACGTCTCTCTTTTTTACGATGTACGATGTATTGAAGTACGATGGCTATCTTGTGCCAAAGTGATTCAGAGGAAACATGAAGTCAAAGTGGAAATTGTATTTTTATCGAAGAAAATCAAAATGAGGACCGAAATATGTTTAGGGAGGGTACTTCGTTTATTAAACTGACGTGTATGGTGCAAATTTTAGGAAAATTAAGTATTTTGAAGAAATTAATGTAAGGGCCACATATGCATCTATTGGTTCAAAATTTGGAGCTATGAAAGACAAATTTGGAAAAAAATTGATATCTTCTCACTTTAAATTTGTGCGTTCATGATACCATAGAAGCAAACAAAATTCATTTGTTAAACGCTTGGATACTTTGTCAATTCATTTCTTGAAATAGTTTTATGATTGATGATAAATTTGAATTAACAAGTAACAAGAAAGAAACATGATTGAATATCTGTGAACTCTAAAACAAATTTCAGATGCACTCTATTCAATTGCTAGACATTAAGAGTGAATATGATGTTTTGTCAAATAAAACTTTAAAAGTATTGCTGCCATTCTTAAGGGAATGAAAGCTATTTTTTTTGCAATTCTTTCTTAATAGTTGAGTAATTAATAAGTTTTTAATTGTTAAGACTGTCTTTTTGCAAACAAGTTTGAAACACAGCTGCAGTTACTTTAAGAGGTCTCTGTTAGATTTTATAGATGACGCATACTGCCTAAAAGTATTTAATTAAATATAGATTTGTCAAGGGAATCTGTCCGTATTATCTGTCCGAGAATCTGTCAGTATTACTGGGAGGCGATGTCCGTATTACTGGGATGTTTTATGAAATATTCAAAGTGATCAAAGCAGTGATTCCAGTTTCATGTGCTGGAATAGCAGTCTGGTGGGCTTTTAAAAAGCTTAGTAAATCCGAGATGGATCCATTTGGATTCTGAATAGTCTCCTCCTAGTTCTTTTCAGCAGCTGGTACAAGAGGAGCTGAAATCTCATCCTAGCGAAAAGAATGTACCAGCTGCCGAAAAGAACTAGGAGGAGACTATTCAAGAATCCAAAATGGATCTAACTTCTAGCGAAAATATAGAGGAGCTGAAATCTCATCCTAGCGAAAAGAATGTACCAGCTGCCGAAAAGAACGAGGAAGATCAAGGAGACTATTCAAGAATCGAAAATGGATCTAGCTTCTAGTGAAAATAAAGAGGAGCTGAAATCTCATCCTAGCGAAAAGAATGTACCAGCTGCCGAAAAGAACGAGGAGGAGACTATTCAAGAATCGAAAATGGATCTAGCTTCTAGCGAAAATAAAGAGGAGCTGAAATCTCATCCTAGCGAAAAGAATGTACCAGCTGCCGAAAAGAACGAGGAGGAAACTATTCAAGAATCCAAAATGGATCTAACTTCTAGCGAAAATAAAGAGGAGCTGAAATCTCATCCTAGCGAAAAGAATGTACCAGCTGCCGAAAAGAACGAGGAGGAAACTATTCAAGAATCGAAAATGGATCTAACTTCTAGCGAAAATAAAGAGGAGCTGAAATCTCATCCTAGCGAAAAGAATGTACCAGCTGCCGAAAAGAACGAGGAGGAAACTATTCAAGAATCGAAAATGGATCTAGCTTCTAGTGAAAATAAAGAGGAGCTGAAATCTCATCCTAGCGAAAAGAATGTACCAGCTGCCGAAAAGAACGAGGAGGAAACTATTCAAGAATCCAAAATGGATCTAACTTCTAGCGAAAATAAAGAGGAGCTGAAATCTCATCCTAGCGAAAAGAATGTACCAGCTGCCGAAAAGAACGAGGAGGAAACTATTCAAGAATCGAAAATGGATCTAACTTCTAGCGAAAATAAAGAGGAGCTGAAATCTCATCCTAGCGAAAAGAATGTACCAGCTGCCGAAAAGAACGAGGAGGAGACTATTCAAGAATCCAAAATGGATCTAACTTCTAGCGAAAATATAGAGGAGCTGAAATCTCATCCTAGCGAAAAGAATGTACCAGCTGCCGAAAAGAACTAGGAGGAGACTATTCAAGAATCCAAATGGATCTAACTTCTAGCGAAAATAAAGAGGAGCAGAAATCTCATCCTAGCGAAAAGAATGTACCAGCTGCCGAAAAGAAAGAGGAGGAGACTATTCAAGAATCAGAAATGGATCTAACTTCTAGCGAAAATAAAGAGGAGCTGAAATCTCATCCTAGCGAAAAGAATGTACCAGCTGCCGAAAAGAACGAGGAGGAAACTATTCAAGAATCGAAAATGGATCTAACTTCTAGCGAAAATAAAGAGGAGCTGAAATCTCATCCTAGCGAAAAGAATGTACCAGCTGCCGAAAAGAACGAGGAGGAGACTATTCAAGAATCCAAAATGGATCTAACTTCTAGTGAAAATAAAGAGGAGCTGAAATCTCATCCTAGCGAAAAGAATGTACCAGCTGCCGAAAAGAACGAGGAGGAAACTATTCAAGAATCCAAAATGGATCTAACTTCTAGTGAAAATAAAGAGGAGCTGAAATCTCATCCTAGCGAAAAGAATGTACCAGCTGCCGAAAAGAACGAGGAGGAGACTATTCAAGAATCCAAAATGGATCTAACTTCTAGCGAAAATATAGAGGAGCTGAAATCTCATCCTAGCGAAAAGAATGTACCAGCTGCCAAAAAGAAAGAGGAAGAGACTATTCAAGAATCAAATGGATCTAACTTCTAGTGAAAATAAAGAGGAGCTGAAATCTCATCCTAGCGAAAAGAATGTACCAGCTGCCGCAAAGAACGAGGAGGAGACTATTTAAGAATCCAAAATGGATCTAACTTCTAGTGAAAATAAAGAGGAGCTGAAATCTCTTGCAGCAGGAGAAAAATATAAGGCCGAAGCCACAACAGAGCTTCAGTTAAGGCCACAAAAACAAAACCATAAATTCAGATGTTCCCAGGGTGAAAGTCCCTGGGGCAAATTTTGATTTTAATTTTGAACGAAAGAAACTTATCGAAACAAAAGAATCCTTTTTTATGTCCGATTATAATTAACTGAGACTTCTATAGGCATATCAATAGCTTGGAGCTCAGCTGAAAGTATAGAATAAGATTTTGGCATTTTGGCAATGGTCTTCGCAACGCAGACCATTGGTCAGCATGCGAAAAAGTTTTTTTTTTTTTTTTTTTATAGGTTCTGTGGACCAAAGGGACCTTTCAGTGCAATTTTTATCTTCATATTTATGTGTTTTTTTTTTCTCTGTAATCTATCAGTTCTAAATTAGATTTTCTTCTGTGAAAACCTTTGAAAGTGGAGTGAATGGTGGATATGAAAACACCCTATACATCTCCAAATAGAGCAGAAATGGAGTAATTGAAAAATAAGAAGGTAATATACATTAAATATCATTTTCTAAATAAAAAAGGAAATCATGGAAAAAGAAAATAGGACTTAGTGCTTCGGAGGGGGTATCTATTCTGGGAATTGTCTAATGATTTTAGTTTCTACATCTAATATCTAATAGAGTCTCCAATAATTCTCCAAATTCCCTTATTTGTAAATGAAACACCTACTAAGCGCAGATAACGTCCTATTCTTTAAGTTTTTGGATTTATGTGCTAACATATCCAACAGTTTGTGGTAACGAACTGTAAGAATGGAGCTACAATGCTCAATAATAACCGAAATTCTAGAAACAGAATTTTGATATCAGTCACTATGTCATCGGCTTATTATGTTGATTCCAAGTATATAAGATTCATTAAGCTTAGTTTTACCCATAAAAGGCTAAGAAACTGTGAAAATTTGCCTGATTTTTGACAGAGGGAGGAAGCACCCAATAAAGGAGAAAGAATTTTAAATAAAATCAAACCATTAGATTCGGCGTTTTAGAGGACCCTACTGTAGAGGTTTCAAGCCCCTATCTGCAAAAGTGTTGATTTTTGTATATTTGCCAGAAGAAAAATCACGGATGCCTGTTAATTTTTTGTTTTTTTTCCCAGGGCGATCATGTCGAACCAACAGTTCTAAAATATCGAGAGAGGGCTTATTTGAACGAAAATTAAAGTTCCTGGCGTCCCTTTTATATCACCAAAAAGATTGGACGGCTACTAGCCCCCCTACCACGTCCCTTTTTTCCCAAAAAAATTTCGATCAAAAGTTTGAGATAGCCATTTTGTTTAGCATAGTTAAAAGGTTCCAACACTATACCTTTAGATTTAACATGACCCACGTAGCCCCTGAAGATAGGTCTGGGTATGAAA
The DNA here is from genome assembly GCA_027921565.1 of Artemia sinica. Taxonomy (NCBI): domain Eukaryota; kingdom Metazoa; phylum Arthropoda; class Branchiopoda; order Anostraca; family Artemiidae; genus Artemia; species Artemia sinica. The sequence goes on along the minus strand of CM051273.1, from coordinate 36,115,289 downwards.
GTATGCTAAGGATAATGTACGATGTACGAAAACCGGTTTCACAGCCACAAAGACAAATGACGGGTGACAGAATGCATTGGACTTGTATAACTTGTGCTACATATCGCGAATGGAAGGTTTGAAAATGATAAGGGTCTGGGCGAGTTTACTTGCCTTTCGGGCCCAACTCCAAGTGTTGTAGATTATGCGCTGATTAATACGAATTTTGCACCTGAATCGATTGATATGGATGTACTAGATTTAGTTGGATCCGATCATAGAGCTATTAAGCTTGAGTTGAAGACTGGGAAGCTTCAGGATGATGGTCTTCGAATTAGAAATTTATGTAATGGGGAGCTTAGATTAGACGGCTTAGGAAAACGAATTAGATATGATTTAAACGATAACGATTTTGAAACATTTAAAAGGGAGCTTATGAAGATGCATGTAACAAATAAGTTGAAAGCGTTAGAAGAAGATGGAAAAGATATACATGGTATAATTATGGAGTTAAATAAATAGTTTACAGTTGTGCAGTATCGTGTAACCTGACAAAAAAAAAGAAAAAAAAATAGAGCGATATTTTGATTTGGAATGTAAGTTAATGAAAGAAAGGTCAGATATTTATTGAGTCATTTAAAAGAATGTGATAGAGCTGAAGATCAAAGTTTAAGATTAGCCGAATATAAAGATAAAAGGAGAGATTATAAAAGGTTAATAAAAAGAAAAAAAAGAGTTTGAGAATAAGAAGAAACTGGATATTGCAGATAATTTTAGAAATAAAGATTTTAAGAAGTTTTGGGGTTATATAAGGAATGATATTGTAAATGAAAAAGGAAATACCCAGGTGGCTCCAGACGCCAATTCATGGCCTGATTACCTAGAAAGCATGGAAGATGATTGTGCAGAAATACAAGAGGTAGCACATACCCCAGAGATGGTTGTTTATCCTATGAAGGAACATGATTATGATTTAGTAGGGGAAGGGAGTAATGATGAGATTAAGTTTGTATTTAAGAATTTAAAAAGAGGTTCGGCTGCGGGTGTTGATGGTGACGCAATAACGTTATTTAAGAATTTTCTTTAAATTTTTATGTCGATAATTGTTTTTCTTTGTAATAAGGTGTTAACTTCAGGACAATGGCCAAATGAGTAGAAGAGATCATTGCTTATGCCGCTTTTTAAGAGAGGAAACCCTAAGTTGCACATAAATTATCGTTCAATAGCGCTTGTCCCTGCTTTAAGTAAGGTAATGGAGAAAATATCAGATACCAGGCTTTCTAAATGGTTAAATAAAAATAATATAATACATGAAGAACAAGGAGGTTTTAGGACAGGGTACGGGACGGTAGATACAATATTTACTTTAAAGGCATTAATTGATAATATGGAAAGCGAAAAACTTGTCTTTATGTGGGATTTCTGGACCTCCATAAGGCGTTCGACAGTGTTGACAGAGAGCTATTGAAGGATGCCCTGTTTAGAATTGGCCTCCCTCATTTGTTTGTGAGATTGATAGTGAGTATATATATTTGTGTGAGTGGAATCGTGTTAGTTGGTAACAGGTTTTCTAGGCTTTTTAATATTAAGCTGGGAGTAAAACAGGGCAGCACTCTTTCTCCTAAATTGTTTAATATTTTTGTAAATGATGTTGTTGATTTTCTAGAGAACAGATGGGCTCCGAAAGTTAGTCTAGGGACCCATAAACTATCACTTTTATTATTTGCAGATGATATTGCTTTGGTGGCTAGTACACCGCAAGATCTGCAGACGCTTCTGAGTCTTATAGAAGAATATTTGCAGATGAAAAAATTAAGGCTGAATGTTGAAAAGAGTGAAGTTGCTATTTTTAAAAAAAGGAAAGCAAGTGGCGAAGATAATTATAGATTTAAAATTAATAATAAGGAAATGAAAGTAAGTAAAAGAATCAAATATTTAGGATTTGTTTTATCGGAAAATGGAAGTTTAAAGAATCATGTTGATGAAATAATTAATAGAGACAAAGTGGCCATGTCTGCAATTTTTAGAAATCTGACGATAATGGGAATTAAAAACCTAAAAATGCATAAAAGAATATTTAATACAAAAATTTTACCAGTATAGAATATGGGGCAGAGATTTGGGGCGGAGAAGCGGCACAGAAGTTGGAGTCCCTCCAGCTCCAGCATTATAAAAGGCTGTTTGGATTACATCAGACAACTCATTCACAGATTCTGAAAGGTGATATGGGCCTGTTTTCGTTAAAACTACGTAGGTCTATTTTGATGCTTAGATTTTGGCTGAAGCTCATTAGGTGTAATGAAGATAGACTAGTAAGAGCAGCTTATTATCAGATGTTGAGTTATGGTTCGAAAACGTCGTGGCCATCCCAAATTAGGTCATTACTAGAAAGAGTGGGAATGCCTTACTTATGGAATGACGGTCTTGGTTCTCGTGATCTACCACCAAATTTAGTAAGCCAGGTACGATTTATCTTAGAGGGTCAAGAAATTCAGTATTGGCAAGGGCTGGTTTTAAATTCCGCTACATTGAATTATTGTAATCAGGTTAAACCTAATTTTGGAGAGGAAATTTATTTTAAATTTAATTCACCGGCTATGATTTTATGTCGATGGATTCAGCTTAGGGCGAATTGCCTTCCAATCCAGAGCAGGCAAATGGTGTTCGACAGGGGGATAGTACATCCTGATGGTCGGTATGTGTGTCCTCTTTGTAGAGATGAGGACGAAGATTTGGACCATTTTCTCCGAAAGTGCCCGGTGCTCTCTGATTTAAGGGAAAATTACTTACATGGGATTGTTTTGCTGCTTCCTAGTATTTTACAAAGTAGTAATCCAACCACAATATTTCGTATTGGTGCGTACATAGAGAAGGGATTAGAAAGAAGGAAAAGTTTTTACAATTAATTATTATTAATCATATGGAATTACATTTATTTTCTCGATAAATTACCATAAGGTATTTTTTGCTATGCATCATGTTAATGTATGTTTCGTAATTTGTTCTGTTATGATTTCTTTATCTTTCATAAAATTTTGTGTGTATATGGCTCTTGGGCTTTGGAAATACACGATCTATCTATCTATCTATCTATTTGCACATGAGGGGGATGGGGGCAAGGTTAGGTTACTTTACCCCCAGACGCCCCTAATGTGCAAATATATAGCCCTAATTATATTGTTTTATAAACTAAAGTATTGTATTTTCATCATATTTTGGCATATTTCATTAGGATTAACTTAACTTTACTTCTTGGGTGAGTTCCGTATAATTAACAAGTGCCTCTTTTTTAAATAAAAGCAATAAGACCGATGGTTATCGAAATTTGTGAAGAGTGGGACACATTTTTCAATGAGATTGTAAAAACTTCATTTTCAAAATTGTCACTGGTGTCCCAGTAATTATACTAGCTTAACTAGAATAAAAACAAAAGATAGTTTCTACATTTTTGGGGGGAAAACATAGGGGTTTCGGATCGACATTTTTGCTTGAGAAAAAACAAAACATCATTCTAAAGATATTTCTCCACATCTAGGGGGGATAATTTTACTCAATTACTGTAGGTGCGCCTGTATAGAACAAGGTAAAGAAACAAAACAATTATTAATTACAATGATAAAGATTATTATAATTCAAGTGATTTCTAATAAATAATCTAGTGATTTAGATGCTGATTTAGTAATTGAAAGTTGTAAGAAATTCCTTTTTTATTGATGAAGACAAAATATCTTAGGGAAACCAAATACAAGCTTTATTAACTAAGAAATTTCCTTCAAATTCCTACTGTCAAGATTTCGATTCGATTATCATCAGATAAGTATTCCTAAAAAAAACTTCTTACAGGTCTAACAGGGCACTAATTTTGTTTAGCTTAGTGACTGGAAGAATAAGCTATGCAGAACTTCGCCTGTATCATGTCTTCTTTGATTATCTTTAATAGCCAGACATTTGGGTTTCAAAAGGAAATAGAGAAATGAAAACAATCCGTTTTCTATACTCTGATGCCGAGGAGAAATAACTTACATTAATTTTAGATTCGAAAAAATAAAAATTCTGAATTCCTGTGAAGGGACATTACCAAATCTCTACGGTACGCTATTTCTGTTAACGTAATTTTAACTATTACCAATTATATTATTATGTGTTACTCTGCCCAATTATTATATTATATTATTATATTTGTGTTTGTTTTCTGCTTTTTGTATTAAGGCATTAAATTAAATATGAACCAAGAATAATCGTATGATATTATATAATATAACAGTACCCATAGTAATTTTGTTTCTCTGGGAAAAGGTAACAATAAAAAGGCGCGACTTTTCAAACTTCCTAAATGTCAGAGCGTCATTTAAGGTTTATTGAAAATGAAGCATATTTTGAACATTTCACTTTAATAATTATAATACTGAAGAATCCAAATTGCTCAAACTTCTAGGAATTAATGTAATTGTTTAATAAACAACCAGTCAATTTTAATTAGTTCTGTTGAATACTCTGGATTAATACAGAATCAGTTCCTATTATGTATAATAGAATATTCCTATAATGCTTAAACGTCAGTTCCTGTATTATATCAGCTCCTATTATGGCTTTGTCTTTTTATAAATTACTTTAAAAAAAACTGATGAGAGGACTGACGAAATTTTTCTCTGGTATGTTTTGGTATCAGCAATCTAATTTTTTCTTTTGATGATAGCAGTATCGTTAGCATGACGTCATGTTTATTGATGAACCCAATTCAAGTTCTATAAACATCAAATCAGTGCAGATAGTGTGACATCACTCTTGGTATAAACGTCATAAAAGTGCGACAAGAATGACGTCATTTTAATCATATATACTACGGTTTCACAGCAGCAGTAATTATATGAAAAGAATACGTCTAAGTTTTAACATGTTTTATGAAATATTCAAAGTTGTAAAAGTAGTGATTCCAGTTTCATGTGCTGGAATAGCAGTCTGGTGGGCTTTTAAAAAGCTTAGTAAATCCAAGATGGATCTAACTTCTAGCGAAAATATAGAGGAGCTGAAATCTCATCCTAGCGAAAAGAATGTACCAGCTGCTGAAAAGAACGAGGAGGAGACTATTCAAGAATCCAAAATGGATCTAACTTCTAGCGAAAATATAGAGGAGCTGAAATCTCATCCTAGCGAAAAGAATGTACCAGCTGCCGAAAAGAACGAGGAGGAGACTATTCAAGAATCCAAAATGGATCTAACTTCTAGCGAAAATATAGATGAGCTGAAATCTCATCCTAGCGAAAAGAATGTACCAGCTGCTGAAAAGAACGAGGAGGAGACTATTCAAGAATCCAAAATGGATCTAACTTCTAGCGAAAATATAGAGGAGCTGAAATCTCATCCTAGCGAAAAGAATGTACCAGCTGCCGAAAAGAACGAGGAGGAGACTATTCAAGAATCCAAAATGGATCTAACTTCTAGCGAAAATATAGATGAGCTGAAATCTCATCCTAGCGAAAAGAATGTACCAGCTGCCAAAAAAAACGAGGAGGAGACTATTCAAGAATCCAAAATGGATCTAACTTCTAGCGAAAATATAGAGGAGCTGAAATCTCATCCTAGCGAAAAGAATGTACCAGCTGCCGAAAAGAACGAAGAGGAGACTATTCAAGAATCCAAATGGATCTAACTTCTAGCGAAAATATAGAGGAGCTGAAATCTCATCCTAGCGAAAAGAATGTACCAGCTGCTGAAAAGAACGAGGAGGAGACTATTCAAGAATCCAAAATGGATCTAACTTCTAGCGAAAATATAGAGGAGCTGAAATCTCATCCTAGCGAAAAGAATGTACCAGCTGCCGAAAAGAACGAGGAGGAGACTATTCAAGAATCCAAAATGGATCTAACTTCTAGCGAAAATATAGATGAGCTGAAATCTCATCCTAGCGAAAAGAATGTACCAGCTGCCAAAAAAAACGAGGAGGAGACTATTCAAGAATCCAAAATGGATCTAACTTCTAGCGAAAATATAGAGGAGCTGAAATCTCATCCTAGCGAAAAGAATGTACCAGCTGCTGAAAAGAACGAGGAGGAGACTATTCAAGAATCCAAAATGGATCTAACTTCTAGCGAAAATATAGAGGAGCTGAAATCTAATCCTAGCGAAAAGAATGTACCAGCTGCCGAAAAGAACGAGGAGGAGACTATTCAAGAATCTAAAATGAATCTAACTTCAAGCGAAAATATAGAGGAGCTGAAATCTCATCCTAGCGAAAAGAATGTATCAGCTTCCGAAAAGAACGAGGAGGAGACTATTCAAGAATCCAAAATGGATCTAACTTCTAGCGAAAATATAGAGGAGCTGAAATCTCATCCAAGTGAAAAGAATGTACCAGCTGCCGAAAAGAACGAAGAGGAGACTATTCAAGAATCCAAAATGGATCTAACTTCTAGCGAAAATATAGAGGAGCTGAAATCTCATCCAAGTGAAAAGAATGAACCAAACCATCCAATGAGGCTATTTTTGTCAATGCGCCAGCCTCCGGCCAGCAAAAAAAACAAAAACGTAAGGTCCATGGATCAGCCCTTACAGCAAAGCAAAAAAAGGAAAAACAGAGAAATACACTAAGTTTAAAAGCATGGGAAGAAAGAGGTTATCAAATTCCCACTCAAACTGAAAACAGAATTCGACCTGGAACAAGAGTGAGGCCAAAAACAGAAAAAGTAAATGTGAATGAATCTAATGAACCTAATGAGACTAAGGACACTGTTTAGGCTCAAGTAGAAGTAGCAACTAAAGAAGCAGAAGTCAATTCCATTACTTTAGAGCAAAAAGCAGGTGATTTAACAGTAGATAACTGGGAGCTTGCGTATAGTGAAGGTGAAGAAGAAACTAATGTGTCGGAAACCAATAAATAGTCTACCAAAGAGTTGGAAAACCCTTGTATAGTAGAAAAAGTATCACAGTAAAGTATTTACACCGAATTATTTTTTAGCTTTTAGTATATAGGTCATTAATGATCAAGTAATTAAATTTCATCATTGTTTGAACTTTTGTATTTTTTGTCTTTTTCTTAGCTCTTCAATAGGCACTGTCATATAAGGTTCTGTGTTTCTTTGCAAACGAGAGTACTTGATAATGACAAGAGTAGAATTCCAGACGCTAGTAAAGTAAAAAATGGATAGTGTAGAACAGAGTTTTCCAAACTGGGAGGCACGCCTCCCTAGGGAGACATGGACTAGTCTATGGAGACGGGCGAATATTAGACAGAATTGAAAAAAATATCAAATAAAATTAAAACTACGCAGTCACGCAAAATATCCTAAACCTTTCGAGACTGACGGGGCTTACTGGCCTAGGATGAACAAAAGGCATGTCACCATCTAATGGTAAGATTAGCGAGATTTTTTAGATGCCGCTGGATAGTCCTTTCAGGGGGACACGTGCAAAGTCAATGTCAGGACACAAAACTCACCTTCTAGCACTAATTAAAATGAAAACACCCGATGTTCTCTGGACTCACTGCATGCTCTATAAAGCAGCTCTTATATAAGATTAAATAAAAAAGAAGTTTTTTCAACTGAAAGTAAGGAGCAACATTAAACCTTAAAAAGAACAGAAATTATTATGTGTATTAGGGGGGGTCGTCCTTTCCTTAATACCTCGCTCTTTATGCTAAAGTTTGATTTTTTGTTCTAATTACTTAAGAATAATTTATGAATAACAAAGACCGTTTATTTGGAATAATAAGCTCTTGTAAAAGCTCTAAAAAAACCTTTAGGGCAAAGAGCGAGGTATTGAGGAGAGGGAGGCCCCTTCATATAAGTAATAATTTCTGTTCGTTTTAAGTTTTAATGATGCTCCTTACCTTCAGTTTAAGAAACTTGTTTTTTTAATTTAATTTCTGATTGTTTTTTAAATAATGCTGGGAAATCTAGCTCCCCCTCCATGGAAAAATTCCCTTCCCCCACGATAAATACCTCCATGGAAAGATCCTTCCACGTAACCCCCCTCACCCTCTATCAACCAGAAAAATCCCCCCCCTGAAAACGTCTGTATACTTCCCAATACCAAATACTATACGTAAACAATGGACAAAGTTAATAGCTTGCAGCCCTTCCTTCGGGTACTGTAGGGGGGGGGGGGGGTCAATTTATCCTCAAAAACATATTTATTAGATTTTTAGATTATGCTAAAAAAAATGGCAGCCTCAAATTTTCATCGGGCGACTTTGGGAAAAACAGAGCTCTGGAGGGGGGCTAGATGACCTCCAATATTTTGGTCACTTAAAAGCGCACTAGAACTTTTTATTTCCGATCAAATGAGCCCTCTCCTGATCTTCTGCGATGGATCACTGGTTCGATACGATCACCCCTGGGAAAAAAAACAACAAATAAACACTCATCCGTGGTCTTTCTTCCAATAAAAAAGAAGGCAAAATTCTTCATTTGTGTACATAGGAGCTTGAAACATTTACAGTAGTGTTCTCTGGTATGCTGAATCTGATGGTGTAATTTTCATTAAGATCACTTGATGTTTTGGGGTTGTTATATAATTTATAAACTACATAAAAACAGTCCGTTATAACTTAGATTATTACAAAGCTGCGTAAGGGTATGGGAGCTACTTACACGTCTCTCTTTTGTACGATGTACGATGTATTGAAGTACGATGGCTATCTTGTGCCAAAGTGATTCAGAGGACACATGAAGTCAAAGTGGAAATTGTATTTTTTATCGAAGAAAATCAAAATGAGGACCGAAATATGTTTAGGGAGGGTACTTCGTTTATTTAACTGACCTGTATGGTGCAAATTTTAGGAAAATTAAGTATTTTGAAGAAATTAATGTAAGGGCTACATATGCATCTATTGGTTCAAAATTTGGAGCTATGAAAGACAAATTTGGAAGAAAAAGTGATATCTTCTCACTTTTAAATTTGTGCGCTCATGATACCATAGAAGCAAACAAAACTCATTTGTTAAACGCTTGGATACTTTGTTAATTCATTTCTTGAAATAGTTTAATGATTGATGATAAATTTGAATTAACAAGTAACAAGAAAGAAAACATGATTGAATTATCTTGTGATACTTCTTTAAAACAAAATTTTCAGAATGCATCTCTAATTCAATTTTCGCTAGACATTAAGAGTGAATATGATGTTTTGTCAAATAAAACTTTAAAAAGTATTGCTGCCGTTCTTAAGGTTGGAATGAAAGGTATTTTTTTTTGTTGCAATTCGTTCTTAATAGTTGAGTTATTAATAAGTTTTTAATTGTTAAGACTGTCTTTTTGCAAACTAGTTTGAAACACAGCTGCAGTTACTTTAAGTGACTAAATAAAACCAACGAATCCGGTTGATGATTAAGATGAATCTCAGGTATCCAATGATGCCAGAATTGTTGCATTAAGGGGATGTGGTACGATAAAGACTTGTTCTATCTTGTCCATTATAAACGTTTTTAGTCTGTGCGGTCAAACTATTTAGAATTATGTCGGCGGCCTTGATATAACTTGTAGAACATAGATAGTAGATTTAAATAAACAAGAGAAAGCTAAAAGCCGACACCAAATTTCCCAGATATCTTAGAAGAACCATTTAATTTCTTTCAATTTGGGCCTGATACAGAGAAATTCAGTTTTGAGGAGACTTACATCATCAGTAAGTATGAATTCTGATTTTTCTATTAATCGGACCAGAACTGTCTAATTTAAGTACAGGAAAGGTCAGTCCCTAAAAATATTTTAGTCTGCCTGCTCGAAAAATAAAGAAAATCAGTTCAAAGGAATTATAATTTGACTGATCTTGCCGCTTTGGGAATTTCTGTGCTGTCACCCGCCTTGATTGACAGATTAGTCGAGAAAAGGTAACTACATTTCAGTGTCTTATAGAAGCAATTAGGTCAAACCTATGTCACAGTTAGGCGTTGTATATATGTTTTCTTTTAAATTTTTTATTTTTTGCTTAGTATTAAGTAAACTTCGGCAAGTGAAAGAAAGGTTACTGTGATATTGTGCGCTTTGTATAGCCCTATTAAATTTTCAATTACCACCCACGAGCATAAATTGGATTCGATTTATTGAACTCGAATGGATACTATTGTTTGATTATTACAATCATTCATATTTGTTGAATCACTAAGTTATTACTTAGTTAAATTCTAAGATAGTTGAAGTGCTAAATATGGACAGAAAAAGGAACAAGAGAGGGCTCAACTTGAAAAGTGGTCAAGTCCACCGTGATGGTTTGAAGGAGAAATGTATTTCCCAGGGAAGACCAGCCTTATCGAACCATTTGCATATTACCCCTGCGTCACCAAGTCTAAGGAGTGAGAAACCAGCTGAAAATGCTACATCTACTGAGAGTGGTGGTTTCTTTGGACCGAAAATCATAACATCAGAGAGAAATCTGGATCACGAGGAGCTGAAGCGGTCCCGCTGCCTTGTGGACATTCCATATCTCTTCAAGAATTACAAGACAAAGGTCATCCAGCACATGTAAGTTTATAATCGTTCGGGGTTCTCGACGGGCCAAAAAAAGGGTGTTGAATAAGGAGTTTTGTCGGATTAGATAAAACTCGAACTCCTATTTGTATGTGATTATTATATTGTAAATTCACAATTGAAAAATCGGCAACTAAACGCAAAACGTTGATTTGTCGGAATTTTGATGGGTATGAAGTCTTCTAAGCCCGCCCCCCTCCAAAAATAAAATAAGGTGAACATAGTATCTTGACAATGCCTTCCCGGATACATTTCTGGTCCTCGCACAAGAAGTGTTTTTGTCTCTTGACCGAGCCCCCTTTCTTCCTGTACTCGAATGAAGATGTTCTTGCGCAATAAAAAGCGCTGCCAAAAAACGTCTTTTTGGACGTTCCCCATTCAACAAATCTAGTCATGCGAAACCTGATCAAAATTACGGGTCAAACAGAAGTGCTCCCGACCTGAGTCTCTCTGACCTTGCTACCACAAAGACTGATCTGTTGCAGCGGCTTCAGCTTTCAGACATCAATATTCTTTGCCTAGAAGAAAGGACCCAATTACAAAGAAGTTGCCTTGACAATAGCTGGCAGGAAGCTAGAAAAAATCGTCTTATAGCATCGGTATCAGGAATAGTTTGCTAAAGACGCGTAAGAGCAGTAGCTCCACTAGTAAAACAGCTACTGTATGCCCCTGATCACCAAACCAGAGCTATAGAAAACGGGCTGGGCTGTTATTCCTGCTGGGCTGTTTATTCATACAACTGAGGGGTTTCTTGCAGCCAGCCCAGATGGCATTGTTGCTCTTCCTGGAGGAGGAAGAGCGATTCTCGAAGTAAAATGTCCCTTCACTGCTAAATACGTTCCAATGGCAGACTGGCTTAAAAGAAATAAATGTGTTTTCCTTGACAATAAAAATTGCGTCCCTTTAAAGAGGAACCATAAATATTTTTATCAAGTTCAGATGCAGCTGGAATGTTGCGACCCCGACTTGGAATTTTTCGTTGCGTACTTCGGCAAAGGAGATATGCACGTTGAAAAAATCAATCGCGACAAAAATTTCTGGCCACACAAAATGTTTCCAAAGCTCCATAAATTTATATGGAAGCTTTTAAGTTGGAGCCAAGTTTCCCAAACCAAGTGAAAATGACCGTAAAAACTAAAAAATAAGCCATTTAGTATCATAAAGGTACTATTTAGTACTTTAAAAGAACTATAAAGGTACTTTATAGCAAACTCCCAGACTACAGCAAACTGTGGTCTGGGGGGAGAGGCAAACCAAGGTCTGGGAGGGGTAGTTGCCCCCCTGCAACTACCCTTTTAAGTTGGGCTTAAAACCCCTATGCCTTCCCAAGGCCAGAACATAATTTGCACTTTACTGAAAAAATATAAATATTTTTACTTTCATAACTTTAATAAATCAAATAATATTAGCATTTTGATTACTAAATATCAGTATATAAACATTGAACTGACAATGCACATTCATTTGTATTTTTTTCAGTAAAGTGCAAATTATGTTCTGGCCTTGGGAAGGTGTAGGGGTTTTGCGCCCAACTTATGTTAATTTCTGCTCGTTTTGAGTTTGACTCGGCTATTTATTGTAATTTCTGTTCGTTTTGGGTTTCATTTATTGATCGATGCTGATTTGTGGTAGTTACACGCTTGGTAGATAATTCGATTTTATTTTTGCTCATTTTTTGTTTAACGGAGTTCTTTACTTTCTTTGAAAAACTCATTTTGTGGAAATTTTTTTTAATTAATATGTTATAGTATGAATTACAGAAAAGGGATTTAAAATACAAATCAAATAAGGAATGAAGGAGGTAAAATATAAAAGGAACTTTTTTCTTACCAGTTTTGTTTCTCAAAATTTCAGCATTACTTCCATCAGCATCAACAGTTACAATAGCATTTAATTCACTATCTCCGACATATATGCTGTCTCTATATATGGACATAGTTGACGGTTGCTTAACCAGCGGTATTTTCACTGTCTTTGTTTTGCCAGTTGACATCTCATAGTATTGAATTGTACGTGACTGGCCATTGACCCAATACAGCCTATCTGATTCAGGGTCAAAACATAAGCCTAGAACCATAAATGAAGTTTTATAGCAAATTTAACGAAAATTGAGGCATGAAAAAAAAACGACTAAACAAAGATCTGAACATAGTTACAGTTTCAGAAGCATGAGTTACATAAATGTAACATACCTATCAAAATAACATAAATAAAATGTAAACAATGTTTAAAAAGAAATATTTCTTACAGTAAAAATATAAAAAGTAAACTTAATTGGAAGTAATCTTTTTGAACTTGGATAATTAAAAAAAAAAAAAGGTAAAATGATAAGCAAAATAAAGAAAACGCTACTTATACTCTATCAGTTATCGTCCAAGAAAGGTACTACGAATTTGGCCAGAAAATGGCATATTTTTCTGTATACCTGGCAGCATGCTAAGCAATTCCAAGCAAGCTCTAACCATAGCAATCCCTAAATATCACCACCTTTTTTTTAATCCAGACCATTTGACCAGCCTTCATAGCCACTCATCTAGGATTGAAAAAGATTGAAAAATTAATGAAAAAGATATTGAAAAAGATACCATTCTCAGGGTGCTATTTCTTTATCGCCATTATAGACAGTACAGTACTGCCAGTTCACAGAATTGGGGGAATTAAAATAAATACCCCCAACTAACACAGAATGAAGAAAAATGAACGTTATGTTACTTTTGTTGTACAGATGAGCATTTTAGGCAAATTTCAAAATCGATGTATTATAAAATGCATAACAATATATTTATGCAATTTTTTTTTCATGTATTGAAGGTATCAGAAAAAATTTCGAGATTTCCAGATGTATTCAAGATTCCAACTATCTGTGCCCTATAAACCCCCCCCCCCCCCCACTATATTTTGCTACACCATTCAAGGCGTGTAGTGTTCTAAGAGGCATAAAAGTACCAGTACTTGATTGAATACAATGTATTCCTCAGTAAGGTACAAAATCAGTTCTGTCACCTTTTTAATAGGTGTAAGTAACTTCTAAATGAGCCCCATTTCACTATAAATTTACAAATCCAGTGATGAAAATCAATATAACCTTTCCGACGTCAAACATTGGCTGAAATACTGAAAACTTAAAAATGTCAGGTCATAGTCTTTGTTCTGGCGTTACCGCCAAACGTCATAACGTCATATAGCTTAACGTCATTCAGATTTCACTTCTCTTTGAATACAATTTTTTTTTTTTTTTTTTTTTTCTAACGACCATTTTATTACTGTGGCCCACTGACTTATAATAGAACCATTTGCTTTTGATTGCTTTAAAGAAAAAAAAACAGCCAATTTTCAATTTTTGAAGCTCCAACTGCAAATAGCATGAATTACCACCCAATCCCCAGCTCAAGATCGTTGTCCTGGGCAACGCCCTGTATACGAATAGTAAAATTTAGAAAAAAAGCGATAATAGAATAACAAGACAGAACCGTATGTTTTTATCAAAATGCCCAAAAAGTCAAATCCTTACTCGTTGGCCCACCAAGCAATTTGTTGTCCTCTTGACTTGTTAAGATTCGGATGTCTAGGCCATCCATTCGTGCAAGTGTTATTTTCTGGACTTCAATTTCGTTTTTGGGTTCCGTTTCCGAATATTCCGACCAAAAAAGTCTTCCTGAATATGGGTCGACAGCTAGAGATCGAACCTTCAAGAAAAATAAACTGAAACAAAACACAGGTCTTCGATTAGCATAGCAAATTTAAAAAATATGGCAAATACTTTTAGCAATCTGGAAAACCCTTTTTTCATACTATACCTTTGTTATTTACATTAAGCTACAGACAGCCTTTCAGGTTGGTCCTCAGTAAGTGGCAATTGTCAAATAAATTATTGGTGGGACACTAATATTTCAAAGGACAAAAAAAAAATATTTCCGCCCCCCCCCCCCCCCCTTGACAGTATCCAAATGCAGAGTGACCAACAGGTTAAAATTAGGGAGAAGATGCGTTCATGTCTCAACGATTATAACTTGTTTAGTTTAACTTGATGTTTTTCCCTTCCCTCTAAAATTGGCCTTACTAGCCGATTGGTTGACGTGCTGGACTTGCAATCCTGCGTCCGTAAGGGCAGGGAACCCTGGCGTTGCTGATTCTTTGGTTTGAAACGTGGATCAGCGGTTACAATTAGGGACAAGATGCGTTCATGTCCCAACGGGGATAACTTATAAGTTTCGCTTGATGTTTTGCCCTTCCCTCTAAAATTGGCCTTACTAGCCGATTATTTGACGTGCTGGACTTGCAATCCTGCGTCCGTAAGGGCAGGAAACCCTGGCGTTGCTGATTCTTTGGTTTGAAACGTGGATCAGCGGTAACAATTGGGGAGAAGATGCGTTCATGTCTCAAGGGTGATAACTTATTTATTTTCGCTTGATGTTTTGCCCTTCCCTCTAAAATTGGCCTTACTAGCCGATTGGTTGACGTGCTGGACTTGTAATCCTGTGTCTGTAAGGGCAGGGGTTGGAGTCCTCGTGTCGCTGATTCTTTGGTTTGAAATATGGGTCAGCGGTTACAATCAGAGACAAGATGCGTTCATGCCCCAACGGGGATAACTTATAAGTTTCGCTTGATGTTTTGCCCTTCTCTCTAAAATTGGCCTTACTAGCCGATTGGTTGACGTGCTGGACTTGCAATCCTGCGTCCGTAAGGGCAGGGAACCCTGGCGTTGCTGATTCTTTGGTTTGAAACGTGGATCAGCGGTTACAATTAGGGATAAGATGCGTTCATGTCTCAACGGGGATAACTTATAAGTTTCGCTTGATGTTTTGCCCTTCCCTCTAAAATGAGCCTTACTAGCCGATTATTTGACGTGCTGGACTTGCAATCCTGCGTCCGTAAGGGCAGGGAACCCTGGCGTTGCTGATTCTTTGGTTTGAAACGTGGATCAGCGGTTACAATTAGGGAGAAGATGCGTTCATGTCTCAACGGTGATAACTTATTTATTTTCGCTTGATGTTTTGCCCTTCCCTCTAAAATTGGCCTTACTAGCCGATTGGTTGACGTGCTGGACTTGTAATCCTGTGTCTGAAAGGGCAGGGGTTGGAGTCCTCGTGTCGCTGATTCTTTGGTTTGAAATATGGGTCAGCGGTTACAATCAGAGACAAGATGCGTTCATGCCCCAACGGGGATAACTTATAAGTTTCGCTTGATGTTTTTTCCTTCCCTCTAAAATGAGCCTTACTAGCCGATTATTTGACGTGCTGGACTTGCAATCCTGCGTCCGTAAGGGCAGGGAACCCTGGCGTTGCTGATTCTTTGGTTTGAAACGTGGATCAGCGGTTGCAATTAGGGAGAAGATGCGTTCATGTCTCAACGGTGATAACTTATTTATTTTCGCTTGATGTTTTGCCCTTCCCTCTAAAATTGGCCTTACTAGCCGATTGGTTGACGTGCTGGACTTGTAATCCTGTGTCTGTAAGGGCAGGGGTTGGAGTCCTCGTGTCGCTGATTATTTGGTTTGAAATATGGGTCAGCGGTTACAATCAGAGACAAGATGCGTTCATGCCCCAACGGGGATAACTTATAAGTTTCGCTTGATGTTTTGCCCTTCCCTCTAAAATTGGCCTTACTAGCCGATTGGTTGACGTGCTGGACTTGCAATCCTGCGTCCGTAAGGGCAGAGAACCCTGTTGCTGATTCTTTGGTTTGAAACGTGGATCAGCGGTTACAATTAGGGACAAGATGCGTTCATGTCCCAACGGGGATAACTTATAAGTTTCGCTTGATGTTTTGCCCTTCCCTCTAAAATGAGCCTTACTAGCCGATTATTTGACGTGCTGGACTTGCAATCCTGCGTCCGTAAGGGCAGGGAACCCTGGCGTTGCTGATTCTTTGGTTTGAAACGTGGATCAGCGGTTACAATTAGGGACAAGATGCGTTCATGTCCCAACGGGGATAACTTATAAGTTTCGCTTGATGTTTTTCCCTTCCCTCTAAAATTGGCCTTACTAGCCGATTGGTTGACGTGCTGGACTTGCAATCCTGCGTCCGTAAGGGCAGGGAACCCTGGCGTTGCTGATTCTTTGGTTTGAAACGTGGATCAGCGGTTACAATTAGGGACAAGATGCGTTCATGCCCCAACGGTGATAACTTATAAGTTTCGCTTGATGTTTTGCCCTTCCCTCTAAAATTGGCCTTACTAGCCGATTGGTTGACGTGCTGGACTTGCAATCCTGCGTCCGTAAGGGCAGGGAACCCTGGCGTTGCTGATTCTTTGGTTTGAAACGTGGATCAGCGGTTACAATTAGGGACAAGATGCGTTCATGTCCCAACAGGGATAACTTATAAGTTTCGCTTGATGTTTTGCCCTTCCCTCTAAAATTGGCCTTACTAGCCGATTGGTTGACGTGCTGGACTTGCAATCCTGCATCCGTAAGGGCAGGGAACCCTGGCGTTGCTGATTCTTTGGTTTGAAATATGGGTCAGCGGTTACAATCAGAGACAAGATGCGTTCATGCCCCAACGGGGATAACTTATAAGTTTCGCTTGATGTTTTGCCCTTCCCTCTAAAATTGGCCTTACTAGCCGATTATTTGACGTGCTGGACTTGCAATCCTGCGTCCGTAAGGGCAGGGAACCCTGGCGTTGCTGATTCTTTGGTTTGAAACGTGGATCAGCGGTTACAATTAGGGAGAAGATGCGTTCATGTCTCAACGGTGATAACTTATTTAGTTTCGCTTGACGTTTTGCCCTTCCCTCTAAAATTGGCCTTACTAGCCATTTGGTTGATGTGCTGGACTTACAATCCTTCGTCCGCAAGGGCATGGGTTTGAATCCTGGCGTCGCTGCTTCTTTGGTTTGAAACGAGGGTCAGCGGTTACAATTAGGGACAATTGGCGTTCATGTCTCAAAGGTGATAACTTATACGTTTCGCTTGATGTTTTGTCCTTCCCTCTAAAATTAGCCTTACTAGCCGATTATTTGACGTGCTGGACTTGCAATCCTGCGTCCGTAAGGGCAGGGAACCTTGGCGTCTCTGATTCTTTGGTTTGAAATTTGGGTCAGCGGTGATAATTAGGGACAAGATGAGTTCATTTCTCAACGGTGATAACTTATAAGTTTTGCTTGATGTTTTGTCCTTCCCTCTAATATGCGTCCATAAGGCATGGGTTTGAATCACAACGTCGCTGATTCTTTGGTTTGAAAACGTGGGTCAGCGTTTACAATTAGAAAGAGGATGGGTTCATGTCTCAACGGTGACAACTTATTTATTTTCACTTGATGTTTTGCCCTTCCCTCTAAAATCGGCCTTACTAGCCGATTGGTTGACGTGCTGGAATTGTAATCCTGTGTCTGTAAGGGCATGGGTTGGAGTCCTCGTGTCGCTGATTCTTTGGTTTGAAATATGGGTCAGCGGTTACAATTAGGGACAAGATGCGTTCATGTCCCAACGGTGATAACTTATAAGTTTCGCTTGATGTTTTGTCCTTCCCTCTTAAATGGGCATTACTAGCCGATTATTTGACGTGCTGGACTTGCAATCCTGCGTCCGTAAGGGCATGGGTTTGAATCCTGGCGTCGCTGCTTCTTTGGTTTGAAACGTGGGTCAGCGGTTACAATTAGGGAGAAGATGCATTCATGTGTCAACGGGGATGACTTATAAGTTTCGCTTGATATTTTGCCCTTGTCTCTAAAATGGGCCTTACTAGCCGATTGGTTGACGTGCTGGAATTGCAATCCTGCGTTCATAAAGGCATGGGTTTGAATCCTGGCGTCACTGCTTCTTTGGTTTGAAATGTGAGTCAGCGGTTACAATTAGGGAGAAGATGCGTTCATGTCTCAACGGTGATAATTTATTTAGTTTCGCTAGATGTTTTGCCCTTCCCTCTAAAATTGGCCTTACTGGCCGATTTGTTGACGTGCTAGACTTGCAATCTTGCATCCGTAAGGGCATTGGTTTTAATCCTGGCGTCGCTGATTCTTTGGTTTGAAATTTGAGTCAGCGGTTACAATTAGGGAAAAGATGCGTTCATGTCTCAACGGTGATAATTTAATTATTTTCGCTTGATGTTTTGCCCTTCCCTCTAAAATTGGCCTTACTGGCCGATTAGTTGACGTGCTGGACTTGCAATCCTGCGTCCATAAGGGCGTGGGTTTGAATCCTGGCGTTGCTGAACCTTTGGTTTGAAACGTGGGTCAGCAGTGCGACTCTGTAAGCTCAGCCAGAGTCAACCCAGCTCCATATGGGTACCTGGAGAAATCTGGAAGAAAAACACCGGAAACGTCGGAAGATTTTCCTCCACCCACGCATTGTTCTCCCTGCCGAAGGAAGAGAGCCAGAAGATTATTACTTGCTCTACGCGAATCATTGTCTGCATACGAAAAAACATACATAGAATTTGACAACATCGTAAATCAGTGTAATGTGCATGAAGCAGGAATAAACCTCCAACTTTCAAGACTGCTTTTTAATTATCTCATTCCCCAAATTTTGTGTTTGGATTATTTATAAGATTCAAACCAAGAAACAGCAAAAACAGAAAATCGGTTAAAAATATTAAACAGGATAAAAAGCTGACATTTTGGAAAAGACCTTAGCCGTTATATCACTATCAGATATGGGTGCTCCAAATAAATTAAAAGACTACGAAAAAACACACATTGATAAAAAAAAAAAAATCCAATAGTAAAAACTGGTAAACACAAATCTGAAACTTCAGACCAGGAGCAACCCAAATGTGTACCCTTTTAAATGAAAAGCAAAGAGTTGAACGAATTATGATAAAATAAAATATATCTAATTGAAAATATTTTTTTTCGATTCTCTGCAATGTAGCTAATCTCTTCCATGCAGTTAATCTCCAGCTCAGTTTATTTTTACTTAGAGTCTTTGACGTTGTCTGTCTGGAATCTTGGTTTCGATAAAGAATGTACAGATTCTCTTTCAACAAATTTTCCATAAATGAATTGCCATAACTGAAAATTTATTACTCCATATTTAGCGAAAAACTATGCACAATGTGCATCTCATAACATGAAAAAAAAAACAAAGGCTTTAAAGCAACTTTTAACGGAAAATTTATAGTCAACTTTCATACAGATTTTCAAAGTCAATTTGTATGTATATACCTTAGATTCGACTGACGAAGATTTTCATCCACGAACTCGCAATTCAAGCAAAAAATCTGGGTAAAACAAAAAATTTGACCGAAATGTAAAAGCTTTTTCAGTTTTCCATATCTGTCATATGCTAAAAAACTTCATCCGTATCCTTATTCAGCAGAAATACACGAAATTAAACTGTATACACTTCAAGGGTGTTACATTCTTGGTGGTCTTATGGAACGTAGAAATTTAAGTAGAAACTAAAATCAAACTTTAGTCACCTCAATTAAATTAAAATAAAACTTTGGAATTTGTATTAAAATGATATTTAATCAAAATAATTAAATTATTATTAATTAAATTTAATTATTTAACAAGATCAATTTAATTTTAAATTAAAATTAAGCTTTAGAAACTAAAACTAAATTTTAGTACCAAGCTAAACTTTAGCCAAGCTAAGCGACGATCCTTCTCCCACTCTATGATATCTTGAGATTTTATTTGTCTCTAAGTCTTTCTTAAAGAATGCTTCCTTTAGCTAGGAAATCAGGAATACGTACCTTAGCTTTACATAAGAAAAGATAGTAAATATGCTAACATAAAGCAATGATCACAAAGAAATAATAACCGTAAAAAGAAAAACATACTAAAAAATTTTATACCCATCATTTCATGGATTATTCAGCATAATACACAGGAGAACATTAGCAGTAAAAAATAAGGTGTTAAAACAGTAAAAAAGAAAACAGAAATAAAAGCTACCACCTTTACTAACAACAAGAGCTGAAAGAGGTATAAACGGACACGCAATGCCGTATCCAGGAGGATTGGTAGGTTTGCCCCCCCCCCCCAGAACGTTTGTCCGAGTTGTAAAAACGTAACCAAAATGATATATATATAGGATACGGCTCTGCTTACAGATGAGGGTAAAAATAAAAACAAAGAAAATAAAAGAAATACCTCACTCAATCCATCAGGAATAATTTCATTCATATAATTCCCTTCGAGAGTTGTGACTACGATTCGATTGTAAGATTTTCCATAGGATGAGATGAAAATGTTTCCAGCTAACCAATCAATAGCAAAACCATATGCATTTTCTATACCTACAAGAGTTACAGCCATCACGGTATACCCACTTTGTATATGCATTTGGGCTTTTCTTTCTCTTGACTAGGTGACATGTATAGAATAAAAGGGGTTAAAGGGGTTTATCTAATTAGTATTGTTACTTATTTTAAAGATTCAACGTAGCAACACTGACGAACATTTGATGTTGCCCTAAAATTTCATAATTTTGAAATTACCCAGAGAAAAACCTTAGAAAATCGCAATTTTAAGGCACTTCAGATGGCTCCATAGGTATCATTGGTACTTGAAAAGTATACAAGCTAGTTAGGAAAAAGTTAAGAAAGAATGAAAAAGTTAAGAGAAAAAAAAAATCACTTTTAAAAGTTTTCTGATTAGATATACATGCTTTACGATCTCCACGATCAATAAGCGTTAAGCGTTAACGTCAAAAAATAGAACATGATCTCGAAATATTAACAACCCATTTAAAGCAATATTATCCGCTATGTTTTGCCTCGTTCTCTCTCTCCCTTGTTGTTTATTTTTTGAAGCTACAACGAAATGTTAATCAAAACAACATAATTTAATTAAGAAAACTGTATACTAACAGAAAAAGGTAATCGAATCCTGAGACCACAATTGACAATCAGCCACTTAAAACTTAAGCTGAGAGGCCTGACTTTAAGCCTTAGAAGGTCAGTACAGGACAGAAAATCTTATACTTAGGCTGCAGACTATCCTTTATAGTACCAAGGACACTCAAAATAAAATTTAATTCTTTAAACTGGTTAAGTAGGAACTTACACAATCATATACATCTTAAAAAATAAAAAACCCAGGAACTCAATTTTTAATGAAAAAAGCCTCGTTATTCAGTTATATAGTTTTGCGCTTAACAGGCGCCAAGTTTAAAAATAAGGAACATGCGTGAAAAATAAGCAGAAAATCAGAAAAAACAATATATCCTCATGTCGCTCTAGAAACTGTAACTTTCCTGATTGTTATAGCAAAAGACAGACACTGCCCTAAATCAAATCTACTCATTAATATGGATATTATGTAAATTATTTCAGATTAAACACTTCAAATTTTTAGCTAAATAACTCACCAACAAAAGCACCTTATTAGAAAGACCAATTCGGCTATCGTTTTCTGTTATATTTATCTCTTTAGCTGACTATTAACATATCAATAGAATCTTTACTTTCAAATGACTCAAACAATATAGCTTGTACTACTTCATTTTTATAGGTTCCCACTAGTCCATATTTGTTTAATAGGCCAAATAAACATAATCATTGTACTAACATATTGATTGTTGTATTGTTCGATGATCAGATGCAGGTAAATTGAGGGTTACACCATTTTGTTCTGCTTGTTTGTAAACAGGAAAAGTTTCTGCTTGTTTCCTTTTACGATTCCTTGTGGTGACAAAGGAGAGAATTTACACAACGAAAAAATCTTAGTAATTGTATAACAACCAAAAGATATATCCCGGATTTGAGGTATGAGTAGACTTAAGATGGGGCAAGGGAGTAAAAATATTTTCATTTTAATGTCCTTGGTGCTTTAATCCTATAAACATACATAATAAACATGCAACACTACAAAATAGAAACAGAGAAATGCCAGACTGTCAAACCCGAATAAGTGATGTCAGAAAATTGCACTTTAGATGTATGGTTGGATTGAGTTATGAACTCGCTTCCGCTGTGTTAACATCTAATTGGTGTTTTCACTCTTGGTATTTGCCAGTCGAAATTCCCCGTCTGTAACTTGAACATTTACAGACCGTGCATGTCCCTGGTCTTTCCTAAGTGATATTAGTGACCTTGGTTCTTGTCAATTGGATTATAGGATTTGAATTATAGTCCTGAACAGTGAAAGAAATAAGAGGTGAGATTTTTAGTTCCAAATAGCTCATGTCTGACACAAAGGAACCTCCTGAAAAAGACATAGATGTCTCACCTTTCCTGCCTTCAAAAAGAAACCTAACTAGAACCCCCCAACTCCTATGTCTAAATCAACCACACATCTTAAGGGGATACAAGCCCTAAACATCCTTCAAGCTAAAAGTAGCGGTGAAACCCCTGGCCAAAAAAAAAAAAAAAAAAAAAAAAAAAAAAAAAAAAAAAAAAAAAAAAAAAAAAAAAAAAAAAAATGCAATTAAATCACCCTCTGAAGAACCCCAACCCGAGATTATATCACTCACTGATGATTCCCAACCAATTGAATCGCTTCCTTGCTCTTATGATCAGCCATACTATTACATTGTGACCATCAAGAAAACCAATGGTCAACCCTTTACTAGAGATCGGTTAATGGATATTAGAAAGCCTATATTTTTACTAGCTAACTCAACTTTGAAGTGATTTTCGTAAAAGACGGTCTGATAGATCTCTATTTTACCTCTCACAAGGCCGCAGATTCAGTCCTTTCAAGGTCCAAGGAATTAATCTATGAGGATTCCAAAATCTTTGCCACTTCAAAAGAAGTAGAAAAGTCGTATAAATACGTGGTTTATAGTGTTGCACCGGTATACCAATAGAGGAATTTACAGCTGAACTAATTGATTCTTCGGGTCATCCCGTCCAACCAACAACAGCCACAAGACTCAGCTTGAAAAATGATGGTAAGCTTATACCCAGTTGCTCAGTGCTCATTGTATGCAAAAACGAGTTGCAAAGAGAAGTTTTTTTTTTTGTATGGTATGGCCCTTCGCCATAAGTCTTATAAACCAAAGCCCCTACAATGTACAATTTGCCTAGCTCATGGTCATAGCAAAAATAATTGTAAACAGTCACTCCAATCATGTCGAAAATGTGGTAAACCTAGCCACGTTACAGAAAATTGCATCGAGAAAGACGCCTACTGTAAAAATTCAATAATAAGGGGCACACGGAACTTGAGAAGCAACTTTGTCCGGCCTATCACAAGAGAGCCGACATCCTCCGAACCTCTGTGAGATTGAACTTGCCCTACTCCGTCGTAGCCGCTACAATCCCTAGACAACCAACTCCAAGTCGACCTTTAAATAACCAAACTGAAGTTTCAAAGAACCAGAGGAAAAAGGTCCCACCCCCAATAGATAAAGGCTTCTCATTTACCCAATGGTCCACTCAATTTCCTCAGCCTGAGGCCGAATCGCAGCCTTCCTCTTCCCAACTTCCAGTTTTATCACATCCACAAGTTATTCATCATCATAATCAAGAATGGCAAAGGTTAGCCACATACCTCGCAGTTTCTCATCTTATCGAGGTTGGCAGTGAATCAGTTGAACTGAAAAATATCCTTGATAAAAGGCCGTTACTACGCTCCTAGGACAGGAAATCTGGCAAAAAGCTACGGTCCAACTTTTATCCTTCAAAGAAGGCATGGAATGCCATTCTAACTCAACATTTTCTACGATCCCAACTGTTACCAAGTCCCCCAGAAATTTGAAAGAATCACCAGCACTTGAAACGTTGGTAGAAGCACCAAGCCATAGCAAAACAAAAAAAAAAAAAAAAAAAAAAAAAAAAAAACAAGAGAAAGCCGACCAACACAGTAACACAGAAATTGACGACCCCTCACGAAGTCTCTTCAGGCGAGGATGAAGTTCAAAGCAAAACCCAAGCGAGAAGATACCCTACAAGAATGCCTGACGACTAATTAATGTGTGACTTTTCGTTTTTAACTAATTTATCCCTTTCTAATAACATTGCTTTTAATTATTCCGATATAGAAAGTAATCAGCATGCCAACCCTATAAGCAGCCCCGATGGTACCTTAACTCATGCTAGTTGTAAATACCTTGATATTCTCGATTTTGCTACCAATGTGAAGCCAAAACTAGTAAATAATAATTCCCTTAATGTTCTTTGTTTCAACATCAGAAGCATCCGGAATAAGTGGCTTAATAAGTAAATTAAATAGTTACGGTATTTGAGGCGTTCCCTCTCTTGGTTTGATTCTTATCTATCTGGAAGGGTACAGAGTGTGAGCTTAGGTGGAGTATCCTCTCAGCCCTTACCTGTTCGGAGGGGTGTCCCGCAAGGCTCCGTTCTAGGCCCTATTTTATTTCTCCTATATATCAATGATCTTGTTGTGGACCTGGGCCCTTCAGTGTATCCTGTACTATTTGCTGATGACAGCAACTTCTTCATCACTGGCACCAATTTACCATCGGCAACAACCTCTGCCCAAGTCCTTCTGAACAGAGTCCAGGCGTGGTGCCTTACGAATAACATGACCATTAATAGCAAAAAAAGTCAAATAGTATTATCCAGATCCCCCTACAACAAAGACGTAATTCAACCTGCTCATGGTCTCAAGTACTCCTCCGACATCCTTCCACAAGTGGAGGTTGCCAAGTTTCTTGGTGTATTAATTGACTCATGCTTGTCATTCTCTAATCATATTTCTTACATCACAGCAATAATTTTGAGACAAGTAGCTATGATTAACCGTGTGAATTATTTTCTTCCTCCTGACATCCTAGTTACCCTCTTTTATTCCTTTATTTTTCCTTACTTTTCTTATTGCGGATCAGTTTGGGGAAATACAAACCGGTCCTTCACTAAAAAACTCAAATTTGCCCAAAACCGTGCCATTAAAGCAGTTTTTCGGCTTCCCCGTCTATATCCAACCCGTGATTTGTATTCAGATTTTGGCATAGCTCCACTTGATCAAATCATACAAAAACAAAACTTATCGCTTGCTTACTCTGCTTTCCACAATAATCTTCCACCTCAACTACTAACCTATTATAATATTAATAATTCGGAAGCCCACTGCCTCCGTTCATCCAATAGAGCCTTTATAATTCCTAAATACGTTTCTAGTGCTGCCCAGCAATCTCCCATTTACAAATCTATTATTCAATGAAACAAAATACCCTCCAGTGTTGAACTAGCCACAAGTTTCTGCAAGCTGTATAAAAATGTAACAAAACTTGATAATATAATTTAATCTTTCAATTTTTAACCAATTTGCTTTAATTACCCATGTTTTATTCTTCTATCTTTTTTCTTTCAGTGTTACTTTACTTTTTTCTTTTTTTTGGTCCTTAACAAGTTCTCATCTAGGATCTTTATTGTTATTGATGTTTGTGTTGTTTTTATTCGAATAAATTGAATTGAATATACTACAGTCAAAACATTTGGGATGATAGTCGTGAGCAAGCACTCAAGTTCCTGATTCACTTACAAGGCTTAAATATTCCATGAAACTAGGTTAATTTATCGGTCATAACTTTACAAAGATAACTAATTGCTTACAATTCAGCTCAAATCCGAGGAATCTCCTTGTCAGGGTTTACAGCTCGGAAAAAGCAAATTTTCTTTCTATTTTTCTTTTAACTTAAGATAGAAAATCTTAGCGAAATCTTTCTAAATCCATTAATTTTCTGACCCTTGTATGTAGCAATAGAGCGGTGGCAATAAATGACTTAGTTGAGGATTTAGTTGACTATGTTGAGGTCACATAGACTATGTTGACCTATATATAGGTCAACATAGGTCATATGTCATAGGTCATAGGTCACATAGACCTATGACTTAGTTGAGGTCATCCTGTTCGTATAAGATTAACTGATATAGGATAATTTGGGAGTGACTCTTTGAGAAGCTCGTCTACTCTTGGCATTAGCCATTTTCAACAAAGTATGAATCAAAAGCACCACGGTTAAATCACCCTACAAACAAACTTACCAATACAATAGGGCAAGCAAGTAAAAAAAAATGTCAAGAAAGTTATACAAAATGTAAAAGAACGTCAAAACAATTAAAAATTCGCAGGGTTAAAACAAAGGGAGTAAACTAAATAAAAACACAAGCACAAAATTTAGTCTCGTGACTAAAAAATACAAAAAAAAGGTGAGAGAATATAAAAAAAGCTCAAAATTTGTGAAACTATAAACAACTGGAAGGTACTCTGAAAGTGAGAGTGAGGGGGGGGGATTCACTTATTTAACACATCAACTATATACGAGACCAAAGTTCTTCTATATGTGTCAGTGAAAATTTTATTAGTGTAGGAAGTTTTTTTTGATGAAGTGGAAAGATGAAGGCGAGGTCGGATTCGGGGGGGGGGGGGGTAATTTGACTAGGGAAAAGGGACTTTGTTCGGGATTTATGGATGACATCGGTGGCAAAACACAAGGAAATCTTTATTCTCTTATCCTTGAGGGTAACCAAGGAGATTATCATTAACTATTTCCAACATAGGAATCAAAAGCACAACAGTTAAACCACTGTACAAACTTACCAGTATCTAAAATAGTTTCGATTGAAGATCCATTCAAATCAGTCCATTTGATTTCGTTCTGTTGTACGTCTGACCAATATATTCTCTTTTGTTTTGCACGAAAGTCCAAAGCGGCAGCAGTCAGCACGGCTGGCATACTTATTGGCGGGATTATATGGAAGTAGGGTTGGTCCAAATCAACACCCCTAATTTCATTCGCTCGAGAAAATAGTAAAATCTGCTCGTTAGCTAGGAAAAAAAAAAAAAATAAATGATTCTGACTTTTATTTTGATAGGATCACCCAAAAGCTGTGTTGCCATCTGCAGTGCATTTGTACTATTTTTAGCGCAAAAAAAGAACAGAAACTCATTCAGACGAGCCAGAGTCTCGTCGTATCTCCAAGTACATTAGATAAAGATAATTTAAACCATTGTGATAAGTAGTGAAGGAAGAAAAAAGAATATTTTAAAATCATTTATTGATAATTCTTATTTTTACAAGTTTGATCTTTGGTGAGACATGGGTTCGAAACAGGACGAACAAAATTAAGAGAAGGTTGATCATAACGACAATAAACACTTCTTAAACGTGTTATTTGAACACTAAATCTTCTACGTAGAGAAAATGACTTAAGGAAGAACTTCGCAGTTTTAACCAATTTCGATACATAAAAATCAACAACAAGGTTACCATTCAACCGAGCTCCGAAGGATTTTACAGAGTTCTTCTTACTAAGTTCTGAGTTTGTGCTTTCAGTTTAATGACTTTGAAGCAAAAAAAAAAAAAAAAAAAAAAAAACAATACTTGAGGTTTCTTTTACTATTCAATGGAAGTTTCTTTTACATTGTCAATATCGTATTTTAATACTGCAAGCAAGGAATCAACATAAAGTTATGTAATAAGGGTACTAACATGCCCCGAGTTTACATAGAAAAGTGTCATGCGGAGTTGAAGACTTCGTTAAATATTCTTAACATTATTAAAAATAACCAAAAAGGATAAATGTTCTAATTTATTACCTAGGGCAGAACCAAAACAAGGGGTAAAATTAGGACTTATTCCCATTTGGAAGGACACAGAGCTCTAATCAGTTATAAAATCGTCTTCCGTTCTCACAATTAACTTCAGTGCAGTGAGTTATTTGGCTTCTTCAAGAATGATTGAAGCGTCCAGGTTATCAAATGCTTTTGAAAAAACAGTAAAATTAGCTGCAGTAAATTTTAGATGCTAAAAAAAAGTCTATTCCCAAGGGGCTATGAAAAGCAGCAGCAACTCTGATCAATGGGCCACTGTTTTGAAGCAACACGTGACAGTGTCCAGTCAAAAACTGACATGTCACGTTTGCTGTAAAATGAGGTAACTTAAGAAATGTATCTCAAATGCACGAAACAATGATAGAACTGACATAATGAAGACTATCTTTTATACATATATTCAAATCCACCTTTAATTGCTTGTATGCAGGGCCGTAATTTGCTATGGGGCAGGGGGAGGAGGGAGTAACTGCTCCTACCAGACCTCTGTTTGCCCCCCCCCACACCCACTTTCTCCTTCCAGGCTGAAATTTAGTTTCTTCAAAATCTTGTCAAAACTAAGATAAGCCTGTATAATTCAAGCATCCACAGAGACGGGTCAGTTTTCTTTAGTATATCTTTACCTTTGTGGTAGGCTACTATATGGTTCATTTTTCAGTCTGCATTTTCATTTTCACTTGATTTGGGAAAATTTGCTCAGACTTTTCCTCCTAAAGGATTTTGACAAAATTACACCACTTTTTGTATGATCATCTTATGAACGCAAAGATGAATTTTAACCAAACTACGAACAATACTTAAAAGCTCAAATGGCACTTACTTCTAGCAATAAAAGTATCGGATTGGTCTACCTCCTCTCTCCTCCTTAACCAAACTCTTAGTAGTTAATCAGCATTATATTTTGAATTGAGATTAAAAAAAAACTTCTTGATAGATGCACGATGACTAGAATTAGGCAAGTACACAGGATTTTTTTTCGAGGGGGGGGGGGGAGGCAATAATAGAAAAAAAACATTTTGTTTTTTATAAATGAAAAAAATGATTTTTGCAAGAAGTGCAACATTACTTGAAAAAGTTAGGATTTCAAGCGGGTGGGCCCAGGCCCTACTCCAGTGTACACTCATGACAAGAATTCTCTCCCCTCACCAAATCAGATTGAGCATAGAAACCCGCTATTCAGCTTGAATGGATTCCTCCTCCGCGGAATATCCCCCGAGGAAAAAGCCAACACTCCTTTTAATTAGGATGACAGCAAGAGATTTTGGAATCCATACATACATGTTTTCTTTATTGTTATTTTTTATATGAAAAAAAACTACACCAAAACAAAAAGCAAAGTAAGACAACAAATGAACTATTCTTGGTAGAAAAAGCTAAATATGCCACAACATACCAGTGCAGGTTCTTCCGTCTTCCATTAGTTTCATCACATGCGGACACTGACATACATACGTTCTGTTAAAACTTATTAGACAAAGATGAGAACAGTTGCCATTATCAGATCCACAGGGACTATCACCATCTATAAATTATAAACGTTTATCTATAAAAACGTAAAACACAGTAAAACCTTAAGGAATCGACGTATAGAATTTAAACGCTCCACAGCCTGCTTAATTGGAAGCTCGCCCATTTTCTGCAGAAATTCCGAATGATTTAATAGAGCTAATCTTATATCCTCCTAAGAAACCGAAGAAAATTACTGAAAACAACTAGTATAACCATAAAACTAATAACAAAAACAGTATAGAACATGTGAACAGCTCAAATATGGTATGAATATTTTGATGAGACTCAGGGATTTTCCATGCCAAAAACTAGTTTTTAATAATTTTTTTAAAAAAATAACAAGGCTGTTAACAAAAAACTATTCTTTTCCTTATATCCCCGAAGAAACATAGGTACGGGAGACAGGTAGCTTTTGGAAAGGCTAATTTAATGCTTTCGTTTATTAAAGAACTTTCCAAGTTCATAAAAATGGGAAAATTAATCAGGCCAGAATGAAATGCACAAAGCCTTTTACATCCCATCTTCCTTATTGAATCCGCTTCCTTTAACAGGCATTGTATATGCATCTTTAATACGTATTGCATAATTTCAGGACTTCGTGTTTAAACTCAGGTATACCAAGAACAACTATTTCTTTTTCTCCATACAAACGTGTCGTTAAAAGCTTCTAGGGTGATTAAGAGTATTGATGTCAGGCGGTCCACGACAGTCATACATGTCCACTACAAGTGAAAATGAAAGTTTATATCAGTGTTGCCAACTAGCACACTTTTCGTGTGAAATGCACTCTTTTAACCTCAAAGGTGATACGGAAGAGTGAAAATCATTCTTTTTGGGTGTCAGTTTTTGCTCGCTTTAAACGTCAGTAGTTGGCATATTCGTCAAAAGAGCATTTAACCGAAGGAAAATGGGTACCAACTTACACACTTTTCGTGTTCAATGCACTCTTTTTCACCTCAGAGCGCGTTCAGAAGAGGGGATGCGCAAATTTTTTGACTTGCACTCTTTTTGAGCAAAAATCACTCTTTTTTGGCTTTGATTTGCACTCTTTTTTGACGTCGCTAGTTGGTAACCCTGGTTCATACATACACTACAAGTAAATTGAAGAAGTTACTGGGCAAACCCAGCAACCCAAACTTCTGAATACACCCCTGTTGGCAGTGTTAAAATCCCGTTTGTTAACTTGAATGATTAGTCGCGAATTATACTGAAAGCAAATTATATTACAAATATTTCCTTTTGCATTTACAACACAGAAAATAAAAATTACAGTAACTGCTGAGCTTTCAGCAATTAATATCATTATATATCAAATATTCAGTTTAATTTTCTTAGTTCTTTCCAAGGATTCGTCAAAATAGTTTTTATAAACGTTTAAAACGTTTTCAATAAAACACAAATGACAAAGGCTTTAGACTTTTACATTAAGGGGAGGAGGAAGAGGGCAGTTACCAAATTCTTGTTTGTATTGATTTTTGTTCGTTTTACGTTTAATTTGAATATTCAATTAAAGTTTTACTCGTTTTAAGATTTATTTATTCACCTACATTAGCACCTTTTGTACATTTGTTTTCTATGGTTAGCCAACCATTACGAACAAATTTTGAACAAGGTTTTGCTCGTTTAAAGATTTATTTATTCATTTATATTAATACTTGTTGAAAGTTTGTTTCCTATAATTGTTATTTAATTTATGTTCGTTTTGGGCTTCATTTATTCTTTAATAGTAATTTCTGGTCGTTTTAAGTTTGAATTATTTATAGAAATTTATTTTTGCTCGTATTAAGCTTAATATGGCGCTTTACTTTTCTTTCAGAAACTTCTTTTTCAGATTTTTTTTTTAATTAATCACTGGTAATACTAACAAATTAAATCACTGAGAAATGCTCGTGGTGTGGGAATCAAGCTAAACCTCGTTTATTTTTTTTCCATAAAGTCAACAAAGTCGCTTCGACAGTTGAAGCGATTTGAGCCCTCATTTTTAAACAAGAAAAGCCTGGAATTCTGAAGCAAAATCATAAATCACGTCCTCGATCAGAGAAAGGTGAACAGATTGTGCAGAATCAAATGAATAGAAGACACAGTTTTACTCAAACGATTGGCATAGATACCAGTCGTTTCCCCTAGAAAAGCAAAATAAAGAAAAATAATAAAAGTACTCTTTCCTGAATTTCAAAAAGTACTCCGTATCTTCATTAGAAAAAAATGACGTAACAACAAAACTGACGCCTTTTTGAGGTTCTTTTTAAAAATCCCGTGCAATTTATTTTCTATAACAGCATTTTAATATTAAAATTAATATTTATCATTCCTGAATCAGCTGCAAATGGCAATTTTTTCTCGGTAGACAGTTTTTTTAAGAATCTGTTTTTGAAATTTTGGTTACTATGGATCGTTTAACCTTTTTGGGCTCCATTAAGGGCTCAAAGTTTAATTTTCTCCAGAAGCGATTATTGAATAATGAAAGAGGATAAATAATGCACTAAGTTATGCATTCGCTTTAATCCTAGCTAAATTATGTTGTCAGCGGCAATCTTACCAAAATAAATCCCCACATCTACTGTAGGCTGCACTAAAAAGCGGCTGTAAATCAGCCACTATAATTCTACCGTTGAAAATAAGTAATTAGAAGAATTATCCTTCTAAATATCTTGCAACTTTTTAGCAATTTAGTGCTTCGTCGAATCTTATTTGGACGTTTGACCATAATTTCTAAGAAGCAAGCTATCATATAATAGTACTTCACTACTCCTCCAAACGAAAAAAAAATCAACCTCTCATAGAAATACATTGATACAATACTAACTAAAACAAATCGTTAATTTAATCAATTAAAACATAAATCGAGTTTAAACTAATTTAAATTCAATTTATTAAAATATAATTAATATCAATTAATTCATCATTTTAAATTGAATTAAATCAATTTAATTGATCTCAATTAGTTTAAACTCAAAATTTAAATTATAAATATAAAGGTTCTTTGTTTGTCCTTTACTGAACCTTCTGTGAAATTAACTTAAGCTCAAAATAGTGTGTTTTTTTTAAATTGTTTTTTTTAAGGAATCCAAATTGTTATCATTTTAACATTCTTATTGTTTCTAAAAGTCTTTGAGCTTGAATGTCCCTTCTAAGAAATTAATTAAAACTCGAAATATATTATTTTTTTAAGAAATCCATATATTCATATATTAACATATTTTAAAATTGCTATTTCTGCAACAAATATAAAAGTGACTTTTTTGTGCGTCACTGCTCCTCCTATGAAATTAATCTAATATCAAAATGTGTGTTTTTTTAAGGAATCTGTATATTCAAATAGTAACATTATAACATTAGTTCTGGTCTCTTGTGTTAAAAGAAATTCCATTAAAATAATAATTTCACGTCCCTTCTCAAACTTTTCTTAGATTTCCTTTATTGTTTAACAAAAAATTGAATTACTTATCATTTTTATTTTACTGTACGTAACCTTGTTTTAAGTGTGGAAAAAAAATTGATTCGTTTAAGTCTATCTCTGGCAATTGTTAGACAGACGAAACTCATATTCTTTTCAATACTGTACTATTTGAGGGACCACTGTTGACAAATTGACTCAAATAGTCGAAAATCAAATATACCAAAATTAATACTTCTCAGTAGATCAATAAACTTGAAAGGTCTCAGTTGGGGAAATTGTTTTTGAAATAGTGCAAAGGGGAAAGAAGTATTGAATGTAACATTAAATTGTTATTAAACGAGAAGAAAAGGTCAACTGGCTGGAAACCTGAGAGAAAAATTACATTCTTAGAATCAGGTCGAGCTTTGTTTTTGTAACTTGTAGAGTTTTCTTAGACTAAATACTTCAAGCGACTACAGGCATTCCCATCTTTTTTAATTCTTAATTGAAATCGTCGGTAACCTTGAAGGAGAAGCAGAAAAGGGTGAAATTATTATTTTAGTTTACACTCAAACTGGTTTCAGGAAACACCACTCCTCAACAGATGCTTTCATTTTGCTAACAAATGCAATAAATGAATCATTCTCAAAAAATAATGTCCTAGTTGCAGCTTTCCTAGATTTTGAGGGGGCATATGACAATGTGAACCACCAAATCCTTTTAAACAAACTTGCAAACCTTGGACTACCCCCCAAGCTAGTATCTTTTATAAAATCCTACATAGAAGTGCGAAGTTTCATTGTTTGTGTTGGTTCAGCCTCTTCATCCCAAAAGACAATAACCAAAGGCCTACCTCAGGGAGCAGTCCTCAGTTGCCTCCTTTTTGCCCTATATCTCTGGGACATGAACCTCCCCCACACGAATCTACAATATGCTGACAATCTGGTGCTATGGTCATCTGGCAACACCTTTGAGATAGCACAGTCAAATCTGCAAAAGTCACTTTTCCAATTTGAAAAATTTTCTCAACATTCAGATTTACCCATTGCACCTACCAAGTTAAAAATAATCCAATTTCACCGAAAGCGAAACCATGTTAATGCAAAACTAACTCTAAATGGAACAACTATTCCAGAAGAAAATCATATTAATTACCTAGGTCTCATGCTTGACCAAAAACTTAATTTCCACCTCCACATTTCAAACACAATGAAAAAATGCTATAGAAAAACAAATATACTAAAGAGACTTCTTTCCACACCCTGGGGCTGCAAGGAGAAAACCTTACTCCAGTTTTATAAATCACATATAAGACCCCATATTGACTATGGGCTAATCGTATATGGTGCATGTGCAAAGACCCAGATGCAAAAATTGAAACAACACAAAATGATATAATAAGTCTCATATTTGGTCTTAGGAAACCCACAAGCACCAAGTTTCTGCTTATGGAGAGTGGATTAACAACAGTAAGGGAGAGACGTAGCTTTCTCTTGACAAAACATCTTACGAAAATTGAATCAAATAGCTCACACACTCTACATAATTGGTTAAGAAATCCAGCCATGTATGGAGGCATTGCAGATGAGTATGCCAATATTCAGAAGAAGTTCCCCGTACCGGCAAAGTCTATTGCACCTACTTTCCCCCAATCTCCTCCATGGAATTGGTCAACTCCCATAATAAATACTGATTTCTCAAAGTGGAATAAAGATTTAACCCCCATTGCTTTTGTCCAGAAAAAATTTGCTGAACTTAATACAATTACCTATAAAAATCCCTTCCAAATATTTGTTGATGGGTCAAAAATGAATGAGAAGGTAGCAAGTGGTGCTTTCCTTCCTCACCTGAAAATTGCAATGGGCGAGAGATTATATAATAATTTATCTATAATGTCTGCTGAGTTAAATGCCATAATCATGGTATTAGAACACCTTAAGGAAAACCAACCTTTAATTGCAAATTCAAATAATATTATTGTATATTCGGACTCTTTATCAAGCCTTGAGTTGCTGGCCTCAGCTCCTCAGTATAAGTTGGACATTGACACTTATCATTGTCTCAGTATTATAGATAATCTTGCTTCAAGTGGCATAAGAACTTATTTTCAGTATATTCCTAGCCACTCTGGTATAAGTGGTAATTATCAGGTTGATGAAATAGTAAAAAATGCTATAAATATTGACCAGCCAAGTGGGAGACCAATCCCGATTAGAGATATTTACCGATGGAGACTATCAGATATTAATTTTAATAAGAATAATCCTAACCTTTCCCCCTTTCCCAATAAGTATTTTTCTAAAATTTATCATAGAATTCGTTCTGGAACAATGGACTAAATTTTCTTGCATTCTCATATAAGTTTTCTAATTCAAGTGGTTCAATTCCCATGTCCCCTCTTTGCAGGCATTGTAATATGAATAATGAAACAATTGACCATTGCCTATTTGAATGTAATATGCTGACGTCTGCACAACATACCTTGCTTTGTAAACTGTTAAAATGCTTCAAACACCACAAAATCTCACTATCAGCCAAGAGCCTAGCCAACTATACCTGCATACAGAGCATAGAAATCGACATCTATCATCTCATAATTGAACTCCTAGAGTCAAAAGATCTACTGAAAGATATCTGAAAATATCTAATAAATATGAGGCAATCAAGCCAGTAGCTCTGTAGCCCACAGAGTGAAGCAAAAGGAAAAGGGCTAAATAGTATTACTGAAAAGCCCGCCTGCTGTTAAATAGAAGAAGAAGAAGTTTAACATAGAAGGATGGAGAAATGATCCTAAAGAGATGTACATTTTTAAATTGCTCTTGAGCAGTAATAACATGTGCTTTATCATTGAAACAGTTAAGGTGAGGGGGGGAGGGGTGATCAAAGATTAATTAAATTGTAAATAAACGAGTAGGAAATGTCAGTTGTCGTGAAACTTAAGAGAAAAATTATATTCTATGGAACATATGGAATTTCGATCTAATTTTTTTCTTTTTTTTAAGGGAAAAATCAGATTTATTATAAACATGCAAAACGCTACCATGTAAACGTATTTAATTCAAATAAATATTTTCCTGTAGCTGTGAAGAGTTGAACAACAACTGTGTATTTTATAAGAAATAAGATTACGTTTACATAATGGACGAGGATACTCCCCCTGATTAGTTTGAAGGCTCCAATCACCCCCCCCCCCCTCATTTCCTCTTTCCTTCACCATGATTTTTTTTTTTAATAAATATATTTTTCCCATGTTCTCAAACCTACAACATCTAAGTTTGGGCTGATGTTTAGCAGAATCCTGTATTGTTGATGGAAAATGTATACTGAAAGTGAATGATTGACTTTTTTAAGGCTTTTTTTATACACATACGTCTTGTAAATACTATCGAGCCCAAACTAATAAGATAGGTAAAAAGAAAATACTCCGAAAGAGTATATTTTACATACGCTGATCAAAGTTCTCATCATTTAAACCTCATAACTAAAAATAAAAGCGGTTTTAAACGCAACGTCTTTCCATTCACCTGCTGCATTTTCTCAAAAATCATCGTAATAACCTTTTTATCCTTTTGTTGACATCGTTTTATAATTTTTTAGCTGACATTGTATTTTTGAAATAATCAGTTTTTTCGTAACGTCTCAAACCTAACCCCCAATCAATAGAATTTTTTTAAAGACATAATTCATGGTGCCAGGCCTCTAGAAGACCTATGACCTGATTTGCCACTAATTAACCATTTGCCTAGGTTTAAATGAAACCCAAGACGAACAGAAATCAAATAAACAGTCATAGCAGACAAACACAAAACACGTACTAATATTAATGAATAAATAAATCCCAAAATGAGTAAAACTTGAATTGAATATTCAAATCAAGCTTATGACGAACAAAAATTACTACGAACAAGATTTTGGCAACTGTCCCCTTTCGCCACCCCTAGCTGTAAAATTCTAAAGATTACTGCGTCATTTGCGCTTTAATGAAAATGAATTAATAAAAATAAAATAAAATCTTGAATTGCTGAAATAAAATCTTAAATTACAGAGCCTTCAGGAATGAATATCAAAAATATGTCAAATATTCATTTTAATTTTATTAGTTCTTCCCAAGGACTGTTCAAGACAGATACAGTTTTCAATTAAACGCAAATGATGCAGTAGCCTTTAGAATTTTACAGTTAGGGGAGGGGGAAGGAGGCAGTTGCCAAACTCTTGTTTGTAGTGATTTTTGTTCGTTTTAAGTTTGATTTGAATACTCAATTCAAGTTTTACTTGTTTTAAGATTTATTTATTTACTTATATTAATCCCTGTTGTATATTAAATAAAAAAAACAACAAGTTTTTTTTAACTGAAAGTAAGGAGCAACATTAAAACTTAAAACGAACAGAAATTATTCGGTATATGAAAGGGGCTGTCCCGTCCTCAACGCCTCACTCTTTACGCTAAAGTTTTTTATTGTTTTAAAAAATAGAGTTGTGAGAAAGAGTCTAACTTTAGCGTAAAGAGCGAGGCGTTGAGGAGGGGACAGCCCCTTTCATATACCGAATAATATCTGTTCGTTTTAAGTTTATATGTTGCTCCTTACTTTCAGTTAAAAAAACATGTTTTTCTTATTTAATTTTTGAACGTTTTTGAATTAATGGAGGTTTTGATTTTGGCTCACCGTACATGAATAATTAAAAAAAAAATTGCACATTAATTTTACTTTTATTTGGTTAAATGGCTTTCTCGAAACTTGTTTAATTTTATTTACGAACGTTTTATTAGTAATAAATATACGTAACTTACGAATTAAATTACGCAACGAACTTCTATATCCATATATTTTTAATACGTATATTAGGGGGTTCACCCCCTAGTCAATACCTCGCTCTTTATTCTAAAGTTCGGATTTTCTTCCAATTCTTTAAAAATGACCCCTTAATCACAAAGGCCGTAATTAGAATAAATAGCTCTTATGAAAGTACTAAAAAATGTTTGGCTTAAAGAGCGAGGTATTTACTAGGGGGCGAACCCCATCATATACTTAATAATTTCTGTTCGTTTTAAGTTTTGATGTTACTCCTTACTTTCAGTTGAAAAACTTGTTTATTTTTTTATTTAATTTCTGATCGTTTTTTTTAATAATGCTGGGAAATCCGGCACCCCCTTTATAGCAATGTCCCTTCCCCCATGAAAACTTCCTCCATAGAAAGATCCTCCCACATAACCCCCCGCCCCCCCCCCCCAAAAAATACCAGAAAAAAATCCCCCTTGAAAATGTCTGTATACTTCCCAATAACCAATACTATATGTAAACACTGGGTAAAGTTCATAACTTTCAGCCCTCCCCCCAGGGACTTTGGGGGATTAAGTCATCCTAAAAGACGTATTTATTATGTTTCCGACCATGCTGAGCAAAATGGTTAGCTCAAAATTTTGATCAGGTGACTTTGGGGAAAAAATGAGAGTGGGAGGGGGCCTAGTTGCTCTCCATTTTTTTGGTCCCTTAAAAAGTGTACTAGAACTTTTAATTTCCGTTCGAATGGGCCCTCCCACGATATTATAGGACCACTGCGTCGATACGATCACCCCTGGGAAAAAAAACAAATAAAAAAACAAATAAACACGCATCCGTGATCTTTCTTCTGGCAAAAAATACA
This sequence comes from Artemia sinica, assembly GCA_027921565.1. Lineage (NCBI taxonomy): Eukaryota > Metazoa > Arthropoda > Branchiopoda > Anostraca > Artemiidae > Artemia > Artemia sinica. The sequence continues at coordinate 36,076,901 of CM051273.1, read as the reverse complement.
AAATTCCACATTTTTCCAGATAGGAGCTTGAAACCTCTACAGTAGATTTCTCTGATACGCTGAATCTGATGGCGTGATTTTCATTTAGGTTCTATAGTTTTGGGGTTCTTTCCCCCTTTTTCGAAAATCAGCCAAATTTTAGGTAGGACTAAACGTGATGAAACTTAAATATTTGAAATCAGTATTAAAATTTGATTCTTTTGATGTATCTATTGGTATCAAATCCCATTTTTTAGTGTTTTGGTTACTATTGAGCCGGGTTGCTCCTTACTTACAGTTCGTTACCACGAACTATTTGATTTGTTTTCTACGATTAGCCAACAATTATGAGCAAATGCACACACACAAAAAATTAGTGATCAAACTACAAACAAACAAAAACTTGAAAATTGATGAGTACTAAGCCCACACTCTATTACGAACATTTAGCAGGCTAATTAAAACTGCTGTAAGACTTGGAAAGTTCAATTTCTTTTGAAATACTGGAACCACATGGGTTGGCTTTGAAAATCTTACAAGAAAACTGCCTCAAAACAATGTACCCCTCTTTTAGCAATATTGCCGGTTTTAAGAGAAAGACTACTCAATTATATATTTCTGAAATATCTTAAGGTCATTTGACATCTTAAAAATTATTTTGAGAGCCTCAGGGTCAGGTGAACATTAGCAAATTTCAAAATCACAACTGGGAGTTCCCAAAGGAGCTCCCTGGTGGCATAAATTTTACGTCCCCTGTGTCGCCAATGTTTTCAATCAAAGCTAGTAGCACCACAGGGAAATCCCAAAGCTTTAAAATTGCTCACATGATTTTTTTTTTTTGTTTAATTAGCAGGTAAGCAAGCCTAAATTTTGAAAATAAAATTCTGGTCTGTTTAATCGAAAAAAAACTTAAACTTTTTACACATGTGAAGTTACATTAAGACTGAATATTTATGTCTCCAGCGCAAAACCGGAGAAATTGTGTGGTTTTTCTAAGATTTCTCTGAAACTAGGAATAGCTTTAGTTTTCTGTCGTTTGTTCGACTCTTATCGAAGCTCTAATCCATATTTTCTAAAGATGTGAAGTTTCTTTAAAATTAAATACCTCTATCTCCGGGACAAACAGTAGAAACTAAGTGCTTTTGTGAGATTTCCCGGGAAGTAGGAATCCGCTAATAGTTTTTGTCATTTATTCGGATCTCCTACCGAAGCTTTACAAGTTATGGCCAGACCGCCCGGTCAATTCTAAATAGTTTTTACCAAAAAAACCAAAAAGGTTTATAATGAACGAGACAGGGCTCTTCTCTGAGATACCGCATCACCTTAAAACTGTGGCATTATAATCTAGATTCTGATAGCTAAAGCAAGGGTATTTTACCTCTAGGTTGTCTTGAGGGGTGAACAATAGTCAAATCGAATGGCTGAGTTATAGTTTTCTCAACAATTCTCACATCAGAGCCATTCCACTTATTTGCACTAACAACTGCGTTACTTCGCCAATCTGTCCAGTAGACCCTATTTTCAAACACTGAAACAGCAAAAGGATGTGACAGAGCTCTATGGCTTCTTAACACCTCCCTTATATCAGTCCCGTCGTAATTAGTTGTGTGAAGGGTGTCAGACCGTGCATCAACCCAGTAAAGCCGAGTTGATGAGTAATCAAGAGCAATTCCGTTGGGCCAAGCTCCTTCTCGTGAGGTATCAAATCGAACAACAACCCGTCTGCCTTCCCCACTCATGCTGCAGGATTCAATACGGGGGCGTCCAGTGTCCCAGTCACTCCAAAAAAGAATCCTAAAGATAAAAAGTATTTTATTGTTCATTTTGTCATTTTGCGTCTTCCGTCAGAAATCTTTGCGTCTTTTTGTTTCCTTTTTTTAATTTCTCTTACCTTTCATTATCGTTCGTTTTTATTCTTTTTTTACGCTAGAAAAATAAGTTAGATATAAGTCTTTTAAGTTAGAAAAATAAAATTTTAAGATAAAAAAAATATTTTAAAGAACCAATAATGAAACATTAAATGCACAGAAAAGATTGTAGAGACAAGAATTGCTGATTATATTGACTTTTCTTAACTATCTAAACAATATGTGATTTGAGTCTCCTACAAAAAAATTCAAAGATTTTACACTTTCTCATCATCTCATTTTTGCTTAATACCAGGTTTTTTTTTGTCTACAAAATTTTAAATGAATACATATGAAAAAAGAAACTAACAAAGCTCACAACAAGATAAGAAGTAGTAAAAAAAAGAAGAAAAGAGATGGATAATACCGAAGTGGGAGGGAAGGTTCAAAGCAAAAGATGCAAAATTTATTACTGTAATTAAACCAAATCAACTATTTTTTTTTTTTTTTTATTGCTTATCCCACAAGACTGGGAACCTAGCTGGGGGACTCTATTACCAAGAAACATTGATGGATCTCACACCAGAAAAGTTATGAATACGGCTACGGCGTTCCCGGCAAGCAACGTGCATCCCCTTGGCACGGGTGTCGGGAAGTAAGCATGCCAAACATGCTACAGCGTTCCCCATAGGTGACGCGACTTCGAATACGGCCACGTTGTCGAAGAATCAACAAACCATATATTTGGGAAAACCAACAGCAGTCATAAAACAAACAAAACCGAGAATAGCTATTGGTTGTTGGAAAGTTGGATCTGTTAAGATAGAAGCTACGCAAGCTCTCCTTGGTCCATGAGATGGAAAAGTATAGGACTGATAAACTAAACGCCCCAATCAACATTGGTAAGCTGCAAGATAAATAAGTTCGGAAAACTCTAATCATAGAACTAACAAACTGTTTAGATGCTCTAAACCTGAATGAGGAAGAAAACTACGACCCTGAGCAAAGATGAGAGACCTTCAAAACAGTGATGAGAGAGACCACCGAAGGGAACCTATCCCCATCATCAATTCCTGGTGGTTTCCTCGCTTGTGTTCAAAAGGAACCGTATAATTTCGAGCTGGGCACCCCAACAAGAGCAGAAATACTCAAAGAGAATAAGACCCTAAAGAACTAAAATGCCCGAGGCTAAGATGGTCTCCCCCGGAACTATACAAAACAGTGCCTCGAAATCAATACGACACAGCTCCATAATATCCTTGAAGATGTATGGAGGACCAACACTTTCCCAAAGGATTAAAAGATGTCAGTTATTCTCCCTTTTTACAAGAAAGCTGATAAAACTGAGTGCAAATATTACCGGAAAATAAGTCTAATTGACATTGCTTTAAAAATATTTGGGATTATTCTCCATGACCGCTTCAAGGGGGCAAGGGAGAAAAGAAACCGTGAAAACTAAGCCAGCTTCCATCTGGTAGGGATTGTAGTGACAATATTTTTGCACATCGGCTTATTATCCAGCAGTTTGAAAGGCATAATTTGCCCCTTATTCTGATATTTCTGGACTCCGTTGCCGCCTCCGACTCGATCCCTCGCCAAAAGCTTTGGAAAATTCTAGAAAATGACGGAATGCTCCTGAAATTTGTTGAACTTTTTAAAGCATACTATGAAAGGTAACTAAGCCGAGTTCGTGTTTACCGAGAAGAGACTGGAGAATTCCTGGTTGAGTCAGGAGTAAAACAGGGCTGCGTCCTGTCTACGACTCTGTTTAACTACGGTATTGACTGGGTGCTTGAGAATGCCCTATCTTTCACTTCAGAAATTTAGATTGAACAAAACCTTTGACTTGAAGACCTTGACTACGCTGAAGATGTCGGAATACTCTCAGACCCAGAAAAATCCCAAACGATGCTCGATTATGTGGTGACATGGGCTGATCACATTGGCTTGAAGAAAAGTACAGGAAAGACAAAATTTATAGTAATAATCACGCTCATCCTCTTTCGCTACCTGTAAATTAAGTACAGCTGGATCAGGTCAACAGCTTCACATACCTTGCCACCCAGATTTGTACTGATGGATCTTCAGACGCCGATACTCAGCAGCGATTGCAGAAAGCAAAGACGGTTTTTGCTTCCCTCAAAAACCATTGTGGAACCGGCGTAAAATTCTTATTACGAAAATATGTTTCTGACATTTATTTCAAAGCTTCATTTAACCATTCTAATTTGTTTTGTAGTTCATGAAACTTTATGCAATGATATGTGTACGCTTCAGCTATTCTGAAGGAAGGGCTGTGGATTACTTTTTAGGAAGGAGGGGGAGTTGATTCCTCAAAGAGTGCATTTAAAACCAATATATCAGAACTGTCATTGCGCCTTCATGTAAATACAGAATGAATTTTAGGCAGGAAAGGGGAGGTAGAAATTGATATCTAATCCCTCTTGATTTCCCGGAAAATATTTCATCTACGCCCTTATTATTGGTAATAGGGAGGTAATAGTGCTCCTTCTATTGCGACAATCTTGATCAAGGGTCTATTGGCGCAGAGATGGGAAAGCCAAGACGGGGCAATGTGAGCCTCACCAACTGGCAACATAAAACTTACTGGTTTTCCATGTTGTTTGGTTTTATCCGAGCAGTTTAGTTTGTATTTTTGGATTTTCTTTTCATTTCTCTTATTTTCTTTCATTTCTTATTTGCTTGTCTTTTCTTATTTCATTTCCACATTTTCATAGATCTTATTTTCTTTAGATTGCACTGAAGAAGAGAGGCAGTTGTTCTCCCGAAATATTGAAGAAAAGTACACCCAATTATTGAGGATCTGAGATGGCCCACGTGAAAAGGTTTTGCGATATTGGGTGAGCTACGAATAAAAAACTGTCAAAATCTTGAAGAAAATGGACGTTAAAAGTAATAAAGAACAGACAACAGGAAAAGAATTAAACCAAACCCACAAAAGGAAATAAAGGCAAGGAAGTAAAGCAAAAAATTCAGGGTTCAAACTCCACGACCAAACTAAACCCCGTTTCTGTGTTTCATTCGAAAAATTTTAAGGAATACCAAATTATTTCTGAATTAAATTGATGTAGGCTATATCAATGGTTCTCAGATCGAATGCCATAGCAGCCTTAGGTGCCGCCACCCTATGCCTCGAATGCAGTAGTAATGTTCAATTCTTCGGAAAAAATGTGAATGTACTCATAAGGTACTTATTTGCTGATGTTCAGAAGATAAATCTAGAATACAAAAAAAAAAGAAGAAATGAAGCTCAAGAATGAGGTTTTTTAAGGTCAACAAAAATGCTGGATGAACAAAACGAATACTAACATTTAACATTTAACATTATTACTGCATTCGAGGCATAGGGTGGCGGCACCTAAGGCTGCTATGGCATTCGATCTGAGAACCATTGATATAGCCTACATCAATTTAATTCAAAAATAATTTTGTATTCCTTAAAATTTCTCGAATGAAACACAGAAACACAGAAACGGGGTTTAGTTTGGTCGTGGAGTTTGAACCCTGAATTTTTTGCTTTACTTCCTTGCCTTTATTTCCTTTTTGTGGGTTTGGTTTAATTCTTTTCCTGTTGTCTGTTCTTTATTACTTTTAACGTCCATTTTCTTCAAGATTTTGACAGTTTTTTATTCGTAGCTCACCCAATATCGCAAAACCTTTTCACGTGGGCCATCTCAGATCCTCAATAATTGGGTGTACTTTTCTTCAATATTTCGGGAGAACAACTGCCTCTCTTCTTCAGTGCAATCTAAAGAAAATAAGATCTATGAAAATGTGGAAATGAAATAAGAAAAGACAAGCAAATAAGAAATGAAAGAAAATAAGAGAAATGAAAAGAAAATCCAAAAATGCAAACTAAACTGCTCGGATAAAACCAAACAACATGGAAAACCAGTAAGTTTTATGTTGCCAGTTGGTGAGGCTCACATTGCCCCGTCTTGGCTTTCCCATCTCTGCGCCAATAGACCCTTGATCAAGATTGTCGCAATAGAAGGAGCACTATTACCTCCCTATTACCAATAATAAGGGCGTAGATGAAATATTTCCGGGAAATCAAGAGGGATTAGATATCAATTTCTACCTCCCCTTTCCTGCCTAAAATTCATTCTGTATTTACATTAAGGCGCAATGACAGTTCTGATATATTGGTTTTAAATGCACTCTTTGAGGAATCAACTCCCCTCCTTCCTAAAAAGTAATCCACAGCCCTTCCTTCAGAATAGCTCAAGCAGTACACATATCATTGCATAAAGTTTCATGAACTACAAAACAAATTAGAATGGTTAAATGAAGCTTTGAAATAAATGTCAGAAACATATTTTCGTAACAAGAATTTTACGCCGGTTCCACAATGGTTTTTGAGGGAAGCAAAAACCGTCTTTACTTTCTGCAATCGCTGCTGAGTATCGGCGTCTGAAGATCCATCAGTACAAATCTGGGTGGCAAGGTATGTGAAGCTGTTGACCTGATCCAGCTGTACTTAATTTACAGGTAGCGAAAGAGGATGAGCGTGATTATTACCATAAATTTTGTCTTTCCTGTACTTTTCTTCAAGCCATTGAAGATCCTTTAGTGTACGCACTAAAGTTCGAGTCTTCTTGGCTTTGGTTCAACAATCATTCTTTATGGATGCGAAACTTGGTCAGCGAAGAAACTACATGAAAATGCACCGAAGGTGTTTGATCACACCAGTCTGTGTAATATCGTCAGGATACACCTGCGCGATCACACATCAAACGTGGATAAAACGACGAATGTGTGGCATAAAGAGATGCGTTGCAATCACGATCAAGGAGCGTCGACTGAAATGGTTGGGTCATGCGTTACAGAGGCCACCAGAGTACTTGCCTCACCAAATCCTTCTAGCTGAGCCCCTCATATCATGGAAGAGACGCTAAGGAGGACAACGGGAAAACTGGTGGAACCTGATCATATCATGTCTTGAACCTATTAGGGGTTCAGAACGTTCAGTCACAGATGAGAAATCCAATTTTTACCTCTAGCAAAGCGCTGGCAGCAGACTACACTACATGGTCCAAACAGATCTCGAAGTTCCTTGATGCCGGGCAAGGTAGAAACACCTGATTCCCGCCACCTGCGCGATCACATATCAAACGTGGATAAACGACGAATGTGTGGCATAAAGAGATGCGTTGCAATCACGATCAAGGAGCGTCGACTGAAATGGTTGGGTCATGTGTTACAGAGGCCACCAGAGTACTTGCCTCGCCAAATCTTTCTAGCTGAGCCCCTCAGATCATGGAAGAGACGCTAAGGAGGACAACGGGAAAACTGGTGGAACCTGATCATATCATGTCTTGAACCTATTAGGGGTTCAGAACGTTCAGTCACAGATGAAAAATCAAATTTTTACCTCTAGCAGAGCGCTGGCAGCAGACTACACTACATGGTCCAAACAGATCTCGAAGTTCCTTGATGCCGGGCAAGGTAGAAACACCTGATTCCCACCACAAATACGTAAGTATTTGTGGTAAGTAAGTTATTATAAATCAGCAAAATTATAACATAAGAATACACTATATCAGAACTACCATGTCTGAATGTGAATATCAGACCACATAAAAAACCAGTCCCCAAGATAGAGTCTGGTGCAGGGGCGTATCCAGGGAGGAGGGTTAGGGGGTCTGAACCCCCCCCCCCCTCCAAAAATTTTGCATAACTCGTAAAACGTAACGAAATGCAAATAAACAAATTTTGATGCGTTTTTAAAGCTTTTTTTTGTACCCCCCCCCCCGAAAAACAAAAACATGGCTATGGCCTTGGTCATGTGTGATCTAAAGTAAAATAGAAAGACTAAATTACCTTATATTAGAAATAAAAAGAGCAAATAAACGAATATATAAACAATACTAACCCATATCTAGGATCAAGAGCAATTGCACGTGGACTTTCCATATCGCCTGCAATAAGGGTACGTCGAAAGCTACCATTCAATTTAGCGACTTCTATTTGATCTAAGTTGGATTCAACCCAGTAGAGATTCTCTCCAATCCAATCTACGGCAAGACCTTCGGCAGTTGACAACCCTGTTTGTACGACTACTTCGATATTGGTTATTGCTTAAATAAAAGGAAAAAAAGGTAAATCATATGATTACCATAGGTAGGTCTGTGACCAATATCACAAGCAGATCTTTAGATATTAGTCATTAAACGAAACAACGGGTTGGAAATCGCATTGTCAAATTAGTCACGGTAAGTCGAATGTTCAGACATAAAACTTTCAACTCGTCCGTTTTTGTCATTGATGAACGCCATGCGCGTAGGAGGAGGGCGAACCCCTTCCCGAAATTCAAACATTTCTATTATGGTCCCTATAGTATCCCATATTTTATCATTTCCTATATAAACTCTATTTAAACCTCTCTTTTGTGAGTCTGAAATTTTCTTAATTTAAAGAAGAAAAGGTTAAAACTAAACACATTTAAACACTACAATTTAAAGAAGAAAAGGTTAAAACTAAACAAAGATTAAAAATAAAAAGAGAGAAGATATGGTCAAACAGAGAGACAAACAACGTTTCAAAGTAATATAAACATAGAAAAACTAGTCCAATAAGATGGTTTGAAAATTTACATAGTTTTAAAACTTCAATTAATATTATCTTACAAATAATTTAAAAAGTAAGCCGGCGTCTACAAGACTTCTTCGAATACTTATATCTTTGTACTCAGTTGTAATTTAGGAAATTGAAATTGAAGAAGAGTGAAGACTATCCGAATTAGGACCGAAAATTTTCCATCGCATTAGTAGAACGACAAACTTGTTTTTTCGATGATTTAAGTTAGACTTTATGATAAGAACTTGGATTTAATTAACAAACTAAGAGCTTTTTTACGACATAAATTTGTCATTTTAAGGAAGAAGACACTACCCAACTTAGAACCCCATTTTCTGCGGAACTAGGGATTACACACGAAGGTAACTTGTGAATACTAGAAGCATGAATGAAGGGGGAATGATTGGATGAAGATTCATGGACACAAGATGCAATATCAGAGCTTTTCACGGCAAGGGATTTTTAGTGGTAGCTACTATATCGCTTACAGCCTATTTTTGTAGCCAGCTTTGTAGCTGGCTACAAATATTTATGTCCAGGAGCTGAATTCATCTTACTTGATCTGAGAAACGTAAACTAGATTTTTTTACAAAAAAACAAAAAACAACAAAAAAAAATTGAATAATCCCTGAATAGAATCTGTTGCGCGGAGGAATATTTTCGAAAAAAGCGAACTTCCACCTGGTGACACCGTGGTAAACCACGGTGTCATAATAAAATTCTCACCAAGGTGTCACATAATAAAACTCTCGTACCCAAGCTTGAGTGCAGTTATCACTTATACAAATCTTTAAATTAAGAAAAGAAAAGGGATAAAAGAAAAACGGTTTTTAAAATTCAAGTTTATAAAACCGTCGAACCCCTGCCCTGCTCTAAAGCATGCTATTTAAATGTGGTCTAGGATGGCAATGTTGGTTTGGTAAAGGTAAGGTAAATGTATAGGATACGGCACTAGACCCTTTAAAGTCCAAACCGGCGGTGCTGATCTCCGTCTCAAGGCCCTTCAGCCAGGAAGTGCAATGGGGAGGGGGGATATGGATTGTTGGTATGGATTTTTATTGAATAATAAAACGATCTTGAAGAAGAATTGCTTTAACAAAAGCAGAATGGAAAGGCATTACACTTAGCACCTGAATGGCGGTTCGGTTAATTTTATATTAAATTTGCTTTTTTAAATAGATAGGAGGGAAAGGTATCAAAATAATTAATAGAAAATCTGGCCAACTTAGCCTTAACGAAAAGAAAAAACAACAATATTATAGCAAGCAAGGCATAAGAAACTTCTCAAAGAAATTTAATCTTTGCATGTGAAATCTTCATTTTAAATGAGTCCTCTTTTTTTCAAAAATATAAAAATTACCTATCCAGGTCTTCGAGAAGACATGTTTTCCAGCAAGTCTCATCAATACAAAATATATTAGCTTGCAAAAAATTAAGAACAAAGAAACTACGATTACGATTTACGATAGACAACCTACGATCTACGATTACGACAGACAACCTACGATTTACGATAGACACCCTAAGATTACGATCGATATACAATTAGGAGTGAATAAACTTACTAGTGCCCATGATGCTTCCCCTGTATATTTTGTCGTCGATAACATCTGTCCAGAAAACATAGGTAACATCCTTGGAATAGAAAAAGTCCAAAGCGACAGTGTTTTTCAGACTGCTAACTAGGGCACGCACAGAATGTGTTGTCAAATCCACAGACAGGAGCTCATAGCGACTGCTGAAAATTAGAAATGGTGGATATTCATCTGAAAAATGAGAAAAAGTGCGAGGATATATAAAGTAACCAGAGCAAATTCAATGTCCAATTTCATACTAAACTTTGATCAATTTAGCTTTTGTTTAAATTATGATAAATTTGGGCTATATTTGAGTTGTTCACTTACTAATTATTCAAAATCAAAGGCGGATTTAAAGGTAAGAACTAATTTTTTTTAATGGTGTAAGGAATTATAGAAATATTAAAAAAGGGGAGGTGGTTTTATTAGAGGGGGAGGTACAAAATCAAAGTCGGATTTAAAGGTAAGAACTAATTTTTTTAATGGTGTAAGGAATTATAGAAACATTAAAAAGGGGAGGTAGTTTTATTAGAGGGGGAGGTACAAAATCAAAGTCGGATTTAAAGGTAAGAACAAATTTTTTTTAATGGTGTAAGGAATTATAGAAATATTAAAAAGGGGAGGTAGTTTTATTAGAGGGGGAGGTACAAAATCAAAGTCGGATTTAAAGGTAAGAAACAAATTTTTTTTAATGGTGTAAGGAATTATAGAAATATTCAAGAGGAGGAGGTACTTTTATTAGAGGGTGAGGTACTTTTATTAATTGCGTTTAATTGCATGTAAGAGCAAAGCGAGTGTGTTGAAGTCTATTTCAACGCGGTGTTGATCTAATGTCTGGA
>CM051273.1:35433559-35448559 GCA_027921565.1 Artemia sinica | reverse complement strand
AAATGCTGTCCATATATACTCCGGGTGCCTGTCATGCGTTGCCTTGGTCTTCAAGAGGTGCGCAACGTCTTATCCATCTAGCTGTGCAGCCTGCGCGAGAGCCTGGTGTTGCCCTGTCGGTAAAATTTGAAGATGTAAGGAATTTTTATCATCCTAATAAAAACGTTTTTTCTTTTCAACTTAATTATGATGTCTTTTTGCTATTTTTTTCGACTTAATAAAGCTTTTTTTTCACTAATTTTTCTACTCTACTGTCAGAGAGCCTTTCACCCCTTGAAGAAGATGTGTTTTTTCTCTAGTTTTTGTCTTTTCGCTTTTATAGTCTACTTTTGACTTTTCAGGTTAATTTGCTCTCTCCCTCCCCCCTTAGATTTAATAGAGTCGGCCCCTCACAGAAATATCTGAAAATAAGGTTGTTTTTTCACCATTTCAGGCTTTGAAGGGAGCATTTAGGCTAATAAGTGTTTACTCTCGCTAATTTCTTACCTGTCGCTTTTCTAGTCTACCTTTTTTTTCAGGTTATTTACCCCCATTATTTTCTGAGGGCAGCCCCCTCAGAAACAACTAAAATAAGTTTTTTTTTCAGATTTTCGAACTTTAAAGTACTTACTCGCTAGTGTTTGTAGGGAGTCGTCTGTGTCCCCCCCCCAATCCCGCTCTTAGCTTCATTACAATAGGTCTTTCAAGTTTTCATAGCGAAATAAAATTAAAAATTATTTGAAACACTGTAAGCATCATGGGTACTAGTCAGTGGAAACGGTTTCAGGGGACAATGCCACCTTGCGGTTGAAATTTTTCAGAACACACGATCTTGCAGAGCAACAAGATGACGTTGGACATAGAAGCTGCACTCACGGACGTGTCCGACCCGTCAAATTTGAATCGTGTTAAAGAACATCAAGCCATTGTGATCTCTTTTGGCCGTGCGCGAAGAGATTCTAGTAGTACCATGCAATTGGTAGATTTTGTCGAGACACTGGAAGGGGTGGATTGTGTTGGCACAGCTATGGTTGTACTTATTAAAACAGCAAAAGAGGCAATTTCACGGCTGCATCACACACATTATCCAATGAATCTATCACCAGAAGACGAGTTGGCTATTAAAAATCTAGACATTTGTTGGGTTTGTATGAAAATAATTAATGAGGGGGATGTGAAAGCCAGCGACCATGATCATCTATGGCAAGAATTTTCATCAAGGGGAGGTAACTTTCGGGGGGTTGCACATAAATTGTGTAATGTAAATATGAGACAGCGATAATTTTTAACGGTGTACATGCACAATACCAACTACTATTTGAAATTCATATTGCCAGCGTTGGCACGATTGCAGAATTTTAAAGTTGTATATGGCGCATGGATAGATGGTTCTTTTCCATATAACATCAGATGTTCTAGTTCCCATATAATAAGGCTTTTGAGGTGGACAGAATCCCTCAGAGTCTGTGGGCAAGGGTTGTGAGTTATAACCCAGGGGCATATAAGGTTTTTCTGGAAAAGCTGGTTGTGTGATCTTTAGAAGAGGCTCATTTTATTTGAAATTTATAGTTATAGTTCCCTTTTAAGAGTCAAACAAGATGAATAGCAACTAGGCCCCCTCCCTGACATCCTCTTTTCCCAAAACGTATTCAATTGAAATTGTGAGATAGCCATTTTGTTACCAACAGTCCATTAATCATATGAAAGCGTCTTTAAGGTGGACACAATCCCCTAGAACCCATTGGCAAGGGTTGTAAGTTATTCCCGGGTATGTAAGTTTTTATGAAGTGGGTAGTAGTATAAACTTTGGATCGGATGGAATTCATTTGCTTGGAAGTTGGAAGTTTTAATGCCCTTTTTAAGAGTCAAAAGAGAATGGAGGGCAATCAGCCCCCTCCTCTAAGCCTATCATTTCCCAAAACATATCCGATCGAAATTTTTTGAGAGTTTTTGTTCTGCTTTGTTGATTGATAGAAAGGTAGAAGGTAATTAAACCTTTGGGGATGTCCACCTCCCCACAGTGATCAGGAAAGACTAGTAAGACATTCAGAAAATGTTGAGGGGAGTGTTGAACAAAATCTTAACATATTAAGTGTATATGGATTGTCAAAAGGGTTCAACACAAGAATAACTGAGTATATTAATTTCGAAAATTCAGAAATAATAAGGGAGATGATCAAATAGGAAGTATTTGCATGCAATCAATACTAATACAACTACCACCAATATTACTACCACAATACACCATTAAGAGTATTAGGGGGAATTTGAACTAAATCCAAAGACGCTATGTGTATGCACACTTTAAAAATAGCGTATCTCAAGAATTGCTTTGGTATTAAGTTGGAACTTTCTGAGAATACTCAAAGGAGAAGATCATCTCGCCAAAAGGCAATTTTTGTTGTGCAGTAAAGCGCAAATTATGCTATTTATTGTAATTTCTGTTCGTTTTGAGTTTCATATATTTATTGATAGTGTTTTTGTGGTAGTTTTACGCTTGGAAGATTATTTGACTTTATTTCTGCTCATTCTTGGCTTAATGAAGCTCTTTACTTTTCTTCGAAAAACTTGTTTTGTGGAAAAAGTTTTTTTTAATTAATAGAAGAAAAACGATCACTAAATCCATAACCATCCTGAAAGAATGCGGGAGATTTAGCCTTTCTCAAACACAGAATGGTCAATTTCGAGTTAGATAATAGGGCAAAAATTTTGACAATGTATTTAAGACAATCGTTGGAGCATTGCCTTGAAAATAGAATTCTTCGAAATCTAAAGGGCACTGGCGTAACTGTTTTTTTTTCTAGCTTGCAGAGATGTCATACTATATTTCCGAGTTGACTCTATTTCGATCGATAAGCCGAGTGTTATAAAATGGTTGCTTCGGAGTTGATTAGTAAAGCATAGACAAAAAACTCCTTCTGCGTGTAAAATTATTGATGATACCCAATTATTCAATTATTAAGCATTGAATTGATGGATAATTATCAAATTTTGATGCTCTTTGTTGCAAGTCTTCTAACCGTATGTTTCCTTGTGCATAACTTCTGTTTGCAATTCAATGGCATCCTTCGTGTTGAATATCTTCTAATAACACGTTTTTGTTGCAAATCCTTTTCACTGGCAATTCCTTGAGATTTTAGCTGTCTTTTCTTTACTAGCCGCATATTTATTTTTGCGTTGTTTTCAATTGAAATCCGAGGTTACACTCGTTGTTTCATATTCTCTAACTGCAGCTTTCCTTTTATTTTATTTCTGTTCATCATTGCTTCATAAATTTTCCCCGTGCCTTTTGCTTTTGCTGTACAGTTTTATTCGTCATCTTGTACAATTTGAATACGCACATCATAAACATCAAAATAAAATGATACAAAATTAAGAGGTTTAATAAAATTTTTTTTGGATGTGGCTATTGATCCCACGACTCAAGGTCTTGGAATGACCTATCTACGTCGCCGGCCCCCAAAATCCATCGCAGCCACTTGACACCCCGAGATATTGAAATAAAAAATTTAACAGTAACTTGAAAAAGGCTTTTTGGTATGTATGGCTTCATAAGAAATTATTCAAGAGGATGAATGCTTGGAACGTTATGGTAACGAAGTTCAACAAATGTGGAACTACTTTACACCTTTGGTAGCTAAATTCATAAAAAAGCTCTCAAATAGTTTCCTTCTTTGATGTCCTTGTAAAAAGAAAAATCATATAATTAGTAGTTCCTTATTACATAGATTGAATCATTTCCTCTTTCACAGCTCAGGAAAACATAAAAACAGAGCAAAGTATCTGGCATTATATGAGAGATTTGAGAAGAATGCTGTTTTGAGGAAAGTTTACACTGGGGAAAATTGCCAGAATTCCTATATGGAATAAGAGTCGGCACCGTTTCTGTTTTTTTTTACCATTTTCTTTCCTGTTTTTTTTTAGAAAAAAAAACAAAAAAAAAACAGAAAACAGGTAGCCGTTTTCTTGCTACCGTTTTTGTAGTAAAACGGTAGTTGTATTTACTACCGTCTCTGTATCAAATGATTGATACCTAAAAAATAAAATAGTCAGTGAGCATAGAAAAGGGGTTTAAAACAACGCGAAACAAAATCTTCTGTTAATAAACAAGAGACAGCTAGACAGCTAGAAGCCGTATTTTGTATGCTACCGAAGATTTCATTTTGCGTTGTTTTCATTTGAAATCCAGGGTTACACTCGTTTTTGCATATTCTCTAACTGCAGCTTTCCTTTTGTTTTATTTTTGTCCATCACAAATATTCATTGAGATTTTAGCTGTCTTTTCTATACTAGCCGCATATTTATTTTTGCGTTGTTTTCAGTTGAAATCCGAGGTTACACTCGTTGTTTCATATTCTCTAACTGCAGCTTTACTTTTATTTTATTTCTGTTCATAATTGCTACATAAATTTTCCCCGTGCCTTTTGCTTTTGCTGTACAGATTTATTCGTCATCTTGTACAATTTGAATACGCACGTCATAAACGTCAAAATAAAATGATACAAAATTAAGAGGTTTAATAAAAATTTTGTCGGATGTGGCTATTGATCCCATGACTCAAGGTCTTGGAACGACCTATCCACGTTGCCGGCCCCCCAAAATCCATCACAGCCACTTGACAACCCGAGATATTGAAATAAAAAATTTAACAGTAACTTGAAAAAGGCTTTTTGGTATATATGACTTCATAAGAAATTATTCAAGAGGATGAATGCTTGGAACGTTATGGTAACAAAGTTCAACAAATGTCGAACTACTTTACACCTATGGTAGCTAGACTAGGTCAGTATTTGCTAGTTTTCGGCTCCCTCGTGGTTCGGGTCTAGGCCCCGGGGCCCTATCCCGAATCCCTCCGTCTCCTCAAAAAGTTTGTTTAATAGAATCTAGGGATGAAAGGAATCCCGCCATTCTGGAATTTTCTAAATTTATATTTTGATAGCCTATAACATTGAATTCTAAGTAGATTATGGTATGTTTTTTATTTCTTAGCTATCTCATTATGGTACTAGAATAGAACTGTTCTGAAGTTTGAAAAAAAACACATTTCAAACATTTCATAGCCTACCTGTTATCTGGCACAGCAAGTAAATTGACTCCTTTTCCTTTTGCATTTTCTCGATTAATATCGCACCCTTCGAAAAAGCATCGAACGCTCATTCTGGTTGTTAGCCGGCCGCAATTAATAATAATCAGTTTTCTAAGCACAATACTTCTTCTTCATATCCATATCGCAGGATTTACTGTTTAATTTCAACCTGCTAATATTCGATAATTTCCCGGTCACCCGGTCGTCGCCTGAATCACACTTAGCATAATTTATTGGCTCGGAGCGATTAAGTAGTACAACATTTCCCCTCTAGAGGCGCTAGAGGTACGCAGGGTCACTTTTGGAGAGTTTTGTCAGTACTTTGTACGTGTTTGTACTTTGTAGTAGATGAGGACGGAAGGGACATATACGCAGAAAGTTGGGATCGCACTTATAATCTCAAAGGTTATGCCCTCCACACTTACAGGTACGGATGAGCACTCACTAATTTACCTAAATATCATCCGGCTAGAAGGGAGGTAGCAACTAGAAACAGAAAAAGAAGCGTGAAACAAATTGGTTGTTTGCAATTAACAATAGAAAGACTTCAGAGAAACTTAAACATAAAATACTTTTACTGTAAGGGTATTACACAGAAAAAACCTTTTACTCTTGGAGAAATGCCTTGCCCCCATTATTTGCGTTGAATTCCGTTTCCACATCGTTTCAAGCACTCATCCTTCTGAATATTTTAGCACGACGTCATAGATACCAAAAAGCTCCTCTTCCAGTTTTTCCTCTTCATAATTTTGCATGATGTCATAGATACCATAAAGCTTCTCTTCAAGTCACTCTTAAATTTTTTAATTTCAATATCTCGGTGGCCAAGTGGCTGCGATGTGTTTCGGGGGGCCGGCGACGTGAATAGGTCGTTCAAAGACCTTGAGTCGTGGGATCAATACCCACACCCGACACAATTTTTATTAAACCTCTTAATTTTGTATCATTTTATCTTGACGATTGAAGTACGACATCAAACTGTACAAGATTACGAATATATCTCTACAGCAAAAGGAAAAGGCATGGGAAAATGTATGAAGAAATGATGAACAAATAAAACAAAAGGAAAGCTGCAGTTAGAGAATATGCAAAAACGAGTGTAACCCCGGATTTCAAATGAAAACAACGCAAATGAAATCTTCGGTAGTATACAAGATACGGCTTCTAGCTGTCTAGCTGTCTCTTGTATATTAACAGAAGATTTCGTTTCGCGTTATTTTTAACCCCTTTTCCTATGCTCACTGACTTGCCAGGGTTCTGGCAATTTTCCCCAGTGTAAACTTTCCTAAAACAACATTCTTCTCAAATCTCTCATATAATGCCAGATACTTTGTTATTTTTTTATGTTTTCCTGAGTTGTGAAAGAGGAAATGATTCAATCTATGTAATAAGGAGCTACTAATTATATGATTTTTCTTTTTACAAGGACATCAAAGAAGGAAAACTCTTTGAGAGCTTTTTTATGAATTTAGCTACCAAAGGTGTAAAGTAATTCGACATTTGTTGAACTTTGTTACCATAACGTTCCAAGCATTCATCCTCTTGAATAATTTCTTATGAAGACATATATACCAATAAGCCTTTTTCAAGTTACTGTTAATTTTTTATTTCAATATCTCGGGTTGTCAAGTGGCTGCGATGGATTTTGGGGGCCGTCGACGTGGATAGGTCGTTCCAAGGCCTTGAGTCATCGGATCAATAGCCACATCCGACAAAATTTTTATTAAACCTCTTATTTTTGTATCATTTTATTTTGACGTTTTATGACGTGCGTATTCAAATTGTACAAGATGACGAATAAATCTGTACAGCAAAAGCAAAAGGCACGGGGAAAATTTATGTAGCTGTGAAGTATGGTGTATTTCTCTAAAGAGATACCGTCTTATTGGTCCCCAGTGGGGGGTGATCAAGTCTCCACGAGGACAAGACCTTGGGTAGCGTGGTAGGCAGGATTCGTATCTACTCAAGATGTTGCTAAAACTACTTTAATAAACTAATAGACAAAATACAATACTAGAGTACACTCGTGAACAGTCTTCTTGAAGCCGTAGAGAATCCGAGCTATTGTCAACTTGCACCGGCTGGCACCGTTGATTTGGAAGTGGCTGCTGCACTTTCCAAGCTCACCGTCTATAGTTGGCTAGTGGAGGTTACTGGAACTCTCCGACGGCAGTTGATGTGGAGGTTATTGTTAAACTCTCCTAGCGCACCGTATATTATAGAAAGGTGGAGGTTGCTCGAACTCTCCCAGCGGTGTTCCTCTAACCACTTGTCACTGTTGGTTCTCAAAGCTGAACTGTCCACAAGTTGTCTTTTTCCCCCTTCTTATCTTCCAAGGCCCAAGCATACAATTCAGGTTCCATGACCCCCAAAGTAGCCTCTCATTGGCTGGCAGGTTTTTGGTCATGTGATCCACTACCTTAAATAGAAAAGAAGGCAGAAACAAGTACATAAACAACACATACCCAACTATACCCTTGAAGTGGAACATGCACTAAATACCAAAAATATACCCTTAACGTAATAAAACACTAAATACGAGAAATACACTTATATCTAACTTGCGTAAGCCTAGCAACAATCTTTACATTTCTCCCCCCCCCCCTCTTTTATTGAAAAAAAAACCATTTTTATTACTTTTTTTCATACGTTTTAAATTAATTTTTATTCTTCCCTAAACTGCATTTGTTATTATTCATTGTCCCCTTGTTCGACTATTCTAAAACCATTTTTTTTTTTCATTTCTCTATAATCAATCCATAATTTCCTTAATTTGAGGAGAATCACCGTGAAAATTCCGATAAGGATTAGAAAAATTAACGTGCCGCCAGTCATGATCCCAATACTCATGGACTGTGCTGATTCAATTTTTTTCTGTGTAATTTTGTTTTTGCTCAAAATAGATTTTAGGCTGTTTATGCCTTTTTCAGAATACATCTCTCTCTCGAGAAAAGCTATGAATTTTTTTGAAGTCTAATGATTCGAAATCAAAATTAAGTTTTGTAGCATTGAAAAGAATTTTATTATGAGCGAATTTACTATCTATAGAAAATGCATGAAATAAGTGCGACGGAGGAATATTTTCAGCCAAACTTGGGTTCAGCATAGGACCCGTTATATTTCGACGAAGACATGAATCACAATTTTTGACATAATTTTGTACGAGCACCGGCAAGTTTTCAAAAAAACTGCAAATTCGCGTACTCGTTCTAGCGTTTTTATATACCCTTGATGGGCACCTAACAATAATTTGTTATGCATTAAGGCAATGGTTGTGGAGATAAGTTCTTTTGGTACCAAAATTTTATATTTATTTACACGTCCTTTTATCTCCAGTACTATCGACTGCATAAACTAGCCCATTATGAATTACCAGTTCATATTTTAGAAGCCACTTTGGTAATATGTTTGCTTCATTTGCCTCAATTTTTAGCCTGGGAGACTCTATACCAGATTCATGTACATGATTTCCCTGTGAGCACAAGCTTGTTCCACCTTTGCGCGCCGGAATGCCACCCTTTTCTGCATCCCTATGGATGCAACCCCTTTTTTGCATCCCTTAGAGGGGCCCCAATGTGGCTTCCCTCTGGATTACATGACCCTTGTCATGACTTGCTCGTGACCAATAGGCACGATAGGCCTACCCCTTACGGTCGACCGACTATTACAAATTACAGAATTTTGGGTCCGAGTCCTGAGACTCCATTTCCCGAAAATCAATCGTTTTCCGGGTACAGTTTCCAAAAATTTGTACGCTGCTTTTATTTCTTTATCGCGCTTTTGAGCCTGTCTGAGTTCCTTCTTTCCTAGTCCAATAAAATCAACATATTCACCTTGAAGGCAGTCAAATTCCTGTTCTAATTCATCAAGATTAACTTTTCTGTATTTTTTCAACAAATTCAGAACTAGGCGGCTCAAATAGTCGCTAGGATTTTTAACTCCAGGAATGTGATGAAAGGTAAATTGCTCACTGTCTATTAAAACAGCAATACGGTATAACTTGCTATTTACGTCTTTAGCTCTCTTTAAATAAGATAGGGCCCTGCAATCTGTATAGCAATGTGTATGAGCGGACCATAGAAAGGTTTTTTTGAAAATGTTTAATCCCGGAATAAAGTGCGAATAATTCTCTGTTATGATTGTCATATCTAGATGCGGGTCCGCTGAGAATTTTAGAATAGCTTGCAACTATTTGAAAGCGATCTGTGGTTTTTGCATTTTACACAAAGTAGAGCGCTAATTGCTTTCATGCTAGCATCTGTGAACAAATGAAAATCCTCTGATTTCGATGGAAAACGGAGTAGAATTGTGTGTGGATTAGTAAGTTCGGATTTTAGTTTTTCAAAAGCCTCCATTTCGGTGGGTCCAAAAACAAATGGGACATTTTTGCGAGTTAGGCGAACCAAAGGATATGAAATTTCTGCGTAGTTAAGGTAAAAACTTCGTAGAAATGAAGTCATGCCTAGGAAACTACGAACGTCCGAAACGTCCTTAGGCGGGTGTCATCGCCCTAATCGCTTCAACCTTTGATTCCTGGGGAGAGATCCCTTCGGGTGAGACCTTGAATCCTAACAGATTGACTGAATTTGCAAAAAAACAGCACTTTGATAAATTGAGTTTAAGGTTGAATTCACGTATCCTTTCAAAAACAATTTGTAAATGTCTCAAATGATCTTCAAATTTTTCGCTTTCCGTATGTATTGTTAGGTCATCTACGTACCAACTCAGAAAATCAGAGAAATTTATTTCATCATTTGTTTTACTAGGGACGTCCCGAAAATTATTCCCAAAAAATTCTAAAAATTGTCTAGGACTGCTTTTAGCTCCCATTGGTGCTTTTAAAAATCGGTATGACATACCTTTAACATTGAAAGAAAATAATTGGCGACTTTCTTCGGATAAATTGCATGCATAAAAAGAGTGTTTGATGTCTAATGTAGAAAATTGTTTTTTTCCCTGCCATATCAGTTATAACTTCTTCAATTCTGCGAATTTCCCATTGACTATCTTTAATACCTTTATTGACTTCTCTAAGATCAATTAAGAACCTACTGTTTTCTTCATTCCAAAGATGTTTTGGTAAGATTTTGCCCTCTTTATTAGGTTTGCCAATGATAAAAACAGGTGAGTTGAATGGTGATCGACCCACTTCAATAATCTTAGCTCGAAGCATTTCCTTAACGTGTTTCATTATTACTTCCTGCATTAAAAATGGTAATGGAAATTGTTTTTTTGCTTTTAATTGGAACTGTTTTATCAATTGGAACGACAAACCCATCTAAGTCATTACCCCCAATATCATAAGCAGTGCGAGCGAATACATCTTTAAATTTACAAATGAAAGTTTTAAATTTTTCACTATTTTTATCGGTTAATTCTCCGGTATTGACATGTTTTAAAAATTCATCATTAGGCCATTCAGTTTTTAAATCTACCTGAGTTTTATTGCTTTGAGAAAATTCATTTTCAGCACAGGCTACAATTAACCCAGAGCTTGAGGCTAAGTCGTCTGGGAGAAGCTCAAAATGTCCCATTAATTTACCTCTTAATAAGGTTACCTTATCTTGCGTGGGGTTAAAAAAATACTAAGGGAAATGAGGAATGAGACACTTCACTGATTGACCCTGAAATACAGATTTGCCACGCTGGTGAAGGCGTGAACATCAGACAATCCCCATGAGCTACAGGACATTGGTTGCTAGATTGCGGTTTCACTTTGATTATTTTAAAAGAGTTTGGGTGAAATGGTGATCTGTTTAGCTACATATACATTTCCTGTACAAGCGTTACCAGTGTTTTTCGGCAAAAAAAAAGCGCTAAAATTTTCTAGATATAGACTATTGGAGCCTAAACTGATTTGGTTTCGAGGGGTATCAAGAGAAATTTCCAAGCAATTTAAGAAATCATAGCCTACTATTAGAGGAAACTTAAGTTCACTAATAACGAGAAATTCCCAATGAATTTTTCTTTGTTTCACTCCGTCAGATATAGCAACAAGAATTTTTATTTTCCCCAAAACATGCAAAATATTTCCACTCAAGGATTTTACAGCTGAAAATGACGTTTCAATTTTTCTTTTGTGTTTGCTCCGGAAGGCTGTAGAATAATTTTTTCCGATAAAAGTGACCTTTGACAACCGGTGTCAATAAATGCTAAAATTTTAATAGATTCGCACAATATTACATCATACAATAAATGGAAATGAGACACAGTTGGTTGATTCTGGTATACTCAAATAACAAATTTGTGAATCAGAACGGTTCACAGGAGAGAAATATTATTTATTAGAGGACTTCGCATAAGGTTCGACTCGGCCTCCGGTAAAGTCGAATTATTTAGTTTTTTTTTGGTTTCCTTGTGGTAGATTTATAGGCGCTGGGGCTAAGCAAAATTTTGACTTGTGCCCTATTTCACCACAGCGGATACACGTTATAGGTTCCTTACATTCAGATTGTCTATGTGGACCCCTACAATTCCAACATTTTATGCGAGCATTATTTCTACCACTAAAATCATTCCTGAAATAATTACCTCTAGTTGATCTTGACATAGAGGGAGTTCGGCTTTGTGACATATCATGGTTAATGTTTTGACTGCTGACTGCTGCAGTTAAAACTTCATTAGGACTACAAAATGTTAAATCTATTGTTTCAAATTTCCTAGCTAGTTCTAGTAGTCCATCATTATCGCAATCTGGTGATGCTTGTTCCATTACTCGGCGCGCGATATTAGTTTTTAAGCCACTTTTTAAAAATGTTTGATATGAGACTACTGGCGTCGTTTTGGTCTGCTGACTTGCAATAATCCTTTGCCTTACCAACTATTCTAGAATAAAATTGAGAGACTAATTCGTTCTCTTTCTGTTTTTCTCTAACTAATTCTTGTAGTTTTTGTCCTACACTTTTTTCTGGGCAAAAGGCTATTTTAAGGGTTTCTTTCGAGGTCTGAAAGATTTTTGATACTGTCCGGATCAACATTATAGAGAAATCTCTGAATCTCCCCCCTGGTGTAACAGATAGCCTGATACACCATAGAGGCGTCCCCCTTGGACTGACTCTTTTGTATTTGTTTTAGAGTTAAGATCCAGGAATGAATATCGCCTGGATGCGAAAGTATAGGAATTGGCGGACATTGTTCTATATAATAATTAACAGGCATAGGAGGAGTTGGTTGGTAAATATCAGAACTAACTCTCTGCAAGGTCAGACGAGCCTCTGCATCTGCTAGCCTAGCTTCGAGGTCTTTAACATGGGCCTCTAAGTCGGCCGGCATGGTTTTAAATTTAAGGCTAGGAAATAGAGACAGCTTAATGAATTATTAGAAAGGAGTTTCTAAAGAGTAGTCAACAACACCGTGAGTAGCTGCCACCAATGTGAAGTATGGTGTATTTCTCTAAAGAGATACCGTCTTATTGGTCCCCAGTGGGGGGTGATCAAGTCTCCACGAGGACAACAAGACCTTGGGTAGCGTGGTAGGCAGGATTCGTATCTACTCAAGATGTTGCTAAAACTACTTTAATAAACTAATAGACAAAATACAATACTAGAGTACACTCGTGAACAGTCTTCTTGAAGCCGTAGAGAATCCGAGCTATTGTCAACTTGCACCGGCTGGCACACCGTTGATTTGGAAGTGGCTGCTGCACTTTCCAAGCTCACCGTCTATAGTTGGCTAGTGGAGGTTACTGGAACTCTCGACGGCAGTTGATGTGGAGTTATTGTTAAACTCTCCCAGCGCACCGTATATTATAGAAAGGTGGAGGTTGCTCGAACTCTCCCAGCGGTGTTCCTCTAACCACTTGTCACTGTTGGTTCTCAAAGCTGAACTGTCCACAAGTTGTCTTTTCCCCCTTCTTATCTTCCAAGGCCCAAGCATACAATTCTGGTTCCATGACCCCCAAAGTAGCCTCTCATTGGCTGGCAGGTTTTTGGTCATGTGATCCACTACCTTGAATAGAAAAGAAGGCAGAAACAAGTACATAAACAACACATACCCAACTATACCCTTGAAGTGGAACATGCACTAAATACCAAAAAATATACCCTTAACGTAATAAAACACTAAATACGAGAAATACACTTATATCTAACTTGCGTAAGCCTAGCAACAATCTTTACATAGCAATGATGAACAGAAATAAAATAAAAGTAAAGCTGCAGTTGGAGAATATGAAACAATGAGTGTAACCTCGGATTTCAACTGAAAAACAACGCAAAAATAAATATGCGGCTAGTAATAGAAAAAACAGCTAAAATCTCAATGAATATTTTGTGATGGACACAATAAAACAAAAGGAAAGCTGCAGTTAGAGAATATGCAAAAACGAGTGTAACACCGGATTTCAAATGAAAACAACGCAAATGAAATATTCGGTAGCATACAAGATACGGCTTCTAGCTGTCCAGCTGTCTCTTGTTTATTAACAGAAGATTTTGTTTCGCGTTGTTTTTAACCTCTTTTTCTATGCTCACTGACTATTTTACTTTTTAGGTATCAATCAATTTGATACAGAGACGGTAGTAAAAACAACTACCGTTTTACTACAAAAACGGTAGCAAGAAGAAAAAGGCTACCTGTTTTTCTGTTGTTTTTTTCTAAAAAAAAAAAAAACAGGAAAGAAAATGGTAAAAAAAAAACAGAAACGGTGCCGACTCTTATTCCATATAGGAATTCTGGCAATTTTCCCCAGTGTAAAACTTTCCTTAAACAGCATTCTTCTCAAATCTCCAGCGAATCTAATATCGTGTCAATTCGTGATAATTTCATAACATCTTTTACCGTGACCGCATTTTTGAGCTCTAAAATAAATGCATAATCTCCAGGTATTGTCTTTTTTTTTTCTGACTATTACTAGCGGAAAACACCAATCGCTAACACTCTCTTAATGATACCTTGTTCTTCCAGTTCCTTATTTGGTCATCCAGCCATGGTTTTAAATGATAAGGTTTTATTCGGTGATTTTTTTATTGGAGGACCCTGTGTTGTTTATTTTGTGCATGATTAAGTGAGTTAATCCGTAATCCGCTTTATGTCTTACGAACATCCACCCATAATCCCAAAGAATATTACCCACCCAGGTTTTTATAATTTCTGGTAAATGTTCTAAATCGCATTGTTGCAAAAATTCTGTTTTTTTTCATTCCAAACTTTTCTTGGCGGTTGCGGTTTAGACGACATTTTTTCGTGTGGCTAGTGAAATTTACGCTTAATTCTTGGCTGCTTAAGAGATTTTGTTTCTGAATTTGAAATCTCTTCCACCGATCCAAGCGCTATTTGGGTTCAGCTTTACTTTGTTATTACTTATATTTGGTAATTTTAAAAATATGATACCAATTTCAATTTTAATAACTTGATTTTCTACGAAAATCGTGGGGTATTCTTCGAGGGTGTATCCCCCTATCATGGCATCCATTGTTTTAACCTTTCCTTTTTGTATTTAATGTTGCTAGCACTTGAGTTTTGTTGTTCCCCCTTCTATTGTGATTTCCCGTTTATTTTTAAGTTATATATCCTGCTATTAGGTCAAAACTAGTGTAGTATTTTGAACCTGCCAGCGAATCTAATATCGTATCAATCCGTGGTAATTTTCATAACATCTTTTACCGAGACGCTTATTTGGCATCCATTGTTTTAACCTTTCCTTCTTTTCTGTCACTCTCTTTATCTGTTGTTACGAAAATTTGCCTATTAGTTTCATTTGGCTGGTTTATGGTTATTGTATCAGTTAGGGGTCCCCATACGATCCCATATTTTCTTATAGCATCTACTCCTAGAATACAAGGAAATGGTAGCTGATTGCATATTATTACCGTTACTGTTATTTCTTTATCTCTTGTTCTAAATTTTAATGGTTATTCCTCCACAAATTGTCAGCTTGTGACCTTTCACTGATATAAGGGTATATTCTGGCATCTGCTTACGCAAATTTTGACACT
>CM051273.1:35063559-35428559 GCA_027921565.1 Artemia sinica | reverse complement strand
TCTTTTCCACCCATATAACATCAGATGTTCTAGTTCCCATATCATAAGGCTTTTGAGGTGGACAGAATCCCTCAGAGTCTGTGGGCAAAGGGTTGTGAGTTATAACCCAGGGGCATATAAGGTTTTTCTGGAAAAGCTGGTTGTGTGATCTTTAGAAGAGGCTCATTTTATTTGAAACCTTTTATAGTTATAGTTCCCTTTTAAGAGTCAAACAAGATGAATAGCAACTAGGCCGCCCCCTCCCTGACATCCTCTTTTCCCAAAACGTATTCAATTGAAATTGTGGAGATAGCCATTTTTGTTACCAACAGTCCCATTAATCATATGAAAGCGTCTTTAAGGTGGACACAATCCCCTAGAACCCATTGGCAAGGGTTGTAGTTATTCCCGGGGATGTAAGGTTTTTATGAAGTGGGTAGTAGTATAAACTTTGGATCGGATGGAATTCATTTGCTTGGAAGTTGGAAGTTTTAATGCCCTTTTTAAGAGTCAAAAGAGAATGGAGGGCAATCAGCCCCCTCCTCTAAGCCTATCATTTCCCAAAACATATCCGATCGAAATTTTTTGAGAGTTTTTGTTCTGCTTTGTTTGATTGATAGAAAGGTAGAAGGTAATTAAACCTTTGGGGATGTCCACCTCCCACAGTGATCAGGAAAGACTAGTAAGACATTCAGAAAATGTTGAGGGGAGTGGACCTCCAGTGTTGAACAAAATCTTAACATATTAAGTGTATATGGATTGTCAAAAGGGTTCAACACAAGAATAACTGAGTATATTAATTTCGAAAATTCAGAAATAATAAGGGAGATGATCAAATAGGAAGTATTTGCATGCAATCAATACTAATACAACTACCACCAATATTACTACCACAATACACCATTAAGAGTATTAAGGGGGAATTTGAACTAAATCCAAAGACGCTATGTGTATGCACACTTTAAAAATAGCGTATCTCAAGAATTGCTTTGGGTATTAAGTTGGAACTTTCTGAGAATACTCAAAGGAGAAGATCATCTCGCCAAAAGGCAATTTGTTTTTGTGCAGTAAAGCGCAAATTATGCTATTTTATTGTAATTTTCTGTTCGTTTTGAGTTTCATATATTTATTGATAGTGTTTTGTGGTAGTTTTAACGCTTGGAAGATTATTTGACTTTATTTCTGCTCATTCTTGGCTTAATGAAGCTCTTTACTTTTCTTCGAAAAACTGTTTTGTGGAAAAGTTTTTTTTTTTAATTAATAGAAGAAAAAACGATCACTAAATCCATAACCATCCTGAAAGAATGCGGGAGATTTAGCCTTTCTCAAACACAGAATGGTCAATTTCGAGTTAGATAATAGGGCAAAAATTTTGACAATGTATTTAAGACAATCGTTGGAGCATTGCCTTGAAATAGAATTCTTCGAAATCTAAAGGCACTGGCGTAACTGTTTTTTTTTCTAGCTTGCAGAGATGTCATACTATATTTCCGGAGTTGACTCTATTTCGATCGATAAGCCGAGTGTTATAAATGGTTGCTTCGGAGTTGATTAGTAAAGCATAGACAAAAACTCCTTCTGCGTGTAAAATTATTGATGATACCCAATTATGTCAATTATTAAGCATTGAATTGATGGATAATTATCAAATTTTGATGCTCTTTGTTGCAAGTCTTCTACCGTATGTTTTCCTTGTGCATAACTTCTGTTTTGCAATTCAATGGCATCCTTCGTGTTGAATATCTTCTAATAACACGTCTTTTGTTGCAAATCCTTTTCAACTGTGCAATTCCTTGAGATTTTAGCTGTCTTTTTCTTTACTAGCCGCATATTTATTTTTGCGTTGTTTTCAATTGAAATCCGAGGTTACACTCGTTGTTTCATATTCTCTAACTGCAGCTTTCCTTTTATTTTATTTCTGTTCATCATTGCTTCATAATTTTTCCCCGTCCCCCTGCCTTTTGCTTTTGCTGTACAGTTTTATTCGTCATCTTGTACAATTTGAATACGCACATCATAAACATCAAAATAAAATGATACAAAATTAAGAGGTTTAATAAATTTTTTTTGGAGTGGCTATTGATCCCACGACTCAGGTCTTGGAATGACCTATCTACGTCGCCGCCCCCCAAAATCCATCGCAGCCACTTGACACCCCGAGATATTGAAATAAAAAATTTAAACAGTAACTTGAAAAAGGCTTTTTGTATGTATGGCTTCATAAGAATTATTCAAGAGGATGCTGCTTTGGAAACGTTATGGTAACGAAGTTCAACAAATGTGGAACTACTTTACACCTTTGATGGTAGCTAAATTCATAAAAAAGCTCTCAAATAGTTTTTCCTTCTTTGATGTCCTTTGTAAAAGAAAAATCATATAATTAGTAGTTCCTTATTACATAGATTGAATCATTTCCTCTTTCACAGCTCAGGAAAACATAAAAAACAGAGCAAAGTATCTGGCATTCGGGTATATGAGAGATTTGAGAAGAATGCTGTTTGAGGAAAGTTTACACTGGGGAAAATTGCCAGAATTCACTATATGGAATAAGAGTCGGCACCGTTTTCTGTTTTTTTTACCATTTTCTTTCCTGTTTTTTTTTAGAAAAAAAAAAACAAAAAACAAACAGAAAACAGGTAGCCGTTTTCTTTGCTACCGTTTTTGTAGTAAAACGGTAGTTGTATTTACTACCGTCTCTGTATCAAAATTGATTGATACCTAAAAAAAAAATAGTCAGTGAGCATAGAAAAAGGGGTTAAAAACAACGCGAACAAAAATCTTCTGTTAATAAACAAGAGACCAGCTAGAGACAGCTAGAAGCCGTATTTTGTATGGCTACCGAAGATTTCATTTTGCGTTGTTTTTCATTTGAAATCCAGGGTTACACTCGTTTTTGCATATTCTCTAACTGCAGCTTTCCTTTTGTTTTTATTTTTGTCCATCACAAATATTCATTGAGATTTTTAGCTGTCTTTTCTATACTAGCCGCATATTTATTTTTGCGTTGTTTTTCAGTTGAAATCCGAGGTTACACTCGTTAGTTTCATATTCTCTAACTGCAGCTTTTACTTTTATTTTATTTCTGTTCATAAATTTGCTACATAAATTTTCCCCGTGCCTTTTGCTTTTGCTGTACAGATTTATTCGTCATCTTGTACAATTTGAATACGAACGTCATAACGTCAAAATAAAATGATACAAAATTAGAGGTTTAATAAAAATTTTGTCGGATGTGGCTATTGATCCCATGACTCAAGTCCTTGGAAAACGACCTATCCACGTTGCCGGCCCCCAAAAATCCATCACAGCCACTTGACAACCCGAGATATTGAATAAAAAATTTAACAGTAACTATGAAAAAGAAGCTTTTTGGTATATATGACTTCATAAGAAATTATTCAAGAGGATGAATGCTTGGTGGAACGTTATGGTAACAAAGTTCAACAAATGTCGAACTACTTTACACCTATGGTAGCTAGACTAGGGGTGTCAGTATTTGCTAGTTTTCGGCTCCCTCGTGGTTCGGGTCTAGGCCCCGGGGCCCTTCCCGAATCCCTCCGTCTCCTCAAAAAGTTTGTTTAATAAATCTAGGGGATGAAAGGAATCCCGCCATTCTGGAATTTTCTAAATTTATATTTTGATAGCCTAATAACATTGAATTCTAAGTAGATTAATGGTATGTTTATTTCTTAGCTATCTCATTATGGTACTAGAATAGAACTGTTCTGAAGTTTGAAAAAAAACACATTTCAAACATTTCATAGCCTACCTGTTATCTGGCACAGCAAGTAAATTGACTCCTTTTCCTTTTGCATTTTCTCGATTAATATCGCACCCTTCGAAAAGCATCGAACGCTCATTCTGGTTGTTAGCCGGCCGCAATTAATAATAATCAGTTTTCTAAGCACAATACTGTCTTCTTCATATCCATATCGCAGGATTTACTGTTTAATTTCACCTGCTAATATTCGATAATTTCCGGTCACCCGGTCGTCGCCTGAATCACACTTAGCATAATTTATTGGCTCGGAGGCGATTAAGTAGTACAACATTTCCCCTCTAGAGGCGCTAGAGGTAACGCAGGGTCACTTTTGGAGAGTTTTGTCAGTACTTTGTACGTGTTTGTACTTTGGTAGTAGATGAGGACGGAAGGGACATATACGCAGAAAGTTGGGATCGCACATTATAATCTCAAAGGTTATGCCCTCCACACTTACAGGTACGGATGAGCACTCACTATTTACCTAAATATCATCCGGCTAGAGGGAGGTAGCACACTAGAAACAGAAACAAGAAGCGTGAAACAAATTGGTTTGTTTGCAATTAACAATAGAAAGAACTTCAGAGAAACTTAACATAAATACTTTTACTGTAAGGGTATTACACAGAAAAAACCTTTTACTCTTGGAGAAATGCCCTGCCCCCATTTTTGCGTTGAATTCCGTTTTCACACATCGTTTCAAGCACTCATCCTTCTGAATATTTTAGCACGACGTCATAGATACCAAAAAAGCTCCTCTTCCAGTTTTTCACACCTCTTCATAATTTTGCATGATGTCATAGAATAGATACCATAAAGCTCTCTCTTCAAGTCACTCTTAAATTTGTTTAATTTCAATATCTCGGTGTGGCCAAGTGGCTGCGATGTGTTTCGGGGGGCCGGCGACGTGAATAGGTCGTTCAAAGACCTTGAGTCGTGGGATCAATACCCACACCCGACACAATTTTTATTAAACCTCTTAATTTTGTATCATTTTATCTTGACGATTGAAGTAACGACATCAAACTGTACAAGATTACGAAATATATCTCTAGCAAGCAAAAGGAAAAAAGGCATGGGAAAAATGTATGAAGAACATTGATGAACACAAATAAAACAAAAGGAAAGCTGCAGTTAGAGAATATGCAAAACTAGAGTGTAACCCCGGATTTCAAATGAAAAACAACGCAAAATGAAATCTTCGGTAGTATACAAGAATACGGCTTCTAGCTGTCTAGCTGTCATCTTGTATATTAACAGAAGATTTTCGTTTAGCGCGTTATTTTTACCCCTTTTCCTATGCTCACTGACGTTTGCCAGGGTTTCTGGCAATTTTCCCCAGTGTAAACTTTCCTAAAACAACATTCTTCTCAAATCTCTCATATAATGCCAGATACTTTTGTTTATTTTTTTATGTTTTCCTGAGTTGTGAAAGAGGAAATGATTCAATCTATGTAATAAGGAGCTACTAATTATATGATTTTTCTTTTTACAAGGACATCAAAGAAGGAAAAACTCTTTTGAGAGCTTTTTTATGATTTTAGCTACCAAAGGTGTAAAGTAATTCGACATTTGTTGAACTTTGTTTACCATAACGTTCCAAGCATTCATCCTCTTGAATAATTTCTTATGAACATATATATACCAATAAGCCTTTTTCAAGTTACTGTTAAATTTTTTATTTCAATATCTCGGGTTGTCAAGTGGCTGCGATGGATTTTGGGGGGCCGTCGACGTGGATAGGTCGTTTCCAAGGCCTTGAGTCATCGGATCAATAGCCACATCCGACAAAATTTTTATTAAACTCTTATTTTTGTATCATTTTATTTTGGACGTTTATGACGTGCGTATTCAAAATTGTACAAGATGACGAATAAAATCTGTACAGCAAAGCAAAAGGCACGGGGAAAATTTATGTAGCTGTGAAGTATGGTGTATGGTTTCTCTAAAGAGATACCGTCTTATTGGTCCCCAGTGGGGGGTGATCAAGTCTCCACGAGGACAAGACCTTGGGTAGCGTGGTAGGCAGGATTCGTATCTACTCAAGATGTTGCTGAGAAAACTACTTTTAATAAACTAATAGACAAAATACAATACTAGAGTACACTCGTGAACACGTCCTTCTTGAAGCCGTAGAGAAGCAATCCGAGCTATTGTCAACTTGCACCGGCTGGCACCGTTGATTTGGAAGTGGCTGCTGCACTTTCCAAGCTCACCGTCTATAGTTGGCTAGTGGAGGTTACTGGAACTCTCCGACGGCAGTTGATGTGGAGGTTATTGTTAAACTCTCCTAGCGCACCGTATATTATAGAAAGGTGGAGGTTGCTCGAACTCTCCCAGCGGTGTTCCTCTAACCACTTGTATCACTGTTGGTTCTCAAAGCTGAACTGTCCAACAAGTTGTCTTTTCCCCCTTCTTATCTTCCAAGGCCAAGCATACAATTCAGGTTCCATGACCCCCACAAGTAGCCTCTCATTGGCTGGCAGGTTTTTGGTCATGTGATCCACTACCTAAATAGAAAAAGAAGGCAGAACAAGTACATAAACAACACTACCCAAACTATACCCTTGAAGTGGAACATGCACTAAATACCAAAAATATACCCTTAACGTATATAAACACTAAATACGAGAAATACACTTATATCTAACTTGCGTAAGCCTAGCACAATCTTACATTTCTCCCCCCCCCTCTTTTATTGAAAAAAACCATTTTTTATTACTTTTTTTTTTCATACGTTTTTAAAATTAATTTTTTTATTCCTTCCCTAACTGCATTTGTTATTATTCATTGTCCCCTTGTTCGACTATTCTAAACCATTTTTTTTTTTTCATTTCTCTATAATCAATCCATAATTTCCTTAATTTGAGGAGAATCACCGTGAAAATTCCGATAAGGATTAGAAAAATTAACGTGCCGCCAGTCATGATCCCAATACTCATGGACTGTGCTGATTCAATTTTTTCTGTGTAATTTTGTTTTGCTCAAAATAGATTTTAGGCTGTTATGCCTTTTTCAGAATACATCTCTCTCTCGAGAAAGCTATGAATTTTTTTGAAGTCTAATGATTCGAAATCAAAATTAAGTTTTGTAGCATTGAAAAGAATTTTATTATGCGAATTTACTATCTATAGAAAATGCATGAAAATAAGTGCGACGGAGGAATATTTCAGTCAGCCAAACTTGGGTTCAGCATAGGACCCGTTATATTTCGACGAAGACATGAATCACAATTTTTGACATAATTTTGTACGAGCACCGGCAAGTTTTCAAAAACTGCAAATTCGCGTACTCGTTCTAGCGTTTTTATATACCCTTGATGGGCACCTAAACAATAATTTGTTATGCATTAAGGCAATGGTTGTGGAGATAAGTTCTTTTGTACCAAAATTTTATATTTTTTTATTTACACGTCTTTTATCTCCAGTACTATCGACTGCATAAACTAGCCCATTATGAATTACCAGTCATATTTTAAGAAGCCACTTTGGTAATATGTTTGCTTCATTTGCCTCAATTTTTAGCCTGGGAGACTCTATACCAGATTCATGTACATGATTTCCCTGTGAGCACAAGCTTGTTCCACCTTTGCGCGCCGGAATGCCACCCTTTTCTGCATCCCTATGGATGCAACCCTTTTTTTGCATCCCTTAGAGGGGGCCCCAATGGCTTCCCTCTGGATTACATGACCCCTTGTCATGACTTGCTCGTGACCAATAGGCACGATAGGCCTACCCCTTACGGTCGACCGACTATTACAAATTACAGAATTTGGGTCCGAGTCCTGAGACTCCATTTCCCGAAAATCAAATCGTTTTTTCCGGGTACAGTTTCCAAAATTTGTACGCTGCTTTTATTTCTTTATCGCGCTTTGAGCCTGTCTGAGTTCCTTCTTTCCTAGTCCAATAAATCAACATATTCACCTTGAAGGCAGTCAAATTCCTGTTCTAATTCATCAAGATTAACTTTTCTGTATTTTTCAACAAATTCAGAACTAGGGCGGCTCAAATAGTCGCTAGGATTTTTAACTCCAGGAATGTGATGAAAGGTAAATTGCTCACTGTCTATTAAAACAGCAATACGGTATAAACTTGCTATTTACGTCTTTAGCTCTCTTTAAATAAGATAGGGCCCTGCAATCTGTATAGCAATGTGTATGAGCGGACCATAGAAAGGTTTTTTGAAAATGTTTAATCCCGGAATAAAGTGCGAATAATTCTCTGTTATGATTGTCATATCTAGGATGCGGGTCCGCTGAGAATTTTAGAATAGCTTGCAACTATTTGAAAGCGATCTGTGGTTTTGCATTTTACACAAAGTAGAGCGCTATTAGCTTTCATGCTAGCATCTGTGAACAAATGAAAATCCTCTGATTTCGATGGAAAAACGGAGTAGAATTGTGTGTGGATTAGTAAGTTCGGATTTTAGTTTTTCAAAGCCTCCATTTCGGTGGGGTCCAAAACAAATGGGACATTTTTGCGAGTTAGGCGAACCAAAGGATATGAAATTTCTGCGTAGTTAAGGTAAAACGTTCGTAGAAATGAAGGTCATTCCTAGGAAACTGACGAACGTCCGAAACGTCCTTAGGCGGTGGTCATCGCCCTAATCGCTTCAACCTTTGATTCCTGGGAGAGATCCCTTCGGGTGAGACCTTGAATCCTAACAGATTGACTGAATTTGCAGGAAAAAACTAAACAGCACTTTTATAAATTGAGTTTAAGGTTGATTCACGTATCCTTTCAAAAACAATTTGTAAATGTCTCAAATGATCTTCAAATTTTTTCGCTTTCCGTATGTATTGTTAGGTCATCTACGTACCAACTCAGAAAATCAGAGAAATTTATTTCATCATTTGTTTTACTAGGGACGTCCCGAAAAATTATTCCCAAAAATTCTAAAATTGTCTAGGAACTGCTTTTTTAGCTCCCATTGGTGCTTTTAAAAATCGGTTATGACATACCTTAACATTGAAAAAATAATTGGCGACTTTCTTCGGATAAATTGCATGCATAAAAAGAGTGTTTGATGTCTAATGTAGAAAATTGTTTTTTTTCCCTGCCATTCAGTTATAACTTCTTCAATTCTGCGAATTTCCCATTGACTATCTTTAATACCTTTATTGACTTCTCTAAGATCAATTAAGAACCTACTGTTTTTCTTCATTCCAAAGATGTTTTTGGTAAGATGCCAGCTCAATCTGCCACATAGTGGTTTGGTTTGCTACAATATATAACAATTAAACTTTCTCTTAAATTGTTTGTTGGTTTCCTGGTTAGTTCTAAATATTCTTGACCTGTCATTGTTGATTTTCACAACTTTCTATAAATTTGCCCATATTTTTGTTGATTCTTCAACTTACCCATATTTTCTATAGTTATTAGCTGCTAACGACTCAAGGTAGTAGAATATGTCAGCTAATTCCCTAGGACGTTGACCCTCGGCCTCCGTCGCGCCTTTTTGGTTCACTATTTGGCTCTTCAAAGCTCACTCCCTTCTGTCATCTTACATATTTTACACTTTTTTGGGCTCCTGTCTTATTTATTGACATCTGATCAAACTATTTTCATGGCCTCGTCAATTTTACCTCAGTTTCTAACTAGGATTATAGCCTGCTCTAGATTTTCAGGTTTTCTGTGATAATATTAGGTCTTAGTAGCTTTTTTGGTAAAAAAAAACCCTTGCGTAGAAGTATGTAATTGTACTTTCTGTACTGTCCTCGTCATTTCCAACCCTTCTCTAAATGATAGGCAATATATATATATACATATATTATATATTATATATATATATATCTATATATATATATATATATATATTATAGTGCTATATATATATATATATATATATATATATATATATATATATAATATATATATATATATATATATATATATATATATATATAGTATATATATATATATATATATAATATATATATATATATATATATATATATTATATATATATATATATAATATATATATATATATCTATTATATATATAATATATAATATATATATATATATATATATATATATATATAATATTATATATATATATATATATATATAAATATATACTATATATATATATATATATATATATGTATATATATATAATATATATATATATATATATATATATATATATATATCTATATATATTATATATATATATATATATATATATATATATATATATATACTATATATATATATATATATCTATATCTATATATATATATTATATATATATATATATATATCTTATATATATATATTATATATATATATATTCCACTGGGACGGGTTTTTCCAGGGAGATAACAAGTATCAGAAATTTACAATAAAGATTATAAATACAATAAGATACTTAGACACTTACAGTAATCCGACAATATTCCAAGGTATTTCTAATATCAACGGACCAGAGGTCAGATCCGGCATAAGATTACGTATCTGACCAACCCTTCCTATAAATGTAGCTTTTATACATTTCCAATTCACCACACCTTATCGGACCCACTGACGCACATACAACTAGGAAGTGGCAATTTTTCAATTTCCTATTAAGCAACACCTGCCAGATATGTTCCTTATCTAATAAAAATTGGTATTTCTAAACTTTTGTATTTGTGTCTTAATATTTTACTAAATTCCAAATTAACTTAATTAGAAAGCGTCACCACAATGTTGGAAATGAAAATCAGAAACGTCATCTACCGTCTGACGTTTTTTAGCCTATTTTCACTTTTAAATGAGACAAAATAGTGTAATTGGCATGATGAGTTACTCAGAAGTGTTTGGCATCATATTTTGAGAAAAAAGCACAATTCTGAAGTTAAAAAATGTCAGGAAACGCCACAAGGCTAGAAGACATTGTTTTTTGTTTTTGTTGCTTTTTTCGTCGGCCAGAATGTCTTTAATTCTGACTATTTTCATGGCCTATAGAACTAAAACAGAGAACTAGTCTCA
Source organism: Artemia sinica (assembly GCA_027921565.1). NCBI lineage: Eukaryota > Metazoa > Arthropoda > Branchiopoda > Anostraca > Artemiidae > Artemia > Artemia sinica. The sequence goes on along the minus strand of CM051273.1, from coordinate 35,417,845 downwards.
CTAGTCCTCACCATTAAAGAGTCTCTACAGTGAGTTTTCACTCACTATAGAACCAGTCTCATCATTAAAAAAAAGAAACAAATATCGGAAACAAATTATTAGCCCTACCCAAACATACATCTTGACTATTCTGTTTTTAAAGCTCTTAATACTCCTTATTTACCGTGCAAATATCCCAAACCTCTCCCCCCAGTCTCGATAGCAATTGATCCTTTCAAAAGAAATTATTTGTGTTGTCAAAAATAGTGCATTTTCTGCAATCTTCTCCCCCATGTTTAGAAGCGCAAAGTTTAAACTTCAGCACGCGATTCATCAAAATAGAATCGTGTCTGTTATGATCTAAACTAAAACATGTGTGAGAGGGTTGCTTTGTAAAACAGTTAATCTCCCGCAGAAGGGATTGTATTGCTGTCAATTATACCTTGCGGGGGATGACGCATTTACACAATTCTAGGTTAGTTTTATCTCTCGCAAATTCTACTGTTTGGTTTCTTGAAAAAGGGTGGAGACCTATTGTTTTTATTGTAATAACATTTAAGCAGTCCCATATAAAAAAAAATATTTCTAGCTTTACTATTGTGTATTATAGGGAGGATAAAATACTCGTTCAGAACAAATATTGCCTTTTTAATCGTATAAGAGTTATTAGTTGTTGTTATACCATTGGTCCTTTTGTGGCGAGATTCTATTCAATCCCCCTATGAAAAATAATACCACATTTTCAAAGCTGGAGGGGAGATCTTATAACTAATTTATAGTATATTTTGTTTTCTTCTGTAGAAGAGAGTCCTAATTTATGCTAAATTTTCTCTCTACGATTTCCCAGCCTCCCCCTCCCAGCAAGAGGGCTAGGTGCAATGATGCTACTCCTTTGCAGTGGCTGGAAATGGATGGCTCTTCCACGTCCCCAAAACCTCGCATGTGAAATGCTGTCCATATATACTCCGGGTGCCTGTCATGCGTTGCCTTGGTCTTCAAGAGGTGTTCAACGTCTTATCCATCTAGCTGTGCAGCCTGCGCGAGAGCCTGGTGTTGCCCTGTCGGTAAAATTTGAAGATGTAAGTAATTTTTTTCATCCTAATAAAAACGTTTTTTTCTTTTCAACTTAATTATGATGTCTTTTTGCTATTTTTTTTGACTTAATAAAGCTTTTTTTCACTAATTTTTCTACTCTACTGTCAGAGAGCCTTTCACCCCTTGAAGAAGATGTGTTTTTTCTCTAGTTTTGTCTTTTCGCTTTTATAGTCTACTTTTGACTTTTCAGGTTAATTTGCTCTCTCCCTCCCCCCTTAGATTTAATAGAGTCGGCCCCTCACAGAAATATCTGAAAATAAGGTTGTATTTTTTTCACCATTTCAGGCTTTGAAGGGAGCATTTAGGCTAATAAGTGTTTACTCGCTAATTTCTTACCTGTCGCTTTTCTAGTCTACCTTTTTTTTTCAGGTTATTTACCCCCATTAGTTTCTGAGGGCAGCCCCCTCAGAAACAACTAAAATAAGTTTTTTTCAGATTTTCGAACTTTAAAGTACTTACTCGCTAGTGTTGTAGGGAGTCGTCTGTGTCCCCCCAATCCCGCTCTTAGCTTCATTACAATGGGTCTTTCAAGTTTTTCATAGCGAAATAAAATTAAAAATTATTTGAAACACTGTAAGCATCATGGGTACTAGTCAGTGGAAACGGTTTCAGGGACAATGCCACCTTGCGGTTGAAATTTTTCAGAACACGATCTTGCAGAGCAACAAGATGACGTTGGACATAGAAGCTGCACTCACGGACGTGTCCGACTCGTCAAATTTGAATCGTGTTAAAGAACATCAAGCCACTGTGATCTCTTTTGGCCGTGTGCGAAGAGATTCTAGTAGTACCATGCAATTGGTAGATTTTTTTGTCGAGACGCTGGAAGGGGTGGATTGTGTTGGCACAGCTATGGTTGTACTTATTAAAACAGCAAATGAGGCAATTTCACGGCTGCATCACAAACATTATCCAATGAATCTATCACCAGAAGACGAGTTGGCTATTAAAAATCTAGACATTTTTTGGGCTTGTATGAAAAAAATTAATGAGGGGGATGTGAAAGCCAGCGGACCATGATCATCTATGGCAAGAATTTTCATCAAGGGAGGTAACTTTCGGGGGGTGCACATAAATTGTGTAATGTAAATATGAGACAGCGATAATTTTTAACGGTGTACATGCACAATACCAAACTACTATTTGAAATTCATATTGCCAGCGTTGGCACGACTGCAGAATTTTAAAGTTGTATATGGCGCATGGATAGATGGTTCTTTTCCATATAAACATCAGATGTTCTAGTTCCCATATAGTAAGGCTTTTTGAGGTGGACAGAATCCCTCAGAGTCTGTGGGCAAGGGTTGTGAGTTATAACCCAGGGGCATATAAGGTTTTTTCTGGAAAAGCTGGTTGTGTGATCTTTAGAAGAGGCTCATTTTATTTGAAATTTATAGTTATAGTCCCTTTTTAAGAGTCAAACAAGATGAATAGCAACTAGCCCCCCCCCCCTGAAATCCTCTTTTCCCAAAACGTATTCAATTGAAATTGTGAGATAGCCATTTTGTTACCAACAGTCCATTAATCATATGAAAGCGTCTTTAAGGTGGACACAATCCCCCTAGAACCCATTGGCAAGGGTTGTAAGTTATTCCCGGGGTATGTAGGTTTTTATGAAGTGGGTAGTAGCATAAACTTTGGATCGGATGGAATTCATTTGCTTGGAAGTTTGGAAGTTTTAATGCCCTTTTTAAGAGTCAAAAGGGAATGGAGGGCAATCAGCCCCTCCTCTAAGCCTATCATTTCCCAAAACATATCCGATCGAAATTTTTTGAGAGTTTTTGTTCTGCTTTGTTGATTGATAGAAAGGTAGAAGGTAATTAAAACCTTTGGGGATTCCACCTCCCCACAGTGATCAGGAAAGACTAGTAAGACTTTCAGAAAATGTTGAGGGAAGTGTTGAACAAAATCAAAACATATTAATCGTATATGGATTGTCAAAAGGGTTCAACACAGGAATAACTGAGTATATTAATTTCGAAAATTCAGAAAATAATAAGGGAGATGATCAAAAGGAAATATTTGCATGCAATCAATACTAATACAACTACCACCAATATTACTACCACAATACACCATTTACAGTATTAAGGGGGAATTTGAACTAAATCCAAAGACGCTATGTGTATGCACACTTTAAAAATAGCGTATCTCAAGAATTGCTTTGGGTATTAAGTTGGAACTTTCTGAGAATACTCAAAGGAGAAGATCATCTCGCCAAAGGCAATTTGTTTGTGCAGTAAAGCGCAAATTATGCTATTTATGGTAATTTCTGTTCGTTTTGAGTTTCATATATTTATTGATAGTGTTTTTGTGGTAGTTTTACGCTTGGAAGATTATTTGACTTTATTTCTGCTCATTCTTGGCTTAATGAAGCTCTTTAATTTTCTTCGAAAAACTTGTTGTGTGGAAAAAGTTTTTTTTAATTAATAGAAGAAAACGATCACTAAATCCATAACCATCCTGAAAGAATGCGGGAGATTTAGCCTTTCTCAAACACAGAATGGTCAATTTCGAGTTAGATAATAGGGCAAAAATTTTGACAATGTATTTAAGACAATCGTTGGAGCGTTGCCTTGAAAATAGAATTCTTCGAAATCTAAAAGGGCACTGGCGTAACTGTTTTTTTTTTCTAGCTTGCAGAGATGTCATACTATATTTCCAGAGTTGACTCTATTTCGATCGATAAGCCGAGTGTTATAAAATGGTTGCTTCGGAGTTGATTAGTAAAGCATAGACAAAAAACTCCTTCTGCGTGTAAAATTATTGATGATACTCAATTATTCAATTATTAAGCATTGAATTGATGGATAATTATCAAATTTTGATGCTCTTTGTTGCAAGTCTTCTAACCGTATATTTCCTTGTGCATAACTTCTGTTTGCAATTCAATGGCATCCTTCGTGTTGAATATCTTCTAATAACACGTTTTGTTGCAAAATCCTTTTCACTGGCAATTCATTGAGATTTTAGCTGTCTTTTCTTTACTAGCCGCATATTTATTTTTGCGTTGTTTCATTGAAATCCGAGGTTACACTCGTTGTTTCATATTCTCTAACTGCAGCTTTCCTTTTATTTTATTTCTGTTCATCATTGCTTCATAAATTTTCCCCGTGCCTTTTGCTTTTGCTGTACAGATTTATTCGTCATCTTGTACAATTTGAATACGCACGTCATAAACATCAAAATAAAATGATACAAAATTAAGAGGTTTAATAAAAATTTTTTTGGATGTGGCTATTGATCCCACGACTCAAGGTCTTGGAATGACCTATCCACGTCGCCGGCCCCCCAAAATCCATCGCAGCCACTTGACACCCCGAGATATTGAAATAAAAAATTTAACAGTAACTTGAAAAAGGCTTTTTGGTATCTATGACTTCATAAGAAATTATTCAAGAGGATGAATGCTTGGAACGTTATGGTAACGAAGTTCAACAAATGTCGAACTACTTTACACTTTGGTAGCTAAATTCATAAAAAAGCTCTCAAATAGTTTTCCTTCTTTGATGTCCTTGTAAAAAGAAAAATCATATAATTACTAGTTCCTTATTACATAGATTGAATTATTTCCTCTTTCACAGCTCAGGAAAACATAAAAACAGAGCAAGTATCTGGCATTATATGAGAGATTTGAGAAGAATGCTGTTGAGGAAAGTTTACACTGGGGGAAAATTGCCAGAATTTTCCTATATGGATAAGAGTCGGCAACCGTTTCTGTTTTTTTACCATTTTCTTTCCTGTTTTTTTTAAGAAAAAAAAAAAACGAAAAAAAAACAGAAAACAGGTAGCCGTTTTCTTGCTACCGTTTTTGTAGTAAAACGGTAGTTGTTTTTACTACCGTCTCTGTATCAAATTGATTGATACCTAAAAAATAAAATAGTCAGTGAGCATAGAAAAAGGGGTTTAAAACAACGCGAAACAAAATCTTCTGTTAATAAACAAGAGACAGCTAGACAGCTAGAAGCCGTATTTTGTATGCTAGCTACCGAAGATTTCATTTTGCGTTGTTTTCATTTAAAATCCGGGTTACACTCGTTTTTACATATTCTCTAACTGCAGCTTTCCTTTTGTTTTATTTTTGTCCATCACAAATATTCATTGAGATTTTAGCTGTCTTTTCTATACTAGCCGTATATTTATATTTTTGCGTTGTTTTCAGTTGAAATCCGAGGTTACACTCGTTGTTTCATATTCTCTAACTGCAGCTTTACTTTTATTTTATTTCTGTTCATAATTGCTACTGACTATTTTTATTTTTTAGGTATCAATCAATTTGATACAGAGACGGTAGTAAAAACAACTACCGTTTTACTACAAAAACGGTAGCAAGAAAAACGGCTACCTGTTTTCTGTTTTTTTTTTGTGTTTTTTTTTTTCTAAAAAAAAAACAGGAAAGAAAATGGTAAAAAAAACAGAAACGGTGCCGACTCTTATTCCATATAGGAATTCTGGCAATTTTCCCCAGTGTAAACTTTCCTCAAACAGCATTCTTTCTCAAATCTCTCATATAATGCCAGATACTTTGCTCTGTTTTTATGTTTTCCTGAGCTGTGAAAGAGGAAATGATTCAATCTATGTAATAAGGAACTACTAATTATATGATTTTTCTTTTTACAAGGACATCAAAGAACGAAAACTATTGAGAGCTTTTTTATGAATTTAGCTACCAAAGGTGTAAAGTAGTTCGACATTTGTTGAACTTCGTTACCATAACGTTTCCAATCATTCATCCTCTTGAATAATCTCTTATGAAGTCATAGATACCAAAAAGCTTTTTCAAGTTACTGTTAATTTTTTATTTCAATATCTCGGGGTGTCAAGTGGCTGCGATGGATTTTGGGGGGCCGGCGACGTGGATAGGTCATTCCAAGACCTTGAGTCGTGGGATCAATAGCCACATCCAACAAAATTTTATTAAACCTCTTAATTTTGTATCATTTTATTTTGATGTTTATGACGTGCGTATTCAAATTGTACAAGATGACGAATAAATCTGTACAGCAAAAGCAAAAGGCACGGGGAAAATTTATGAAGCAATGATGAACAGAAATAAAATAAAAGGAAAGCTGCAGTTAGAGAATATGAAACAACGAGTGTAACCTCGGATTTCAATTGAAAACAACGCAAAAATAAATATGCGGCTAGTATAGAAAAGACAGCTAAAATCTCAACTGAATTGCCAGTGAAAGGATTTGCAACAAAACGTGTTATTAGAAGATATTCAACACGAAGGATGCCATTGAATTGCAAACAGAAGTTATGCACAAGGAAACATATATGTTAGAAGACTTGCAACAAAGAGCATCAAAATTTGATAATTATCCATCCCCAATTCAATGCTTAATAATTGAATAATTGAGTATCATCAATAATTTTACACGCAGAAGGAGTTTTTTGTCTATGCTTTACTAATCAACTCCGAAGCAACCATTTTATAACACTCGGCTTATCGATCGAAATAGAGTCAACTCTGGAAATATAGTATGACATCTCTGGAAGCTAGAAAAAAAAATAGTTACGCCAGTGCCCTTTAGATTTCGAAGAATTCTATTTTCAAGGCAACGCTCCAACGATTGTATTAAATACATTGTCAAAATTTTTTCCCTATTATCTAACTCGAATTGACCATTCTGTGTTTGAGAAAGGCTAAATCTCCCGCATTCTTTCAGGATGGTTATGGATTTAGTGATCGTTTTCTTCTATTAATTAAAAAAAAACTTTTTCCACACAACAAGTTTTTCGAAGAAAAGTAAGAGCTTCATTAAGCCAAGAACGAGCAGAAATAAAGTCAAATAATCTTCCAAGCGTAAAACTACCACAAATACCTATCAATAAATATAGAAACTCAAAACGAACAGAAATTACAATAAATAGCTTAATTTGCGCTTTACTGCACGAACAAATTGTCTTTTGGCGAGATGATCTTCTCATTTGAGTATTTTCAGAAAGTTCCAACTTAACTCCCAAAGTAATTCTTGAGATACGCTATTTTTAAAGTGTGCATAAGTAGATTGTACATATTGAATTCTAACAGCCATATAGCAATCTGTATGTTATTTGCGTACGCCTCTACACCTATTCAAAGAGAGTGAGTACCCTCAGACAGGATTCTGGTGGGTATAGTCTGGTTTGGTGGGTATAGTCTGGTTTGGTGGGTATAATCTGGTTTGGTGGGTATAGTCTGGTTTGGTCTAGAGATTGTCAAATTGCGTATTTAGGAATTGTTTCGATTAACATTTTTGCAAAAAAGGATAAGGAATTCGCAAATTGGGACACTATGAACGATATTAATTAATTTTTTGAATAATAGGAGTGTGAATGATTCTAATTAGTGATTGGATTTTATGAAGGTGGAGAAAAAAAGGATTAAACTGTTTAGCAGTTAAGTTAACCCGAAGGGGTTGTTAACTCAGGTAATTTGTTATAAATTTGAAACACATCAGTCTATGAAAATGGCTAACGACGATAGAATGACATTGTGAGTTGACCTAGCTTTACCTCTCCGATGTCGTCTGTATAATACACAAGTGATGTTTGAACAGTATTCTCAATTTAAAATAGGGTCTAACGTTTTAGTATACTAAAAGTTGATACTAAGAGAGATGTAGATGGTAAGAAAAGAATTTTAATAATGAATTCAGAACAAACCTTAGAAATCCTTGCAAATCAAGTAGTAAGGTGTATGTGAGTACGAACCATCAAGGATCATAAGCACCAACGACCCTAACCAGCAGAGACATCAACTCCCCAAAGGTCCCTTATCCCCAAAATCGAAGGGCGCCCCCTCCCTCCAACTTTTTAACCCCCCCCCCCCCGCCCTTTTTTTTAACATGATATATTTTTATAACTTTTTTTACATGTCTTCGAATCAGATGAAACAAACTTAAATTACTATTCTAGTTTTTCTAAACAGTATTGCCTATAACTTAATATATTCAGATATTTTTTTGATAACTTGAGTGGTGAGAACTATTTTGACCGTAAACTCTAGTTTCTTGTAAGAAAATTATGGAAAATACAATTCCTCCTCTTCAAATGTGAAACTTAAGTCCAGTTATGGATCGAAAAAAATAAACTATTTCTGTAAAATCTGAGCTAATAAGGGATTTTGACCTCCGTAAACTCTAGTTTTTTTTTTGTAAGAAAATTATGGAAATACAATTCTCTGATTCAAATGTGAAACTTAAGTCTATTTTTGGATCGAAAAAATAAAACTATTTCCGTAAAATCTGAGCTAATAAGGGTTTTTGACCGTAAAAACTCTAGTTTCTTGTATGAAAATTATGGAAAATACAATTATCTAGTTCAAATGTGAAACTTAAGTCCAGTTTTGGATACTTATAATGATGAGGACTGATGGTTCTACTTCAATTTTTTTTTTATAAAAACAAAACTATTTTTTTTAAAACTTCGAAATTATTCAACTTTATTTTTTTTTTGTACGTATCTTAAAAATGACAAAATATGCTTACGGCTCTAACAATTGTGCTCTATGAATGGTCAGAGACATGATGTGGCTTTCCCACTGGTATTCTATGTCCGGTCATCGACACTACCTAGTCTATTGCATGTATTAAATCAGTATTTTTTACGCAGTGGACCGATAAACACATAAGTCATATCTTAAAAAAAGTGAAGAGATGGAGCATTTTAATAAAGTGTGTTCACAAAACAAGGTTATTGTAGCATTGAATGCCGACAAGGAGAAGTATTTGAACTATGAAACAAGTACAAGTGGTAGCACTATTGGAAATGTATGCATGCATTGTCATGACAGTAAGGAATTAAATTTCTTTGGAATACCGAAAAAATTCAACTCTTATGTTGGTGGTTATGCAAGATTGAGATCTCCAGAGATGATTGTACTCAAAGAGAATACCAACATAAAAATAATCGTTGATGATAGAGGACAACTCCTTGCTACTGTTGCAGGTAACACATTACCTACTGATATATCCAATCGTCAGCTTTCGGGTATTAGCATTCAACGGAAGGTCAATAAAAGAAAGGCCTACTCTTCTACTAATATTCGTAAACCATATCTTGTCTACGTGCCAAAACTGTTACCTGTGTAAAAATAATGTGATAATAGACAGTGAAATTGCCAGAAATATAAAAAAGGGCATTGTCAGAAAATATCACTATGGAATATAAAACATGAATCGATGAAAAACAAAGCACCAGCAAACGTTACTGCCATCGATCAAACAGTCAAAGAACCAAATAATATCAAAGACGAAAAGCATATTGAGCCTGTTGATGAGACACCAGTAAAAAACTGTGTGTATGACTCAAATGGAATAATGATTATTTTACTGATTACGAACTAAGAGAAGACAATAGCTACAATATCAAGAGAGAACATGGTGAACTATTTTATGGAACAGATTCAAAATGTCCAAAGTTAATCATTGATATTAATAATGTATCATAATATATTTTTGAATTAATATTTTACATAGCATTATTTCATTAAAAATATTACATTGTTATGTGTTCATTATTTTTAGAGTAAGCTAAGCTAGCATATCAATCGTTTAGAATCTCTATTAAAACATTGGAGATGTAAGAAAAGGAATTTGCATACATCTATTGTCAGACACATGGGGATAACATTGACAAAATCTAGGTATCACAATGAATAAATTCATTATCAACATCCTTTATCGGATATGTCGGATAAAATTGATAAATATAAGTGTCAGAGTGAATAATTTTTTTTATTAACATCCTTTGTCAGATACATCAAATAAATTGACAAAATATAAATTTCAGAATAAATAAATGCTTTAACAACATCCTTTATCGGATATGTCGGATAAAATTGACATAATCTAAGTATCAGAGTGACTAAATTCTATATCAACATCCTTTTCTCAGATACATAGGATAAAATTGACAAATTCTAAGTGTTAGAGTGAATAATTTTTTTTTTATCAACATCCTTTGGCAGATACATCGGATAAAATTGACAAAATATAAATTTCAGAATGAATAAATTCATTATCAACATCCTTTGTCGGATATGTCAGATATAAAAATTGATAAAATCTAAGTATCAGAGTGAATATTTTTTTTTTAACAACATCCTTCGCCAGATACATCGAATAAAATTGATAAAATATAAGTGCCAGAGTGAATAATTTTTTTTATCAACATCTTTTGTCAAATACATCAAATAAAATTGAAAAAATCTAGATTTCAGAATAAATAAATGCTTTAACAACATCCTTTTATCGTCGATATGTCAGATAAAATTGACAAAATCTAAGTATCAGAGTGACTAAATTCTATATCAACAACCTTTTCTCGGATACATAGGATAAAATTGACAGAATCTAAGTGTTAGAGGGAATAAAATTTTTTTTATCAACATCCTTTTCTCGGATACACAGGATAAAATTGACGAAAATCTGAATTTCAGAATGAATAAATTCATTATCAACATCCTTTGTCGGATATGTCGGATAAAATTGACAAAAATCTAAATTTCAGAATGAATAAATGCTATAACAATATCCTTTATCGGGTATGTCGGATAAAATGGACAAAATCTAAGTATCAGAGTGACTAAATTCTATATCAACATCCTTTTCTCGGATACATAGGATAAAATTTACAAATTCTAAGTGTTAGAGTGACTAAATTTTTTTTTCAACATCCTCTGCCAGATACATCGGATAAATTAAAAACTGACAAAATCTAAGTATCAGAGTGAATAAATTCATTATCAACATCTTTTGTCGGATATGTCGGATAAAATTGACAAAATCTAATTTCCAGAACGAATAAATGCTATAACAATATCCTTTATCGGATATGTCGGATAAAAATTGACAAAATCTAAGTATCAGAGTGACTAAATTCTATATCAACGTCCTTTTCTCGGATATATAGGATAAAATTGACAAATTCTAAGTGGTAGAGTGAGTAATTTTTTTTTTCAACATTCTTTGCCAGATACATCGGATAAAACTGACAAAATCTAAGTATCAGAGTGAATAAATTCATTATCAACATATTTTGTCGGATATGTCGGATAAAATTGACAAAATCTAATTTTCAGAATGAATAAATGCTATAACAATATCCTTTATCGGATATGTCGGATAAAATTGACAAAATCTAAGTATCAGAGTGACTAAATTCTATATCAACATCCTTTTCTCGGATACATAGGATAAAATTGAGAAATTCTAAGTGGTAGAGTGAATAAATTTTTTTTATCAACATCCTTTGCCAGATACATTGGATAAAATTGACAAAATCTAAGTATCAGAGTGAATAAATTCATTATCAACATCCTTTGTCAAATACATCAAATTAAATTGAAAAAAATCTAGATTTCAGAATAAATAAATGCTTTAACAACATCCTTTATCGGATATGTCAGATAAAATTGACAAAATCTAAGTATCAGAGTGACTAAATTCTATATCAACAACCTTTTTTCTCGGATACATAGGATAAAATTGACAGAATCTAAGTGTTAGAGGGAATAAATTTTTTTTTATCAACATCCTTTTCTCGGATACATAGGATAAAATTGACGAAATCTGAATTTCAGAATGAATAAATTCATTATCAACATCTTTGTCGGATATGTCGGATAAAATTGACAAAATCTAAGTTTCAGAATGAATAAATGCTATAACAATATCCTTTATCGGGTATGTCGGATAAAATGGACAAAATCTAAGTATCAGAGTGACTAAATTCTATATCAACATCCTTTTCTCGGATACATAGGATAAAATTGACAAATTCTAAGTGTTTAGAGTGAATAAATTTTTTTTTCAACATCCTCTGCCAGATACATCGGATAAAATTGACAAAATCTAAGTATCAGAGTGAATAAATTCATTATCAACATCTTTTGTCGGATATGTCGGATAAAATTGACAAAATCTAATTTTCAGAACGAATAAATGCTATAACAATATCCTTTATCGGATATGTCGGATAAAATTGACAAAATCTAAGTATCAGAGTGACTAAATTCTATATCAACGTCCTTTTCTCGGATACATAGGATAAAATTTACAAATTCTAAGTGGTGGTAGAGTGAGTAATTTTTTTTTTTCAACATCCTTTGCCAGATACATCGGATAAACTGACAAAATCTAAGTATCAGAGTGAATAAATTCATTATCAACAATATTTTGTCGGATATGTCGGATAAAATTGACAAATCAAAATAAGAGTGAATAATTTTTTTTTATCAACATCCTTTGTCACATACATCAAATAAAATTGACAAAATCTAAATTTCAGAATGAATAAATGCTATAACAATATCCTTTATCGGATATGTCGGATAAAATTGACAAAATCTAAGTATCAGAGTGACTAAATTCTATATCAACATCCTTTTCTCGGATACATAGGATAAAATTGAGAAATTCTAAGTGGTAGAGTGAATAAATTTTTTTATCAACATCCTTTGCCAGATACATTGGATAAAAAATTGACAAAATCTAAGTATCAGAGTGAATAAATTCATTATCAACATCCTTTGTCGGATATGTCGGATAAAATTGACAAAATCTAAGCATCAGAGGGAATAATTTTTTTTATCAACATCCTTTGCCAGATACATCGAATAAAATTGACAGAATCTAAGTGTCAGAGTGAATAATTTTTTTTTATCAACATCCTTTGTCAGATACATCGAATAAAAATTGACAAAATTTAAATATCAGAATGAATAAATGCTTTAACAACATCCTTCATCGGATTTGTCGGATAAAATTGAAAAAATCTAACTATCAGAGTGACTAAATTCTATATCACATCCTTTTCTCGGATACATAGGATAAATTGACAGAATCTAAGTGTCAGAGTGAATAAATTTTTTTTTATCAACATCCTTTTCTCGGATACACAGGATAAAATCTGACAAAATCTGAATTTCAGAATGAATAAATTCATTATCAACATCCTTTGTCGGATATGTCGGATAAAATAGAAAAAATCTAAATTTCAGAATGAATAAATGCTATAACAATATCCTATATCGAAAATGTCGGATAAAATTGACAAAATATAAGTATCAGAGTGACTAAATTCTATATCAACATCCTTTTCTCGGATACATAGGATAAAATTGACAAATTCTAAGTGTTACAGTGAATAAATTTTTTTTATCAACATCCTTTGCCAGATACATAGGATAAAATTGACGAAATCTAAGTATCAGAGTGAATAAATTCATTATCAACATCCTTTGTCGAATATGTCGGATAAAATTGACAAAATCTAAGCATCAGAGTGAATAATTTTTTTTTTTTTTTTTATCAACATCCTTTGCCAGATACATCGAAAAAATTGACAGAATCTAAGTGTCAGAGTGAATAAATTTTTTTTTTATCAACATCCTTTGTCAGATGCATCGAATAAAAAACTGACAAAATTTAAATATCAGAATGAATAAATGCTTTAACAACATCCTTCATCGGATTTCGTTGGTTAAAATTGACAAAATCTAAGTATCAGAGTGATTAAATTCTACATCAACATCCTTTTCTCGGATACATAGATTAAAATTAACAAAATCTAAGTGTTAGAGTGAATATGGGACATTTTTTTTTATCAACATCCTTTGCCAGTTAAATCGGATGAAATTGACAAATTTAAGTGTCAGAATGAATAATTCATTATCAACATCCTTTGTCGGATATGTCGGATAAATTGATAAAATCTAAGTATCAGAGTGATTAAATTCCATATCAATATCATGTTTTTTTTTTTCTTGGATACATGGGATAAAATTGACAAAATCTAAGTATCAGAGTGAATAAATGCTTTATCAACATTCTTTAAATGCATTATCAACATCATTTGTCGACTATATTGGATAAAATTGACAAGAAAGACATGGAGTGTACACCGCGACGGCGCATACATAGTGAGAGAGACATGCAAAGTCGACATAGCTTTATTTCATTTTTTAAGGTTAATTTAGACGAGGTTACGTGCGCGCACGTAACCTTTAGAATTTTAGTCACTTCTGAAATTTAGATTTTTCAATTTTATTTGATGTATCTGACAAAGGATGCTGATAAAAAAAATATTCACTCTGGCACTTATATTTTATCAATTTTATTCGATTTATCTGGCGAAGGATGTTGTTAAAAAAAAATATTCACTCTGATACTTAGATTTTGTCAATTTTATCTGACATATCTGACAAAGGATGTTGATAATGAATTTACTCATTCTGAAATTTATATTTGTCAATTTTATCCGATGTATCTGCCAAAGGATGTTGATAAAAAAAATTATTCACTCTAACACTTAGAATTTGTCAATTGTATCCTATGTATCTGAGAAAAGGATGTTTGATATAGAAATTAGTCACTTTGATACTTAGATTTTGTCAATTTTATCCGACATATCCGATAAGTATCCGAGAAAAGGATGTTGATAAAAAAAAATTTATTCACTCTGTCACTTAGATTTTGTCAATTTTATCCGACATATCCGATATAAAGGATGTTGTTAAAGCATTTATTTATATTGAAATTTAGATTTTGTCAATTTTATTTGATGTATCTGAAAAAGGATGTTGATAAAAAAAAAAAATTATTCACTGTGCCACTTATATTTTATCAATTTTATTCGATGTATCTGGCAAAGGATATTGTTATAGCATTTATTCATTCTGAAATTTAGATTTTGTCAATTTTATCCGATGTATCTGCCAAAGGATGTTGATGAAAAAAAATTATTCACTCTGACATTTAGATTTTGTCAATTATATCCGACATATCCGATAAAGGATGTTGTTAAAGCATTTATTTATTCTGAAATTTAGATTATGTCAATTTTATCCGAAATATCCGATAAAGGATGTTGTTAAAGCAGTTATTCATTCTGAAATTTAGATTTTATCAATTTTATTTGATTTATCTGACAAAGGATGTTGTTAAAAAAAAATATTCACTCTGATACTTATATTTTGTCATTTTATCCGACATATCCGACAAAGGATGTTGATAATGAATTTATTCATTCTGAAATTTAGATTTTGTCAATTTTTATCCGATGTATCTGCCAAAGGATGTTGATAAAAAAAAATTATTCACTCTAACACTTAGAATTTGTCAATTTTATCCTATGTATCGGAGAAAAAAAAATGTTGATATAGAATTTAGTCACTCTGATACTTAGATTATGTCAATTTTATCTGTCATATCCGATAAAGGATGTTGTTAAAGCATTTATTCATTCTGAAATGTAGATTTTGTCAATTTTATTTGATGTATGTGACAAAGGATGTGTTGATAAAAAAATTATTCACTCTTACACTTATATTTTGTCAATTTTATCCGACATATCCAATAAAGGATGTTGATAATGAATTTATTCACTCTGAAATTTAGATTTTGTCAATTTTATTTGATGTATCTGACAAAGGATGTTGATAAAAAAAATGTATTCACACTGACACTTAGAATTTGTCAATTTTATCCTATGTGTCTGAGAAAAGGATGTTGATATAGAATTTAGTCACTCTGATACTTAGATTTTAGATTTTGTCAATGTTATCCGACATATCCGATTAAGGATATTGTTATAGCATTTATTCATTCTGAAATTTAGATTTTTTCAATTTTATCCGACATATCCGACAAAGGATGTTGATAATGAATTTATTCATTCTGAAATTCAGATTTTGTCAATTTTATCCTATGTATCCGAGAAAAGGATGTTGATAAAAAAAAAATTATTCACTCTGACATATAGATTTTTTCAATTTTATCCGACATATCAGATAAAGGATGTTGTTAAAGCATTTATTTATTCTGAAGTTTAGATTTTGTCAATTTTATTTGATGTATCTGACAAAGGATGTTGATAGTGAAGAAAATTATTCACTCTGGCACTTATATTTTATCAATTTTATTCGATGTATCTGACAAAGGATGTTGTTAAAAAAAATATTCACTCTGATACTTAGATTTTGTCAATTTTATCCGACATATCCTACAAAGGATGTTCATAATGAATTTATTCATTCTGAATTTAGATTTTGTCAATTTTATCCGATGTATCTGCCAAAGGATGTTGATAAAAAAAATTTATTCACTTTAACACTTAGAATTTGTCAATTTTATCCTATGTATCTGAGAAAAGGATGTTGATATAGAATTTAGTCACTCTGATACTTAGATTATGTCAATTTTATCCGACATATCCGATAAAGGATGTTGTTAAAGCATTTATTTATTCTGAAATTTAGATTATGTCAATTTTATCCGACATATCCGATAAAGGATGTTGTTAAAGCAGTTATTCATTCTGAAATTTAGATTTTGTCAATTTTTATTTGATTTATCTGACAAAGGATGATGTTGAAAAAAAATATTCACTCTGATACTTATATTTTGTCAATTTTATCCGACATATCCGACAAAGGATGTTGATAATGAATTTATTCATTCTGAAATTTAGATTTTGTCAATTTTATCCGATGTATCTGCCAAAGGATGTTGATAAAAAAAATTTATTCACTCTAACACTTAGATTTTATCAATTTTATCCTATGTATCTGAGAAAAGGATGTTGATATAGAATTTAGTCACTCTGATACTTAGATTATGTCAATTTTATCTGTCATATCCGATAAAGGATGTTGTTAAAAGCATTTATTCATTCTGAAATTTAGATTTTGTCAATTTTATTTTGATGTATCTGACAAAGGATGTTGATAAAAAAAAAAAATGTATTCACACTGACACTTAGAATTTGTCAATTTTATCCTATGTGTCTGAGAAAAGGATGTTGATATAGAATTTATTCACTCTGATACTTAGATTTTAGATTTTGTCAATTTTATCCGACATATCCGATTAAGGATATTGTTATAGCATTTATTCATTCTGAAATTTAGATTTTTTGTCAATTTTATCCGATGTATCTGCCAAAGGATGTTGATAAAAAAAATTTATTCACTCTAACACTTAGATTTTATCAATTTTATCCTATGTATCTGAGAAAAGGATGTTTGATATAGAATTTAGTCACTCTGATACTTAGATTATGTCAATTTTATCTGTCATATCTGATAAAGGATGTTGTTAAAGCATTTATTCATTCTGGAATTTAGATTTTGCCAATTTTATTTGATGTATCTGACAAAGGATGTTGATAAAAAAAAAAAATGTATTCACACTGACACTTAGAATTTGTCAATTTTATCCTATGTGTCTGAGAGAAAAGGATGTTGATATAGAATTTAGTCACTCTGATACTTAGATTTTAGATTTTGTCAATTTTATCCGACATATCCGATTAAGGATATTGTTATAGCATTTATTCATTCTGAAATTTAGATTTTGTTCAATTTTATCCGACATATCCGACAAAGGATGTTGATAATGAATTTATTCATTCTGAAATTCAGATTTTGTCAATTTTATCCTATGTATCCGAGAAAAGGTTGTTGATAAAAAAAAATTATTCACTCTGACACTTAGATTTTGTCAATTTTATCCGACATATCCAATAAAGGATGTTGTTAAAGCATTTATTTATTCTGAAATTTAGATTTTGTCAATTTTATTTGATGTATCTGACAAAAGATGTTGATAGTAAAAAAAAATTATTCACTCTGGCACTTATATTTTATCAATTTTATTCGATGTATCTGACAAAGGATGTTGTTTAAAAAAAATATTCACTCTGATACTTAGATTTTGTCAATTTTATCCGACATATCCGACAAAGGATGTTGATAATGAATTTATTCATTCTGAAATTTAGATTTTGTCAATTTTATCCGATGTATCTGCCAAAGGATGTTGATAAAAAATAATTATTCACTTTAACACTTAGAATTTGTCAATTTTATCCTATGTATCTGAGAAAAGGATGTTGATATAGAATTTAGTCACTCTGATACTTAGATTATGTCAATTTTATCCGACATATCCGATAAAGGATGTTGTTAAAGCATTTTATATATTCTGAAATTTAGATTTTGTCCATTTTATTTGATGTATCTGACAAATGATGTTGATAAAACAAATTATTCACTCTGACACTTATATTTTTATCAATTTTATCCGACATATCCGATAAAGGATGTTGATAATGAATTTATTAATTGTGATACCTAGATTTTGTCAATGTTATCCCGTGTGTCTGACAATAGATGTATGCAAATTCCTTTTCTTACATCTCCAATGTTTTAATAGAGATTCTAAACGTTTGATATGCTAGCTTAGCTTACTCTAAAAATAATGAACACATAACAATGTAATATTTTTTAATGAAATAATGCTATGTAGAATATTAATACAAAAATATATTATGATACATTATTAATATCAATGATTAACTTTGGACATTTTGAATCTGTTCCATAAAATAGTTCACCATGTTCTCTCTTGATATTGTAGCTATTGTCTTCTCTTAGTTCGTAATCAGTAGAATAATCATTATTCCATTTTGAGTCATACACAGTTTTTACTGGTGTGCTCATCAACAGGCTCATATATGCTTTTCGTCTTTGATATTATTTGGTTCATTGACTGTTTGATCAATGGCAGTAACGTTTGCTGGTGCTTTGTTTTTCATCAATTCATGTTTATATTCCATAGTGATATTTTCTGACAATGCCCTTTTTATTTTTCTGGCAATTTCACTGTCTATTATCACATTATTTTTACACAGGTAACAGTTTCGGCACGTAGACAAGATATGGTTTCCGATATTAGTAGAAGAGTAGGCCTTTCTTTTATTGACCTTCCGTTGAATGCTAATACCCGAAAAGCTGACGATTGGATATATCAGTAGGTAATGTGGTTACCTGCAACAGTAGCAAGGAGTTGTCCTCTATCATCAACGATTATTTTTATGTTGGCATTCTCTTTGAGTACAATCATCTCTGGAGATCTCAATCTCGCATAACCACCAACATAAGAGTTGAATTTTTTCGGTATTCCAAAGAAATTTAATTCCTTACTGTCATGACCATGCATGCATACATTTCCAATAGTGCTACCACTTGTACTTGTTTCATAGTTCAAATACTTCTCCTTGTCGGCATTCAATGCTACAATAACCTTGTTATGTGAACACACTTTATTAAAATGCTCCATCTTCACTTTTTTTAAGATATGACTTAAGTGTTTATCATTCCACTGCGTAAAAAATACTGATTTAATACATGCAATAGACTAGGTAGTGTCGATAACCGGACAAAGAATGCCAGTGGGAAAGCCACATCATGTCTCTGACCAATCATAGAGCACAATTGTTAGAGCCGTAAGCTATATTTTGTCATTTTATGATACGTACAAAAAAAAAAAAAATAAAGTTGAATAATTTCGAAGTTTTAAAAAAAATAGTTTGTTTTTATGAAAAAAATATTGAATTAGAACCATCAGTCCTCATCATTATAAGTATCGAAAACTGGACTTAAGTTTCACATTTGAACTAGATAATTGTATTTTCCATAATTTTCATACAAGAAACTAGAGTTTACGGTCAAAAACCCTTATTAGCTCAGATTTTACGGAAATAAGGAAATAGTTTTATTTTTCGATCCAAAAATAGACTTAAGTTTCACATTTGAATCAGAGAGTTGTATTTTCCATCGTTTTCTTACAAAAAAACTAGAGTTTACGGTCAAAAACCCTTATTAGCTCAGATTTTACAGAAATAGTTTATTTTTCGATCCATAATTGGACTTAAGTTTCACATTTGAAGCAGAGAATTGTATTTTCCATAATTTTCTTACAAGAAACTAGAGTTTACGGTCAAAAACCCTTATTAGCTCAGATTTTACGGAAATAGTTCTCACCAATCAAGTTATCAAAAAATATTTGAATATATTAAGTTATAGGCAATACTGGTTTAGAAAAACTAGAATCGTAATTTAAGTTTGTTTCATCTGATTCGAAGACATGTAAAAAAAAAGTTGAAAAAAATATATCATGTTAAAAAAAAAAAAAAAAAAAAAAAAAAAAAAAAAAAAAAAAAAAAAAAAAAAAAAAAAAAAAAGGCGGGGGGGGGGGGGTTAAAAAGTTGGAGGGAGGGGACGCCCTTCGAGTTTGGGGATAAGGGACCTTTGGGAGTTTGATGTCTGCTGGTTAGGGTCGTTGGTGCTTATGATCCTTGATGGTTCGTACTCACATACACCTTACTACTTGATTTGCAAGGATTTCTACGGTTTGTTCTGAATTTCATTATTAAAATTCTTTTCTTACCATCTACATCTCTCTTAGTATCAACTTTGTAGTATACTAAAACGTTAGACCCTATTTTAAATTGACAATACTGTTTCAAACATCCCTTGTGTATTATACAGACGACATCGGAGAGGTAAAGCTAGGTCAACTCACAATGTCATTCTATCGTCGTTAGCCATTTTCATAGACAGATGTTGTTTCAAATTTATAACAATTACCTGAGTTAACAACCCCTTCGGGGTTACCTTAACTGCTAATCAGTTTAATCCTTTTTTTTCTCCACCTTCATAAAATCCAATCACTAATTAGAATCATTCACACTCCTATTATTCAAAAACATTAATTATATCGTTCATAGTGTCTAATTTGCGAATTCCTTATCCCTTTTTGCAAAAATGTCAATCGAAACAATTCCTAAATACGCAATTTGACAATCTCTAGACCAAACCAGACTATACCCACCAAACCAGATTATACCCACCAAACCAGACTATACCCACCAAACCAGACTATACCCACCAAACCAGACTATACCCACCAAACCAGACTATACCCACCAGAAACCTGTCTGAGGGGTACTCCTCTCTTTGAATAGGTGTAGAGGCGTACGCAAATAACGTACAGATTGCTATATGGCTGTTAGAATTCAATATGTACAATCTACTTGCATACACATAGCGTCTTTGGATTTAGTTCAAATTTCCCCTTAATACTGTAAATGGAGTATTGTGGCAATAATATTGCTGGTAGTTGTATTAGTATTGATAGCATGCAAATACTGCCTTTTGATCATCTCCTTATTATTTCTGAATTTTCGAAATTTATATACTCAGTTATTCCTGTGTTGAACCCCTTTTGACAATCCATATACACTTAATATGTTTTGACATTTTGTTCAACGCTCCCCTCAACATTTTCTGAAAGTCTTACTAGTCTTTCCTGATCACTGTGGGGAGGTGGACATCCCCAAAGGTTTAATTACCTTCTACCTTTCTATCAATCAACAAAGCAGAACAAAAAACTCTCAAAAAATTTCGATCGGATATGTTTTGGGAAATGATAGGCTTAGAGGAGGGGGCTGATTGCCCTCCATTCCCTTTTGACTCTTAAAAAGGGCATTAAAACTTCCAACTTCCAATCAAATGAATTCCATCCGATCCAAAGTTATATACTACTACCCACTTCATAAAAACCCTACATACTCCGGGAATAACTTACAACCCTTGCCAATGGGTTTTAGGGGATTGTGTCCACCTTAAAGACGCTTTCATATGATTAATGGACTGTTGGTAACAAAATGTTGGTAACAAAATCTCACAATTTCAATTGAATACGTTTTGGGAAAAGAGGATGTCATTGGGGGGGGGGGCCTAGTTGCTATTCATCTTGTTTGACTCTTAAAAGGGAACTATAACTATAAATTTCAAATAAAATGAGCCTCTTCTAAAGATCACACAACCAGCTTTTCCAGAAAAAGCCTTATATGCCCCTGGGTTATAACTCACAACCCTTGCCCACAGACTCTGAGGGATACTGTCCACCTCAAAAGCCTTATTATATGGGAACTAGAACATCTGATGTTATATGGAAAAGAACCATCTATCCATGCGCCATATACATTAAAATTCTGCAATCGTGCCAACGCTGGCAATATGAATTTCAAATAGTAGTTGGTATGTGCATGTACAAACTGATTACCGTTAAAAATTATTGCTGTCTCATATTTACATTACACAATTTATGTGCAACCCCCCGAAAGTTACCTCCCCTTGATGAAAATTCTTGCCATAGATGATCATGGTCGCTGGCTTTCACATCCCCCTCATTAATTTTTTTCATACAAACCGAACAAATGTCTAGATTTTTAATAGCCAACTCGTTTTCTGGTGATAGATTCATTGGATAATGTGTGTGACGCAGCCGTGAAATTGCCTCATTTGCTGTTTTAATAAGTACAACCATAGCTGTGCCAACACAATCCACCCCTTCCAGCGTCTCAACAAAATCTACCAATTGCATGGTACTACTAGAATCTCTTCGCGCACGGCCAAAAGAGATCACAATGGCTTGATGTTCTTTAACACGATTCAAATTTGACGGGTCGGACACGTCCGTGAGTGCAGCTTCTATGTCCAACGTCATCTTGTTGCTCTGCAAGATCGTGTTCTGAAAAAATTTCAACTGCAAGGTGGCATTGTCCCCTGAAACCGTTTCCACTGACTAGTACCCATGATGCTTACAGTGTTTCAAAATAATTTTTTAATTTATTTCGCTATGAAAACTTGAAAGACCTATTGTAATGAAGCTAAGAGCGGGATTGGGGGGGACACAGACGACTCCCTACAAACACTAGCGAGTAAGTACTTTAAAGTTCAAAAATCTGAAAAAAAATCTTATTTTAGTTGTTTCTGAGGGGGCTGCCCTCAGAAACTAATGGGGGTAAATAACCTGAAAAAACAAAGGTAGACTAGAAAAGCGACAGGTAAGAAATTAGCGAGTAAACACTTATTAGCCTAATGCTCCCTTCAAAGCCTGAAATGGTGAAAAACAACCTTATTTTCAGATATTTCTGTGAGGGGCCAACTCTATTAAATCTAAGGGGGGAGGGAGAGAGAAAATTATCCTGAAAAGTCAAAAGTAGACTATAAAGCGAAAAGGCAAAAACTAGAGAAAAACACCATCTTCTTCAAGGGGTGAAAGGCTCTCTGAGAGTAGAGTAGAAAAATTAGTGAAAAAAAAGCTTTATTAAGTCGAAAAAAATAGCAAAAAGACATCATAATTAAGTTGAAATGAAAAAACACCTTTTTAGTAAGATGAAAAAAATTACTTACATCTTCAAATTTTACCGACAGGGCAACACCAGGCTCTCGCGCAGGCTGCACAGCTAGATGGATAGGACGTTGCGCACCTCTTGAAGACCAAGGCAACGCATGACAGGCACCCGGAGTATATATGGACAGCATTTCACATGCGAGGTTTTGGGGACGTGGAAACGCCATCCATCTCCAGCCACTGCAAAGGAGTAGTATCATTGCACCTAGCCCTCTTACTGGGAGGGGGGAGGCTGGGAAATCGTAGAAGAGAAAATTTAGCATAAATTAGGACTCTCTTCTACAGAAGAAAACAAAATATACTATAAATTAGTTATAAGATCTCCCCTCCAGCTTTGAAAAATGTGGTATTATTTTTCATAGGGGGATTGAATAGAATCTCGCCACAAAGGACCAATGGTATAACAACAACTAATAACTCTTATACGATTAAAAAGGCAATATTTTGTTCTGAACGAGTATTTTATCCTCCTATAATACACAATAGTAAAGCTAGAAATGTTTTTTTTATATGGGACTGCTTAAATGTATTACAATAAAAACAATAGGTCTCCACCCTTTTTCAAAAAACCAAACAGTAGAATTTGCGAGAGATAAAACTAACCTAGAATTGTGTAAATGCGTCATCCCCCGTAAGGTATAATTGACAGCAATACAATCCCTTCTGCGGGAGATTAACTGTTTACAAAGCAAACCTCTCACACATGTTTTAGTTTAGATCATAACAGACACGATTCTATTTTGATGAATCGCGTGTTAAAGTTTAAACTTGCGTCTCTAAACATGAGGGAGAGAAGATTGCAGAAAATGCACTATTTTTGACAACACAAATAATTTTTTTTGAAAGGATTAATGCTATTCGACTGGGGGAGAGGCTTGGGATTTTACACGGTAAATAAGGAGTATTAAGAGCTTTAAAACAGAATAGTCAAGATATATGTTTGGGTAGGGGCTAATAATTTGTTTCCGATATTTTGTTTCTTTTTTTAATGATGAGACTAGCTCTATAGTGAGTGAAACTCACTGTAGAGACTCTTTAATGGTGAGACTAGTGAGACTAGTTCTCTGTTTTAGTTCTATAGGCCATGAAATACTCAGAATTAAGACATTCTGGCCGACGAAAAAAGTAACAAAAACAAAAAAAATATCTTCTAGCCTTGGGCGTTTCCTGACATTTTTTTAACTTCAGAATTGTGCTTTTTTCTCAAAATATGATGCCAAACACTTCTGAGTACACTCATCATGCCAATTACACTATTTTGTCTCATTTTGAAAGTGAAAATAGGCTAAAAAAACGTCAGACGTAGATGACGTGTTTTCTGATTTTTCATTTCCAACAGTGGTGACGCTTTCTAATTAAGTTAATTTGGAATTTAGTAAAATATTAAGACACAATACAAAAGTTTAGAAATACCATTTTTTATCAAACAGTTCGTGGTAACGAACTGTAAGTAAGGAGCGACCCGGCTCAATGGTAACCGAAACTCTAGAAAATGGGTTTTTGATACCAATAGATATATCAAAAGAATCAGATTTCAATGCTGATTTCAAATATATAACTTTCATCAAGTTTTGCGCTACCCATCAAAAGTTACGCACCTGAGAAAATTTCACTGATTTTCAAAAAAAGGGGGAAAGACCCCTAAAAGTTATAGAACCTTAATGAAAATCACACCATCATATTTAGCATATCAGAGAACCCTACTGTAGAGGTTTCAAGCTCCTATCTACAAAAATGTGGAATTTTACATTTTTTGCCAGAAGAAAGATCACGGATGCGTGTTTATTTGTTTGTTTGTTTGTTTTTTTGTTTTTTTCCCAGGGTGATGGTATCGACCCAGTGGTCCTAGAATATCGTGGGAGGGCTCATTGGAACGGAAATTGAAAGTTCTAGTGCCCTTTTTAAGTGACCAAAAAAATGGAGGGCAACTAGGCCCCTCCAACGCTTATTTTTTTCCCAAAGTCACCCGATCAAAATTTTGAGATAGCCATTTTTGTTCAGCATGGTCGAAAATATGATAAATATGTCTTTTAGGATGACTTAATCCCCCGAAGTTCCAGAGGAAAGGGCTAAAATTTATGAACTTTACCCAATGTTAACATATAGTATTGTTGTTGGGAAGTATACAGAAGTTTTCAGGAGGTTTTTTTCTGGTAGTGGGAGGGAAGGGTGGGTCGGTGGTTATGTTGGAGGATCTGTTCATGAAGGAAGTTTTCATGGGGGAAGGGAAATTGCCATGAAGGGGGCGCCGGACTTGCCAGCATTATTTATTGGTTATTGGGAAGTATATAACCATTTTCAGGAAGGACTTTTTCTGGAGGGGGGGGGGGCTAGACGAGGGGTTTAATCTGGAGAATATTTCCGTGGAGGATGTTTTCTTTGGGGTAAGGGACATTTCTATGAAGGGGGCGCCGGATTTCCAAGCATTATTTAAAAAACGATCAGAAATTAAATTAAAAAAAAACAAGTTTTTTTCAACTGAAATGTAAGAAGGAATATTAGAACTTAAAACGAACAGAAATTATAACGTATGTGAGGGGGTTCTCCCCCAAGTCAATACCTCACTCTTTACGCTACAGTTTTTTTTAGTGCTTTCAAAAAAACTATCTATTCTAATTAACGGCCTTTGTGATTCAGGGGTTCAAATTTTTTTTTAACTTTTAACGTAAAGCGTGGTATTGACGTGGTAAGTTTTTTATTGTTTTAAAAAATAAAGTTGTGAGACAGAGTCAAACTTTAGCCTAAAGAGCGAGGCGTTGAGGAGGGGACAGCCCCTTTCATATACGGAATAATTTCTGTTCGTTTTAAGTTTTAATGTCGCTCCTTACTTTCAGTTTAAAAAAAACTTGTTTTTTTTATTTAATTAAGATAAGGAACATATCCTGGCAGGTGTATGCTTAATAGGAAATTGAAAAAATTGCCACTTCCTAGCTATGTGCGTCAGTGGGTCCCGATAAGGTGTGGTTGAGGAAATGTATAAAAGATACATTTTATAGGAAGGGGCGGTCAGATACTAATCTTATGCCGGACTGACCTCTGGTCCGTTCAAATTAGAAATACCTTGGAATATTGTCGGATTACTGTAAGTGTCTAAGTATCTTATTGTATTATATCTTATTGTAAATTTCTGATACTTGTTGTCTCCCTGGCAAAACCCGTCCAGTGGAATATATATATATATATATATATATATATATTATATATATATATATATATATATATATATATATATATATATATATATATATATATATATATATATATATATATATATATATATATATATATATATATATATATATATATATATAATATATATATATCTATATATATATATATATATATATATATATATATATATATATATATATATATATATATATATATATATATATATATATATTAGATATATATATATATATATATAGTATATATATATATATATAATATATATATATATATATATATATATATATATATACTATTATATATATATATATATATATATATATATATATATAGATATAATATCTATATATATATATATATATAGATTATATAATATATATATATAATATATATATATATATATATATATATATATAATATATATATATATATATATATATATATATATATATATATATATAGTATATATATATATATATTATATATTATATATATATATATATATATATATATTATATATAATATAAATATATATATATACATACTATATATATACCATATATATATATATATATATATATATATATATATATATATATTATATATATATAGATATATATCTCTATATATATATATATATATATATATATATATATATATATATATATATATAATATATATATAATATATATATATGTGTATTTTATATATATCTATATATATATATATATATATATATATATATATATATATATATATCTATATATATATATATATTATATATATATATATATATATATATATATATATATATATATATATATATATATATATATATATATACTATTAAACCTTGTACTGGTGTATGTTAACTGAATAAAATTATTGTATTATAGCCATCCTCTCTACATCTAAATTTAGTCCCTCAAATATTCCCAGCTGGTACGCCTCATTAGTCAGGTCATAGCCTAAGGCCCGCTACCGAAGTTTAATTACCTTAGGGCCATAGTTTATCTCCCCTATAAAGGAAGAATAAAGGTATCAACAACAATCTCTCCTTAATAACATAAAAAAACACTTTACTAAAGCTGGTGGTGGTTGCAAAAACTGGGTCGAGAGGACTAAATCAAATTGAATTTTTGAAATAAAATGGCTTTACCAGAGGAAAAAATGGCTTCCCTATCAACGGTACTTGAAATTACAAAAAATTATACCAGAATACACGGGAATTTCAGATGTAGATGAGTTTATCGAAAAATTTAAATTTTCGACGAACTAAATGAGTCGTTTGACGACAAGGTCAAAGAGCAATGCGTCGCAGCTAGATTAAAGAGAAGCGCCCTTATACACTTTGAGGCGATTAAGGAAACAGATTCCAAGGACATTAGCACTCTAATTGAATTTTTTAAAACAAGCTTCATAGAAACAAGTATCTCCGAGAGCTAAGAACAGAGGTAGTGACATTCAATACCTCAACTAGTATCAGGGAATATGCAGACATAATTTGTCGATCTGTATGCTTTCAGTTAGAGAAGGGCGGAAATGACGAGACAGTACAGAAAGTACAATTTACATACTTCTACGCAAGGGTTACCAAAAAAGCTACTAAGACTAATATTATCACTGAAACCTGAAAATCTAGAGCAAGCTATAATCCTAGTAGAAACTGAGGTAAAAATTGACGAGGCCATGAAAAAGTTTGATCAAATGTCAATAAATAAGACAGGAGCCCAAAAAAGTGTAAAATATTTAAGATGACAGAAGGGGGTGAGCTTTGAAGAGCAAAATAGTGAACCAAAAAGGTGCGACGGAGGCCGAGGGTCAACGTCTAGGGAATTAGCTGACATATTCTACTACCTTGAGTCGTTAGCAGCTAATAACTATAGAAAATATGGGTAAGTTGAAGAATCAACAAAAGTATGGGCAAGTTTATAGAAAGTTGGAAAATCAACAATGACAGGGTCAGGAATATTTAGAACTAACCAGGAAACCAACAAACAATTTAAGAGAAAGTTTAATTGTTATTATTGTAGCAAAACAAACCACTATGTGGCAGATTGCTGGCATAGAATACTAAAAGAAGGCCAGACGTACAAGACAAGACACTAGGTCAAACACAGAGGGGCGTTTTTGAACAGAAATTTAGGAAGGCAGGGAGCAAATAATACTTGACAACCGCCGAATAATATTCCTGAATTTAGGCCTAGAAGAGTCGACAGAGTCGACATGGTCGACAGAGCTGAAACATTACAAAGACCCCTGTATAGTTTAGAGTGTTGTGATACAGATGCAAATAATAATAATCTTTCAATTTGCGTTGTTTTAAAATTGGGTGTTTCCAAAATAGAACCAAAAAGGCCAAATACTTTTTCAAAAATCGAACCAAAAAGGCGCGACGGAGGCCGAGCGTCGCCGGCTAGGGAAGTAGCTGACAGATTCGCAGCTTATAACTATAGAAAATATGGGACTAGAAGAGTCGCCAGAGTCGACAGAGTCGAAAGAGCTGAAACATTACAAAGACCCCCTGTATAGTTTAGAGTGTTGTGATACAGATGCAAAATAATATAATCTACCAATTTTGTGTTGTTTTAAAATTGAGTGTTTTCATAATTTACCGAGTTTACTTTGATACGGGTGTGTCTAAATCATAATTCGAGAAGAAGTTTTTAATAGGTTCCCTCCTAGTGTCAATAATTGCGTAAGCAGATGCCAGAATACCCTTATATCAGTGAAAGGTCACAAGCTGACAATTTTTGGAGGAATAACCATTAAAATTTAGCACAAGAGATAAAGAAATAACAGTAACGGTAATAATATGTAATCAGCTACCATTTCCTTGTATTCTAGGAGTAGATGCTATAAGAAAATATGGGATCTTATGGGGACCCCTAACTGATACAATAACCATAAACCAGCCAAATGAAACTAATAGGCAAATTTCCGTAGCAACAGATAAAGAGAGTGACAGAGAAGAAGGAAAGGTTAAAACAATGGATGCCAAATAAGCATCACGGTAAAAGATGTTATGAAATTACCACGGATTGATACGATATTAAATTCGCTGGGAGGTTCAAAATACTACACTAGTTTAGTAGAGATGGGGGGCGCTACTCCGACGCGAACACCTTATATGGGCATAGAGTCATTAGGGAGAATGATTGCGTAATCGGTCAATGACCTCTTTCTCCAGGTGTGTTTTTGGCACGCTCTCAGCGAATGTTGTTGTTATTGTTTTGAACAGAGTAATTAGAGAGAACACGTGGTTAATGGGGTCAATGTTGTTGTCGTTCGAGGCGGATGTTATGATCCAGAAATAGTATTTTGTTATTGTTATTCGAGCCAGATGTTATGAGTTCCGAGAAACAGTATTTGTTTGTTGTTTCCGAACCAGATGCTATGATCCGAAAATAGTATTTGTTATTGTTTCCGAGCCAAATGTTACGAGTTTCGGGAAAACAGTATTTGTTATTGTTGTTTCCAAGCCAAATGTTACGAGTTCCCGGGAAACAGTTAATTAATGTCTGACAGATGACGTCAAGTTAATTAATGTCTTTGCATTTCCAAAGAGAATTGTCTAGGAGAAACAGTTAGATCACACATGATGTCATGATTGATTGATTGACACGAAAGGGGAATTAATTTGTTGTTCTAAAGAGAATTGATTCACGAAAGGGAAATTAATTTATTGTTTCTAACAAGAGAATCGTTTCCGAGCAGACGTTTTGATCTTAGCGTGCGAAAAGGTTTCCAAATAATTTGAAATAAGCCAGCGCAGGGATGCCAAAACAAATGGAACATGCTGAAATTCCGTTTAGGGATAATTTTGGCGAAACCGTTTTAGCTATTTTATGGAATTATTTCGGCGAAACAGCTAGAGACATTTTAAAAGGTGATTTTTGAAGAGATTTTGGAAAAGAATTTGAGTGTGGTCGTTATAATACACAAGTTTCAATTGAACAGTGTTGTGAGGTCCTCTACCCCAACCCCAAAGGTTTCCGATCCCCCTACCACAACCCCGAAGGAAGCGCCCGGTCCTCAAAGGTTCTCTGGGCTTCCAAAGGACCCCCCCCCGGACCCCAAAGACCCTCACCCAGTCCCCAAAGGTCCCCAGGCACCCAAAGGGCCCCAGACCCTAAAAAGGCCATACCCGAGCCCCAAAGGCCCTCCCCGGTCCCCAAAGGTCCACCAGACCCCCAAAAGCCCTCCCCGGTCCCAAAGGTCCACCGAACCCCAAAAGCCCTCCCCCGGTCCCAAAGGCCATCCCCGGTCCCAAAGGCCCTCCCCCCGGGCTCCCAGGGCTCCCAAAGGGCCCCGATTACTCTACCCCTACCCCGAAGGAAGCCTCCGGTCCTCAAAGGTCCCCCAGGCTCCCAAAGACCCTCACCCGGTCCCCAAAGGTCCAGCGGGCTCCAAAGGGACCCCAGACCCCCAAAGGTCCACCAGGCACACAAAGGGCCCAATCCGTGCTCAAGGGACCCCCCCGGGCCCCCAAAGGTCCTCCACCAGTCCCCAAAGGCCCTCTCCCCGGTCCCAAAGGTCCACCAGGCACCCAAAGGGCCCCAGACCCTAAAAAGACCATACCCGAGCCCCCCAAAGGCCCTCACCGGTCCCCAAAGGTCCACCAGACCCCCCAAAAGCCCTCCACCGGTCCCCACCAAAGGCCCTCCCCGGGCTCCCAGGGCTCCCAAAGGGCCCCGATTGCTCTACCCCAACCCCGAAGGAAGCCTCCGGTCCTCAAAGGTCCCCCAGGCTCCCAAAGGACCCAGTGGACCCCCAAAGGCCCTCACCTGGTCCCCAAAGGTCCACCGGGCTCCCAAAGGGACCACCGGACCCCCAAAGGGTCCCCCGGACCCCAAAGGTCCTCCCCAGGTCCTCAAGGGTCGCCCAGACCCCCAACGGACCCACCGGGCCCAAAGGGCCCAATCGGTGCTCAAGGGCTCCCCGGACCCCCAAAGGCCCTCACCCGGTCCTCAAAGGTCCACCGGGCTCCCAAAGGACCAGTCGGTCCTCAAGGACCCTCTCAGACGTGCAAAGACCCCCCCCCCCCCCCAGACCCCCAAAGGCTCATCCCGGTCCCCAAAGGCCCCCTCAGGCTCCCATATGACCACTCCACCCCTCAAGGGCCCCTGGATCCCAAACGCCTCCCCGGACCCCTCCAAAGAACCCCCTCTCCATTTTTAACACTTTTTATGGCTTTATTATATCCTTTTAGAACAAGTTCCTTTCATAATGTCCCTCCTAAACCCATTTTCCAACTTGAAGTACTTATCTTTTTCACCCACTTTCTCAATGAAAAGAAATTAGTTTTTTAATCAATTCTAATTTTCCAAATAATATAAAAATTTTCCACTTTAGTTCAGATCTGTCTCGAAGAGATGAAAAATTTAAAAATACTGTTCCAAATTTTTCGCAGAAGATAAAAAAAGTTCAAGTTTTCTTCTGAATTTTACCAAAGAACAAATTTCAATTCTAATTTCACCAGAGAAAATAAAAATCTTCCACTTCAGTTCTCTATTTCACAAAGACATAAAGAAATTTAAAGTTCAATTCTAAATTTTTCGGTGGAAGATAGAAAAAGTAATACCATACCTGTGAATATTTTCACGGAAGATAAAAAGTTCTAGTTCAATTTAAAATTTTCTCAACGAAGTCAAGGAAAGTTCAAGTTCTCTTCTGAATTTTACCAAAGAACAAAATTCAATTCTAATTTTTTCAGAGAAAACAAAAATCTTCCACTTCAGTTCCTTATTTCGCAAAGACATAAAGAAATTTAAAGTTCAATTCTAAATTTTTCGATGGAAGATAGAAAAAGTAATACCATACTTGTGAATATTTTCCCGGAAGATAAAAAGTTCTAGTTCAATTTAAAATTTCCTCAATGAAGTCAAGGAAAGTTCAAGTTCTCTTCTGAATTTTACCAAAGAACAAAATTCAATTCTAATTTCACCAGAGAAAATAAAAATCTTCCACTTCAGTTCTTTATTTCACAAAGACATAAAGAAATTTAAAGTACAATTCTAAATTTTTCGGAGGAAGATAGAAAAAAGTAATACCATACTTGTGTATATTTTCCCGGAAGA
This sequence comes from Artemia sinica, assembly GCA_027921565.1. NCBI lineage: Eukaryota > Metazoa > Arthropoda > Branchiopoda > Anostraca > Artemiidae > Artemia > Artemia sinica. Next base: position 35,385,468 of record CM051273.1, on the reverse strand, counting down.
TAAAAAGTTCTAGTTCAATTTAAAATTTTCTCAACGAAGTGAAGAAAAAATTCAAGTTCTCTTCTGAATTTTACTAAAGAACAAAATTCAATTCTGATTTCACCAGAGAAAATAAAAATCTTCCACTTCAGTTCTTTATTTCACAAAGACATAAAGAAATTTAAAGTTCAATTCTAAATTTTTCGGTGGAAGATAGAAAAAGTAATACCATACTTGTGAATATTTTCCCGGAAGATAAAAAGTTCTAGTTCAATTTACAGTTTCCTCAATGAAGTCAAGGAAAGTTCAAGTTCTCTCTGAATTTTACCAAAGAACATGCTTCAATTCTAATTTTTTCAGAGAAAACAAAAATCTTCCACTTCAGTTCATTATTTCACAAAGACATAAAGAAATTTAAAGTACAATTCTAAATTTTTCGGAGGAAGATAGAAAAAGCAATACCATACTTGTGAATATTTTCCCGGAAAATAAAAAGTTCTAGTTCAATTTACAATTTCCTCAACAAGTGAAGAAAGGTTCAAGTTCTCTTCTGAATTTTACTAAAGAACAAAATTCAATTCTAATTTCACCAGAGAAAATAAAAATCTTCCACTTCAGTTCTTTATTTCACAAAGACATAAAGAAATTTAAAGTTCAATTCTAAATTTTTCGGTGGAAGATAGAAAAAGTAATACCATACTTGTGAATATTTTCACGGAAGATAAAAAGTTCTAGTTCAATTTACAGTTTCCACAATGAAGTCAAGGAAAGTTCAAGTTCTCTTCTGAATTTTACCAAAGAACAAAATTCAATTCTAATTTCACCAGAGAAAATAAAAATCTTCCACTTCAGTTCATTATTTCACAAAGACATAAAGAAATTTAAAGTACAATTCTAAATTTTTTCGGAGGAAGATAGAAAAAGCAATACCATACTTGTGAATATTTTCCCGGAAGATAAAAAGTTCTAGCTCAATTTAAAATTTTCTCAACGAAGTGAAGAAAAATTCAAGTTCTCTTCTGAATTTTACCAAAGAATAAAATTCAATTCTAATTTCACCAGAGAAAATAAAAATCTTCCACTTCAGTTCTTTATTTCACAAAGACATAAAGAAATTTAAAGTTCAATTCTAAATTTTTCGGTGGAAGATGGAAAAAAGCAATACCATACTTGTGAATATTTTCACGGAAAAAAAAAGTTCTAGTTCAATTTACAATTTCCTCAACGAAGTGAAGAAAGGTTCAAGTTCTCTTCTGAATTTTACTAAAGAACAAAATTAAATTCTAATTTCACCAGAGAAAATAAAAATCTTCCACTTCAGTTCTCTATTTCACAAAGACATAAAGAAATTTAAAGTTCAATTCTAAATTTTTCGGTGGAAGATAGAAAAAGTAATACCATACCTGTGAATATTTTTCACGGAAGATAAAAAGTTCTAGTTCAATTTAAATTTTCTCAACGAAGTGAAGGAAAGTTCAAGTTCTCTTCTGATTTTTACCAAAGAACAAAATTCAATTCTAATTTTTTCAGAGAAAACAAAAATCTTCCACTTCAGTTCCTTATTTCGCAAAGACATAAAGAAATTCAAAGTTCAATTCTAAATTTTTCGATGGAAGATAGAAAAAGTAATACCATACTTGTGAATATTTTCACGGAAGATAAAAAGTTCTAGTTCAATTTAAAATTTCATCAATGAAGTCAAGGAAAGTTCAAGTTCTCTTCTGAATTTTACCAAAGAACAAAATTCAATTCTAATTTCACCAGAGAAAATAAAAATCTTCCACTTCAGTTCTTTATTTCACAAAGACGTAAAGAAATTTAAAGTACAATTCTAAATTTTTCGGAGAAGATAGAAAAAGCAATACCATACTTGTGTATATTTTCCCGGAAGATAAAAAGTTCTAGTTCAATTTAAAATTTTCTCAACGAAGTGAAGAAAAATTCAAGTTCTCTTCTGAATTTTACCAAAGAATAAAATTCAATTCTAATTTCACCAGAGAAAATAAAAATCTTCCACTTCAGTTCGTTATTTCACAAAGACATAAAGAAATTTAAAGTTCAATTCTAAATTTTTCGGTGGAAGATAGAAAAAGTAATACCATACTTGTGAATATTTTCCCGGAAGATAAAAAGTTCTAGTTCAATTTACAGTTTCCAATTTTTTTCTCAATGAAGTCAAGGAAAGTTCAAGTTCTCTTCTGAATTTTACCAAAGAACATGCTTCAATTCTAATTTTTTTCAGAGAAAACAAAAATCTTCCACTTCAGTTCTTTATTTCACAAAGACATAAAGAAATTTAAAGTACAATTCTAAATTTTTCGGAGGAAGATAGAAAAAGCAATACCATACTTGTGAATATTTTCCCGGAAGATAAAAAGTTCTAGTTCAATTTAAAATTTTCTCAACGAAGTGAAGAAAAATTCAAGTTCTCTTCTGAATTTTACCAAAGAATAAAATTCAATTCTAATTTCACCAGAGAAAATAAAAATCTTCCACTTCAGTTCTTTATTTCACAAAGACATAAAGAAATTTAAAGTTCAATTCTAAATTTTTCGGTGGAAGATAGAAAAAGTAATACCATACTTGTGAATATTTTCCCGGAAGATAAAAAGTTCTAGTTCAATTTACAGTTTCCTCAATGAAGTCAAGGAAAGTTCAAGTTCTCTTCTGAATTTTACCAAAGAACAAAATTCAATTCTAATTTCACCAGAGAAAATAAAAATCTTCCACTTCAGTTCTTTATTTCACAAAGACATAAAGAATTTAAAGTTCAATTCTAAATTTTTCGGCGGAAGATAGAAAAAGTAATACCATACTTGTGAATATTTTCCCGGAAGATAAAAAGTTCTAGTTCAACTTACAGTTTCCTCAATGAAGTCAAGGAAAGTTCAAGTTCTCTTCTGAATTTTACATAAGAACACGCTTCAATTCTAATTTTTTCAGAGAAAACAAAAATCTTCCTCTTCAGTTTTTTATTTCACAAAGACATAAAGAAATTTAAAGTACAATTCTAATTTTTCGGTGGAAGATAGAAAAAGCAATACCATACTTGTGAATATTTTCCCGGAAAATAAAAAGTTCTAGTTCAATTCACAATTTCCTCAACGAAGTGAAGAAAGGTTCAAGTTCTCTTCTGAATTTTACTAAAGAACAAAATTCAATTCTAATTTCACCAGAGAAAATAAAAATCTTCCACTTCAGTTCTCTATTTCACAAAGACATAAAGAAATTTAAAGTTCAATTCTAAATTTTTAGGTGGAAGATAGAAAAAGTAATACCATACCTGTGAATATTTTCACGGAAGATAAAAAGTTCTAGTTCAATTTAAAATTTTCTCAACGAAGTCAAGGAAAGTTCAAGTTCTCTTCTGAATTTTCTCAATGAACACACTTCAATTCTAATTTCTCCAGAGAAAATAAAAATCTTCCACTTCAGTTCCTTATTTCGCAAAGACATAAAGAAATTCAAAGTTCAATTCTAAATTTTTCGATGGAAGATAGAAAAAGTAATACCATACTTGTGAATATTTTCACGGAAGATAAAAAGTTCTAGTTCAATTTAAAATTTTCTCAACGAAGTCAAGGAAAGTTCAAGTTCTCTTCTGAACTTTACCAAAGAACACGCTTCAATTCTAATTTTTTTTTCAGAGAAAACAAAAATCTTCCACTTCAGTTCTTTATTTCACAAAGACATAAAGAAATTTAAAGTTCAATTCTAATTTTTCTGTGGGTGATAGAAAAATTAATGCCATACTTGTGATTATTTTCACGGAAGATAAAAAGTTCTACTTCAATTTTAAATTCCCCGGAAGATAAAAAGTTCTAGTTCAACTTGCTATTATCTTTGTGAAAAAACACAAACTCAGAAAAAATGTTCAATGTTCCTTTAGTACCTATGCAATTAGACTAAAAATGAAGATATTTATGCAGAGTTTCAACTCGCTATGGCTAAGTTTGCTAAAAACAAGCTATTTTCTTGCGAAAACACACAAAATCAGAAAAAATGTTCAATGTTCCTTAAGCACCTACGCAATTAGGCTTAAATGAAGATATTTATGCAGAGTTTCAAGTCGATATGGCTAAGTTTGCTAAAAACAAGCTATTTTCTTGCGAAAACACACGAAATCAGAAAAAATATTGTTAGGTTAGGTTAAGTTAGATTAGGTTAGGTTTAGCCTACGTACGTGCGCATATAGGTTAAGTTAGGTTAGATTAAGTTAGATTAGGTTAAGTTAGGTTAGGTTAGATTAAGTTAGGTTAGGCTAGGTTAGCCTACATACGCGCGCGTATGTAGGCTAACTTTTTATCTTCCGGGGAAATTTAAAATTGAAGTAGAACTTTTTATCTTCCGTGAAAATAATCACAAGTATGGCATTAATTTTTCTATCACCCACAGAAAAATTAGAATTGAACTTTAAATTTCTTTATGTCTTTGTGAAATAAAGAACTGAAGTGGAAGATTTTTGTTTTCTCTGAAAAAATTAGAATTGAAGCGTGTTCTTTGGTAAAGTTCAGAAGAGAACTTGAACTTTCCTTGACTTCGTGAGAAAATTTTAAATTGAACTAGAACTTTTTATCTTCCGTGAAAATATTCACAAGTATGGTATTACTTTTTCTATCTTCCATCGAAAAATTTAGAATTGAACTTTGAATTTCTTTATGTCTTTGCGAAATAAGGAACTGAAGTGGAAGATTTTTATTTTCTCTGGAGAAATTAGAATTGAAGTGTGTTCATTGAGAAAATTCAGAAAGAGAACTTGAACTTTCCTTGACTTCGTTGAGAAAATTTTAAATTGAACTAGAACTTTTTATCTTCCGTGAAAATATTCACAGGTATGGTATTACTTTTTCTATCTTCCACCTAAAAATTTAGAATTGAACTTTAAATTTCTTTATTTTCTTTGTGAAATAGAGAACTGAAGTGGAAGATTTTTATTTTCTCTGGTGAAATTAGAATTGAATTTTGTTCTTTAGTAAAATTCAGAAGAGAACTTGAACCTTTCTTCACTTCGTTGAGGAAATTGTGAATTGAACTAGAACTTTTATTTTCCGGGAAAATATTCACAAGTATGGTATTGCTTTTTCTATCTTCCACCGAAAAATTAGAATTGTACTTTAAATTTCTTTATGTCTTTGTGAAATAAAAAACTGAAGAGGAAGATTTTTGTTTTCTCTGAAAAAATTAGAATTGAAGCGTGTTCTTTGGTAAAAATTCAGAAGAGAACTTGAACTTTCCTTGACTTCATTGAGGAAACTGTAAGTTGAACTAGAACTTTTTATCTTCCGGGAAAATATTCACAAGTATGGTATTACTTTTTCTATCTTCCGCCGAAAAAATTTAGAATTGAACTTTAAATTTCTTTATGTCTTTGTGAAATAAAGAACTGAAGTGGAAGATTTTTATTTTCTCTGGTGAAATTAGAATTGAATTTTGTTCTTTGGTAAAATTCAGAAGAGAACTTGAACTTTCCTTGACTTCATTGAGGAAACTGTAAATTGAACTAGAACTTTTTATCTTCCGGGAAAATATTCACAAGTATGGTATTACTTTTTCTATCTTCCACCGAAAAATTTAGAATTGAACTTTAAATTTCTTTATGTCTTTGTGAATAAAGAACTGAAGTGGAAGATTTTTATTTTCTCTGGTGAAATTAGAATTGAATTTTATTCTTTGGTAAAATTCAGAAGAGAACTTGAATTTTTCTTCACTTCGTTGAGAAAATTTTAAATTGAACTAGAACTTTTTATCTTCCGGGAAAATATTCACAAGTATGGTATTGCTTTTTTCTATCTTCCTCCGAAAATTTAGAATTGTACTTTAAATTTCTTTATGTCTTTGTGAAATAAAGAGAACTGAAGTGGAAGATTTTTGTTTTCTCTGAAAAAATTAGAATTGAAGCATGTTCTTTGGTAAAATTCAGAAGAGAACTTGAACTTTCCTTGACTTCATTGAGGAAACTGTAAATTGAACTAGAACTTTTTATCTTCCGGGAAAATATTCACAAGTATGGTATTACTTTTTCTATCTTCCACCGAAAAATTTAGAATTGAACTTTAAATTTCTTTATGTCTTTGTGAAATAAAGAACTGAAGTGGAAGATTTTTATTTTCTCTGGTGAAATTAGAATTGAATTTTATTCTTTGGTAAAATTCAGAAGAGAACTTGAATTTTTCTTCACTTCGTTGAGAAAATTTTAAATTGAACTAGAACTTTTTATCTTCCGGGAAAATATACACAAGTATGGTATTGCTTTTTCTATCTTCCTCCGAAAAATTTAGAATTGTACTTTAAATTTCTTTACGTCTTTGTGAAATAAAGAACTGAAGTGGAAGATTTTTATTTTCTCTGGTGAAATTAGAATTGAATTTTGTTCTTTGGTAAAATTCAGAAGAGAACTTGAACTTTCCTTGACTTCATTGATGAAATTTTAAATTGAACTAGAACTTTTTATCTTCCGTGAAAATATTCACAAGTATGGTATTACTTTTTCTATCTTCCATCGAAAAATTTAGAATTGAACTTTGAATTTCTTTATGTCTTTGCGAAATAAGGAACTGAAGTGGAAGATTTTTGTTTTCTCTGAAAAAATTAGAATTGAATTTTGTTCTTTGGTAAAATTCAGAAGAGAACTTGAACTTTCCTTCACTTCGTTGAGAAAATTTAAATTGAACTAGAACTTTTTATCTTCCGTGAAAATATTCACAGGTATGGTATTACTTTTTCTATCTTCCACCGAAAAATTTAGAATTGAACTTTAAATTTCTTTATGTCTTTGTGAAATAGAGAACTGAAGTGGAAGATTTTATTTTCTCTGGTGAAATTAGAATTGAATTTTGTTCTTTAGTAAAATTCAGAAGAGAACTTGAACCTTTCTTCACTTCGTTGAGGAAATTGTAAATTGAACTAGAACTTTTTATTTTCCGTGAAAATATTCACAAGTATGGTATTGCTTTTTCCATCTTCCACCGAAAAATTTAGAATTGAACTTTAAATTTCTTTATGTCTTTGTGAAATAAAGAACTGAAGTGGAAGATTTTTATTTTCTCTGGTGAAATTAGAATTGAATTTTATTCTTTGGTAAAATTCAGAAGAGAACTTGAATTTTTCTTCACTTCGTTGAGAAAATTTTAAATTGAACTAGAACTTTTTATCTTCCGGGAAAATATTCACAAGTATGGTATTGCTTTTTCTATCTTCCTCCGAAAAATTTAGAATTGTACTTTAAATTTCTTTATGTCTTTGTGAAATAATGAACTGAAGTGGAAGATTTTTATTTTCTCTGGTGAAATTAGAATTGAATTTTGTTCTTTGGTAAAATTCAGAAGAGAACTTGAACTTTCCTTGACTTCATTGTGGAAACTGTAAATTGAACTAGAACTTTTTATCTTCCGTGAAAATATTCACAAGTATGGTATTACTTTTTCTATCTTCCACCGAAAAATTTAGAATTGAACTTTAAATTTCTTTATGTCTTTGTGAAATAAAGAACTGAAGTGGAAGATTTTTATTTTCTCTGGTGGTGAAATTAGAATTGAATTTTGTTCTTTAGTAAAATTCAGAAGAGAACTTGAACCTTTCTTCACTTTGTTGAGGAAATTGTAAATTGAACTAGAACTTTTTATTTTCCGGGAAAATATTCACAAGTATGGTATTGCTTTTTCTATCTTCCTCCGAAAAATTTAGAATTGTACTTTAAATTTCTTTATGTCTTTGTGAAATAATGAACTGAAGTGGAAGATTTTTTTTTTTTCTCTGAAAAAATTAGAATTGAAGCATGTTCTTTGGTAAAATTCAGAAGAGAACTTGAACTTTCCTTGACTTCATTGAGGAAACTGTAAATTGAACTAGAACTTTTTATCTTCCGGGAAAATATTCACAAGTATGGTATTACTTTTTCTATCTTCCACCGAAAAATTTAGAATTGAACTTTAAATTTCTTTATGTCTTTGTGAAATAAAGAACTGAAGTGGAAGATTTTTATTTTCTCTGGTGAAATCAGAATTGAATTTTGTTCTTTAGTAAAATTCAGAAGAGAACTTGAATTTTTCTTCACTTCGTTGAGAAAATTTTAAATTGAACTAGAACTTTTTATCTTCCGGGAAAATATACACAAGTATGGTATTACTTTTTCTATCTTCCTCCGAAAAATTTAGAATTGTACTTTAAATTTCTTTATGTCTTTGTGAAATAAAGAACTGAAGTGGAAGATTTTTTTATTTTCTCTGGTGAAATTAGAATTGAATTTTGTTCTTTGGTAAAATTCAGAAGAGAACTTGAACTTTCCTTGACTTCATTGAGGAAATTTTAAATTGAACTAGAACTTTTTTATCTTCCGGGAAAATATTCACAAGTATGGTATTACTTTTTCTATCTTCCATCGAAAAATTTAGAATTGAACTTTAAATTTCTTTATGTCTTTGCGAAATAAGGAACTGAAGTGGAAGATTTTTGTTTTCTCTGAAAAAATTAGAATTGAATTTTGTTCTTTGGTAAAATTCAGAAGAGAACTTGAACTTTCCTTTGACTTCGTTGAGAAAATTTTAAATTGAACTAGAACTTTTTATCTTCCGTGAAAATATTCACAGGTATGGTATTACTTTTTCTATCTTCCACCGAAAAATTTAGAATTGAACTTTAAATTTCTTTATGTCTTTGTGAAATAGAGAACTGAAGTGGAAGATTTTTATTTTCTCTGGTGAAATTAGAATTGAAATTTGTTCTTTGGTAAAATTCAGAAGAAAACTTGAACTTTTTTTATCTTCTGCGAAAAATTTGGAACAGTATTTTAAATTTTTTCATCTCTTCGAGACAGATCTGAACTAAAGTGGAAAATTTTTATATTATTTGGAAAATTAGAATTGATTAAAAACTAATTTCTTTTTCATTGAGAAAGTGGGTGAAAAAGATAAGTACTTCAAGTTGGAAAATGGGTTTAGGAGGGACATTATGAAAGGAACTTGTTCTAAAAGGATATAATAAAGCCATAAAAAGTGTTAAAAATGGAGAGGGGGGTTCTTTGGAGGGGTCCGGGGAGGGCGTTTGGGGATCCAGGGGCCCTTGAGGGGTGGAGTGGTCATATGGGAGCCTGAGGGGGCCTTTGGGACCGGGATGAGCCTTTGGGGGTCTGGGGGGGGGGGGGGGTCTTTGCACGTCTGAGAGGGTCCTTGAGGACCGACTGGTCCTTTGGGAGCCCGGTGGACCTTTGAGGACCGGGTGAGGGCCTTTGGGGGTCCGGGGAGCCCTTGAGCACCGATTGGGCCCTTTGGGGCTCGGTGGGTCCGTTGGGGGTCTGGGCGACCCTTGAGGACCTGGGGAGGACCTTTGGGGTCCGGGGGACCCTTTGGGGGTCCGGTGGTCCCTTTGGGAGCCCGGTGGACCTTTGGGGACCAGGTGAGGGCCTTTGGGGGTCCACTGGGTCCTTTGGGAGCCTGGGGGACCTTTGAGGACCGGAGGCTTCCTTCGGCGTTGGGGTAGAGCAATCGGGGCCTTTGGGAGCCCTGGGAGCCCGGGGAGGGCCTTTGGGGACCGGTGGAGGGCTTTTGGGGGTCTGGTGGACCTTTGGGGACCGGTGAGGGCCTTTGGGGGGCTCGGGTATGGTCTTTTTAGGGGTCTGGGGCCCTTTGGGTGCCTGGTGGACCTTTGGGACCGGGAGAGGGCCTTTGGGGACTGGTGGAGGACCTTTGGGGGCCGGGGGGGTCCCTTGAGCACGGATTGGGCCCTTTTGTGTCTGCCTGGTGGACCTTTGGGGGTCTGGGGTCCCTTTGGGAGCCCGCTGGACCTTTGGGGACCGGGTGAGGGTCTTTGGGAGCCTGGGGGACCTTTGAGGACCGGAGGCTTCCTTCGGGGTAGGGGTAGAGTAATCGGGGCCCTTTGGGAGCCCTGGGAGCCCGGGGAGGGCCTTTGGGACCGGGGGATGGCCTTTGGGGACCGGGGGAGGGCTTTTGGGGTTCTGGTGGACCTTTGGGGACCGGGGAGGGCTTTTGGGGGTCTGGTGGGACCTTTGGGGACCGGGGAGGGCCTTTGGGGCTCGGGTATGGCCTTTTTAGGGTCTGGGGCCCTTTGGGTGCCTGGGGACCTTTGGGGACTGGGTGAGGGTCTTTGGGGGTCCGGGGGGGGGGGGGTCCTTTGGAAGCCCAGAGAACCTTTGAGGACCGGGCGCTTCCTTCGGGGTTGTGGTAGGGGGATCGGAACCTTTGGGGTTGGGGTAGAGGACCTCACAACACTGTTCAATTGAAACTTGTGTATTATAACGACCACACTCAAATTCTTTTCCAAAATCTCTTCAAAAATCACCTTTTTAAAATGTCTCTAGCTGTTTCGCCGAAATAATTCCATAAAATAGCTAAAACGGTTTCGCCAAAATTATCCCTAAACGGAATTTCAGCATGTTCCATTTGTTTGGCATCCCTGCGCTGGCTTATTTCAAATTATTTGGAAACCTTTTCGCACGCTAAGATCAAAACGTCTGCTCGGAAACGATTCTCTTGTTAGAAACAATAAATTAATTTCCCTTTCGTGAATCAATTCTCTTTAGAACAACAAATTAATTCCCCTTTCGTGTCAATCAATCAATCATGACATCATGTGTGATCTAACTGTTTCTCCTAGACAATTCTCTTTGGAAATGCAAAGACATTAATTAACTTGACGTCATCTGTCAGACATTAATTAACTGTTTTCCGGGAACTCGTAACATTTGGCTTGGAAACAACAATAACAAATACTGTTTCCCGGAAACTCGTAACATTTGGCTCGGAAACAATAACAAATACGACCTAATAGCAGGATATATAACTTAAAAATAAACGGGAAATCACAATAGAAGGGGAACAACAACTCAAGTGCTAGCGACATTAAATACAAAAAAGGAAAGGTTAAAACAATGGATGCCATGATAGGGGGATACACCCTCGAAGAATACCCCACGATTTTCGTAGAAAATCAAGTTATTAAAATTGAAATTGGTATCATATTTTTAAAATTATCAAATTTAAGTAATAACAAAGTAAAGCTGAACCAAATAGCGCTTGGATCGGTGGAAGAGATTTCAAATTCAGAAACAAAATCTCTAAGCAGCCAAGAATTAAGCGTAAATTTCACTAGCCACGAACAAATGTCGTTGAAACCGCAACCGCAAGAAAAGTTTGGAATGAAAAAAACAGAATTTTTGCAACAATGCGATTTAGAACATTTACCAGAAATTATAAAAACCTGGGTGGGTAATATTCTTTGGGATTTTGGGGTTGACATTCGTAAGACACAAAGCGGATTACGGATTAACTCACTTAATCATGCACAAAATAACAACACAGGGTCCTCCAATTAAAAAATCACCGAATAAAACACCTTATCATTTAAAACCATGGCTGGATGACCAAAATAAAGGAACTGGAAGAACAAGGTATCATTAAAGAGAGTGTTAGCGATTGGTGTTTTCCGCTAGTAATAGTCAGAAAAAAAGACAATACCTGGAGATTATGCATTTATTTTAGAGCTCAAAATGCGGTCATGGCAAAAGATTTTATGAAATTACCACAAATTGATACGATATTAGATTCGCTGGGAGGCTCAAAATACTACGCTAGTTTTGACCTATAGCAGGATATGGCAAATAGCCTTAGATCCAGAAACAAAGCACAAGGCAACAGTAATCTTAGATAATTGAAGAACGTTTACACTTGAAATTATGCTTTTTGGCTTATCATCTAGTCCAACTGTTTTAGTCAACTAATGAATTTGGTGTTAAAAAATGACAAACCTGAAAGAAAAAAAGATACCTTGACTTGCTTAGATGATGCAAGTTTGTTTACTGAAAACCTGGAAGAACATTTAATTGGACTTAGAAAGATGCTGGAAAAATTTGAAAAAAGCAGGCTTAATATTAAAACCAGAAAAGCTAAAAATAGTAGTACCTAAACTAGTTTTTTTTGGAGATCTTATAAACCATGGAACTATTTCGGAAAATCCAGAAAAATTTACGATCATAGAACAATTACAACCACCGAAAGATCAAAAAAGCTGCAGATCAGTTTGTGGTTTGTTAAGTTATTTCCGTCGATATATTAAAAATTATGCAACAATAGCACAACCCTTGACCAACGTTTTGAAAAAAAATCAGGCAAATTCCAATTTCCATCGGACGCGATACAAGCGCTGAATGAAATAAAAAGGCGATTATTACAGGCACCAATACTTAAACTACCAGATTTGTCACAAGACTTCTGTTTACAAACAGATGCTTCGGGGCACGGAATTGCTGCCATATTATTAAATATAAATTCTGAAGGGGTGGAATCAAAAGTCCAATACATCAGCAGGTCGCTGACAGAGACAGAAAGAAAATATTCAACGGTTGAAAGGGAATGGCTTGCAGTTTTAGTTTTTACAGAATATTTTCGCCAATTTTTGCTTGAAAAAAAATTCATTTTAAGCATAGACCAAAAAATTACTAATTTGGCTACATACGATGCAAAATACTTCAGTGCGGCTGACACGATGGATACTACGTCTGCAAGCATATTCATATACCCCAATAACATTTAATACCGTATAAACATTTTACCAGACTATTTGTCACGAAATCCAGATAAGGAAGGAAATTTGACAACAACCGTCCAAGACGAACTGGGTGGGGTGGAATACCATCTAATGGAAATATTTCGAATCATCAAGATAAAAATGATTTTGTTCAGCCATGAAATCCTTTTTATTAAAAGAAACAGAACTGCCAGAAACACTTTTAACATTTTTTGAAGCACTTAGATAATTTTGATCTGGATGAAACTAAAAATCTTTTGATAACATATTACAGAGCAAACAAGAATATATAAAACATGAATTAAAAATCATTCCAGTAATTGCAACATCGCTGGAAGGAGAAATTCTACAGATGGCACACGCAACTAATGGTTGTCATATGGGAGAAGCGAAAACTATTGGGAGAATAAAAGGAAATTTTTATTTTCCAAAAATATACTCAAAAGTAAAAACTTTCATACATAACTGCCAAGAGTGTGCCAAACAAAAGTCACCAGCAAAGGCCCCAAAGGTCGAATTAGGTCAATACCCCTACCCTTCAGGGGTAGGAGAACTAATGTCTATAGAAATTTGGCAGGAGGAAGTTTACCAGTTTTTAGGAAAGGAAATCGGTGTGTACTAACCATAGTTGACCATTTTAACTCATACTTATACGCTTTCCCAATTAAAGACGAAAAGGCAAAAACCATTGCGAAAGTTTTAGTCAACCGGCTATTTTAGGAACACGGGATTTTCCCTATAATTTTACTTAGTGACAATGGCCCTGTTTTAGAGCAAATTATTAGACGAAATTACGGAATCTTTGGATATAAAGCGATGGTTTACCTCATCTTACATGGCGTCAGCTAATGGAAAAGTTGAACGCAAACACAGAGAATTAGCTTACATGCTTGGGATACACGCAAGGGCGGAAAGTGAGAATTGGGACGACCATTTTGCATTTTGCATTCGTAGTTTTTGCAGTGAGTACGACTTTTTCACATTCTTTAAAAGAAACGCCATTTTTTACAGCATCTAAGAGATCCCAGAATTTGTATGGATGAAATACAAAATGATAGAATATATTAAAATCTGGACCAAAATAAACAATAAATGGTTATACGAATGAAAAAATCTTTGGAACAGGTTAAAGACAATTTGGAAGATGCGAGGACAGAACAAAAAGAAAAATATGACAGAAAAAGCAAAAATAAGACTAATTACTGTTTAGAAGACTAAAATTACTGTGTAAGAAGGGGCAAAAAGTTATAACCGAAATGGGACGGCCCTATAGAATTGTAAAAATTCTACTAATAACTTAACCTATGTTCTAAACATCAGTATAATGAAAAGGAAGAAATGGAATGAAAAAAGGATTTCTTTTTCAAAACTATGGAAATCAGAGCCCAATTCTTCAGACGAAGAAATAGATGAAACAAATGCACCAGTATATATCAGAATACCATATGGATTCTATGAACTTTTAACGATCACAACAGTTTGGAGAAGTGGAAGGAATATTTAGCCCAGTCTTTTATTCCAGGCTACAAACTTTTCACAATAAACAAGAAAAAAGCGAAAAGTTCAATGCCCATTGGATACTATTGATGGAAGCAATAGAGAAGAGTCTCAAAAACAACCTACTGGCTTAAGAAATAATAAACCAGAAGTTAAGTCCAAGGAAAAAGAATAATTGGAAGAAACCCAAGAATTGTCTGAATGTCATACGCTAGACTCGCCTACGGTCTTAACACAAAATTGGCTTTTGGAACAAACGCCATCTACCAGACGCGAGCTAACAGAATGTAAAACCGATAATTCTTATACAGAAACAGATATAACTAAACCTGGGCCGTCGTTAAGAAAAATCTCCATAAGAGAAAGATTATGGAGAAAATTAAAGAAACCAGAAGGACAGCAGCAAGTTCCTTCTTCAGCTGCACAAGTGACTAAATCACTAATGAAAAAGACCAAACGTCAAGAGAAACGGAGGCTAAAGACATTTAACGAAGCAAAAAACCACGCTCGGATGCGGAACCTTGTAAAGAACATTATAGAGACCACGGAAAAACTTGTCAATATTATAAAGAAGAGAAACAAAAATTTGGAATCCAAAATTCAGATCAAGAAACAGAAAAAGGAAGAACTAGTGTTGTTCCCAGTCATTTAGTATTTAAATAAAGTAATGATAACTGGGGAAAAAGAAAAACGAGTAAAGAGCCTCAAAAGAAATACCTACAAACTTCTTAATAGGTATGTCAATAAAGTACAAGTTTCCTTCATAATATATTTCCCCAGTAAAAACTAATAACAAAGAAATATTAACCACTCAAAGGACAGCTTAAAGATTTATTCAACGGTTCTCAGAGAAAAAAAAAATACTCAGATCTAAGTGACATCACAGGTTCCTTCACTAATTTTGTCTTCAGGATGAAATAAAACTTCGCCAATAGTGTTCGGATAAGATTTGTCAAAAATTATGTTTCATGAAAGAAATTAATTATTGTCTCGTAGCTTTTAATGGGTGTAGTAAAACTAATTGAATTATACATATTAGAATCATCATTAAATGACAATTCTTTTGATAGGTATATTGAAAAAAAAACGAAGGAGGGTATACTACTACTGAAATAGGGTCATTGGTAGCTAGCAAATTCGGAGTGAGCTCAATCCCTGCTGGGCTCTCGTTGTTAAATACATGCAAAGCATCTACTGACCTTCGACCCTCTGAGATGGCACCTCTACTCAAATTTGGAAAAAAATGGTTTTGACAAAAATTAACAATAATTATAACGACGAAGGCAGCGAGAGTTTACATGAATCTGGACATGTATTCGCTAGCTGAAATCTTATTATAAATAGCAAAAGATAACAAATTAATACTTATTAAATAAGGACGGTACATATAAATAAGATCCGTATATAAAAAATTGTCACAATTTAAAAAATATAACACAGTATAAAACAAAGCTTTTTTCGGCTATAAACAATTTCAGATATCACATAAATTAACAGCACACCATTCACAGAAATACCCAGGGCGAAGAAATTGCAGGCGAAAGGCACAAATGATAAGACTATCAGTATTTAAATATTAAAACTACTGATTGTCTTATCAGTTGGGGGATCCACCAATTCCAAATTTATATCATAAATTAGGATCAAATCAACCTTTAAGTCAAAAAAATAATCAAAATTTCACGGAAGATATTTTGGAAGGGACAAGTTTGACTGTGGTGAGAGGTTCGGAAATTCAAATAAACCGAATCTCTCAATCACAATCATACAAGTACCAGCCCTAACAAAGGAGTGAGAGGGCACAATTACACTCAATTACTATATAAAACTAAGGCAAAAATTAAACTGAGGATAAACGCCAGTCGCGAATAATATAAGAGATTATAGGGACACCGCAATGGGCACTGATAACCCCTATCACAAAACAGAATTTGGCACGAACTAGACAATTTTTTTTATTTTTTCGTGGGATACCGTAGACAAAAACATATGTCTGCGATGAAAACCCCACAATTTGGCGGAAAGCATACAATAAGAAATGTATGGTAAATACATATGAATAACTAAATTACCAGGGCATGAAGCACGAATTCTCAACACAAATTAGTGACAAAAAGGGTTTAAATAAGTTCATTAAAGCCAGTAAACGCCACCCGTAGTGACAGAACCCTTTTCAAAAGAATGTATGTTAACCGTGTTAAAACAAATCCTCAAAACCGTGTTAATATATCCTAATATTAGGTTTTTGCGAAAATTAACAGGGGTGGTGCAAATTAACACAAAAATAATGAAGGAAAACAAGGAATTGTTACAAGTTTAAAAAAAAAGCAGATTCAAAAAAAAAATTATAGAGGGTGTTTCAAGAAGGTAATATAAAATGGATGATCAGACTCTCAAATCACTCCTGTGAAGTGATACACAATCTAGATCCGTTAATGAAAACAGTATACAAAGATAACGGGAAAATAGTAAACAATGAATTATCAGGCCTACAAACTTATTTTCCAAACTTTTTTTTTAAAACCCCTAATATGCTGGAGAGCCCTATAACACGTAAGACAGCATATTGCGGGGAGGAAAATACCTTACAGAAAAAGGAGTGGACATACTGGTAATATCTATTTAGTTTTTTTAGACAATTTGGAAGTTTTACTGGTGGGCTGTTTTATCGCTATTATTTTGGGGAAAAAATTTAAGATGACAGAAAACAAAATTAGAGGGGTGTGAAAGTACAAGTGGTTGACGGAGGAATTATAATGCAAATACGCCAGGTGAAAATTGTAGAAAATAACTGGCAACTGCTATTTGAAATAGACTTAGAGCATTTGCAAAAGATGGTAGATACCATAAGTTAAGAAAGGACACTTATCAAAAGATAATCGAAGCCATTTTGTTGAAAACAGTAACCAAGAAGACAAAAAAAATTGCGAAAAACCAGATATGAAAGAATTGCAAATATATCCCAAAGCTTCGAGCAATCGGTGCTCCCACAATTGTACGCAATAAATAGACAAGTAGAATCTATAATGCATGTGACGAAACACCGTACGAATGTTAATGTTCAATCACTAATAGAAGAACAAAATAAAACGAATATAGCTTTCGAGACAATACAAAAATATTATTTGGAAATAATACTAGCAAATATTCTGGAAGAAGAAAAGAAAAAAATATCAAGCAAAAAATATTTTCATATTGAAAAAGAAAAAAAAAATCGTTATGGTAAGCACAGAATGAAAAAATCTCCAGTTTAAATTGGACTCTAGGAGAAATTTACAATATCTTCAGTAGAATAGAAAATTTACATTTCTTTTGACTCTCAAAACTGAACTATAATTTTCAATTTCCAATCAAATGAGCCTCCTCTTAAGTTTTTTTACGAGTATCCCTTCCATCGGAACCATATATTCCCCCAGGGCATAACTTACAACGCCTGCCCTCGGGCCCTGAGGGGCTGTATACTTACAACGCTTTGTTACAATTTACAATTTTTGTATTTGATCTTAGAACTTTTTGATCAAAATAGCTGTCTCGAAATTTTTATCGGATGCATTTCGGAAAAGAGGGTGTGGGGGGGGGGGCTGAATGCCCTCTGATATCTTTGACGCTTAAAAAGTGAACTTGAACTTTCAATTTCCAATCAATGAGCCCTCTCTGAAGTTTATACGAGCATTCCTTCCATAAGAACCATTTATGGCCCTAGGGTGTAACTTATAACCCTTGCCCTGAAGACTGTGGGGGGAGTGTCCTGCTCAGGGATATAATTTCCAGAACTTTCAACTACGTTGAACAAAATGGCTATCTCAAAATTTTGATTGCATGTGTTTGGGGAAAAGGTGGGCGTGGAATGGGGTGTTAGTTGCCTTCCAATCACTTTCGACTATTAAAAAGGGCACTAACCATTTAAATATCCAATCGAGTGAGCCCTTTTTGAAGTTTCTACGACAACGTTTTCTATAAAAAAAAACTTTATATGGTTTTTCCAATCAAATGAGCCCTCTCTGAAGTTTATACGCGCATCCCTTCCACAACAGCTGTTTATGTCCTCCAGGCATAACTTACCCTTTCCGAAGTTTATACGAGCATACCTTCTATAAGAACCATACATGCCCCCAGAGCAATACT
Organism: Artemia sinica; assembly: GCA_027921565.1. NCBI lineage: Eukaryota > Metazoa > Arthropoda > Branchiopoda > Anostraca > Artemiidae > Artemia > Artemia sinica. Next base: position 35,367,330 of record CM051273.1, on the reverse strand, counting down.
TAAAATGGCTGCCCAGGGTCCTGGGGGGTTGCGTTAACACAGGTTTTTTTTTATCTTAACCTTTGAACTATTTTTAACAAAATGGCTACCTTAATTTTTTTTCAGATGCATTTGGGGGAAAGCACTTTGGGGGGGGGGGGGGCTAGTTATCCCTCGTTCACTTTTGACTCTTAAAAATGGCCGTAGAACTCTCGATTTCCAATCGAATGAGTCCCCTTTGAAGTTTATACAAAACCCCTTCTGTATGAAATGCCTCTGGGAAATAAATAAATGGAGTGTGGGGGGGGGGCGAGGCTAGCTGCCCTCCGATCATTTTTGTCTCTTAAAAAGTGATTTACAACTTTTAATTTCCAATCAAATGACCCCTCTATGGAGTTTATACGAGCAACCCTTCCACAAACAGCCATATATACCCCCAGGGCATAATTTACAACGCCTACCCCCTGGCCCTGGAGGGGGGGTTGTGTGGACACCAGGGTTTTTGCTATCTGAACTTCGAACTATTTTTAACAAAATGTCTATCTCAAAATTTTTATCTGATGCATTTAGGGCGTGGAGAGGGGGGAGGGCTGGTTGCCCTCCGATCTCTTTTGACTCTTAAAAAGTGAACAAGAACTTTCAATTTCAAATCAAATGAGCCCTCTCCGAAGTTAATATGAGCATCCCTTCTGTAATAAACTATATGTCCCAGAGTATTACTTACAACGCCTGCCTCCGGGCCCTGGGGGGTGGCGTCGACACAGTAGCTTTTCTTATCTGGCCTTTGAACTATTTTTAATGAAATGGCTGTTTTTAAAAATTTTATCGGATGGGCTTGGTGAAAAAAGAGTGTGGGTATGTGGGGGGGGGGCTAGTTGCTCTCGTGTATCTTTTTACTCTTAAAAAGTGACCTAGAACTTTAAATATCCAATCAAATGATCTCTCTCTGAAGTTTATACGAGATTTCCTTTCATAAGAACCATATACGCCCCCAGGACAACACTTACAACGCATACCCCTGGGTCCTGGGGGATTGTGTTCCCACCGGAGTTTTTGTTATTAATTTTTGAACAATTTTCAAAAAAATGGTTATCTCAAATTTGTAGTGGATGGGTTTGGAGAAAAAAGGGTGTTGGGGGAGGGGCTAGTTGCCATTAAAACTCGTGACTCTTAAAAAGTGAACTAGAACTCTCAATTTCCAATAAAATGAGCCCTCTATGAAGTTTATATGAGCATCCCTTTCATAAGAACAATATATGCTTTTAGGGCATAACTTAGAACGCCTTCCCCGAGCCCTGGGGGGTTGTATTGACACCAGAGTTTTTTCTCTGACCTTTGCACTATTTTTAAGAAAATGTCTATATCAAAATTTTCATCAGATGGGTTTGATAAAAGAAAGTTTGAGGGGGGGGGGGGGGGGGGGCTAGTTACCGTCGGATCTCTTTTGACTATTAAAAAGTGAGCTAATATCTCAAAATTTTTATCGGATTCATTTGGGAAAAAAAGGGGGATGGGGGGGGGGCTAGCTGCCCTACAATTTCTTTTGACTCTCAAAACTGAACTATAGCTTTCAATTTCCAATCAAATGAGCCTCCTCTGAAGTTTTTACGAGTATCCCTTCCATCGGAACCATATATTCCCCCAGGTCATAACTTACAACGTCTGCCCTTGGGCCCTGGGGGGCTCTATACTTACAACGCTTACCCCGGGTCCTGAAGGAACCGGGAGTATTGTGTAAACCCCGGAGTATTCGTTGTATGGTCTTTGAACTATTTAAAAAAAAAATGGCCTTCTCAAAGTTCTTATTGGGTGTGTTTGAGGAAAAAGGGCGTGGAGGGGGGGGGGGTGCTAGATGCCCTCCAATATCTTTTGACTCTTAAAAAGAGAACTAGAACTTTCAATTTCCAATCAAATGAGCCGTTTTTGAAATTTATACGAGCATAGCTTCCGTAAGAACCATATATGCCCCCAGGGCATAACTTACAACGCCTGTTCTGAAGACTGTGGGGGGAGCGTATTGATCAAAATATAATTTCCAGAACTTTCAACTACGCTGAACAAAATGATGTGTTTGGTGAAATAGTGGGCGTGGAAGTCGTGTTAGTTGCCTTCCAATCACTTTCGACTATTAAAAAGAGCACTAGCCATTTAAATTTCCAATCGAATGAGCCCTGTCGACACCGGAGTTTTTGTTATTTGATCTTAGAACTATTTTGATCAAAATAGCTATCTCAAAATTTTTATCGGATGCATTTCCGAAAAAAGGGCGTGGGGGGCTGAATGCCCTCTGATATCTTTTGACGCTTAAAAAGTGAACTTGAACTTTCAATTTCCAATCAAATGAGCCCTCTCTGAAGTTTATACGAGCATTCCTTCCATAAGAACCATTTATGGCTCTAGGGGTAACTTATAATCCTTGCCCTGAAGACTGTGGGAGGAGTGTCCTGCTCAGGGATTTAATTTCCAGAACTTTCAACTACGTTGAAGAAAATTACTATCTCAAAATTTTGATTGGATGTGTTTGGGGAAAAGGTGGGCGTGAAAGGGGTGTTAGTTGCCTTCCAATCACTTTCGACTATTAAAAAGGGCACTAACCATTTAAATTTCCAATCGAGTGAGCCCTTTTTGAAGTTTCTACGACAACGCTTTCTATAAAAAACCTTATATGCCCCTAGGGTATAACTTACAACCCTTGCCCTGACGGATATGGGGGGGGGCGGGGTTGTCATCCTCAAAGACCTATTTTCCCGAACTTTCAACTACGTTGAACTAAATGGCTATCTCAAAATTTTTTATTGCGTGTGTTTTGGGGAAAAGATGGGCGTGAGAGGAAGGGTTATTTGCCCTCCAATCACTTTCTACTATTAAAAAGGGCACTAGCGCTTTAAATTTCCAATCGAATGAGTCCTTTTTGAAGTTTTTACAACAAAACTTTCTATAAAAAAACCTATATGCCCCAAGGCATAACGTACAAACCCGTGCCCTGAAGGCTGTGGGGGGAGGCTCCTCCTCGAAAACATTTTGTCTATCTGGAAAACAACTACGTAGACAAAATGGCTATTTCAAAATTTTGATTGGATGTGTTTGGAGAAATGGTGGGCATGGAAGGGGTGTTAGTAGTTTTTCAATCACTTTTGACCCTAGACTTACTTTTGGCACTTTTGGCACAGACCAATCATTTTTGGCACTAGAAGTCTCTATTTCCAATCAAATGAGCCCCCTTTGAAGTTTATACGACTACCCCTTCACTATGAAGTGCCTCTGGGAAAAATAATAATAATAATAATCAGAGGCAATGCTAAAGCGTTGCCTATAGTAAAGGCCATACGCCTCCAATGTTCTTTTATTTATTTATTTATTATTTTTCTCCAGTGGCACTTCATATGGAAGGGTCGTGATTGGAGTGATTGGAGGGCAACTAGCTGGATGTATTATTTTTTTCCAGTGGCACTTCATATGGAAGGTGTCGGGATTGGAGTGTTTGGAGGGCAACTAGCCCCCTCTCACGACGACCTTTTCCCCAAACACATCCAATCAACATTTTGAAATACCCATTTTGTTCAACATGGTTGAAAATTCTGGAAATTAGCTCTTTGAGATTGACAACCCCCCAACAGCCCTCAGGGCATATAAAGTTTTTATAGAAAACGCTGTCGTAGAAGCTTCAAAAAGGGCTCATTCGATAGGTAATTTAAATGGCTAGTGCCCTTTTTAATAGTCGGAAGTGATTGGAAGGTAACTAACACCCCTTCCACGCCCACCATTTCCCCAAACACATCCAATCAAAAATTTTGAGGAAGCCATTTTGTTCAACGTAGTTGAAAGTTCTGGAAATTATATCTTTGAGCATGACACTTCCCCCAAAAGTCTTGAGGGCAAGAGTTTTAAGTTATGTCCTGGGGGTATATATGGTTCTTATGGAAGGAATGCTCGTATAAACGTCAGAGAGGGATCATTGGATTGGAAATTGAAAGTTCTAGTTCATTTTTTAAGCGTCAAAAGATATTGGAGGGTAACCAGCCCCCCCCCCCACGTCCTTATTTCCCAAATGCACCCGATAAAAATTTTGAGATAGCTATTTTGTTAAAAATAGTTCAAAGATTATATAAAAAAAAACTTTGATGTCGACACAACCCGGCAGGGCCCTGGTGCAGGCGTTGTAAGTTATTCCCTGGGGGCATATATGGTTATCATAGAAGGGATGGTCGCATAAATTTCAAAGAAGGCTCATTTGATTGAAAATTGAAAGTTCTAGTTAAACTTTAAAGAGTCAAAAGAGATTGGAGGGCACCTAGCCCCCCTCCAAGTTCTTTTTTCTCAAACCCATCTAATAAGAACTTTGAGATAGCCATTTTTTTAAAAAATAGTTCAAAGACCATATAATGAAAACTCCGGGGTCGACACCGCCCCCAGGGCCCGAAGGCAGGCGTTTTAAGTTATGCCCTGGGGAAATATATGGTTCTTATGGAATCGATGCTCGTAAAAATTCAGAGAGGGCTAAATTGATTGGAAATTGAAAGTTATCGTTCATTTTTTGAGAGTCAAAACAGACTGGAGGGCAACTAGCCCCCCACGCCCCTTTTTTCCCAAATGCATCTGATAAAATTTTTAGATAGCCATTAAGTTAAAAATTGTTCAAAAGTCAGAAAACAAAAACTCAGGTGTCGACACAACCCCCCAGGGCCCGGGGACAGGCGTTGTAAGTTATATCCTGGGGGCATATATGGTTCTTATGAAAGGGATACTTGTATAAACTTCAGAGAGGGCTCATTTGATTGGAAATTGAAAGTTCGAGTTCACTTTTTAAAAGTCACAATAGATTCGAGGGCTACTAGCCCCCCCCCCACGCCTTCTTTTTCTAAACCCATCTGGTGAAAATTTTGAGATAGGCATTTTGAAAAAAAAAATAATTCATAGGTCGGATAAGAAAAAACTCCGGTGTCAATTCAACCCCCCCCCCCCTAGGGCCCAGGAGACGGCGTTCTAAGTTATGCCCTAAGGGCATGCATGGTTCTTATGAAAGGGATGCTCGTATAAACCTCATAGGGGGCTCCTTTGATTGGAAATTGAAATTTCTAGTTCACTTTTTAAGAGTCAAGAGATTTAAGGGCAACTAGCCACCCCCTCCCATGCCCTTTTTACCCAACCCATCCGCTACAAATTTTGAGATAGCCGTTTTTTTTATTGTTCAAAAATTATATAACAAAAACTCCGGTGTCAACACCCCCCCCCAGGGCCCAGGGGGTAGGCATTGTAAGTGTTGTCCTGGGGGCATGTATGGTTCTTATGTAAGGGATGCTTGTATAAACTTCGGAGAGGGCTCATTTTGATTGGAAATTGGTAGTTGTAGTTCACTTTTTAAGAGTCAAAAGACATCCGAGGGCAAATAGCCCCCCCACACTTGTTTTGTCCCCAAGCTTATCCGATAAATTTTTAAAATAGCCATTGAATTAAAAATAATTCAAAGGTCAGATAAGAAAAACTCCTATGTTGACGCAACCCCCCATGGCCCGGAGGCAGGCTTTGTAAGGAATGCTTTGGGGGCATATATCGTTTTTTATGGAAGGGATGCTTGTATAAACTTCGGTGAGGGTTCATTTGATTGGATATTAAAAGTTCTCGTTCACTTTTTAAGATTTTGAAAGAGATTGGAGGGCAACTAGCCCCCCCCCCCTCCACACCCTAAATGCGTAAGATAAAAATTTTGAGACAGACATTTTGTTAAGCATATATGGTTGTTATGGAAGGGATGCTCGTATAAACTTCATAGAGGGCTCATTTGATTGGAAATTGAAAGTTGTAATTCACTTTTAAGAGTAAAAAATCATCGGAGGGAAGCTAGCCTCCCCCAACACTCCATTTATTTTTTTCCCAGACGCACTTCATATAGAAGGGGTCGTCGTATAAACTTCAAAGTGGGCTGATTTCAAAGGGAACAAGCTTTTTTCGCTTTGATATTGTTACTTTGACACCAGTTTTGATACTTTGATGAAGATTTGCTTTTTTTAAAGTTTGATTTTGAAATAGGGAATTTTTAAAAACTTGAAACTATTTTTAATCAAAAACGAGCAAAAATTAATTTAAAAAACTTTCCGAAAAATAAGTTTTTCAAAGAAAAGTAAAAGGCCATTTTAAACTTAAGCTCAGCAGATACAAATACCTGTTAAAATTCAAACTCGAAACGACCAGAAATTACTATTAACGAATAAATGAAACCCTAAATGAACAGAAATTAAATAAACAATCATAGGAAAAAACATGCAACAAGTAATAATATAAATGAATAAATAGATCTTAAGCGAGTAATGCTTAGATTGAATATGAAAATCAAGGTTAAAACGAAATAAAATATTTTGCTATTGAAGTATAAATGAAACTTGAAACGAACAGAAAATTAAATAAACAATCAATGCAATTAAACATACAATAGATATTAATGTAAATGAATAAATAAATTTTAAAACGAGGGAAACTTAAATTGAATATGCAAATCAAGTTTGAAACGAATAAAAATCACTGCAAACAAGAGTTTGGGTATCGCCTCCTTCTCCCACTGTAAAAGTCTAAAACCTACTGCGTCATTGGCGCTTTACTGAAAACTATATGCGTCTTGAACAGTCTTGGAAAGTATAAACAATATCAAATTGAATATTTGATATATAATGATATTAGTTGTTCAAAGATCCATCAGTTCAAGAATTTATTTCACTCTAATTTTATTTTTATTTTCAATCCTGTAAGAACTGGAAAAGAAAATATTTGTAATATAATTCGTTCTCAGTGAAGCGCCAATGACGCAGTAGGCTTTTGATTTTTATTTACAGTTAAGGAAGGGGGCAGTATCCACACTCTTGTTTGTAGTGAAACTATATTCGTCTTGAAAAACTTTAGAAAGAACTAATAAATCAAACTGAATATATGATGCATAATGATATTAATTGCTGAAAGCTCATCAGTTCAAAATTTTACTATAATTTTAATGTTTATTTTCAATATTAAGTACAAAAGAAAATATTTGTAATATAATTGGTTCTAGTAAATTGCCAATGACGCAGTAGGTTTTAGACTTTTGCAGTGAGGGAAGGAGGCGATACCCACACACTTGTTTGTTGTGATTTTTGTTCGTTTCAAGCTTGATTTGCATATTCAATTTGAGTTTCATTCGTTTTAAGATTTATTTATTCATTTACATTGATATCTATTGTATGTCTATTTGCATTGACTGTTTATTTAATTTTTGTTCGTTTTAAGTTTCATTTATACTTCAATAGCAGAATATTTTTTTTTTTCGTTTTAAGCTTGATTTTCATATTCAATCTAAGCATTACTCGCTTTAAGATCTATTTATTCATTTATATTTTCACTTGTTGTATGTTTTTTCCTATGATTGTTTATTTAATTTCTGTTCGTTTTGGGTTTCATTTATTCTTTAATAATAATTTCTGGTTGTTTTGAGTTTGAATTTTAACAGTTTGAATTTGTGTCTGCTGAGCTTACGTTTAAAAATGGCCTTTATTTTTCTTCGAAAAACTTATTTTGTCGGAAATTATTTTTTAATTAATAAATAATAAAACTTTGGAGCCCTTGGGCACCCATAGACTGAATTTTAGGGGAGGGGGCTTACCTGGTCTAATTGGGCACTTCCAGCGCTGCATAATTGAATCTCAAGACAAAATATCATAGGCAGCGCGACAGCGCTGCCTAAGTAAAGAGCGATGTGGGCACAATATACTGTTTCTTTTTAGACCAGGGCACTTCTTATACAAAGAAATGTCATAGGAACTTCAAAAGAGCTCATGGAGGGCAACCAGCTCCCCCTCCCCCCTTCAGTCACTTCCCCAATCACATCCAATCAAAATTTTGAGATAGCCATTTTGTTCAGTTTAGTTTTAAGGTCCAGAAATTATGACTTTGAGAATGACAACCCCCCCCCCCCCTCCCACAACCCTCAGAGCAAGTGTTGTAAGTTATGCCCTGTGAGGATATAAGGTTTTTTTTATAGAAAGGGTGGTCGTATAAACCTCAGAAGGGGCTCGTCTGATTGGTAATCAGAAGTTCTACTGGCCTTTTTAACAGTCAAAAGCGATCGAGGACATCCAGCCCCCCCCCATACACCAATCATTTCCCCAAACACATTTAATCATAATTTTTTTAGATAGCCATTTTGTTCAGTGTATTTGAAAGGTCCCAGAAATTATGTCTTTGAGGATAACTACCCCCCACCCCCCATATAGCCCTCAGGTCAAGTGTGGTAAGTTACGCCCTGGGGGCATATAAGGTTTTTATAGAAATGGTGGTCGTATAAACTTCAAAAAGGGCCCATTTGATTGGTGATCAGAAGTTATAGGGCTCTTTTTAAGACTCAAAGTGATCAGAAGGAAAATAGAACACCCCTCCCCCGCCCACATACACACACGTCGTATTTCCACAACCGCATCTGATAAAAATTTTAAGATGGCTATTTGTTGTCGTAAAAATATCGAAAAGGGCTCAGTCGGTTGGTAATTGAAAGGGCTAGTGCGTTTTTTAATAGTCAAAAGTGATTGGAGGGCAACCCCCCCCCCACGCCCATCATTTCCCCAAACACTTCCAGTCAAAATTTTGAGATAGTTATTTTGTTTGACGTAGTTTATAACTCCAGAAATTATGTCTTTGAGGATGAGAACCCCTCATAGTCCTCAGGGCAAGGATTGTAAGGTATGCCCCTAGGGCATTTAAAATTTTTATGAAAACGGTGGTCGTATAAACTTCGGAGGGGGCTCATTAGATTGGAAATTGGAAGTTCGAGAGCCATTTTTAAGAGTCAAATTTATCGGAGGGCATCTATACTCCCCCACGCCATATTTTCCCCAATGCATCAGATAGAAATTTTAAGATAGCCATTTGTTCAAAAATAGTCCAAAGATCTCATAAAACGGCCTTTGGGGTTGACACAAGTCCCCAAAAGTATGGAGATAAGGGTTTTTAGTTATGCCCGGGGGGGATGTTAGGTTCTTATGAAGAGGTGGTCTTGTGAACTTCAGAGGAGCCTTATTTGATTGGAAATGCATGCTTCTAGTTCTATTTTAAGACTCAAGCGTGATGGAGAGAAAATAGGCCCCCCTTTCCCTGATATCCTCTTTTCCCCAAACATGTTCGATCGAAATTGTGAGACAGCCATTTTGTAGCCAATAGTCCAAAGAGACTGTAACAATGTCTTCAGTAATCAAATATAAGAAATATTTAGCAGATGTTGAACTAAATCAAAACAAACTATGAGCATATGAACTTTCAAAAAGGTGACAAAGCAATATCTCAACAACAATTTATATTATTAAGTTAGATCTTTAAGAGTAAGTTGTGAGGGATTTTGAACTAGCCAGAAGGCACTATGTGAATAGTTTTGGTACTACAACTACAGTTAATGTAACTAATGGCGCTTAGGGTGAAACGTCTAGGAATTGTTTAGGGGCGTTCCAATTAAACGAAAAAACGGTATACATGCAGGTTTTCAAAAAGGTATATAAGCAATATCATAGGCAGTACCACTCTATAATAGCTAGAAATATCATTGAAGCATTTGAAGAAGCAAACTTGAATCAAAATTAAAAGTTCTAGGGTCCTTTCTAAGAGTATATAAGAGATTAGAAGGCAATCAGCCCGTCTCTCAAGCCAATTTTTTTTCCCAAACACATCTAGTCAAATTTTGAGAGACAACTGTTTTGTTCAGCATACTAGAATGGTCCAGCAACTATGTCTTTAGGGATATAGAGCATGTCAAACGCCCTCAATTATGCCAAACTATGGATTCTTATAGAAAAAAAAAAAAAAACCGAAAAGATATAAAATATTATTTTTTCATGAAAATGACTTTGTCAATAAAAAACGAAAAGAAAATTAATCTAAAAAAACTTTTTCCACATAAAAACTTTTCAAATAAAAGTAAAGAGCTCCATTAAGCCAAAAATGGGCAGAAATGAAGTCAAGTAATCATCCAAGCGTAAAACTACCACAAATCACTATCAATAAATAAATGAAACTCAAAATGAACAGAAATTAGAATAAATAGCCGAGTCAAACTCGAAACGAGCAAAAATTAACATTAGTGGGGCTTATAACCCCCATGCCTTCTCAAGATCAGAACATAACTGGCGCTTTACTGAAAACAAAATATGTTTAAATGTTTTCACTTTTTTTTAGTTAAATAAGTAAGATCAAACCTCCCCAAAAAAAAAAATTTTACTCACTTTTTTTTACCCGTTTTTTATTTTAAGGAATAAATGTCAGTATAGGTAAATTAAACTGACAATCTATGGTCATTTTTTTTTTTCATTAAAGCCTAAGTTATGTTCTGGTCTTGAGAAGGCATGGGGGGTTGTCAGCCCTAGTAATGTTAATTTTTGCTCGTTTTGAGTTTGAATCGGCTATTATTGTAATTTCTGTTCGCTTTGAGTTTCATGTAATTGTTGATAGTGATTTGTGCTAGTTTTACGCTTGAAAGAGTATTTGAATTTGAATTTACTTCTCTGCCCATTTTTGGCTTAATAGAGCTCCTTACTTTTCTTTGAAAACTTATTCTGTGGATTATTTTTAAATTGATATAAATATATGACACCGTCATTCAGCCAGGGAGGGGGGGGGGGCTGGCGCCCCCTTGCCCGTATGGCCTTTACTATAGGCAAAGCTATAGGGTTGCCTCTGATGAGAACTGATTAGAACTTTTTTCTTTTCAAGAAGCTTAAGTTAAATTAGCTGAAATTCCTCCAAGTGTTCTTAAGCCAAGGCCACATCCAGCGTGGGGGGGGGGGGGTGGGTTACTAAAATAAGTGTTTCCATAACTTCCATTCCCTTAAGATACAAACTTTCTAGAGTTAAAAATTTGACCTAGTTCATTAATTGAAATTAAAGAAGGTATGGAAATTAAATAAGGTAATTTCATAAAGAAGGTACGAAATTAAGATATGAAATTAAAATTTTGTGAATTTATAAAAAATATTCTAGATTTTGTACATTTTAAAGAAAGGTGTTTTGTTTTTTAAATGTGTAGTAATATTATTATATTCGTTTTATCTGACAAAAGATGTTGATAAAAAAAGTTATTCACTCTGATACTTAGATTTTGTCAATTTAATCCCATGTATGCGAGAAAGGGGATGTTGATATAGAATTTAATCAATCTGATACTTAGATTTTATCCGAGATATCCGACAAAGGATTCTGATAAAGCTTTAATCATTCTGATACTTAGATTTCGTCAATTATATTTGATGTATTTGACAAAAGATGTTGATAAAAAAAAATTTATTTACTCTGACCCTTAGATTTTGTCAATTTTTTATCCGAGATATCTGACAAAAAATGCTGATAAAGCATTTAATCACACTGATACTTAGATTTTGTCAATTATATTTGATGTATCTGACAAAAGATGTTGAAAAAAAAAGTAATTCACTCTGATACTTAGATTTTGTCATTTTTATCCCATGTATCTGAGAAAGGGATTTTGATATAGAATTTAATCAATCTGATACTTAGAAATAACCCGAGATATCCGACAAATGTTGCTGATAAAGCATTTAATCACTCTGATACTTAGATTTTTTCCATTATATTTGATGTATTTGACAAAAGATGTTGATATAAAAAATTTATTCACTCTGACACTTAGATTTTGTCAATTTCATCCAGCATATCCGACAAAGGATACTGATATAGCATTTATTCACTCTGATACTTAGATTTTGTCAATTATATTCATTGTATCTGACAAAGGATGTTGATAAAAAAAAAATTATTCACTCTGACACATAGCTTTTTGTCAATTCTATCCAGCATATCCGAAAAAGGATGCTGATATAGAATTTAATCAATCTGATATTTAGATTTTGTCAATTAAATTCGTTGTATCTGACAAAAAATGTTGGTAAAAAAAATTATTCACCCTGATGCTTAGATTTTGTCAGTTTTATCCCATGTATCTGAGAAAGGGATGTTGATATAAAATTTAATCAATCTGATACTTAGATTTATCCGAGATATCCGACAAATGTTGCTGATAAATTATTTAATCACTCCGATACTTAGATTTCGTTCATTATGTTTGATGTATTTGACAAAAGATGTTGATATAAAAAATTTATTAACTCTGACACTTAGATTTTGTCAATTTAATCCAGCATATCCGACAAAGGATGCTGATATAGTATTTATTCACTCTGATACTTAGATTTTGTCAATTATATTCATTGTATCTGACAAAGGATGTTGATAAAAAAAACAAATTATTCACTCTGACAAATAGCTTTTGTCAATTTTATCCCATGTATTAAAGAAATGGATGTTGATATAGAATTTAATCAATCTGACACTTAGCTTTTGTCAATTATATTCGTTGTATCTGACAAAAGATGTTGATAAAAAAAAAAATTATTCACTCTGATACTTAGATTTTGTCAACCTTTTCGCACGTATCCGAGGAAGGGATGTTGATATAGAATTTAATCAATCTGATACTTATATTTTATCCAAAATATCCGACAAAGGATGCTGATAAAGCATTTAATCACTCTGATACTTAGATTGTGTCAATTATATTTGATGTATTTGACATCAGATGTTGATGTTTTGACATCAAATGTTTTGACATCAAGATGTTGATAAAAAAAATTTATTCACTCTGACACTTAGCTTTTGTCAATTTTATTCAGCTTATCCGACAAAGGATGCTGATATATCATTTATTCACTCTGATACTTAGATTTTGTCAATTATATTCATTGTATCTGACAAAGGATGTTGATAAAAAAAAAATTATTCACTCTGAAACTTAGCTTTTGTCAATTTTATCCCATGTATTCGAGAAATGGATGCTGATATAGAATTTAATCAATCTGATACTTAGATTTTGTTAATTTTATCTGATATACCCGACAAATGATGCTGATAATGCATTTATTAACTCTGATACTTAGATTTTGTCGGTTTATAATTGAGGTATCTGACAAAAGGTATTGATAAAAAAAAATTTATTCACTCTGACACTTAGATTTTTTTGTCAATTTTAGCCAACATATCCGACAAAGGATGCTGATATAGCATTTATTCACTCTGATACTTAGATTTTGTCAACTATATTCGTTGTATCTGACAAAAGATGTTAATAAAAAAAATTATTCATTCTGACGCTTAGCTTTTGTCAATTTTATCTCATGTATTCAAGAAATGGATGTTGATATACAATTTAATCAATCTGATACTTAGATTTTGTCAATTTTATCCAATATACCCGAAAAAGATGATGATAAAGCATTTATTCACTCTGATACTTAGATTTAGTAAATTTTATCCCATTTATTCGAGAAAGGGATATTGATATGGAATTTTATCACTCTGATACTTAGATTTTAATCACTCTGATACTTAGATTTTGTCAATTTTATCCGACTTATCCGATAAAGGATGTTTATAAAGTATTTATTCACTCTGATATTTACATTTTGTTGATTTTTTTTTCGATTTATCTGACAAAGAATGTTTACGGAAGCGAAATTCAATCGATAAAGAACTTTAATAAAGAATTTGTTCAATTTTTTTCATAATTTCCTGAATTAAATTTCTGTATTGTGTATCCAAGCGGTTTATTCAAGAAAAAGTTTGTTACTTACTTACTTACAATTTTTTCATAATGACATATCCAGCAACTGATGTTAATAAAGAATCTATCATTCTGATACCTAGATTTTGTCAATGTTATCCCATGTGTCTGACAATAGATGTATGCAATTCCTTTTCCTACATCTCCGATGTTTTAATTGACATTCTAAACGTTTGATATGCTAGCTTACTCTAAAAATAATGAACACATAACAATGTAATGCATAAGATATTTTTAATGAAATAATGCTATGTAGAATATTAACACAAAAATATATTATGATACATTATTAATATCAATGATCAGTTTTGGACATTTTGAATCCGTTCCATAAAATAGTTCACCATGTTCTCTGTTGATATTGTAGTTATTGTCTTCTCTTAGTTCATAATCAGTAGAATAATCATTATTCTATTTTGAGTCATACACAATTTTTACTGGTGTGTCATCGACAGGCTCAATATGCTTTTCGTCTTTGATATTATTTGGTTTATTGACTGTTTGATGAATGGCAGTAACGTTTGCTGGTACTTTGTTTTTCATCGAATCATGTTTATATTCCATAGTGATATTTTCTACCATTGCCCTTTTTCTTTTTCTGGCAATTTTACTGTCTATTACCACATTATTTTTACACATGTAACAGTTTCGGCACGTAGACAAGATATGGTTTATGATATTAGTAAAGAGTAGGCCTTCCTTTTTTGATCTTCCTTTTTTGATTTCGAATGCTAATACCCGAAAGCTGACGATAGGAAGTATCAGTAGGTAATGTGTTACCTGCAACAGTAGCAAGGAGTTGTCATCTATCATCAACGATTATTTTTTATGTTGGCATTCTCTTTGAGTGCAAGTCCAAAAAACCTTTTAGTCCAATAAAAAAAAAAGTGCTACTACAAACATTATTTTTCTAATAGTAAAGGTCATGACTAACATGTCTATACCATTCTCATTTTGAGTTTGGAAAATATTAAATGTGATTTTCTTTTGTTTTAAGTATGTTTCATCTCATTCGAAGACATGTAAAAAAAGTTGAAAAAAATGTCATATGTCATAAAAAAAAATATGGCACCCCTCGATGGGGGGGGGTGCCCTTCGAGTTTGGGGATCCTTTGGGGGTTGAGGTCTCTGGTGGTTAGGGTCGCTGGTGCTTATGATCCTTGATGGTTCGTAGTCACATACACCTTACTACTTGATTTGCAAGGATTTTTAAGGTTTGTTCTGAATTTCATTATTAAAATTCTTTTCTTGCCATCTACATCTCTCTTAGTATCTAATTTTAATATACTATAACGTTAAACTATATTTTAAACTGATAACACTGTTCAAAACGCCACTTGTGTATTATACAGAACACCTCGAAGAAGTAAAGCTATCCATTATTAAAATTCTTTTCTTGCCATCTACATCTCTCTTAGTATCAACTTTTTAGTATACTATAACGTTAAACTCTATTTTAATTTGACAACACTGTTCAAACGCCACTTGTGTATTATACAGAACACATCGAAGAAGTAAATCTAGGTCAAGTAATAAGACCGTTTTATCATCGTTAACCATTTCTGTAGATTGATATTGTTCCAAATTTATAATAAATAAGCTATGAGTTAACATGCTCTTCGGGGTTACCTTAACTGCCAGTCAGTTTTAACCCTTTTTCTCCATCTTCATACGGTCTAATCACTAATTAGAATCATTCACGCTCCTATTATTCAAACATTAATTAATATCGTTCATAGAGTCCAATTCGCAAATGCTATCTAGCTCTGTTTTTTTTCCCTATTATGCAATTGATATCGTTCGTATAGTCCAATTCGCAAATGCTATACCCTTTTTTCTCCACCCTTCATACGATCCAATTCGCAAATGCTATATAGCTCTGTGTTTTCTCTATTATTCAATTAATATCGTTCGTATAGCCCAATTCGCAACTGCTATACCCGTTTTTTTCTCCACCTTCATACGATCCAATTCGAAAATGCTATCTAGCGACACATTCCTAACAAACTAGTATTGACTAAAGGCAATTGTCCAAAAAATCAGAAACCAGTCTGATAGCACATACTTCAAAGAAATAGAAAACTGGATAATGCATGGGTGATAGACAGCTTTTTCTACAAAATCATTTCTAAATACGCAATTTGATAATTTCTAGTTTCTGGTGAAAAAAAAAGAAAACATGTTATGATGAAAGTGTCTCAAAAACCAGTCTGGTTGCGTTATATAATCACAATTATACTCTCAAAATGTGTTTGATCACTATATAGGTATATAATATAAAAGGTTCGGTCGCTTTTTACAATGTGAACGTCAAACTGCACTGTATATTCATGCCTCAAGCTTGTGTAATTCCATGTGTGTTTCGGACTGTGTATTAAGATACTACCGGAGATTAGCCTAATTCTCGTAGCATCCCCATTCTGTCGTGGTATGGTTCACATTTTCAACACCTGGCGTCCGGACTATCATATAACCTACCGAGCATACAACTAGCTCAAATCAGTATCAATAAATAAATGAAACCCAAAACGAACAAAAATTAAAATAAATATTAGAGTCAAACTCAAAACGAACATAAATTAATGTGAGTTGGGTTCAAACCCCCTGTGCTTTCTAAAGCCAGAATAAAATTTTTACTTTGCTGAAAACAAATTCAAATGAGTTTACTGAAAAAAAATGTGCATTGTCAATTTAATATACATATGCTAATATTTATTCCCTAAAATCTTAATTAATTTTGATTTCTTAAAGTTACAAAAGTGAAAAAATTTCAAAGAATTGTTTTCAGTAAAGCGCCGATGACGCAGTAGGTTTTAGGCTTCTGCAGTTATACGATACCCAAACTCTTGTTTGTAGTTATTTTTATTCGATTCAAACTTGATTTGCATATTCAATTTAAGTTTCACTCGTTTTAAGATTTATTTATTCATTTACATTAATATATATTGTATGTTTGTTTGCATTGATTGTTTATTTAATTTCTGTTCGTTTTAAGTTTCATTTATACTTTAATTGCAAAATATTTTTTTTTCGTTTTAATCTTGATTTTCATATTCAATCCAAGTATTACTCGCTTTAAGATCTATTTATTCATTATATTTTTACTTGTTGTATGTTTTTCGCTATGATTGTTTATTTAATTTCTGTTCGTTTTGGGTTTCATTTATTCTTTAATAGTAATTTCTGGTCGTTTTGAGTTTGAATTTTAACATGTATTTGTATCTCCTGAGCTTAAGTTTAAAATGGCCTTTAATTTTCTTCGAAAAACTTATTTTTCGGAAAGTTTTTCTTATGAATTAAAAGATAAGACCGATAATATGTTGGTTGATTTTGAAAATAGCACGCATATTAGCTCTTGAATGGACTACAGCAACTGGGACGAGTCCATTTACCCGGAGCTAGTGAAGCACAAGGCCCCAAATAAGCTTCTATTTTTGAAATCCGAGACGGGGAGCGACTTAATATCCAACGGTGTGCTGAAGATGTGCAACAGATTCGAAGATGTACAGTGTGCAATCTTACAATGAGGATATCAAACAAGTTGGCAAGGAGGTACCTTCAGACTATCTGAAGGAAAATTTCAATATGAGTGTTTATAGGAACTGTGTAGAAATTGATTTAGTTCCAAGAGCAAAGGTCCAGGCCATTCGCTCTTTAAAATATAAAAACTACGCAGTTTGAGTAAAGAAATTTGTTCGCACAAGGCGGACTCGTTTTAAAAGTGCTTCATATCATACTATGAATTTACCATCAAGAAAAGTGCACTAGCCCGTTCTCCGGCCCACCGCGGCATTTTTCAGCTGCTGTTCTAGCCGCTGCGACCTCTGGAGGAGTCCAGTGATGTCCAGCCCTCAAGTGGGAGTACTTTTTTTTTAGGGTTTTTAAGTGTAAATTCGTTTCAAGTGTTTTAAGTTTAAATATATGTTCAAGTGTTTTTAAGCATAAATGAACGTTCAAGTGATTATTTTATGTTGTTTTTAAAAAATACTTGTTTATTTTTTCATGTATTACAGAAACAATGTATTCTATTTTTTAGTATTTATTCTACAGGTTGAGTTTTAATTTGTTAGTTTTAATTTGTAACATATATCAAATAAAACTACATTCAAATCATTTCTTTGCAGGCCATCAATGTCTGGCAAAACGAGATTTTTAACAAAAATAATTCAAAATCGTAATCAAATGTCTTTAGGAAATCCAAAAATATCTATAATTGCTAAAGTGTTTGGCAAGAGTCCTATGATAAAATAATGACTATTGCACCAGACATAAAATCCATACTGGGACTTCACGTGTTTAATATTACTGAATCAAATTCGTGGTTGATTATTGATGATTTAACCAAATCCATTGAAGAATGGTTTCAAGAGATGTTACAGTTATTCACGGTCTGATCTCATCACAAGTAAATTTCTGTAACTGATGTTCTGCAGAATCTCTTTCATCAGAGCAAATGCATGAGAACACTTGCTTTGAAATACACTTACCATATAATTTATAGGGTTGCTCGTGATTCAAGTTCTCTTATAACTTTAAACAACCAAATACATCCCAGCGTACCGAAATTTTTACTTTCGGCATAAAAATCAAGCTACTAATAAACCTGATGGATACATCTTATTGTATCTCAATCAAAAGACGCCCGAAAAGCTATGCAAAGTCACAGATATTTTTGATAATGGAATTACCGTTTATATGCCCGTGAAAAGTAAAAAAGGTCATTAATTACAATCATGACCCTGGAGAAACTACATGAAAACAGACTTTTCTTTTCCGTCCTAGGTAATTCAAAATCGTAGCTTAGGAAACCTATACTCAAACATGGCATTAAAATTGAATTAATTCCTCTCCTATCTGGGCTTTGTTTTAATTTAACTGAATACAGTGTTCAACTGTCAGAAGGTTTTAGGCAACAGAAAAAGTAGCATCATCCACATGCACGTTTCCTAGCTTGCAAAAAGAAAGGAAAAGATTTTAGAAGAAAACGGCTTGTTCAAACGGGTGGTAGTTTCTTTTCATTTTTACTGCCGATAATCTAGAAATGGCTAAACCTTACAAATTTAAGCCAATTGAACTTGCTCTTTCATCAAAAGAGCACTCTGAAGATAATCCCTATTTATTTATTAACAGAAACAATTGCTGACTATAAAAATTAATTTTTCTTCAAAATGCCCTTCGACGAGAAGACAAGCATAAACTCAACCGCAAAAACCGCTCAAAGTAAATGTCATTAATCAAGCTCAAACTTCCAAGAATTCTGAAACTTTGAAAACGCCAAACAAGATGAAGATTCATCGACAGTTCCATCAAGTGTTGCAGACGTAATGCCTCATTCGTAGTGAGCAAAGTAAAATGCTCTTGACTTATCTCACTGAAAATTAACATGTACAAATTGACGAGAAAAAGATTGAAGTTCTAATCCAGGGCAAGCCCAACAATTTAACTGATTTGGTATCGAATTTCATTGCAAATGTTACAAGACTTGAATCATTCGATATTAATTTGCATAAATTTTTAAAGTCATCAAATTTTCCAAAAAGTCTTATTGGGGAAAAATATGTTTTAAAACAATTAAGGGAATTTGGATGAATACAAAAGAAACATCGGTTCGGATAGCACACCAAGCTGGTAGGATTTAAAGGATGTTAAACGAAAGTGTTTTTCCACCGCATTTAATAAGCAAAAGGGTAGCAGACGCTTCACACCGCGTTTACATTCTAGAAGGATCAAGTTTTGAAACGAGTTTACGAGAATATTGGTGAAGTGGGAAGTTTAAGTTCCCCCATCTCACATTCTAAAGTTTCTGGAATTGAAAAGAAGCTAGCAAAAGAGTATTTACAAAAGAAGCCTAGTTACACTCTCCATCGAAATCATAGAATTCACTGTAATCATTATTGAAAAAAACAAAGCTTTTTTCCCCTTGCATATCTTACAAGCAGATCTTTTGACTCTAGACGAGATTCAAACAAGTCATAATACACTGCGCCTGTATATTTTACTTGCAATAAGTTTGTTTTGTCACAATGCATATGCCGTTCCCTTGCGTTCAAAGACAGGCGATGAAGTTGCTAGAGCCCTTGAATCTATCTTCGAACAAGATTCTTATAGAAAAATTTCAACGTATTGGGAAGTTATATTGTTAATACACATATAAAGGAGATTTAATTGAAAAATAAAACAATACTCTATCACAATTATAGCCCGATAAGGGGCGCGTTGGCTGATCGATGGATAATAACCACTCAACTTTTAAATTAAAGATATTGTATACTACTGAACAATACAGTTGCTTTTATTCAAGATTTAGATAAAATCATGTTAATTTATAATTAAAGTTCTCATCAATCTCTGTCCAATGATAGTCCTCTTGAAATTCATCACGGTAACAATACACTTGACGTTTTTCTTGAACAATATTCCAGTGAAAAGGCTTTGAAAAAAATTAATGTTGGTGATACAGTTCAAATCGATCAAATAAGTAATATTTTTGAAAAGGAGCCTAGACCTGTAACGTATCCTCTATGTGATATGAAAGATGACGATATTCTTGGCGGTTTTTATGATTATGAATTGTAAAAAGTTTGAAATAATGGAATGTATCAAATTGAAAAAGTATTAAAGACTCGAACTTGCAAGGGCAAAAGACATTTGCTCGTTCTCTGTCTAGGATACAACTTTGATTTTGATACTTGGATTACCACTGAAGACGTTCAGATTATCTAATGATTTTTATGTGACATTCATCTCCAATGTTTCTTACACCCTCTAACTCGATTTAAGTAAAGCAAGCGATTTTCGAGAAAAACTCTTTTCAGCCATCAAATTTGGGGGAAGTTGTGATGAAGTTGTTCTTATTGATTGTATTCTTAAAATACTTATGATATCCTGAGAAAGGATGTACGTATGATATAAATGTAAGACCAAACGATTGTCCAGTGTATGGCTAGGAAGATGAATAGATACAATTACTTAACTCTGATATTTACCCGCATCTCACCTTAAAATTCAAGGAATATGGTATTGTGACTGATTTGTGTCGTGCCATCAATAGAAAAATCTTTGCTCGTAGATATGGTGCATTCACAGTCAACTATTCAATGGAACAGAGGAGAATTTATCTTAGTTCTCCCATTGAGAATGAAATGATTCATCTCAATGATAATCTGAGAGACGCTATAGATACTATTGAATTCCGCTCTAATATTTATCCTATAATAAATCCTACAGGGCTTTAAAGGAGTTTACAATGCGATCCCTAGATCGAAATTCTCAATTACTCGAAAATGTTATAACTGAAGAAATGTTTGCGAAAACTCATGGTATCATTGTATTGAATTTTGTTCGGTACTCAAGATATGAGTATTGTCTAGAGAGTAATGTGCGTTTAGACTGTACCTTTGCCGAGCCATTTGAAGAAATTAATGCATTAATGTAGCTAAATCAATTTGAAACCTATTTGGATATTACCCCCGATAGCTCTTTTTATTAGATATAGCACCATAATCACGAATCAAATAATCAATGTAATCAGTATGGATACATATCCCTAATTGTCAAATATAAATCCTATTGTATATTGTCGGGATTAATGAGGCATATTCAACATGTTAACAATACCATTATTATTGTTAATAGCACCCCATCGAGTTTAAAGACAGGTCATTATTTATGCATCTTTCAAACAAGAAAGAATATAGAAATTTTTAATTCTCTCGACCTACCGTATACATTCTACACACCTCATATTAAAAAAATTTTCTTGAGCAGAGTGGAAAATCAATTATTCAATATGGGAAACAGTTACAGGTTTTCTTAACATAAATCTGTGGTTTTCATCCATTTTTATATTTTATTTTCCATTGTTGCGGACATACTTACAGTCATTCCTCAAGATTTATGTCGACAATCCTCTATTGAACGACTTTCTAGTTAAAAAATACTCTTTCCTACCTCTAGAATATCAATTTCGGTGCTCTAAGATTCAAGTGCTTTAAAAATGTATGTAAATTTGTTTATTGATAAAGTTTGTGTATATACAAAACACTGTGTCCTTTTATGACGTAGATAATTTTGGAGACCACACTGCCTCTCTGAATTAAAAAAATAAGAAAACTTAGAAAAGTTAAAGTTCCGGTCAAGCTCGCCAAGTAAAAATTGGTTTGATCATTTCTTTAACTGACCGGATCTTTAGTGTTTGCTCTCCAAAATTTGTTGAGGAGGAGTTGTTTTTTCTAAGAAAAATACTAATAAGCAACATGTATCCATAGTGATTAATTAACCAGAATTTTTCAAAAAAGAAGAAAAAATTCTTTAGAGATTTCCAAGGAAGTCTTGGAGACAACTCAAAAGAAGGGTATTTTTGTTCCTAATCATATGTACCCGGAATAAGTGAAAAACTTAAAAGAATTTTACAAAGTAATGGTCTAAGGGTAGATTTAAAGAGTAATAATACTTTGGGGTAGTTTTATGAATTCTCGGAAAGATCTAACTTCATTGGGGCAACAAAGTGGGGCTTATCAGATCCCATGTACTTGCAGAAGCTCATATACGGGACGTACTAACTAGAATTAAAGATTCCATTTCTTCGGATTTAAAGCAAGATTCTAAGTCTGAAGATTTTACTTCAGCCCTTTCAGAACATATTTTCAATTTTCCAGACCCTCTTTATTTTTTTCGAGATTGTCTTTTTGATTTCTAGGGATTGGGGTCTAAAGCAAAATTTTCGTGAAATTCATGAAGCAAAGAAAATCTTATTCAAGAATATTGCTTTGAATCGAGACACGGGTGAATTTGGGCTGAACTCTTTCTATAATAGTTTATTAAAGTCTGATAGAGTAAAAATCAATTCGCCCAATGTAGTTGACGTCTGTCCAAATCTTATATCATCGAACGCTAATGAATCGAATCCAAGAATGTCAAAGAGGCTAGCTTCTGCTTTTGCTTGAAACGAATTAGAATATTTAACAATAGGTAGTTTTATTTGATTTCGTATATAAACTTTTTGTTTAAATTGTTTTAGTTTAGTTTTACTACTGATTACGGTCACTGTATGTGTGACCGAAATATCTGGTATTGTTGTGAATTTATATGTACTGTCTATTAAAAAGGATTTTACCCCTATTTTGAACTTTTATTTTATCGTCATGGACAGGCAGTGTTATAAATGTCTTAGAAGTTGATAAAGCCTGAGCTGGTTATAAATGTTATATGCCCCCACACAAATTTGGGTTCTAGAAAGGAATAGGGTGCGCTCATGCACTGACGGCACTGCAGTCAGTTTTGATTAATGCTTATAATTCTGGAGAAACGCTTGTTCTAGGGAGCCATTTTCTGGGAGTCAGTCGTGCTTTTGATTCGATAAAATTGAAAGGGCTAGTGCTCTTTTTAATAGTCGAAAGGGATTGAAGGGCAACTAACCCCCCTCTCTCGCCCACCATTTCCCCAAACACATGCAATCAAAATTTGAAATATCCTTTTTGTTCAACGTAGTTGAAAATTCTGGAAATCATGACACCCCCCCCCCTCGACAGCCCTTAGGGTAAGGGTTCTAAGTTATGCCCTGGGGCATATAAGGTTTTTATAGAAAGTGGTGTTATAGAAACTTCAAAAAGGGCTCATTCGACTGGAAATTGAAAGGGCTAATGCCCTTTATAATAGCCGAAAGTGATTGAAGGACAACTAACCCGCTTCTCATGCCCACCATTTCCCCAAACACATTTTAATAGTCGAAAGTGATTGGATGGTAACTAACCCCCTCTCACGCCCACTATTTCTCCAACACTTTCAATCAAAATTTTGAGATAGCCATTCTGTTGAACGTAGCTGAATGTTCTGGAAATTAGGTCTTTGAAGATATCCTCACTGAATTGTATAGACACGGGGTCAGTGTTTGTATTATACGAGCTTAGTATGATATGCATAAAAATTTAACGGTCATTTTTCATCTGCCTGATGGAACAATTGCACAGGTAACCATACCTGCTTGTTGCGGAGTAAGGCAAGGTGCCCGTACATCCCCAATCAGAGGCAACGCTGTAGCGTTGCCTATATTAAAGGCCATACGGCTCTAATGTTTTATTATTCTTTATTTATTTTTTTTCCCCAGAGGCACTTCATACGGAAGGGGTTGTCGTAGAAAGTTAAAAGGGGCCCATTCGATTGGAAATCGAGAGTTCTAGTGCCCTTTTTAGTAGTTGAAAATTATTGGAGGGCAAACTAGCCCCCCCCCCCCCCCACGCCCAACATTCCCCCAAACACATCCAATCAAAATTTTGAAATAGCCATTTGTTCAGCGTAGTTGATTTCCAGATAGAAAATATATTCTTAGGAGGACACTCCCCCACAACCCTCAGGGCATGAGTTTTAAGTTATACCCTGGGGACATGTAAGGTTTTTACAGAAGGCGTTGTCGTAGAAACTTCAAAACAGGCTCATTCGAAATTCAAATGGCTATTGCCCTTTTTAATAGTCGAAAGTGATTGGAGGGCAACTAGCCCCCCCCCCCCCGTCCATCATTCCCCCAAACACATCCAATCAAAATTTTGAGATAGCCATTTTGTTAAGCATAGTTGATTTTCAGATAGAAAATATATTTTTGAGGAGGACACTCCCCCACAACCCTCAAGGCAAGGGTTTTAAGTTATACCCTGGGGGCATATAAGGTTTTTATAGAAGGCAGTGTCGTAGAAATTTCAAAATAGGCTCATTCAATTGGAAATTCAAAGGGCTAGTCCTTTTTAATAGTCGAAAGTGATTTGAGGGCAACTAACCTCCCTCTCACGCCCCACCTTTTCCCCAAACACATCCAATCAAAATTTTGAGACAGCCATTTTATTAAACGTAGTTTTAAGTTCTAGAAATTAGGTCTTTGAGGATGACAAATCCCCCACAACCCTCAGAGCAAGGGTTGTAAGTTATGCCCTGGGGACATATAAGGTTTTGTATAGACAACATTGTCGTATAAACTTCAGAGAGGGCTCATTTTATTGTAAATTGAAAGTTCTAGTTCACTTTTTAAGCGTCAAAGGATATTGGAGGCTAACCAGCTTCCCCCCCCTAAACCCTATTTTCCCAAATGCATCCAATAAAAATTTTAAGATAGCTATTTTGTTAAAAATAGTTCAAAGACTATATAACAAAAATTCCAGTGTTGACACAACCCACCAGGGAACGGGGGCAGGCGTTATAAGTTATTCCCTGGGGGCATATATGGGGTCTTATGGAAGGGATGCTCGTATTAACATTAAAGAGGTATCATTTGATTTGAAATTGAAAGTTGTAGTTCACTTTTTAAGATTCAAAAGAGATTTGAGGGCACCTAGCCCCCCCCCCCCCCTACGCCCTTTTTTCTCAAACCCATCCGATAAGAACTTTGAGATATTCTTTTTTTTTAAATAGTTCAAATACCATATACCGAAAACTCAAAGGTCAACACAGCCCCCCAGGGCCCGAGGGCAGGTGTTGTAAGTTATGCCCTTGGGGAATATATGGTTCTTATTGAAGGGATGCTCGTAAAAAACTCAGAGATGGCTCATTTGATTGGAAATTGAAAGTTCTAGTTAAGATTTTTCGAGTCAAAAGATATTGTAGGGCAACTAGCCCCCCACGCCCGTTTTCCCCAAATGCATCCAATAAAAATTTTGAGATAGGCAAATTTCTCAAAAGTCAGATAACTAAAAACTCAGGTGTCGTCACAACCCCCCAGGGCCCGGGGGAAGGCGTTGTAATTTATGCCCTGGGGCATATATTGTTCGTTTGAAAGGGATGCTCGTATAAACTTCAGAGAGGGCTCATTTTATTAGATATTGAAACCCAAAAGAGTCAAAAGTGATTAGAGGGCAAATGACCCCCCCAAGCCCTTTCCCCCCAAATACATCTGATAAAAAATTTGAGGTAGCCATTTTGTTAAAAATAGTTTCAAAGATCATATAACAAAACTCCTTTGCGTATGGTCATTTCGTTAAAAATAATTAAAAAAAATCAGACAAGGAAAACTCCTGTGTCGACACCCCCCCCCCCCCAGGGAGGGAGGGGGCAGTTGTTGTAAGTATTGCTCTGGGGGCATATATGGTTCTTATGGAAGGTATACTCGTATAAACTTCAGAGAGGGTTCATTTGAATGGAAATTAAAAGTTTTAGTACCTTTTCTCAGAGTGAAAAAGATCGGAGGGCAACTAGCCCCTCCCGCCCTCCCCCCCCTTTGGGCGTATCGGATGGATAACCCATCCGATAAAAATCTCAGGTGACTATTTTCTTAAAAATAGTTCAACCATCAGATACTGAAACTCCAGGGTCGACACAACCTCCCAAGGCCAAGGGACAGGCGTTGTAAAATATACTCTGGGGATTTATATGGTTTTTTATAGAAGGGGTACTCGTATAAAACTTCAGAGAGGGCTCATTTGATTGAAAATAGAAAGTTCTAGTTCACTTTTAAAGAGGCAAAAGAGACTGAAGCTTAATCTAGTTTCCCCCCCCCCCCCGCCCTTTTTCCCCAAACCCATCCAATAAAAATTTTGAGATAGCAATTTTGTTAAAAATAGTTCAAACGTCAGATAATAAAAACTCTTAGGCTGACACAAACCCATTTTTTTCACTTTGATATTGTTACTTTGATATCAGTTTTGATACTTTGATGAATATTTGATTTTTTTTTAAAGTTTGATTTTGAAACAAGGAATTTTTAAAAACTTGAAATTTTTGCAATCAAAACGAACAAAAATTAATTAAAAAAAAACTTTCCGAAAAAATCAATTTTCAAAGAAAAGTAATGGCCATTTTAAACTTAAGCTCAGCAAATACAAATACCTTTTAAAACTCAAACTCAAAAACGACCAGTAATTACTATTAAAGAATAAATGAAACCCAAAACGAACAGAAATTAAATAAACAATCATAGCAAAAACATACAACAAGTAATGATATAAATGAATAAATATATCTTAAAGCGAGTAATGCTTAGATTGAATATGAAAATCAAGCTTAGGACGAAAAAAATATTTTCCTATTGAAGTACAAATGAAACTTAAAACGAACAGAAATTAAATAAACAGTCAATGCAAACAAACATACAATAGATATTAATGTAAATTAATAAATAAATCTTAAAAACGAGTGAAACTCAAATTGAATATGCAAATTAAGCTTGAAACAATCAAAGACCACCACAAACAAGAGTTTGGGTATGACCTCCTTCTCTCACTGTAAAAGTCTAAAACCTACTGCGTCATTGGCGCTTTACTGAAAAACTATATGCGTCTTGAACAGTCTTGGAAAGTATTATCAACATTAAATTGAATATTTGATGTATAATGATAATAATTTTTGAAAGATCCATCAGTTCAAGAATTCATTTCGCTGTAATTGTATTTTTATTTTCAATGCTGTAAGAACTGGAAAAGAAAGTATTTGTAATATAATCCATTTTCAGTTAAGTGCCAATGACGCAGTAGGCTTTTGGTTTTTATTTACAGATAGGAAAGCAGGCAGTATCCAATCATTTGTTTGTAGGGAAACTATATTCGTCTTTAACAACTTTAAAAAGAGCTAATAAATTAAACTGAATATTTGATGTATAATGATATTAATTGCCGAAAGCGCATCAGTTCAAAATGTTACTATAATTTTAATGTTTATTTTCAGAGATAAGTACAAAAGAAAAAATTTGTCACAAAATTGGTTTTCAGTAAAGCGCCAATGACGCAGTAGGTTTCATTCTTTTACAGTGAGAGAAGGAGGTCATACTCAAACTCTTGTTTTTGGTGATTTTTGATTGTTTTAAACTTAATTTGCATATTCAATTTAAGTTTCACTGGTATTAAGATTTATTTATTAATTTACATTAATATCTATTGTATGTTTGTTTGCATTGATTGTTTACTTAATTTCTGTTCATTTTAAGTTTCATTTGTACTTCAATATGAAATTTTTTTTTTCGTCTTAAGCTTGATGTTCATATTCAATCTAAGCATTACTCGCTTTTAAGATCTATTTATTCATTTATATCATTACTTGTTGTATGGTTTTGCTATGATTGTTTATCAAATTTCTGTTCGTTTTGGTTTCATTTATTCTTTAATAGCAATTTCTGGTCGTTTTGAGTTTGAATTTAAAAGGTGTTTGTATTTGCTGAGCTTAAGTTTAAAATGGCCTTTACTTTTCTTTGAAAAACTGATTTTTTTCGGAAAGTTTTTTTTAATTAATTGCGTTTAACAACTGTATTTTTGACAAACAATCTCAAGCAGTTTTTTCTTGTATTATAGAAGGGATAGATGTGTCTCTTATTGCTAATGCAGACGATGTCCTCACCCACAGTCAAACGGTACTGGAGTTTGAGAAAAAGTTTTTCTATTTTAAGTCGAAAGTATTCAAAAACAAATATATAACACTGCAAAGTCAGAAGTGATACTATTCAACTGTGACCCCTTTCTCAAAAGATTTTATGTTCATCTAGATGGGGTATTGGTTCCTCCTAAATTGGAAAAGAATTATCTTGGCCTCCCAATCGGTTTATTATTATGTTTGTGTCCTTGTTCCATAAGTTCTATCTTTGTTTTGTTCGTGTTTGTCTATGTGCTTGTTACATTGGCTTAATCTGTCATTTTCTGGTATGATAATATGATAAGATATTTATTTCAAAAAGATCACTATCACAAGCCCACAAAGGGCCGAATTCGGACTTCGGAGTCGACAATATAAATGGTTGCACTAAAACTGGCAAAAATGAAACAATAACAACGAAATAGAAAAATCATAATGAACAATCATTTAACAGTCAATAATTAAAACTGTAAAAAGTCAATTAAAAAGTTAAAAAGATAAAAACTGGTCAAACTAAACTTACACAAATACGAATCGGAAAAAGAATTAGAACGGACATAAAAAAAGGAAGGGGGGGGGGAATAAGCGAATATACACAGAAAAAAAAAAAGAGCGAGACATAATGCATATAAATTAAAAGGGACACTAAGAAAGTGTCAATAATCCAACTACAGTAAGTTAATAAAAGAGTTAAAAAATAAAAAACTGGTCAAGAAGGGGGGGGGGACAAAAAAAGGGAAAAAAAGAAACTATTGGGACATTTTATTCATTTTTCCTGTAATAAAGGGGACAAAAGTTCTCTCGTATCTCGAAGTAACGCAGTGAATGGGGGACAAAACAGGGATGGGATCAGAAAAAGCTCGAGGCGGCCGTAATCTGGATGGGGAGTGACGTTTGGGGAAAATACTTGCCGTCCGAGGGTTTGTTATGTCATGGTCATTTTTTGCAAAACGGAGGCACAATTATTTCTTCGTCTCTCGAGGGTCTCTAGGTTTGAAATATTTAACAAATGCAAATATGGTATCATGCCCTCTTTAAAAATAATTCTTAGAGCTCTCTTTGGACATTTTCAATTTTTTGTGTTGCTTCATTAGAGAGGCCAGGGTGCCACACAGGACAAGCGTACTCTAATTGGGACGCACAAAAGAAATGTATACTTGTAGTAAATGTGATTGGGGGCAACTGAATTTATTTAAAAATTTAAGGAGGGAAAGCGAGGAGTTTGCTTGTCGTAGGATATTATTTATATGGGCATCCCATTTCAAATTAGAAGAGATTGTAAGACCAAGGAGTTTAAGAGATGTGACAGAGGTTTCAGGAGGAATAGGAGCAAGAAAAAGGGGAGGGATTTAAGGAAACTTACTGAGACTATTGCGGATTTAGAAGGGTTAACTGTCATGTCAAGGGAAGAGGCCTCACAGGCAATATCTTGGAATATGCCCATTGGGTTGCTAAAGATGTTTTTATGACATGTCTCTAAAACTGTCAAGTCATCGAAAAATTTCCATGTATTGTCATAAAGGTTGAAAGGCTGTTAATCATAAGAGAAAAAAGGAGAGGGCCTAGAATAGTCCCCTGAGGAATGCCATTAAATATGGGGAGATGATCTGAGAAACAATTTAGATATTTAACTGCTTGAGATCTATTAGAAAGAAAGAGGCAACGAGCTTAACAAGGAAAGTTTCAATGTGGAATTCATTTATAAGTTTATCTATGAGTAAATTGTGGTTAATCAAATCAAAAGCTTTTTGAAGATCAATAGAAATTAGATTAAGCCAAGTGTTAGGTTTTTCAAGTAATTTACCCATGGTATCAACAAGATGGATCAGGTAATGAGAGGTTGACGTGGATTTGAGATTACCAAACTGTCTAAGATCAATGAGGGGGAGGACTTTCATCTTAAGCCAGTCTGCGAGAAAACTTTCATACAATTTGAAAAAATCGAGGTGAGGGTATTAGGACGAATGCCATCAAAGCCAGGCTTCCCATTTTTCTTTTTGACTGGGGTAATAAAGCCTTGTTTCCAATATTGAGGGAACTGTCCAGATTCGGTAATTTCATTGAACAGGGTGGATAGGGTTTTGAGAGGTAATCACTGAAAGCTTTAATCAGAGGAACAGGAATATCTAAAGGGCAAATGCTTGATCGTTTTATTTTTTCAATTTTTTTTTGCAACATCAAGTGGAGAAATATGTGGGAGTGAAAAAGGAACAGGAATATCTGGAAATTCGTAAGATAGTGGTGGAAGACTCTGGACAATAGAAGCCAGAAACTTATTGAGGTTATTAGCTGTGGTCTTTGGGGGTTCATTTTATTAAAATTTAGTTGTTCTTGACTCTTGCCGGTAAGCATTTTTTTAATTTCAGAGTACCAGTTCTTTGGTTTGTCATGGCAAAAGTATTTAATTTAATTTTATAATAGGCTCGGGCAGCTTTTCTAATTTGACTTTTTAATTCCTTTCTAACTTATTTGCTTCAGCTAAATTACCCCTCTTAAATAAGCTTATTTTCGTGCGGATTATATATTTTTATGTGATTATTTATGTAAGGTTTATCACTGGAGCACTTTCTGATTTTTTTTTCTGGGAAACATAATAATAAGCTTGTACGATTGTTCTATGAGTTTTAATTTCGTTTTATTTGTCATTATCTGTCTTTTTCTTTTGCTTTTGTTTTTTCTTTTCTTCTTCTCTTTTTTATACTCCGTTCGTCATAGTATTTCAACGGGTTATAAATAAATTAAATTTAATTCTGTTCAATTCAATTTATGGGGATGATTTGACCGAAAATGTGTATAAATATATAAACACTCAGAAAAAACATGCAAATGTTATAACCAGTAGGGTTTTCTTCTACAATGTAAGAAGATAAGAATTGTGCAACCTTCACTAAAATTCAATTTACATTATGGCACTTTCAAGGAAGAAAAGCTTGAACGAAGCTTACTTTGAATCATATTATTAAAGATAAAAGTAAGAAAAGAGCTTTAATTGTGAGATATAAACTTTCCCTGGAAAATCTTATATAAAAACCGTTAGTGTAAGTGGCTTTTGTTTTATTCAGAAAACAGGAAAAATCACTTCATTCATGACTTTCGCCAGAGGAAGATTACTAAAAAAAAAGTTTTCGAAAATATCAACAAATGATGCGGTAATATTTTCGTCAATTCTTGGACTAGGTATTGTTAATTTTTCATCAAGAACTTCAACGATACAAGAACAATCAGTGCTTGAAAAGGGTCCGAAATTTTGTTTTAAACCTGATAAAGTCCCCGTTGAAGACCTTATCTCTTCAACAGAAACATATTTGCATTAAAACGCTATTCTAATAAAAGATGTTAGCTTAGTAAGAGCTTCTACCGTGAAAACCCTTTCTAATTTTGTATTGAAACCGGAATTTCCTACTAGGACCATTAAAGACAAAGAATTCTAAGAAACTTGAAAAAGGATGGTTCCATTACCATTACAAAAGCAGATAAGAGTAACAATTTAGTTGTCATGACTACTGAGGACTACGAGTAAAAATTAAGAAGTCTACTAAATGATTAAAAAAACATACAGAGGCTATCGTATAATCCAACAGACTCTTTTATCAATACGTTTCAGAACGAATTAAAGTGTGTTTAAAGGATGAAGGAAAAATTACACCTCAACTCTGTTTAAAATGCCTGCCACGCAGTTTCCTGTGCCCTAAACTATATAGACTTCCCAAAACTCATAAGCCTAACCTACCATTACGACCAATTTTGTCAAGTACAAGGTCATTAACAAGTGTTTTTGAACAAGTGGTTAGTGTTAATCTGTGGACAAATTTTGTACATTAATAATTCTTCGAATTTGGTTGAAAAACTGAAACAAAATAGAAATTTCTTTAAGTTCTTTGCTTTCATGCTTCGACATTATATCAATGTAAACAAACATTGATTTAAAGCAGCCGAAACTCTTCTAGAAAGAAAGCTGTTAAGAAATTTGGACTTGATTAGTGGCAAAACAGATTCGGAAGTTTCTGTAATTATATGTTTAGTAAGGTTGTGCAATAAGTTTTGCTGAACTCTATCAATGATAATTTATTAAAATCTGACAGAGTAAAGTTCAATTCACCCAAAATATTTGACCTCTGTCCAAATGCTATATCATTGAAAGGTAATGGACCGAACCCAAGAAGATGAAAGAGGCTAGCTTCCGCCTTTGCTTTGCTTTGCAAAGAGTTAGAGAATTAAAAAATATGTAGTTTGGTTTGCTTTCATATATTTGATTTTTTTTCGATTGTTTTAGTTTTGTTTTACTACTGATGACGATCATTGTATGTGTGACCGAAATATCTGGTATTTTTCGTCAGTTTCTATACACTGTCTATTAAAAAGGATTTAATCCATATTTTAATCTTTTATTTTATAGTCAAGGAAAGACAGTGTGGTCTTCGAAATTATCTACGTCATATTCATGGGAACAAAATGTGCATAAATATATTAACACTCAGAAAAAACATGTAAATGTTATTAAATGAGCTCATTTAATTCCAATTAAATGAGCCCTTTTTCAAGTTTCTACGACAAAGATTTCAATAAAAACCTTATTTGCCCCCACGGCATAACTTATAACCCTTGCCCTGAAGACTTCGGGGGGATTGTCCTGCTCAAAGGTATAATTTCCTGAACTTTAAATTACGTGGAACAAAATGGTTATCTAAAAATTTTGATTGGATATGTTTTGGGGAAATGGTGGGTGTGGAAGGGGTGTTAGTTGAC
Source organism: Artemia sinica (assembly GCA_027921565.1). Classification (NCBI taxonomy): domain Eukaryota; kingdom Metazoa; phylum Arthropoda; class Branchiopoda; order Anostraca; family Artemiidae; genus Artemia; species Artemia sinica. Next base: position 35,334,653 of record CM051273.1, on the reverse strand, counting down.
TTCCAATCACTTTCGACTATTAAAAAGGGTACAAGCCATTTCAATTTCCAATCGAATGAGCTCTTTTTGATGTTTCTGCGACGACGTGTTGTATAAAAACCTTATATGCCCCCTGGATGTAACTTACAACCCTTGCCCTGAGGGCTGCGGGGGAGTGTCCTCCTCAAAAACATTATTTCTAGTTGGAAATCCACAACACTGAACAAAATTGCTATCTAAAAATTTTTTGATTGGATGTATTTGGGAAAAGGTGGGCGAGAGGAGAAGGGTCGTTGGTTTCAAATCACTTTCGACTATTAAAAAAGGGCACTAGACCTTTGAATTTCAAATCGAATTAGCCCAATTTCAAGTTTCTACAACAATGATTTCAATAAAAACTTATATACTTTCGACTATAAAAAGGGCACTAGCCATTTCAATTTCTAAGCGAATGAGCCCTTTTTTGAAGTTTCTACGACAACGCGTTCTATAATAACTTTATATGCCTCCAGGGCATAACTTAAAACCCTTGCCCTGAGGGCTGTGAGGGGGTTATCATCCTCAAATACTTAATTTACAGGATTTAAAACTACGCTGAAAAAATTTATATCTCAAAAGTTTGATTGGATGTATTTTGGAGAATGATGGGCTTGGGGGTGGGCTAGTTGCCCTCCTTTCACTTTCGACTATTAAAAAAGGGCACTACCCCTTTGAGTTTCCAATTGAATGAGCCTTTTTTGAAGTTTCTACGACAACTCCTTCTATAAAAACCTTATATGCCCCGGGGCATAACTTACAACTCTTGCCCTGAAGGCTGTTGGAGAGTGTCCTCCTCAAAAACATAATTTCTATTTGAAAATCAAATACGCTGAACAAAATGATTGGATACCTTTCGGAGATAATGGGCGTGGAAGAGGTGTTAGTGGCCTCCCAATCATTTTTGACTGTTTAAAAGGGCACAAGCCACTACAATTTCCAATTGAATGAGCCATTTTCGAAGTTTCTACGACAACTTCTTCAATACCAAGTGCCCTGCTCTAAAGGAAAAAAATAATAAATGATACATTGTGCCAACATCGTTCTTATATGCCCTCAGGGCATAACATATAACCCTTGCCCTGAAGGCTGTGGGGGACTGTCCTCCTCAAAAACATAGTTTATATCTGGAAATCAACTACGCTCAACAAAATGGCTTTAGTGCCCTTTTTAATAGTCAAAAGTGATTTGAGGGCAACTAGCCCAACTTTCTCGCCCACCTTATCCCCAAACAAATCCATTCAAAATTTTTAGATAGCCATTTTGTTCATTATTGTGGATTTCTAAAATATAAATTATGTTTGTGAGGAGGAAACTACCCCACAGCCCTCAGGGTAAGGGTTTGTAAGTTATGCCCTAGGGGCATATAAGGTTTATATAGAACGCGTCGTCGTAGAAGCTTCAAAAAGGGCTCATTCGATTGGAAATTGAAATGGCTAGTGCCTTTTTCAATAGTCGAAAGTGATTTGATGGCGAATAGCACACCTTCCACGCCCATCATTTCCCCAAACAAATCCAATCAAAATTTTTAGATTGCCATTTTGTTCCAAGCAATTTAAAGTTTAGAAGAATTATACTTTTGAACAGGAAACTCCCCCTACAGTCTTCAAGGCAAGGGTCATAAGTTATGCCCTGGGGGCATATAAGATTTTTATTGAAATCTTTGTTGAAGAAACTTGAAAAAGGCCTCATTGGATTGGAAATTCAAATGGCTAGTGCCCTTTTTAATAGTCAAAAATGATTTGAGGGCAACTAACCCCCTCCACGCCCACCTTTTCCCTGAACACATCCAATCAAAATTTTTAGAGAGCCACTTTATTCAACGTAGTTGAAAGTTTTGGAAATTGGATCTTTAGGGATGACAACCCATCCCCCCAACAACCCTCAGGGCAAGGGTTGTAAGTTAGTCCCTGGGAGCATGTAAGGTTTTTATAGAAAGCTATGTGTAGAAACATCAAAAAGGGCTCATTAAATTGACAAATGAAAGGGCTAACGCCCTTTTAATAGTCGAAAGTGATTTAAAGGCAACTAAACTCCCTCTCACGCCCACCATTTTCCCAAACACATCCAATAAAATTTTTTGATATCTATTTTGTTTAACGTAGACGAAAGTTCTGGAAATTAGGTCTTTTAGGATGCTAACCCATCAGAGCCCTCAGTGCAAGGGTTGTAAAGTTATGCCCTGGGGGCATATAAGGTTTATATTGAAAGTTGTTGTAGAATTTTCAAAAGTGGCTCATTTGATTGGAAATTGAAATTGCCCTTTTTAATAGTTGAAAGTGAGTCTAGAGTAATATACCCCCCTCTCACGCCAACCATATCCCTAAACACATTCAATTAAAGTTATTTTGTTCAAGGTAGTTGTAAATTTCTGGAAATTAAGTATTTAAGGATGAAAACCCCCCCCCAGAGTCCCCAGCGCAAAGGTTGTATGTTATACCCTGGGGGCAGACGGTTTTTTAATGATAGAGTTGTCGTAAAAACTTCAAAAGGGGGTCATTCAATTGGAAATTGAGACGGCTAGTGCCCTTTTCAGTAGTTGAAAGTGATTAGAGGGTAACTAACCCCCCCCCTCTCACGCCCACCATTCCCCCAAACACATCCAATAAAAAATTTTAGATATCCATTTTGTTTAACATAGTAGAAGTATCTGGAAATTAGGTCTTTGAGGATAACAACCCCCCAGCCCTCAGGGAGAGGGTTATAAGTTATCCCCTTGGGGTATATAAGGTTTCTATTGAAAGTGTTGTCGTATAAACTTCAAAAGTGCTCATTTGATTGAAAATTGAAAGAGCTAGTGGGTTTTTTAATAGTTTAAAGTGATTAAAGAAAGACTAACGCCCTCTAACGCTCACCCTTTTCCCAGACACATCCAATCCAAATTTTGACATAGCCATTTTGTTTAACGTAGTTGAAAGTTCTGGAAATTAGGTCTTAGAGAATGACGACCACCCTCACAGACCTTAGGGTAAGGGTTGTATTTTATGCCCTGGGGCATATAAGGTGTTTGTAAGAAGTGTTGTCGTAGAAACTCAAAAAGGGCTCATTCGATTGGAAATCAAAAGGCCTAGTGCCCTTTTTAATAATTGAAAGTGATTGGAAGGCTTGACATTTTTATTGTAAAGATCGATATGGGCATAATGTAATATTTTTGTTGTTGTTGTTGTTTAGACCAGGGCACCTCGTATCGAAGGAGTTGTCGTGGGAACTTCGAAAAGGGCGATTGAAAATTGAAAATAGAAAGGGCTGATGACCTTTTTAATAGACGAAAATGATTGGAGGGAAACTAATACCCCTCCCACGCCCAGCCTCTTATTTGAGTTTATGTTTAAAAACTAAATGTTGCCATTAGATTAAATCAAAATGCTCTGTGTTAATGCTAATTTTCAATAAGGCATCTCAGCAGTATCCCAAGAACAACTGAGGGTATTATGTTCAAACTTTTGGGGCTGATTCTTCCACCAAAATTTAACCATATCAAATTAGCGTAAGTGTATGCAAGCTATCAAGGAAAGTAAACAGATTTTTGCGAATGGTATAAAGTTTTCCATTTCAGGTCAACTACAGGAGGTATGAAACTAAATTAAACACTACTTTTTGTGTCCAGATTTTTAAGAGGGTGTATGTTGTTAAAAATGCAGCAGAATTTTTTTTTCCAGCATACAAATAGCAGGCCAAACTAGAAATTCTTAAAAAACGAAAAGATATAAAGTATTATTTTCTTTTTCCCTGAAAAGACTATGTCAATATAAAACGAATAGAAATTAACTAAAAATCTTTTTCCACAAAATAAGTTTTTCAAAGAAAAGTAAAGAACTCCATTAAACAAAAAATGAGCAAAAACAAAATTAAATAATCTACCAAGCGTGAGACTACCACAAATCAGCATCGATAAATAAATGACACACAAAACGAACAGAAATTACAATAAATAACCCAGTCAAACTCAAAACGAGCAAAAAATTAATATAAGTTGGGCTCAAAACCCCTATGCCTTTCCAAGGCCAGATCATAATTTGCACTTTACTGGAAAAATACAAATGAATTTGCATTGTCAGTTTAATATACATATACTGATATTTAGTAATCAAAATGTTAATATTATTTGATTTATTAAAGTTATAAAAGTAAAAAAGTTAATATTTTTTCAGTAAAGTGCAAATTATGTTCTGTCCTTGGGAAGGCATAGGGATTTTGAGCCCAACTTATGTTAATTTCTGCTCGTTTTGAGTTTGACTCGGTTATTTATTGTTATATCTGTTCGTTTTTGGGTTTCATTTATTTATCGATGCTCATTTGTGGTAGTGTCACGCTTGGTAGATTATTTGCTTTTTTTGCTCACTTTTTGTTGAATGGAGTTTTTTACTTTGAAAAACATATTTTTGTGGAAAATGATTTTTTAAATTAATCATCAGAAACGAAAAATGGTAACAGGTCGTCAGGATACAACGTGTATTCATCGTGGCATGCAAAGTTGGGGTCATATTTCCTACAATATATTTTAACTTCATTTTTATTAAATCTCTTTTTAAAACCAATAATACTATCCTGATTCATATTATAAAATTCACGTGTTTCAATTTGCTTATTTGAAGTAATGCCATATACAAAATTCTTATATGAAGAATCACTTTCTGTAACAGCCAAATAAAAGTCTGTAGGTTTATATTCAAAGTAACCGGTATCTTCACAGTGATTTCGCAAAAATCAGACTCTTTTTTTTTCCAGTAATTGAAGTGTAGACCAGGTTCTTCCTCCCAAAACAATTTAAAGCCAGGACTATAGTGCCTCACAAATAAACTGAACTAACGTTTAGGGTTTTCCAAAATCATGCCAGGGTAAGTGTTTTCCCATTGAACACATTTGTCCATTGAACACACTTGACAATTGAAGCACAAAGAAAGCTCTATTATGAGAGTAAGAAACATCTTCAAGACAGGATTTACAGCTTTTAATTTGTATGGATACATACAAATGTATCCATACAAATGTATCCATACAAATTTAATCAGTATGGATACATATCCCTAATTGTCAAATATAAATCCTATTGTATATTGTCGGGATTAATGAGGCATATCAACATGTTAACAATACCATTATTATTGTTAATAGCACCCCATCGAGTTTAAAGACAGGTCATTATTTATGCATCTTTCAAACAAGAAAGAATATAGAAATTTTTAATTCTCTCGACCTACCGTATACATTCTACACACCTCATATTAAAAATTTTCTTGAGCAGAGTGGAAAATCAATTATTCAATATGGGAAACAGTTACAGGTTTTCTTAACATAAATCTGTGGTTTTCATCCATTTTTATATTTTATTTTCCATTGTTGCGGACATACTTACAGTCAATTCCTCAAGATTTATGTCGACAATCCTCTATTGAACGACTTTCTAGTTAAAAAATACTCTTTCCTACCTCTAGAATATCAATTTCGGTGCTCTAAGATTCAAGTGCTTTAAAAATGTATGTAAATTTGTTTATTGATAAAGTTTGTGTATATACAAAACACTGTGTCCTTTTATGACGTAGATAATTTTGGAGACCACACTGCCTCTCTGAATTTAAAAAAATAAGAAAACTTAGAAAAGTTAAAGTTCCGGTCAAGCTCGCCAAGTAAAAATTGGTTTGATCATTTCTTTAACTGACCGGATCTTTAGTGTTTGCTCTCCAAAATTTGTTGAGGAGGAGTTGTTTTTTCTAAGAAAAATACTAATAAGCAACATGTATCCATAGTGATTAATTAACCAGAATTTTTCAAAAAGAAGAAAAAATTCTTTAGAGATTTCCAAGGAAGTCTTGGAGACAACTCAAAAGAAGGGTATTTTTGTTCCTAATCATATGTACCCGGAATAAGTGAAAAACTTAAAAGAATTTTACAAAGTAATGGTCTAAGGGTAGATTTAAAGAGTAATAATACTTTGGGTAGTTTTATGAATTCTCGGAAAGATCTAACTTCATTGGGGCAACAAAGTGGGGCTTATCAGATCCCATGTACTTGCAGAAGCTCATATACGGGACGTACTAACTAGAATTAAAGATTCCATTTCTTCGGATTTAAAGCAAGATTCTAAGTCTGAAGATTTTACTTCAGCCCTTTCAGAACATATTTTCAATTTTCCAGACCCTCTTATTTTTTTCGAGATTGTCTTTTTGATTTCTAGGGATTGGGGTCTAAAGCAAAATTTTCGTGAAATTCATGAAGCAAAGAAAATCTTATTCAAGAATATTGCTTTGAATCGAGACACGGGTGAATTTGGGCTGAACTCTTTCTATAATAGTTTATTAAAGTCTGATAGAGTAAAAATCAATTCGCCCAATGTAGTTGACGTCTGTCCAAATCTTATATCATCGAACGCTAATGAATCGAATCCAAGAATGTCAAAGAGGCTAGCTTCTGCTTTTGCTTGAAACGAATTAGAATATTTAACAATAGGTAGTTTTATTTGATTTCGTATATAAACTTTTGTTTTAAATTGTTTTAGTTTAGTTTTACTACTGATTACGGTCACTGTATGTGTGACCGAAATATCTGGTATTGTTGTGAATTTATATGTACTGTCTATTAAAAAGGATTTTACCCCTATTTTGAACTTTTATTTTATCGTCATGGACAGGCAGTGTTATAAATGTCTTAGAAGTTGATAATGCCTGAGCTGGTTTATAAATGTTATATGCCCCCACACAAATTTGGGTTCTAGAAAGGAATAGGGTGCGCTCATGCACTGACGGCACTGCAGTCAGTTTTGATTAATGCTTATAATTCTGGAGAAACGCTTGTTCTAGGGAGCCATTTTCTGGGAGTCAGTCGTGCTTTTGATTCGATAAAATTGAAAGGGCTAGTGCTCTTTTTAATAGTCGAAAGTGATTGAAGGGCAACTAACCCCCCTCTCTCGCCCACCATTTCCCCAAACACATGCAATCAAAATTTGAAATATCCTTTTTGTTCAACGTAGTTGAAAATTCTGGAAATCATGACACCCCCCCCCCCCCTCGACAGCCCTTAGGGTAAGGGTTCTAAGTTATGCCCTGGGGCATATAAGGTTTTTATAGAAAGTGGTGTTATAGAAACTTCAAAAAGGGCTCATTCGACTGGAAATTGAAAGGGCTAATGCCCTTTATAATAGCCGAAAGTGATTGAAGGACAACTAACCCGCTTCTCATGCCCACCATTTCCCCAAACACATCCCTTCAAAGTTTTGAGATAGCCTTTTATTCAACGTAGTTGAAAGTTTTGGAAATTATGTATTTGAGGATGACAAATCCCCCAGAGCCCCCCAGGGCAAAGATTGTAAGTTATGCCCTGGGGGCATATCAGGTTTGTATTGATAGCGTTGTCATAGAAACTTTAAAAGGGGTTCATTCAATTGGAAATCGAGAGGCCTTTTTTAATAGTCGAAAGTGATTGGATGGTAACTAACCCCCCTCTCACGCCCACTATTTCTCCAACACTTTCAATCAAAATTTTGAGATAGCCATTTTGTTGAACGTAGCTGAATGTTCTGGAAATTAGGTCTTTGAAGATATCCTCACTGAATTGTATAAACACGGGGTCAGTGTTTGTATTATACGAGCTTAGTATGATATGCATAAAAATTTAACGGTCATTTTTCATCTGCCTGATGGAACAATTGCACAGGTAACCATACCTGCTTGTTGCGGAGTAAGGCAAGGTGCCCGTACATCCCCAATCAGAGGCAACGCTGTAGCGTTGCCTATATTAAAGGCCATACGGCTCTAATGTTTTATTATTCTTTATTTATTTTTTCCCCAGAGGCACTTCATACGGAAGGGGTTGTCGTAGAAAGTTAAAAGGGGCCCATTCGATTGGAAATCGAGAGTTCTAGTGCCCTTTTTAGTAGTTGAAAATTATTGGAGGGCAACTAGCCCCCCCCCCCACGCCCAACATTCCCCCAAACACATCCAATCAAAATTTTGAAATAGCCATTTGTTCAGCGTAGTTGATTTCCAGATAGAAAATATATTCTTAGGAGGACACTCCCCCACAACCCTCAGGGCATGAGTTTTAAGTTATACCCTGGGGACATGTAAGGTTTTTACAGAAGGCGTTGTCGTAGAAACTTCAAAACAGGCTCATTCGAAATTCAAATGGCTATTGCCCTTTTTAATAGTCGAAAGTGATTGGAGGGCAACTAGCCCCCCCCCCCCCCCCGTCCATCATTCCCCCAAACACATCCAATCAAAATTTTGAGATAGCCATTTTGTTCAGCATAGTTGATTTTCAGATAGAAAATATATTTTTGAGGAGGACACTCCCCCACAACCCTCAAGGCAAGGGTTTTAAGTTATACCCTGGGGGCATATAAGGTTTTTATAGAAGGCAGTGTCGTAGAAATTTCAAAATAGGCTCATTCAATTGAAATTCAAAGGGCTAGTCCTTTTTAATAGTCGAAAGTGATTTGAGGGCAACTAACCTCCCTCTCACGCCCACCTTTTCCCCAAACACATCCAATCAAAATTTTGAGACAGCCATTTTATTAAACGTAGTTTTAAGTTCTAGAAATTAGGTCTTTGAGGATGACAAATCCCCCACAACCCTCAGAGCAAGGGTTGTAAGTTATGCCCTGGGGACATATAAGGTTTTGTATAGACAACATTGTCGTATAAACTTCAGAGAGGGCTCATTTTATTGTAAATTGAAAGTTCTAGTTCACTTTTTAAGCGTCAAAGGATATTGGAGGCTAACCAGCTTCCCCCCCCCTAAACCCTATTTTCCCAAATGCATCCAATAAAAATTTTAAGATAGCTATTTTGTTAAAAATAGTTCAAAGACTATATAACAAAAATTCCAGTGTTGACACAACCCACCAGGGAACGGGGGCAGGCGTTATAAGTTATTCCCTGGGGGCATATATGGGTCTTATGGAAGGGATGCTCGTATTAACATTAAAGAGGTATCATTTGATTTGAAATTGAAAGTTGTAGTTCACTTTTTAAGATTCAAAAGAGATTTGAGGGCACCTAGCCCCCCCCCCCCTCTACGCCCTTTTTTCTCAAACCCATCCGATAAGAACTTTGAGATATTCTTTTTTTTTTAAATAGTTCAAATACCATATACCGAAAACTCAAAGGTCAACACAGCCCCCCAGGGCCCGAGGGCAGGTGTTGTAAGTTATGCCCTTGGGGAATATATGGTTCTTATTGAAGGGATGCTCGTAAAAAACTCAGAGATGGCTCATTTGATTGGGAAATTGAAAGTTCTAGTTAAGATTTTTCGAGTCAAAAGATATTGTAGGGCAACTAGCCCCCCACGCCCGTTTTCCCCAAATGCATCCAATAAAAATTTTGAGATAGGCAAATTTCTCAAAAGTCAGATAACTAAAAATCAGGTGTCGTCACAACCCCCCAGGGCCCGGGGGAAGGCGTTGTAATTTATGCCCTGGGGCATATATTGTTCGTTTGAAAGGGATGCTCGTATAAACTTCAGAGAGGGCTCATTTTATTAGATATTGAAACCCAAAAGAGTCAAAAGTGATTAGAGGGCAAATGACCCCCCAAGCCCTTTCCCCCCAAATACATCTGATAAAAAATTTGAGGTAGCCATTTTGTTAAAAATAGTTCAAAGATCATATAACAACAAAACTCCTTTGCGTATGGTCATTTCGTTAAAAATAATTAAAAAAATCAGACAAGGAAAGCTCCTGTGTCGACACCCCCCCCCCCCCCCAGGGATGGGGCAGTTGTTGTAAGTATTGCTCTGGGGGCATGTATGGTTCTTATGGAAGGTATACTCGTATAAACTTCAGAGAGGGTTCATTTGAATGGAAATTAAAAGTTTTAGTACCTTTTCTCAGAGTGAAAAAGATCGGAGGGCAACTAGCCCCTCCCGCCCTCCCCCCCTTTGGGCGTATCGGATGGATAAACCCATCCGATAAAAATCTCAGGTGACTATTTTCTTAAAAATAGTTCAACCATCAGATACTGAAACTCCAGGGTCGACACAACCACCCAAGGCCAAGGGACAGGCGTTGTAAAATATACTCTGGGGATTTATATGGTTTTTATAGAAGGGGTACTCGTATAAACTTCAGAGAGGGCTCATTTGATTGAAAATAGAAAGTTCTAGTTCACTTTTAAAGAGGTAAAAGAGACTGAAGCTTAATCTAGTGTTTCCCCCCCCCCCCGCCCTTTTTCCCCAAACCCATCCAATAAAATTTTGAGATAGCAATTTTGTTAAAAATAGTTCAAACGTCAGATAATAAAAACTCTTAGGCTGCCACAAACCCATTTTTTCACTTTGATATTGTTACTTTGATATCAGTTTTTGATACTTTGATGAATATTTTTTTTTTTAAAGTTTGATTTTGAAACAAGGAATTTTTAAAAACTTGAAATTTTTGCAATCAAAACGAACAAAAATTAATTAAAAAAAAACTTTCCGAAAAAATCAATTTTCAAAGAAAAGTAATGGCCATTTTAAACTTAAGCTCAGCAAATACAAATACCTTTTAAAACTCAAACTCAAAACGACCAGTAATTACTATTAAAGAATAAATGAAACCCAAAACGAACAGAAATTAAATAAACAATCATAGCAAAAACATACAACAAGTAATGATATAAATGAATAAATATATCTTAAAGCGAGTAATGCTTAGATTGAATATGAAACAATCAAGCTTAGGACGAAAAAAATATTTTCCTATTGAAGTACAAATGAAACTTAAAACGAACAGAAATTAAATAAACAGTCAATGCAAACAAACATACAATAGATATTAATGTAAATTAATAAATAAATCTTAAAACGAGTGAAACTCAAATTGAATATGCAAATTAAGCTTGAAACAATCAAAGACCACCACAAACAAGAGTTTGGGTATGACCTCCTTCTCTCACTGTAAAAGTCTAAAACCTACTGCGTCATTGGCGCTTTACTGAAAACTATATGCGTCTTGAACAGTCTTGGAAAGTATTATCAACATTAAATTGAATATTTGATGTATAATGATAATAATTTTTGAAAGATCCATCAGTTCAAGAATTTATTTCGCTGTAATTGTATTTTTATTTTCAATGCTGTAAGAACTGGAAAAGAAAGTATTTGTAATATAATCCATTTTCAGTTAAGTGCCAATGACGCAGTAGGCTTTTGGTTTTTTTTATTTACAGATAGGAAAGCAGGCAGTATCCAATCATTTGTTTGTAGGGAAACTATATTCGTCTTTAACAACTTTAAAAAGAGCTAATGAATTAAACTGAATATTTGATGTATAATGATATTAATTGCCGAAAGCGCATCAGTTCAAAATGTTACTATAATTTTAATGTTTATTTTCAGAGATAAGTACAAAAGAAAAAATTTGTCACAAAATTGGTTTTCAGTAAAGCGCCAATGACGCAGTAGGTTTCATTCTTTTACAGTGAGAGAAGGAGGTCATACTCAAACTCTTGTTTTTGGTGATTTTTGATTGTTTTAAACTTAATTTGCATATTCAATTTAAGTTTCACTGGTATTAAGATTTATTTATTAATTTACATTAATATCTATTGTATGTTTGTTTGCATTGATTGTTTACTTAATTTCTGTTTCATTTTAAGTTTCATTTGTACTTCAATATGAAAATTTTTTTTTTCGTCTTAAGCTTGATGTTCATATTCAATCTAAGCATTACTCGCTTTAAGATCTATTTATTCATTTATATCATTACTTGTTGTATGGTTTTGCTATGATTGTTTATCAAATTTCTGTTCGTTTTGGGTTTCATTTATTCTTTAATAGTAATTTCTGGTCGTTTTGAGTTTGAATTTTAAAAGGTATTTGTATTTGCTGAGCTTAAGTTTAAAATGGCCTTTACTTTTCTTTGAAAAACTGATTTTTTCGGAAAGTTTTTTTTTAATTAATTGCGTTTAACAACTGTATTTTTGACAAACAATCTCAAGCAGTTTTTTCTTGTATTATAGAAGGGATAGATGTGTCTCTTATTGCTAATGCAGACGATGTCCTCACCCACAGTCAAACGGTACTGGAGTTTGAGAAAAAGTTTTCTATTTTAAGTCGAAAGTATTCAAAAACAAATCTTATATATAACACTGCAAAGTCAGAAGTGATACTATTCAACTGTGACCCCTTTCTCGAAAGATTTTATGTTGATCTAGATAGGGTATGGGTTCCTCCTAAATTGGAAAAGAATTATCTTGGCCTCCCAATCGGTTTATTATTATGTTTTGTGTCCTTGTTCCATAAGTTCTATCTTTGTTTTGTTCGTGTTTGTCTATGTGCTTGTTACATTGGCTTAATCTGTCATTTTCTGGTATGATAATATGATAAGAGATATTTATTTCAAAAAGATCACTATCACAAGCCCACAAAGGGCCGAATTCGGACTTCGGAGTCGACAATATAAATGGTTGCACTAAAACTGGCAAAAATGAAACAATAACAACGAAATAGAAAAATCATAATGAACAATCATTTAACAGTCAATAATTAAAACTGTAAAAAGTCAATTAAAAAGTTAAAAGATAAAAACTGGTCAAACTAAACTTACACAAATACGAATCGGAAAAAGAATTAGAACGGACATAAAAAAAGGAAGGGGGGGGGGGGGGGAATAAGCGAATATACACAGAAAAAAAAAGAGCGAGACATAAATGCATATAAATTAAAAGGGACACTAAGAAAGTGTCAATAATCCAACTACAGTAAGTCAATAAAAGAGTTAAAAAATAAAAACTGGTCAAGAAGGGAGGGGGGGGGACAAAAAAAAAGGGAAAAAAAGAAAACTATTGGGACATTTTATTCATTTTTCCTGTAATAAAGGGGACAAAAGTTCTTTCGTATCTCGAAGTAACGCAGTGAATGGGGGACAAAACAGGGATGGGATCAGAAAAAGCTCGAGGCGGCCGTAATCTGGATGGGGAGTGACGTTTGGGGAAAATACTTGCCGTCCGAGGGTTTGTTATGGCATTTTTTGCAAAACGGAGGCACAAATTATTTCTTCGTCTCTCGAGGGTCTCTAGGTTTGAAATATTTAACAAATGCAAATATGGTATCATGCCCTCTTTAAAAATAATTCTTAGAGCTCTCTTTTGGACATTTTCAATTTTTTGTGTTGCTTCATTAGAGAGGCCAGGGTGCCACACAGGACAAGCGTACTCTAATATGGGACGCACAAAAGAAATGTATACTTGTAGTAAATGTGATTGGGGGCAACTGAATTTATTTAAAAGTTTAAGGAGGGAAAGCGAGGAGTTTGCTTGTCGTAGGATATTATTTATATGGGCATCCCATTTCAAATTAGAAGAAATTGTAACACCAAGGAGTTTAAGAGATGTGACAGAGGTTTCAGGAGGAATAGGAGCAAGAAAAAGGGGAGGGGATTTAAGGAAACTTACTGAGACTATTGCGGATTTAGAAGGGTTAACTGTCATGTCAAGGGAAGAGGCCTCACAGGCAATATCTTGGAATATGCCCATTGGGTTGCTAAAGATGTTTTTATGACATGTCTCTAAAACTGTCAAGTCATCGAAAAATTTCCATGTATTGTCATAAAGGGTTGAAAGGCTGTTAATCATAAGAGAAAAAAGGAGAGGGCCTAGAATAGTCCCCTGAGGAATGCCATTAAATATGGGGAGATGATCTGAGAAACAATTTAGATATTTAACTGCTTGAGATCTGTTAGAAAGAAAAGAGGCAACGAGCTTAACAAGGAAAGTTTCAATGTGGAATTCATTTATAAGTTTATCTATGAGTAAATTGTGGTTAATCAAATCAAAAGCTTTTTGAAGATCAATAGAAATTAGATTAAGCCAAGTGTTAGGTTTTTCAAGTATTTACCCATGGTATCAACAAGATGGATCAGGTAATGAGAGGTTGACGTGGATTTGAGATTACCAAACTGTCTAAGATCAATGAGGGGGAGGACTTTCATCTTAAGCCAGTCTGCGAGAAAACTTTCATACAATTTTGAAAAAATCGAGGTGAGGGTAATAGGACGAATGCCATCAAAGCCAGGCTTCCCATTTTTCTTTTTGATTGGGGTAATAAAGCCTTGTTTCCAATATTGAGGGAACTGTCCAGATTCGGTAATTTCATTGAACAGGGTGGATAGGGTTTTTAGAGGTAATCACTGAAAGCTTTAATCAGAGGAACAGGAATATCTAAAGGGCAAATGCTTGATCGTTTTATTTTTTCAATTTTTTTTTTTACAACATCAAGTGGAGAAATATGTGGGAGTGAAAAAGGAACAGGAATATCTGGAAATTCGTAAGATAGTGGTGGAAGACTCTGGACAATAGAAGCCAGAAACTTATTGAGGTTATTAGCTGTGGTCTTTGGGGGTTCATTTATATTAAAATTTAGTTGTTCTTGACTCTTGCCGGTAAGTTTTTTTAATTTCAGAGTACCAGTTCTTTGGTTTGTCATGGCAAAAGTATTTAATTTTATTTTTATAATAGGCTCGGGCAGCTTTTCTAATTTGACTTTTTAATTCCTTTCTTAACTTATTTGCTTCAGCTAAATTACCCCTCTTAAATAAGCTTATTTTCGTGCGGATTAATATTTTTATGTGATTATTTATGTAAGGTTTATCACTGGAGCACTTTCTGATTTTTTTTTCTGGGAAACATAATAATAAGCTTGTACGATTGTTCTATGAGTTTTAATTTCGTTTTATTTGTCATTATCTGTCTTTTTCTTTTGCTTTTGTTTTTTCTTTTCTTCTTCTCTTTTTTATACTCCGTTCGTCATAGTATTTCAACGGGTTATAAATAAATTAAATTTAATTCTGTTCAATTCAATTTATGGGGATGATTTGACCGAAAATGTGTATAAATATATAAACACTCAGAAAAAACATGCAAATGTTATAACCAGTAGGGTTTTCTTCTACAATGTAAGAAGATAAGAATTGTGCAACCTTCACTAAAATTCAATTTACATTATGGCACTTTCAAGGAAGAAAAGTTTGAACGAAGCTTACTTTGAATCATATTATTAAAGATAAAAGTAAGAAAAGAGCTTTAATAGTGAGATATAAACTTTCCCTGGAAAATCTTATATAAAAACCGTTAGTGTAAGTGACTTTTGTTTTATTCAGAAAACAGGAAAAATCACTTCATTCATGACTTTCGCCAGAGGAAGATTACTAAAAAAAAAGTTTTCGAAAATATCAACAAATGATGCGGTAATATTTTCGTCAATTCTTGGACTAGGTATTGTTAATTTTTCATCAAGAACTTCAACGATACAAGAACAATCAGTGCTTGAAAAGGGTCCGAAATTTTGTTTTAAACCTGATAAAGTCCCCGTTGAAGACCTTATCTCTTCAACAGAAACATATTTGCATTAAAACGCTTTTCTAATAAAAGATGTTAGCTTAGTAAGAGCTTCTACCGTGAAAACCCTTTCTAATTTTGTATTGAAACCGGAATTTCCTACTAGGACCATTAAAGACAAAAGAATTCTAAGAAACTTGAAAAAGGATGGTTCCATTACCATTACAAAAGCAGATAAGAGTAACAATTTAGTTGTCATGACTACTGAGGACTACGAGTAAAAATTAAGAAGTCTACTAAATGATTAAAAAACATACAAGAGGCTATCGTATAATCCAACAGACTCTTTTATCAATACGTTTCAGAACGAATTAAAGTGTTTAAAGGATGAAGGAAAAATTACACCTCAACTCTATTAAAAATGCCTGCCACGCAGTTTTCTGTGCCCTAAACTATATAGACTTCCCAAAACTCATAAGCCTAACCTACCATTACGACCAATTTTTGTCAAGTACAAGGTCATCAACAAGTGTTTTGAACAAGTGGTTAGTGTTAATCTGTGGACAAATTTTGTACATTTAATAATTCTTCGAATTTGGTTGAAAAACTGAAACAAAATAGAAATTTCTTTAAGTTCTTTGCTTTCATGCTTCGACATTATATCAATGTAAACAAACATTGATTTAAAGCAGCCGAAACTCTTCTAGAAAGAAAGCTGTTAAGAAATTTGGACTTGATTAGTGGCAAAACAGATTCGGAAGTTTCTGTAATTATATGTTTAGTAAGGTTGTGCAATAAGTTTTGCTGAACTCTATCAATGATAATTTATTAAAATCTGACAGAGTAAAGTTCAATTCACCCAAAATATTTGACCTCTGTCCAAATGCTATATCATTGAAAGGTAATGGACCGAACCCAAGAAGATGAAAGAGGCTAGCTTCCGCCTTTGCTTTGCTTTGCAAAGAGTTAGAGAATTAAAAAATATGTAGTTTGGTTTGCTTTCATATATTTGATTTTTTTCGATTGTTTTAGTTTTGTTTTACTACTGATGACGATCATTGTATGTGTGACCGAAAATATCTGGTATTTTTCGTCAGTTTCTATACACTGTCTATTAAAAAGGATTTAATCCATATTTTAATCTTTTATTTTATAGTCAAGGAAAGACAGTGTGGTCTTCGAAATTATCTACGTCATATTCATGGGGAACAAAATGTGCATAAATATATTAACACTCAGAAAAAACATGTAAATGTTATTAAATGAGCTCATTTAATTCCAATTAAATGAGCCCTTTTTCAAGTTTCTACGACAAAGATTTCAATAAAAACCTTATTTGCCCCCACGGCATAACTTATAACCCTTGCCCTGAAGACTTCGGGGGGATTGTCCTGCTCAAAGGTATAATTTCCTGAACTTTAAATTACGTGGAACAAAATGGTTATCTAAAAATTTTGATTGGATATGTTTGGGAAATGGTGGGTGTGGAAGGGGTGTTAGTTGACTTCCAATCACTTTCGACTATTAAAAAGGGTACAAGCCATTTCAATTTCCAATCGAATGAGCTCTTTTGATGTTTCTGCGACGACGTGTTGTATAAAAACCTTATATGCCCCCTGGATGTAACTTACAACCCTTGCCCTGAGGGCTGCGGGGGAGTGTCCTCCTCAAAAACATTATTTCTAGTTGGAAATCCACAACACTGAACAAAATTGCTATCTAAAAATTTTGATTGGATGTATTTGGGGAAAAGGTGGGCGAGAGGAGAAGGGTCGTTGGTTTCAAATCACTTTCGACTATTAAAAAGGGCACTAGACCTTTGAATTTCAAATCGAATTAGCCCAATTTCAAGTTTCTACAACAATGATTTCAATAAAAACTTATATACTTTCGACTATAAAAAAGGGCACTAGCCATTTCAATTTCTAAGCGAATGAGCCCTTTTTGAAGTTTCTACGACAACGCGTTCTATAATAACTTTATATGCCTCCAGGGCATAACTTAAAACCCTTGCCCTGAGGGCTGTGAGGGGGTTATCATCCTCAAATACTTAATTTACAGGATTTAAAACTACGCTGACAAAAATTTCTATCTCAAAAGTTTGATTGGATGTATTTTGGAGAATGATGGGCTTGGGGGTGGGCTAGTTGCCCTCCTTTCACTTTCGACTATTAAAAAGGGCACTACCCCTTTGAGTTTCCAATTGAATGAGCCTTTTTTGAAGTTTCTACGACAACTCCTTCTATAAAAACCTTATATGCCCGGGGCATAACTTACAACTCTTGCCCTGAAGGCTGTTGGAGAGTGTCCTCCTCAAAAACATAATTTCTATTTGAAAATCAAATACGCTGAACAAAATGATTGGATACCTTTCGGGAGATGGTGGGCGTGGAAGAGGTGTTAGTGGCCTCCCAATCATTTTTGACTGTTTAAAAGGGCACAAGCCACTACAATTTCCAATTGAATGAGCCATTTTCGAAGTTTCTACGACAACTTCTTCAATACCAAGTGCCCTGCTCTAAAGGAAAAAAATAATAAATGATACATTGTGCCAACATCGTTCTTATATGCCCTCAGGGCATAACATATAACCCTTGCCCTGAAGGCTGTGGGGGACTGTCCTCCTCAAAAACATAGTTTATATCTGGAAATCAACTACGCTCAACAAAATGGCTTTAGTGCCCTTTTTAATAGTCAAAAGTGATTTGAGGGCAACTAGCCCAACTTTCTCGCCCACCTTATCCCCAAACAAATCCATTCAAAATTTTTAGATAGCCATTTTGTTCATTATTGTGGATTTCTAAAATATAAATTATGTTTTGTGAGGAGGAAACTACCCCACAGCCCTCAGGGTAAGGGTTGTAAGTTATGCCCTAGGGGCATATAAGGTTTATATAGAACGCGTCGTCGTAGAAGCTTCAAAAAGGGCTCATTCGATTGGAAATTGAAATGGCTAGTGCCTTTTTCAATAGTCGAAAGTGATTTGATGGCGAAATAGCACACCTTCCACGCCCATCATTTCCCCAAACAAATCCAATCAAAATTTTTAGATTGCCATTTTGTTCCAAGCAATTTAAAGTTTAGAAGAATTATACTTTTGAACAGGAAACTCCCCCTACAGTCTTCAAGGCAAGGGTCATAAGTTATGCCCTGGGGGCATATAAGATTTTTATTGAAATCTTTGTTGAAGAAACTTGAAAAAGGCCTCATTGGATTGGAAATTCAAATGGCTAGTGCCATTTTTAATAGTCAAAAATGATTTGAGGGCAACTAACCCCCCTCCCACGCCCACCTTTTCCCTGAACACATCAATCAAAATTTTTAGAGAGCCACTTTATTCAACGTAGTTGAAAGTTTTGGAAATTGGATCTTTAGGGATGACAACCCATCCCCCCAACAACCCTCAGGGCAAGGGTTGTAAGTTAGTCCCTGGGAGCATGTAAGGTTTTTATAGAAAGCTATGTGTAGAAACATCAAAAAGGGCTCATTAAATTGACAAATGAAAGGGCTAACGCCCTTTTAATAGTCGAAAGTGATTTAAAGGCAACTAAACTCCCTCTCACGCCCAACATTTTCCCAAACACATCCAATAAAATTTTTTTGATATCTATTTTGTTTAACGTAGTCGAAAGTTCTGGAAATTAGGTCTTTTAGGATGCTAACCCCATCAGAGCCCTCAGTGCAAGGGTTGTAAGTTATGCCCTGGGGGCATATAAGGTTTATATTGAAAGTTGTTGTAGAATTTTCAAAAGTGGCTCATTTGATTGGAAATTGAAATTGCCCTTTTTAATAGTTGAAAGTGAGTCTAGAGTAATATACCCCCCTCTCACGCCAACCATATCCCTAAACACATTCAATTAAAGTTATTTTGTTCAAGGTAGTTGTAAATTTCTGGAAATTAAGTATTTAAGGATGAAAACCCCCCCCAGAGTCCCCAGCGCAAAGGTTGTAAGTTATACCCTGGGGGCAGACGGTTTTTTAATGATAGAGTTGTCGTAAAAACTTCAAAAGGGGGTCATTCAATTGGAAATTGAGACGGCTAGTGCCCTTTTCAGTAGTTGAAAGTGATTAGAGGGTAACTAAACCCCCCCCCCCCCCCTCTCTCACGCCCACCATTCCCCCAAACACATCCAATAAAAAATTTTAGATATCCATTTTATTTAACATAGTAGAAGTATCTGGAAATTAGGTCTTTGAGGATAACAACCCCCCAGCCCTCAGGGAGAGGGTTATAAGTTATCCCCTTGGGGTATATAAGGTTTCTATTGAAAGTGTTGTCGTATAAACTTCAAAAGTGCTCATTTGATTGAAAATTGAAAGAGCTAGTGGGTTTTTTAATAGTTTAAAGTGATTAAAGAAAGACTAACGCCCTCTAACGCTCACCCTTTTCCCAGACACATCCAATCCAAATTTTGACATAGCCATTTTGTTTAACGTAGTTGAAAGTTCTGGAAATTAGGTCTTAGAGAATGACGACCACCCTCACAGACCTTAGGGTAAGGGTTGTATTTTATGCCCTGGGGCATATAAGGTGTTTTGTAAGAAGTGTTGTCGTAGAAACTCAAAAAGGGCTCATTCGATTGGAAATCAAAAGGCCTAGTGCCCTTTTTAATAATTGAAAGTGATTGGAAGGCTTGACATTTTTATTGTAAAGATCGATATGGGCATAATGTAATATTTTTGTTGTTGTTGTTGTTTAGACCAGGGCACCTCGTATCGAAGGAGTTGTCGTGGGAACTTCGAAAAGGGCGATTGAAAATTGAAAATAGAAAGGGCTGATGACCTTTTTAATAGACGAAAATGATTGGAGGGAAACTAATACCTCTCCCACGCCCAGCCTCTTATTTGAGTTTATGTTTAAAAACTAAATGTTGCCATTAGATTAAATCAAAATGCTCTGTGTTAATGCTAATTTTCAATAAGGCATCTCAGCAGTATCCCAAGAACAACTGAGGGTATTATGTTCAAACTTTTGGGGCTGATTCTTCCACCAAAATTTAACCATATCAAAATAGCGTAAGTGTATGCAAGCTATCAAGGAAAGTAAACAGATTTTTGCGAATGGTATAAAGTTTTCCATTTCAGGTCAACTACAGGAGGTATGAAACTAAATTAAACACTACTTTTTGTGTCCAGATTTTTAAGAGGGTGTATGTTGTTAAAAATTGCAGAAATTTTTTTTCCAGCATACAAATAGCAGGCCAAACTAGAAATTCTTAAAAAACGAAAAGATATAAAGTATTATTTTCTTTTTCCCTGAAAAGACTATGTCAATATAAAACGAATAGAAATTAACTAAAAAATCTTTTTCCACAAAATAAGTTTTTCAAAGAAAAGTAAAGAACTCCATTAAACAAAAAATGAGCAAAAACAAAATTAAATAATCTACCAAGCGTGAGACTACCACAAATCAGCATCGATAAATAAATGACACACAAAACGAACAGAAATTACAATAAATAACCCAGTCAAACTCAAAACGAGCAAAAATTAATATAAGTTGGGCTCAAAACCCCTATGCCTTTCCAAGGCCAGATCATAATTTGCACTTTACTGGAAAAATACAAATGAATTTGCATTGTCAGTTTAATATACATATACTGATATTTAGTAATCAAAATGTTAATATTATTTGATTTATTAAAGTTATAAAAGTAAAAAAGTTAATATTTTTTCAGTAAAGTGCAAATTATGTTCTGTCCTTGGGAAGGCATAGGGATTTTGAGCCCAACTTATGTTAATTTCTGCTCGTTTTGAGTTTGACTCGGTTATTTATTGTTATATCTGTTCGTTTTTGGGTTTCATTTATTTATCGATGCTCATTTGTGGTAGTGTCACGCTTGGTAGATTATTTGCTTTTTTTGCTCACTTTTTGTTGAATGGAGTTTTTTACTTTGAAAAACATATTTTGTGGAAAATGATTTTTTAAATTAATCATCAGAAACGAAAAATGGTAACAGGTCGTCAGGATACAACGTGTATTCATCGTGGCATGCAAAGTTGGGGTCATATTTCCTACAATATATTTTAACTTCATTTTTATTAAATCTCTTTTTAAAACCAATAATACTATCCTGATTCATATTATAAAATTCACGTGTTTCAATTTGCTTATTTGAAGTAATGCCATATACAAAATTCTTATATGAAGAATCACTTTCTGTAACAGCCAAATAAAAGTCTGTAGGTTTATATTCAAAGTAACCGGTATCTTCACAGTGATTTCGCAAAAATCAGACTCTTTTATTTTTCCAGTAATTGAAGTGTAGACCAGGTTCTTCCTCCCAAAACAATTTAAAGCCAGGACTATAGTGCCTCACAAATAAACTGAACTAACGTTTAGGGTTTTCCAAAATCATGCCAGGGTAAGTGTTTTCCCATTGAACACATTTGTCCATTGAACACACTTGACAATTGAAGCACAAAGAAAGCTCTATTATGAGAGTAAGAAACATCTTCAAGACAGGATTTACAGCTTTTAATTTGTATGGATACATACAAATGTATCCATACAAATGTATCCATACAAATTTAATCAGTATGGATACATATCCCTAATTGTCAAATATAAATCCTATTGTTATTGTCGGGATTAATGAGGCATATTCAACATGTTAACAATACCATTATTATTGTTAATAGCACCCCATCGAGTTTAAAGACAGGTCATTATTTATGCATCTTTCAAACAAGAAAGAATATAGAAATTTTTAATTCTCTCGACCTACCGTATACATTCTACACACCTCATATTAAAAATTTTCTTGAGCAGAGTGGAAAATCAATTATTCAATATGGGAAACAGTTACAGGTTTTCTTAACATAAATCTGTGGTTTTCATCCATTTTTATATTTTATTTTCCATTGTTGCGGACATACTTACAGTCAATTCCTCAAGATTTATGTCGACAATCCTCTATTGAACGACTTTCTAGTTAAAAAATACTCTTTCCTACCTCTAGAATATCAATTTCGGTGCTCTAAGATTCAAGTGCTTTAAAAATGTATGTAAATTTGTTTATTGATAAAGTTTGTGTATATACAAAACACTGTGTCCTTTTATGACGTAGATAATTTTGGAGACCACACTGCCTCTCTGAATTAAAAAAATAAGAAAACTTAGAAAAGTTAAAGTTCCGGTCAAGCTCGCCAAGTAAAAATTGGTTTGATCATTTCTTTAACTGACCGGATCTTTAGTGTTTGCTCTCCAAAATTTGTTGAGGAGGAGTTGTTTTTTTCTAAGAAAAATACTAATAAGCAACATGTATCCATAGTGATTAATTAACCAGAATTTTTCAAAAAGAAGAAAAAATTCTTTAGAGATTTCCAAGGAAGTCTTGGAGACAACTCAAAAGAAGGGTATTTTTGTTCCTAATCATATGTACCCGGAATAAGTGAAAAAACTTAAAAGAATTTTACAAAGTAATGGTCTAAGGGTAGATTTAAAGAGTAATAATACTTTGGGTAGTTTTATGAATTCTCGGAAAGATCTAACTTCATTGGGGCAACAAAGTGGGGCTTATCAGATCCCATGTACTTGCAGAAGCTCATATACGGGACGTACTAACTAGAATTAAAGATTCCATTTCTTCGGATTTAAAGCAAGATTCTAAGTCTGAAGATTTTACTTCAGCCCTTTCAGAACATATTTTCAATTTTCCAGACCCTCTTTTTTTTCGAGATTGTCTTTTTGATTTCTAGGGATTGGGGTCTAAAGCAAAATTTCGTGAAATTCATGAAGCAAAGAAAATCTTATTCAAGAATATTGCTTTGAATCGAGACACGGGTGAATTTGGGCTGAACTCTTTCTATAATAGTTTATTAAAGTCTGATAGAGTAAAAATCAATTCGCCCAATGTAGTTGACGTCTGTCCAAATCTTATATCATCGAACGCTAATGAATCGAATCCAAGAATGTCAAAGAGGCTAGCTTCTGCTTTTGCTTGAAACGAATTAGAATATTTAACAATAGGTAGTTTTATTTGATTTCGTATATAAACTTTTGTTTTAAATTGTTTTAGTTTAGTTTTACTACTGATTACGGTCACTGTATGTGTGACCGAAATATCTGGTATTGTTGTGAATTTATAGTACTGTCTATTAAAAAGGATTTTACCCCTATTTTGAACTTTTATTTTATCGTCATGGACAGGCAGTGTTATAAATGTCTTAGAAGTTGATAATGCCTGAGCTGGTTTATAAATGTTATATGCCCCCACACAAATTTGGGTTCTAGAAAGGAATAGGGTGCGCTCATGCACTGACGGCACTGCAGTCAGTTTTGATTAATGCTTATAATTCTGGAGAAACGCTTGTTCTAGGGAGCCATTTTCTGGGAGTCAGTCGTGCTTTTGATTCGATAAAATTGAAAGGGCTAGTGCTCTTTTTAATAGTCGAAAGTGATTGAAGGGCAACTAACCCCCCTCTCTCGCCCACCATTTCCCCAAACACATGCAATCAAATTTGAAATATCCTTTTTGTTCAACGTAGTTGAAAATTCTGGAAATCATGACACCCCCCCCCCTCGACAGCCCTTAGGGTAAGGGTTCTAAGTTATGCCCTGGGGCATATAAGGTTTTTATAGAAAGTGGTGTTATAGAAACTTCAAAAAGGGCTCATTCGACTGGAAATTGAAAGGGCTAATGCCCTTTATAATAGCCGAAAGTGATTGAAGGACAACTAACCCGCTTCTCATGCCCACCATTTCCCCAAACACATCCCTTCAAAGTTTTGAGATAGCCTTTTATTCAACGTAGTTGAAAGTTTTGGAAATTATGTATTTGAGGATGACAAATCCCCCAGAGCCCCCAGGGCAAAGATTGTAAGTTATGCCCTGGGGGCATATCAGGTTTGTATTGATAGCGTTGTCATAGAAACTTTAAAAGGGGTTCATTCAATTGGAAATCGAGAGGCCTTTTTTAATAGTCGAAAGTGATTGGATGGTAACTAACCCCCCTCTCACGCCCACTATTTCTCCAACACTTTCAATCAAAATTTTGAGATAGCCATTTTGTTGAACGTAGCTGAATGTTCTGGAAATTAGGTCTTTGAAGATATCCTCACTGAATTGTATAAACACGGGGTCAGTGTTTGTATTATACGAGCTTAGTATGATATGCATAAAAATTTAACGGTCATTTTTCATCTGCCTGATGGAACAATTGCACAGGTAACCATACCTGCTTGTTGCGGAGTAAGGCAAGGTGCCCGTACATCCCCAATCAGAGGCAACGCTGTAGCGTTGCCTATATTAAAGGCCATACGGCTCTAATGTTTTATTATTCTTTATTTATTTTTTCCCCAGAGGCACTTCATACGGAAGGGGTTGTCGTAGAAAGTTAAAAGGGGCCCATTCGATTGGAAATCGAGAGTTCTAGTGCCCTTTTTAGTAGTTGAAAATTATTGAGGGCAACTAGCCCCCCCCCCCCCCCCACGCCCAACATTCCCCCAAACACATCCAATCAAAATTTTGAAATAGCCATTTGTTCAGCGTAGTTGATTTCCAGATAGAAAATATATTCTTAGGAGGACACTCCCCCACAACCCTCAGGGCATGAGTTTTAAGTTATACCCTGGGGACATGTAAGGTTTTTTACAGAAGGCGTTGTCGTAGAAACTTCAAAACAGGCTCATTCGAAATTCAAATGGCTATTGCCCTTTTTAATAGTCGAAAGTGATTGGAGGGCAACTAGCCCCCCCCCCCCGTCCATCATTCCCCCAAAACACATCCAATCAAAATTTTGAGATAGCCATTTTGTTCAGCATAGTTGATTTTCAATAGAAAATATATTTTTGAGGAGGACACTCCCCCACAACCCTCAAGGCAAGGGTTTTAAGTTATACCCTGGGGGCATATAAGGTTTTTATAGAAGGCAGTGTCGTAGAAATTTCAAAATAGGCTCATTCATTGGAAATTCAAAGGGCTAGTCCTTTTTAATAGTCGAAAGTGATTTGAGGGCAACTAACCTCCCTCTCACGCCCACCTTTTCCCCAAACACATCCAATCAAATTTTGAGACAGCCATTTTATTAAACGTAGTTTTAAGTTCTAGAAATTAGGTCTTTGAGGATGACAAATCCCCCACAACCCTCAGAGCAAGGGTTGTAAGTTATGCCCTGGGGACATATAAGGTTTTGTATAGACAACATTGTCGTATAAACTTCAGAGAGGGCTCATTTTATTGTAAATTGAAAGTTCTAGTTCACTTTTTAAGCGTCAAAGGATATTGGAGGCTAACCAGCTTCCCCCCCCCCTAAACCCTATTTTCCCAAATGCATCCAATAAAAATTTTAAGATAGCTATTTTGTTAAAAATAGTTCAAAGACTATATAACAAAAATTCCAGTGTTGACACAACCCACCAGGGAACGGGGGCAGGCGTTATAAGTTATTCCCTGGGGGCATATATGGGTCTTATGGAAGGGATGCTCGTATTAACATTAAAGAGGTATCATTTGATTTGAAATTGAAAGTTGTAGTTCACTTTTTAAGATTCAAAAGAGATTTGAGGGCACCTAGCCCCCCCCCCCCCCCCTCTACGCCCTTTTTTCTCAAACCCATCCGATAAGAACTTTGAGATATTCTTTTTTTTTAAATAGTTCAAATACCATATACCGAAAACTCAAAGGTCAACACAGCCCCCCAGGGCCCGAGGGCAGGTGTTGTAAGTTATGCCCTTGGGAATATATGGTTCTTATTGAAGGGATGCTCGTAAAAAACTCAGAGATGGCTCATTTGATTGGAAATTGAAAGTTCTAGTTAAGATTTTTCGAGTCAAAAGATATTGTAGGGCAACTAGCCCCCCACGCCCGTTTTCCCCAAATGCATCCAATAAAATTTTGAGATAGGCAAATTTCTCAAAAGTCAGATAACTAAAAATCAGGTGTCGTCACAACCCCCCAGGGCCCGGGGGAAGGCGTTGTAATTTATGCCCTGGGGCATATATTGTTCGTTTGAAAGGGATGCTCGTATATAAACTTCAGAGAGGGCTCATTTTATTAGATATTGAAACCCAAAAGAGTCAAAAGTGATTAGAGGGCAAATGACCCCCCAAGCCCTTTCCCCCAAATACATCTGATAAAAAATTTGAGGTAGCCATTTTGTTAAAAATAGTTCAAAGATCATATAACAAAACTCCTTTGCGTATGGTCATTTCGTTAAAAAATAATTAAAAAATCAGACAAGGAAAGCTCCTGTGTCGACACCCCCCCCCCCCCCCAGGGATGGGGCAGTTGTTGTAAGTATTGCTCTGGGGGCATGTATGGTTCTTATGGAAGGTATACTCGTATAAACTTCAGAGAGGGTTCATTTGAATGGAAATTAAAAGTTTTAGTACCTTTTCTCAGAGTGAAAAAGATCGGAGGGCAACTAGCCCCTCCCGCCCTCCCCCCCTTTGGGCGTATCGGATGGATAAACCCATCCGATAAAAATCTCAGGTGACTATTTTCTTAAAAATAGTTCAACCATCAGATACTGAAACTCCAGGGTCGACACAACCACCCAAGGCCAAGGGACAGGCGTTGTAAAATATACTCTGGGGATTTATATGGTTTTTATAGAAGGGGTACTCGTATAAACTTCAGAGAGGGCTCATTTGATTGAAAATAGAAAGTTCTAGTTCACTTTTAAAGAGTAAAAGAGACTGAAGCTTAATCTAGTTTCTCCCCCCCCCCCGCCCTTTTTCCCCAAACCCATCCAATAAAAATTTTGAGATAGCAATTTTGTTAAAAATAGTTCAAACGTCAGATAATAAAAACTCTTAGGCTGCCACAAACCCATTTTTTCACTTTGATATTGTTACTTTGATATCAGTTTTGATACTTTGATGAATATTTGATTTTTTTTTAAAGTTTGATTTTGAAACAAGGAATTTTTAAAAACTTGAAATTTTTGCAATCAAAACGAACAAAAATTAATTAAAAAAAAACTTTCCGAAAAAATCAATTTTCAAAGAAAAGTAATGGCCATTTTAAACTTAAGCTCAGCAAATACAAATACCTTTTAAAACTCAAACTCAAAACGACCAGTAATTACTATTAAAGAATAAATGAAACCCAAAACGAACAGAAATTAAATAAACAATCATAGCAAAAAACATACAACAAGTAATGATATAAATGAATAAATATATCTTAAAGCGAGTAATGCTTAGATTGAATATGAAAATCAAGCTTAGGACGAAAAAAATATTTTCCTATTGAAGTACAAATGAAACTTAAAACGAACAGAAATTAAATAAACAGTCAATGCAAACAAACATACAATAGATATTAATGTAAATTAATAAATAAATCTTAAAACGAGTGAAACTCAAATTGAATATGCAAATTAAGCTTGAAACAATCAAAGACCACCACAAACAAGAGTTTGGGTATGACCTCCTTCTCTCACTGTAAAAGTCTAAAACCTACTGCGTCATTGGCGCTTTACTGAAAACTATATGCGTCTTGAACAGTCTTGGAAAGTATTATCAACATTAAATTGAATATTTGATGTATAATGATAATAATTTTTGAAAGATCCATCAGTTCAAGAATTTATTTCGCTGTAATTGTATTTTTATTTTCAATGCTGTAAGAACTGGAAAAGAAAGTATTTGTAATATAATCCATTTTCAGTTAAGTGCCAATGACGCAGTAGGCTTTTGGTTTTTATTTACAGATAGGAAAGCAGGCAGTATCCAATCATTTGTTTGTAGGGAAACTATATTCGTCTTTAACAATTTTAAAAAGAGCTAATGAATTAAACTGAATATTTGATGTATAATGATATTAATTGCCGAAAGCGCATCAGTTCAAAATGTTACTATATTTTAATGTTTATTTTCAGAGATAAGTACAAAAGAAAAAATTTGTCACAAAATTGGTTTTCAGTAAAGCGCCAATGACGCAGTACTTTTCATTCTTTTACAGTGAGAGAAGGAGGTCATACTCAAACTCTTGTTTTTGGTGATTTTTGATTGTTTTAAACTTAATTTGCATATTCAATTTAAGTTTCACTGGTATTAAGATTTATTTATTAATTTACATTAATATCTATTGTATGTTTGTTTGCATTGATTGTTTACTTAATTTCTGTTCATTTTAAGTTTCATTTGTACTTCAATATGAAAATTTTTTTTTCGTCTTAAGCTTGATGTTCATATTCAATCTAAGCATTACTCGCTTTAAGATCTATTTATTCATTTATATCATTACTTGTTGTATGGTTTTGCTATGATTGTTTATCAATTTCTGTTCGTTTTGGGTTTCATTTATTCTTTAATAGTAATTTCTGGTCGTTTTGAGTTTGAATTTTAAAAGGTATTTGTATTTGCTGAGCTTAAGTTTAAAATGGCCTTTACTTTTCTTTGAAAAACTGATTTTTTCGGAAAGTTTTTTTAATTAATTGCGTTTAACAACTGTATTTTTGACAAACAATCTCAAGCAGTTTTTTCTTGTATTATAGAAGGGATAGATGTGTCTCTTATTGCTAATGCAGACGATGTCCTCACCCACAGTCAAACGGTACTGGAGTTTGAGAAAAAGTTTTCTATTTTAAGTCGAAAGTATTCAAAAACAAATCTTATATATAACACTGCAAAGTCAGAAGTGATACTATTCAACTGTGACCCCTTTCTCGAAAGATTTTATGTTGATCTAGATAGGGTATGGGTTCCTCCTAAATTGGAAAAGAATTATCTTGGCCTCCCAATCGGTTTATTATTATGTTTGTGTCCTTGTTCCATAAGTTCTATCTTTGTTTTGTTCGTGTTTGTCTATGTGCTTGTTACATTGGCTTAATCTGTCATTTTCTGGTATGATAATATGATAAGATATTTATTTCAAAAAGATCACTATCACAAGCCCACAAAGGGCCGAATTCGGACTTCGGAGTCGACAATATAAATGGTTGCACTAAAACTGGCAAAAATGAAACAATAACAACGAAATAGAAAAATCATAATGAACAATCATTTAACAGTCAATAATTAAAACTGTAAAAAGTCAATTAAAAAGTTAAAAAGATAAAAACTGGTCAAACTAAACTTACACAAATACGAATCGGAAAAAGAATTAGAACGGACATAAAAAAAAGGAAGGGGGGGGGGGGAATAAGCGAATATACACAGAAAAAAAAGAGCGAGACATAAATGCATATAAATTAAAAGGGACACTAAGAAAGTGTCAATAATCCAACTACAGTAAGTCAATAAAAGAGTTAAAAAATAAAAACTGGTCAAGAAGGGAGGGGGGGGGGACAAAAAAAGGGAAAAAAAGAAACTATTGGGACATTTTATTCATTTTTCCTGTAATAAAGGGGACAAAAGTTCTTTCGTATCTCGAAGTAACGCAGTGAATGGGGGACAAAACAGGGATGGGATCAGAAAAAGCTCGAGGCGGCCGTAATCTGGATGGGGAGTGACGTTTGGGGAAAATACTTGCCGTCCGAGGGTTTGTTATGGCATTTTTTTGCAAAACGGAGGCACAAATTATTTCTTCGTCTCTCGAGGGTCTCTAGGTTTGAAATATTTAACAAATGCAAATATGGTATCATGCCCTCTTTAAAAATAATTCTTAGAGCTCTCTTTTGGACATTTTCAATTTTTTGTGTTGCTTCATTAGAGAGGCCAGGGTGCCACACAGGACAAGCGTACTCTAATATGGGACGCACAAAAGAAATGTATACTTGTAGTAAATGTGATTGGGGGCAACTGAATTTATTTAAAAGTTTAAGGAGGGAAAGCGAGGAGTTTGCTTGTCGTAGGATATTATTTATATGGGCATCCCATTTCAAATTAGAAGAAATTGTAACACCAAGGAGTTTAAGAGATGTGACAGAGGTTTCAGGAGGAATAGGAGCAAGAAAAAGGGGAGGGGATTTAAGGAAACTTACTGAGACTATTGCGGATTTAGAAGGGTTAACTGTCATGTCAAGGAAGAGGCCTCACAGGCAATATCTTGGAATATGCCCATTGGGTTGCTAAAGATGTTTTTTATGACATGTCTCTAAAACTGTCAAGTCATCGAAAAATTTCCATGTATTGTCATAAAGGGTTGAAAGGCTGTTAATCATAAGAGAAAAAAGGAGAGGGCCTAGAATAGTCCCCTGAGGAATGCCATTAAATATGGGGAGATGATCTGAGAAACAATTTAGATATTTAACTGCTTGAGATCTATTAGAAAGAAAAGAGGCAACGAGCTTAACAAGGAAAGTTTCAATGTGGAATTCATTTATAAGTTTATCTATGAGTAAATTGTGGTTAATCAAATCAAAAGCTTTTTGAAGATCAATAGAAATTAGATTAAGCCAAGTGTTAGGTTTTTCAAGTAATTTACCCATGGTATCAACAAGATGGATCAGGTAATGAGAGGTTGACGTGGATTTGAGATTACCAAACTGTCTAAGATCAATGAGGGGGAGGACTTTCATCTTAAGCCAGTCTGCGAGAAAACTTTCATACAATTTTGAAAAAATCGAGGTGAGGGTAATAGGACGAATGCCATCAAAGCCAGGCTTCCCATTTTTCTTTTTGATTGGGGTAATAAAGCCTTGTTTCCAATATTGAGGGAACTGTCCAGATTCGGTAATTTCATTGAACAGGGTGGATAGGGTTTTGAGAGGTAATCACTGAAAGCTTTAATCAGAGGAACAGGAATATCTAAAGGGCAAATGCTTGATCGTTTTATTTTTTCAATTTTTTTTTACAACATCAAGTGGAGAAATATGTGGGAGTGAAAAAGGAACAGGAATATCTGGAAATTCGTAAGATAGTGGTGGAAGACTCTGGACAATAGAAGCCAGAAACTTATTGAGGTTATTAGCTGTGGTCTTTGGGGGTTCATTTATATTAAAATTTAGTTGTTCTTGACTCTTGCCGGTAAGTTTTTTAATTTCAGAGTACCAGTTCTTTGGTTTGTCATGGCAAAAGTATTTAATTTTATTTTTATAATAGGCTCGGGCAGCTTTTCTAATTTGACTTTTTAATTCCTTTCTTAACTTATTTGCTTCAGCTAAATTACCCCTCTTAAATAAGCTTATTTTCGTGCGGATTAATATTTTTATGTGATTATTTATGTAAGGTTTATCACTGGAGCACTTTCTGATTTTTTTTTTTTTTCTGGGAAACATAATAATAAGCTTGTACGATTGTTCTATGAGTTTTAATTTCGTTTTATTTGTCATTATCTGTCTTTTTCTTTTGCTTTTGTTTTTTCTTTTCTTCTTCTCTTTTTTATACTCCGTTCGTCATAGTATTTCAACGGGTTATAAATAAATTAAATTTAATTCTGTTCAATTCAATTTATGGGGATGATTTGACCGAAAATGTGTATAAATATATAAACACTCAGAAAAAACATGCAAATGTTATAACCAGTAGGGTTTTCTTCTACAATGTAAGAAGATAAGAATTGTGCAACCTTCACTAAAATTCAATTTACATTATGGCACTTTCAAGGAAGAAAAGTTTGAACGAAGCTTACTTTGAATCATATTATTAAAGATAAAAGTAAGAAAAGAGCTTTAATAGTGAATATAAACTTTCCCTGGAAAATCTTATATAAAAACCGTTAGTGTAAGTGACTTTTGTTTTATTCAGAAAACAGGAAAAATCACTTCATTCATGACTTTCGCCAGAGGAAGATTACTAAAAAAAAAGTTTTCGAAAATATCAACAAATGATGCGGTAATATATTTTCGTCAATTCTTGGACTAGGTATTGTTAATTTTTCATCAAGAACTTCAACGATACAAGAACAATCAGTGCTTGAAAAGGGTCCGAAATTTTGTTTTTTAAACCTGATAAAGTCCCCGTTGAAGACCTTATCTCTTCAACAGAAACATATTTGCATTAAAACGCTATTCTAATAAAAGATGTTAGCTTAGTAAGAGCTTCTACCGTGAAAACCCTTTCTAATTTTGTATTGAAACCGGAATTTCCTACTAGGAC
This sequence comes from Artemia sinica, assembly GCA_027921565.1. Taxonomy (NCBI): domain Eukaryota; kingdom Metazoa; phylum Arthropoda; class Branchiopoda; order Anostraca; family Artemiidae; genus Artemia; species Artemia sinica. Next base: position 35,302,458 of record CM051273.1, on the reverse strand, counting down.
CATTAAAGACAAAAGAATTCTAAGAAACTTGAAAAAGGATGGTTCCATTACCATTACAAAAGCAGATAAGAGTAACAATTTAGTTGTCATGACTACTGAGGACTACGAGTAAAAATTAAGAAGTCTACTAAATGATTAAAAAACATACAAGAGGCTATCGTATAATCCAACAGACTCTTTTATCAATACGTTTCAGAACGAATTAAAGTGTTTAAAGGATGAAGGAAAAATTACACCTCAACTCTATTAAAAATGCCTGCCACGCAGTTTTCTGTGCCCTAACTATATAGACTTCCCAAAACTCATAAGCCTAACCTACCATTACGACCAATTTTGTCAAGTACAAGGTCATCAACAAGTGTTTTGAACAAGTGGTTAGTGTTAATCTGTGGACAAATTTTGTACATTAATAATTCTTCGAATTTGGTTGAAAAACTGAAACAAAATAGAAATTTCTTTAAGTTCTTTGCTTTCATGCTTCGACATTATATCAATGTAAACAAACATTGATTTAAAGCAGCCGAAACTCTTCTAGAAAGAAAGCTGTTAAGAAATTTGGACTTGATTAGTGGCAAAACAGATTCGGAAGTTTCTGTAATTATATGTTTAGTAAGGTTGTGCAATAAGTTTTGCTGAACTCTATCAATGATAATTTATTAAAATCTGACAGAGTAAAGTTCAATTCACCCAAAATATTTGACCTCTGTCCAAATGCTATATCATTGAAAGGTAATGGACCGAACCCAAGAAGATGAAAGAGGCTAGCTTCCGCCTTTGCTTTGCTTTGCAAAGAGTTAGAGAATTAAAAAATATGTAGTTTGGTTTGCTTTCATATATTTGATTTTTTTCGATTGTTTTAGTTTTGTTTTACTACTGATGACGATCATTGTATGTGTGACCGAAATATCTGGTATTTTTCGTCAGTTTCTATACACTGTCTATTAAAAAGGATTTAATCCATATTTTAATCTTTTATTTTATAGTCAAGGAAAGACAGTGTGGTCTTCGAAATTATCTACGTCATATTCATGGGGAACAAAATGTGCATAAATATATTAACACTCAGAAAAAACATGTAAATGTTATTAAATGAGCTCATTTAATTCCAATTAAATGAGCCCTTTTTCAAGTTTCTACGACAAAGATTTCAATAAAAACCTTATTTGCCCCCCACGGCATAACTTATAACCCTTGCCCTGAAGACTTCGGGGGGATTGTCCTGCTCAAAGGTATAATTTCCTGAACTTTAAATTACGTGGAACAAAATGGTTATCTAAAAATTTTGATTGGATATGTTTGGGGAAATGGTGGGTGTGGAAGGGGTGTTAGTTGACTTCCAATCACTTTCGACTATTAAAAAGGGTACAAGCCATTTCAATTTCCAATCGAATGAGCTCTTTTTGATGTTTCTGCGACGACGTGTTGTATAAAAACTTATATGCCCCCTGGATGTAACTTACAACCCTTGCCCTGAGGGCTGCGGGGGAGTGTCCTCCTCAAAAACATTATTTCTAGTTGGAAATCCACAACACTGAACAAAATTGCTATCTAAAAATTTTGATTGGATGTATTTGGGGAAAAGGTGGGCGAGAGGAGAAGGGTCGTTGGTTTCAAATCACTTTCGACTATTAAAAAGGGCACTAGACCTTTGAATTTCAAATCGAATTAGCCCAATTTCAAGTTTCTACAACAATGATTTCAATAAAAACTTATATACTTTCGACTATAAAAAGGGCACTAGCCATTTCAATTTCTAAGCGAATGAGCCCTTTTTGAAGTTTCTACGACAACGCGTTCTATAATAACTTTATATGCCTCCAGGGCATAACTTAAAACCCTTGCCCTGAGGGCTGTGAGGGGGTTATCATCCTCAAATACTTAATTTACAGGATTTAAAACTACGCTGACAAAATTTCTATCTCAAAAGTTTGATTGGATGTATTTTGGAGAATGATGGGCTTGGGGGTGGGCTAGTTGCCCTCCTTTCACTTTCGACTATTAAAAAGGGCACTACCCCTTTGAGTTTCCAATTGAATGAGCCTTTTTTGAAGTTTCTACGACAACTCCTTCTATAAAAACCTTATATGCCCCGGGCATAACTTACAACTCTTGCCCTGAAGGCTGTTGGAGAGTGTCCTCCTCAAAAACATAATTTCTATTTGAAAATCAAATACGCTGAACAAAATGATTGGATACCTTTCGGGAGATGATGGGCGTGGAAGAGGTGTTAGTGGCCTCCCAATCATTTTTGACTGTTTAAAAGGGCACAAGCCACTACAATTTCCAATTGAATGAGCCATTTTCGAAGTTTCTACGACAACTTCTTCAATACCAAGTGCCCTGCTCTAAAGGAAAAAAATAATAAATGATACATTGTGCCAACATCGTTCTTATATGCCCTCAGGGCATAACATATAACCCTTGCCCTGAAGGCTGTGGGGGACTGTCCTCCTCAAAAACATAGTTTATATCTGGAAATCAACTACGCTCAACAAAATGGCTTTAGTGCCCTTTTTAATAGTCAAAAGTGATTTGAGGGCAACTAGCCCAACTTTCTCGCCCACCTTATCCCCAAACAAATCCATTCAAAATTTTTAGATAGCCATTTTGTTCATTATTGTGGATTTCTAAAATATAAATTATGTTTGTGAGGAGGAAACTACCCCACAGCCCTCAGGGTAAGGGTTGTAAGTTATGCCCTAGGGGCATATAAGGTTTATATAGAACGCGTCGTCGTAGAAGCTTCAAAAAGGGCTCATTCGATTGGAAATTGAAATGGCTAGTGCCTTTTTCAATAGTCGAAAGTGATTTGATGGCGAATAGCACACCTTCCACGCCCATCATTTCCCCAAACAAATCCAATCAAAATTTTTAGATTGCCATTTTGTTCCAAGCAATTTAAAGTTTAGAAGAATTATACTTTTGAACAGGAAACTCCCCCTACAGTCTTCAAGGCAAGGGTCATAAGTTATGCCCTGGGGGCATATAAGATTTTTATTGAAATCTTTGTTGAAGAAACTTGAAAAAGGCCTCATTGGATTGGAAATTCAAATGGCTAGTGCCCTTTTTAATAGTCAAAAATGATTTGAGGGCAACTAACCCCCCTCCCACGCCCACCTTTTCCCTGAACACATCCAATCAAAATTTTTAGAGAGCCACTTTATTCAACGTAGTTGAAAGTTTTGGAAATTGGATCTTTAGGGATGACAACCCATCCCCCCAACAACCCTCAGGGCAAGGGTTGTAAGTTAGTCCCTGGGAGCATGTAAGGTTTTTATAGAAAGCTATGTGTAGAAACATCAAAAAGGGCTCATTAAATTGACAAATGAAAGGGCTAACGCCCTTTTAATAGTCGAAAGTGATTTAAAGGCAACTAAACTCCCTCTCACGCCCACCATTTTCCCAAACACATCCAATAAAATTTTTTTGATATCTATTTTGTTTAACGTAGTCGAAAGTTCTGGAAATTAGGTCTTTTAGGATGCTAACCCCATCAGAGCCCTCAGTGCAAGGGTTGTAAGTTATGCCCTGGGGGCATATAAGGTTTATATTGAAAGTTGTTGTAGAATTTTCAAAAGTGGCTCATTTGATTGGAAATTGAAATTGCCCTTTTTAATAGTTGAAAGTGAGTCTAGAGTAATATACCCCCCCCTCTCACGCCAACCATATCCCTAAACACATTCAATTAAAGTTATTTTGTTCAAGGTAGTTGTAAATTTCTGGAAATTAAGTATTTAAGGATGAAAACCCCCCCCAGAGTCCCCAGCGCAAAGGTTGTAAGTTATACCCTGGGGGCAGACGGTTTTTTAATGATAGAGTTGTCGTAAAAACTTCAAAAGGGGGTCATTCAATTGGAAATTGAGACGGCTAGTGCCCTTTTCAGTAGTTGAAAGTGATTAGAGGGTAACTAACCCCCCCCCCCCCCCCCCCTCTCTCACGCCCACCATTCCCCCAAACACATCCAATAAAAAATTTTAGATATCCATTTTATTTAACATAGTAGAAGTATCTGGAAATTAGGTCTTTGAGGATAACAACCCCCCAGCCCTCAGGGAGAGGGTTATAAGTTATCCCCTTGGGGTATATAAAGGTTTCTATTGAAAGTGTTGTCGTATAAACTTCAAAAGTGCTCATTTGATTGAAAATTGAAAGAGCTAGTGGGTTTTTTAATAGTTTAAAGTGATTAAAGAAAGACTAACGCCCTCTAACGCTCACCCTTTTCCCAGACACATCCAATCCAAATTTTGACATAGCCATTTTGTTTAACGTAGTTGAAAGTTCTGGAAATTAGGTCTTAGAGAATGACGACCACCCTCACAGACCTTAGGGTAAGGGTTGTATTTTATGCCCTGGGGCATATAAGGTGTTTGTAAGAAGTGTTGTCGTAGAAACTCAAAAAGGGCTCATTCGATTGGAAATCAAAAGGCCTAGTGCCCTTTTTAATAATTGAAAGTGATTGGAAGGCTTGACATTTTTATTGTAAAGATCGATATGGGCATAATGTAATATTTTTGTTGTTGTTGTTGTTTAGACCAGGGCACCTCGTATCGAAGGAGTTGTCGTGGGAACTTCGAAAAGGGCGATTGAAAATTGAAAATAGAAAGGGCTGATGACCTTTTTAATAGACGAAAATGATTGGAGGGAAACTAATACCCCTCCCACGCCCAGCCTCTTATTTGAGTTTATGTTTAAAAACTAAATGTTGCCATTAGATTAAATCAAAATGCTCTGTGTTAATGCTAATTTTCATAAGGCATCTCAGCAGTATCCCAAGAACAACTGAGGGTATTATGTTCAAACTTTTGGGGCTGATTCTTCCACCAAAATTTAACCATATCAAAATAGCGTAAGTGTATGCAAGCTATCAAGGAAAGTAAACAGATTTTTGCGAATGGTATAAAGTTTTCCATTTCAGGTCAACTACAGGAGGTATGAAACTAAATTAAACACTACTTTTTGTGTCCAGATTTTTAAGAGGGTGTATGTTGTTAAAAATTGCAGAAATTTTTTTTCCAGCATACAAATAGCAGGCCAAACTAGAAATTCTTAAAAAACGAAAAGATATAAAGTATTATTTTCTTTTTCCCTGAAAAGACTATGTCAATATAAAACGAATAGAAATTAACTAAAAAATCTTTTTCCACAAAATAAGTTTTTCAAAAAAAGTAAAGAACTCCATTAAACAAAAAATGAGCAAAAACAAAATTAAATAATCTACCAAGCGTGAGACTACCACAAATCAGCATCGATAAATAAATGACACACAAAACGAACAGAAATTACAATAAATAACCCAGTCAAACTCAAAACGAGCAAAAATTAATATAAGTTGGGCTCAAAACCCCTATGCCTTTCCAAGGCCAGATCATAATTTGCACTTTACTGGAAAAATACAAATGAATTTGCATTGTCAGTTTAATATACATATACTGATATTTAGTAATCAAAATGTTAATATTATTTGATTTATTAAAGTTATAAAAGTAAAAAAGTTAATATTTTTTCAGTAAAGTGCAAATTATGTTCTGTCCTTGGGAAGGCATAGGGATTTTGAGCCCAACTTATGTTAATTTCTGCTCGTTTTGAGTTTGACTCGTTATTTATTGTTATATCTGTTCGTTTTTGGGTTTCATTTATTTATCGATGCTCATTTGTGGTAGTGTCACGCTTGGTAGATTATTTGCTTTTTTTGCTCACTTTTTGTTGAATGGAGTTTTTTACTTTGAAAAACATATTTTGTGGAAAATGATTTTTTAAATTAATCATCAGAAACGAAAAATGGTAACAGGTCGTCAGGATACAACGTGTATTCATCGTGGCATGCAAAGTTGGGGTCATATTTCCTACAATATATTTTAACTTCATTTTTATTAAATCTCTTTTTAAAACCAATAATACTATCCTGATTCATATTATAAAATTCACGTGTTTCAATTTGCTTATTTGAAGTAATGCCATATACAAAATTCTTATATGAAGAATCACTTTCTGTAACAGCCAAATAAAAGTCTGTAGGTTTATATTCAAAGTAACCGGTATCTTCACAGTGATTTCGCAAAAATCAGACTCTTTTATTTTTCCAGTAATTGAAGTGTAGACCAGGTTCTTCCTCCCAAAACAATTTAAAGCCAGGACTATAGTGCCTCACAAATAAACTGAACTAACGTTTAGGGTTTTCCAAAATCATGCCAGGGTAAGTGTTTTCCCATTGAACACATTTGTCCATTGAACACACTTGACAATTGAAGCACAAAGAAAGCTCTATTATGAGAGTAAGAAACATCTTCAAGACAGGATTTACAGCTTTTAATTTGTATGGATACATACAAATGTATCCATACAAATGTATCCATACAAATTTAATCAGTATGGATACATATCCCTAATTGTCAAATATAAATCCTATTGTATATTGTCGGGATTAATGAGGCATATTCAACATGTTAACAATACCATTATTATTGTTAATAGCACCCCATCGAGTTTAAAGACAGGTCATTATTTATGCATCTTTCAAACAAGAAAGAATATAGAAATTTTTAATTCTCTCGACCTACCGTATACATTCTACACACCTCATATTAAAAATTTTCTTGAGCAGAGTGGAAAATCAATTATTCAATATGGGAAACAGTTACAGGTTTTCTTAACATAAATCTGTGGTTTTCATCCATTTTTATATTTTATTTTCCATTGTTGCGGACATACTTACAGTCAATTCCTCAAGATTTATGTCGACAATCCTCTATTGAACGACTTTCTAGTTAAAAAATACTCTTTCCTACCTCTAGAATATCAATTTCGGTGCTCTAAGATTCAAGTGCTTTAAAAATGTATGTAAATTTGTTTATTGATAAAGTTTGTGTATATACAAAACACTGTGTCCTTTTATGACGTAGATAATTTTGGAGACCACACTGCCTCTCTGAATTAAAAAAATAAGAAAACTTAGAAAAGTTAAAGTTCCGGTCAAGCTCGCCAAGTAAAAATTGGTTTGATCATTTCTTTAACTGACCGGATCTTTAGTGTTTGCTCTCCAAAATTTGTTGAGGGAGTTGTTTTTTCTAAGAAAAATACTAATAAGCAACATGTATCCATAGTGATTAATTAACCAGAATTTTTCAAAAAGAAGAAAAAATTCTTTAGAGATTTCCAAGGAAGTCTTGGAGACAACTCAAAAGAAGGGTATTTTTGTTCCTAATCATATGTACCCGGAATAAGTGAAAAACTTAAAAGAATTTTACAAAGTAATGGTCTAAGGGTAGATTTAAAGAGTAATAATACTTTGGGTAGTTTTATGAATTCTCGGAAAGATCTAACTTCATTGGGGCAACAAAGTGGGGCTTATCAGATCCCATGTACTTGCAGAAGCTCATATACGGGACGTACTAACTAGAATTAAAGATTCCATTTCTTCGGATTTAAAGCAAGATTCTAAGTCTGAAGATTTTACTTCAGCCCTTTCAGAACATATTTTCAATTTTCCAGACCCTCTTATTTTTTTCGAGATTGTCTTTTTGATTTCTAGGGATTGGGGTCTAAAGCAAAATTTTCGTGAAATTCATGAAGCAAAGAAAATCTTATTCAAGAATATTGCTTTGAATCGAGACACGGGTGAATTTGGGCTGAACTCTTTCTATAATAGTTTATTAAAGTCTGATAGAGTAAAAATCAATTCGCCCAATGTAGTTGACGTCTGTCCAAATCTTATATCATCGAACGCTAATGAATCGAATCCAAGAATGTCAAAGAGGCTAGCTTCTGCTTTTGCTTGAAACGAATTAGAATATTTAACAATAGGTAGTTTTATTTGATTTCGTATATAAACTTTTGTTTTAAATTGTTTTAGTTTAGTTTTACTACTGATTACGGTCACTGTATGTGTGACCGAAATATCTGGTATTGTTGTGAATTTATATGTACTGTCTATTAAAAAGGATTTTACCCCTATTTTGAACTTTTATTTTATCGTCATGGACAGGCAGTGTTATAAATGTCTTAGAAGTTGATAATGCCTGAGCTGGTTTATAAATGTTATATGCCCCCACACAAATTTGGGTTCTAGAAAGGAATAGGGTGCGCTCATGCACTGACGGCACTGCAGTCAGTTTTGATTAATGCTTATAATTCTGGAGAAACGCTTGTTCTAGGGAGCCATTTTCTGGGAGTCAGTCGTGCTTTTGATTCGATAAAATTGAAAGGGCTAGTGCTCTTTTTAATAGTCGAAAGTGATTGAAGGGCAACTAACCCCCCTCTCTCGCCCACCATTTCCCCAAACACATGCAATCAAATTTGAAATATCCTTTTTGTTCAACGTAGTTGAAAATTCTGGAAATCATGACCCCCCCCCCCCTCGACAGCCCTTAGGGTAAGGGTTCTAAGTTATGCCCTGGGGCATATAAGGTTTTTATAGAAAGTGGTGTTATAGAAACTTCAAAAAGGGCTCATTCGACTGGAAATTGAAAGGGCTAATGCCCTTTATAATAGCCGAAAGTGATTGAAGGACAACTAACCCGCTTCTCATGCCCACCATTTCCCCAAACACATCCCTTCAAAGTTTTGAGATAGCCTTTTATTCAACGTAGTTGAAAGTTTTGGAAATTATGTATTTGAGGATGACAAATCCCCCAGAGCCCCCAGGGCAAAGATTGTAAGTTATGCCCTGGGGGCATATCAGGTTTGTATTGATAGCGTTGTCATAGAAACTTTAAAAGGGTTCATTCAATTGGAAATCGAGAGGCCTTTTTTAATAGTCGAAAGTGATTGGATGGTAACTAACCCCCCTCTCACGCCCACTATTTCTCCAACACTTTCAATCAAATTTTGAGATAGCCATTTTGTTGAACGTAGCTGAATGTTCTGGAAATTAGGTCTTTGAAGATATCCTCACTGAATTGTATAAACACGGGGTCAGTGTTTGTATTATACGAGCTTAGTATGATATGCATAAAAATTTAACGGTCATTTTTCATCTGCCTGATGGAACAATTGCACAGGTAACCATACCTGCTTGTTGCGGAGTAAGGCAAGGTGCCCGTACATCCCCAATCAGAGGCAACGCTGTAGCGTTGCCTATATTAAAGGCCATACGGCTCTAATGTTTTATTATTCTTTATTTATTTTTTCCCCAGAGGCACTTCATACGGAAGGGGTTGTCGTAGAAAGTTAAAAGGGGCCCATTCGATTGGAAATCGAGAGTTCTAGTGCCCTTTTTAGTAGTTGAAAATTATTGGAGGGCAACTAGCCCCCCCCCCCCCCCCCCCCCGCCCAACATTCCCCCAAACACATCCAATCAAAATTTTGAAATAGCCATTTGTTCAGCGTAGTTGATTTCCAGATAGAAAATATATTCTTAGGAGGACACTCCCCCACAACCCTCAGGGCATGAGTTTTAAGTTATACCCTGGGGACATGTAAGGTTTTTACAGAAGGCGTTGTCGTAGAAACTTCAAAACAGGCTCATTCGAAATTCAAATGGCTATTGCCCTTTTTAATAGTCGAAAGTGATTGGAGGGCAACTAGCCCCCCCCCCCCCGTCCATCATTCCCCCAAACACATCCAATCAAAATTTTGAGATAGCCATTTTGTTCAGCATAGTTGATTTTCAATAGAAAAATATATTTTTGAGGAGGACACTCCCCCACAACCCTCAAGGCAAGGGTTTTAAGTTATACCCTGGGGGCATATAAGGTTTTTATAGAAGGCAGTGTCGTAGAAATTTCAAAATAGGCTCATTCAATTGGAAATTCAAAGGGCTAGTCCTTTTTAATAGTCGAAAGTGATTTGAGGGCAACTAACCTCCCTCTCACGCCCACCTTTTCCCCAAACACATCCAATCAAAATTTTGAGACAGCCATTTTATTAAACGTAGTTTTAAGTTCTAGAAATTAGGTCTTTGAGGATGACAAATCCCCCACAACCCTCAAGCAAGGGTTGTAAGTTATGCCCTGGGGACATATAAGGTTTTGTATAGACAACATTGTCGTATAAACTTCAGAGAGGGCTCATTTTATTGTAAATTGAAAGTTCTAGTTCACTTTTTAAGCGTCAAAGGATATTGGAGGCTAACCAGCTTCCCCCCCCCCCTAAACCCTATTTTCCCAAATGCATCCAATAAAAATTTTAAGATAGCTATTTTGTTAAAAATAGTTCAAAGACTATATAACAAAAATTCCAGTGTTGACACAACCCACCAGGGAACGGGGGCAGGCGTTATAAGTTATTCCCTGGGGGCATATATGGGTCTTATGGAAGGGATGCTCGTATTAACATTAAAGAGGTATCATTTGATTTGAAATTGAAAGTTGTAGTTCACTTTTTAAGATTCAAAAGAGATTTGAGGGCACCTAGCCCCCCCCCCCCCCTCTACGCCCTTTTTTCTCAAACCCATCCGATAAGAACTTTGAGATATTCTTTTTTTTAAATAGTTCAAATACCATATACCGAAAACTCAAAGGTCAACACAGCCCCCCAGGGCCCGAGGGCAGGTGTTGTAAGTTATGCCCTTGGGGAATATATGGTTCTTATTGAAGGGATGCTCGTAAAAAACTCAGAGATGGCTCATTTGATTGGAAATTGAAAGTTCTAGTTAAGATTTTTCGAGTCAAAAGATATTGTAGGGCAACTAGCCCCCCACGCCCGTTTTCCCCAAATGCATCCAATAAAAATTTTGAGATAGGCAAATTTCTCAAAAGTCAGATAACTAAAAATCAGGTGTCGTCACACAACCCCCAGGGCCCGGGGGAAGGCGTTGTAATTTATGCCCTGGGGCATATATTGTTCGTTTGAAAGGGATGCTCGTATAAACTTCAGAGAGGGCTCATTTTATTAGATATTGAAACCCAAAAGAGTCAAAAGTGATTAGAGGGCAAATGACCCCCCAAGCCCTTTCCCCCCAAATACATCTGATAAAAAATTTGAGGTAGCCATTTTGTTAAAAATAGTTCAAAGATCATATAACAAAACTCCTTTGCGTATGGTCATTTCGTTAAAAATAATTAAAAAATCAGACAAGGAAAGCTCCTGTGTCGACACCCCCCCCCCCCCCCAGGGATGGGGCAGTTGTTGTAAGTATTGCTCTGGGGGCATGTATGGTTCTTATGGAAGGTATACTCGTATAAACTTCAGAGAGGGTTCATTTGAATGGAAATTAAAAGTTTTAGTACCTTTTCTCAGAGTGAAAAAGATCGGAGGGCAACTAGCCCCTCCCGCCCTCCCCCCCTTTGGGCGTATCGGATGGATAAACCCATCCGATAAAAATCTCAGGTGACTATTTTCTTAAAAATAGTTCACCATCAGATACTGAAACTCCAGGGTCGACACAACCACCCAAGGCCAAGGGACAGGCGTTGTAAAATATACTCTGGGGATTTATATGGTTTTTATAGAAGGGGTACTCGTATAAACTTCAGAGAGGGCTCATTTGATTGAAAATAGAAAGTTCTAGTTCACTTTTAAAGAGGTAAAAGAGACTGAAGCTTAATCTAGTTTCCCCCCCCCCCCGCCTTTTTCCCCAAACCCATCCAATAAAAATTTTGAGATAGCAATTTTGTTAAAAATAGTTCAAACGTCAGATAATAAAAACTCTTAGGCTGCCACAAACCCATTTTTTCACTTTGATATTGTTACTTTGATATCAGTTTTGATACTTTGATGAATATTTGATTTTTTTTTAAAGTTTGATTTTGAAACAAGGAATTTTTAAAAACTTGAAATTTTTGCAATCAAAACGAACAAAAATTAATTAAAAAAAAACTTTCCGAAAAAATCAATTTTCAAAGAAAAGTAATGGCCATTTTAAACTTAAGCTCAGCAAATACAAATACCTTTTAAAACTCAAACTCAAAACGACCAGTAATTACTATTAAAGAATAAATGAAACCCAAAACGAACAGAAATTAAATAAACAATCATAGCAAAAACATACAACAAGTAATGATATAAATGAATAAATATATCTTAAAGCGAGTAATGCTTAGATTGAATATGAAAATCAAGCTTAGGACGAAAAAAATATTTTCCTATTGAAGTACAAATGAAACTTAAAACGAACAGAAATTAAATAAACAGTCAATGCAAACAAACATACAATAGATATTAATGTAAATTAATAAATAAATCTTAAAACGAGTGAAACTCAAATTGAATATGCAAATTAAGCTTGAAACAATCAAAGACCACCACAAACAAGAGTTTGGGTATGACCTCCTTCTCTCACTGTAAAAGTCTAAAACCTACTGCGTCATTGGCGCTTTACTGAAAACTATATGCGTCTTGAACAGTCTTGGAAAGTATTATCAACATTAAATTGAATATTTGATGTATAATGATAATAATTTTTGAAAGATCCATCAGTTCAAGAATTTATTTCGCTGTAATTGTATTTTTATTTTCAATGCTGTAAGAACTGGAAAAGAAAGTATTTGTAATATAATCCATTTTCAGTTAAGTGCCAATGACGCAGTAGGCTTTTGGTTTTTATTTACAGATAGGAAAGCAGGCAGTATCCAATCATTTGTTTTGTAGGGAAACTATATTCGTCTTTAACAACTTTAAAAAGAGCTAATGAATTAAACTGAATATTTGATGTATAATGATATTAATTGCCGAAAGCGCATCAGTTCAAAATGTTACTATAATTTTAATGTTTATTTTCAGAGATAAGTACAAAAGAAAAAATTTGTCACAAAATTGGTTTTCAGTAAAGCGCCAATGACGCAGTAGGTTTCATTCTTTTACAGTGAGAGAAGAAGGAGGTCATACTCAAACTCTTGTTTTTGGTGATTTTTGATTGTTTTAAACTTAATTTGCATATTCAATTTAAGTTTCACTGGTATTAAGATTTATTTATTAATTTACATTAATATCTATTGTATGTTTGTTTGCATTGATTGTTTACTTAATTTCTGTTCATTTTAAGTTTCATTTGTACTTCAATATGAAAATTTTTTTTTCGTCTTAAGCTTGATGTTCATATTCAATCTAAGCATTACTCGCTTTAAGATCTATTTATTCATTTATATCATTACTTGTTGTATGGTTTTGCTATGATTGTTTATCAAATTTCTGTTCGTTTTGGGTTTCATTTATTCTTTAATAGTAATTTCTGGTCGTTTTGAGTTTGAATTTTAAAAGGTATTTGTATTTGCTGAGCTTAAGTTTAAAATGGCCTTTACTTTTCTTTGAAAAACTGATTTTTTCGGAAAGTGTTTTTTTTTAATTAATTGCGTTTAACAACTGTATTTTTGACAAACAATCTCAAGCAGTTTTTTCTTGTATTATAGAAGGGATAGATGTGTCTCTTATTGCTAATGCAGACGATGTCCTCACCCACAGTCAAACGGTACTGGAGTTTGAGAAAAAGTTTTCTATTTTAAGTCGAAAGTATTCAAAAACAAATCTTATATATAACACTGCAAAGTCAGAAGTGATACTATTCAACTGTGACCCCTTTCTCGAAAGATTTTATGTTGATCTAGATAGGGTATGGGTTCCTCCTAAATTGGAAAAGAATTATCTTGGCCTCCCAATCGGTTTATTATTATGTTTGTGTCCTTGTTCCATAAGTTCTATCTTTGTTTTGTTCGTGTTTGTCTATGTGCTTGTTACATTGGCTTAATCTGTCATTTTCTGGTATGATAATATGATAAGATATTTATTTCAAAAAGATCACTATCACAAGCCCACAAAGGGCCGAATTCGGACTTCGGAGTCGACAATATAAATGGTTGCACTAAAACTGGCAAAAATGAAACAATAACAACGAAATAGAAAAATCATAATGAACAATCATTTAACAGTCAATAATTAAAACTGTAAAAAGTCAATTAAAAAGTTAAAAAGATAAAAACTGGTCAAACTAAACTTACACAAATACGAATCGGAAAAAGAATTAGAACGGACATAAAAAAAAAGGAAGGGGGGGGGGGGAATAAGCGAATATACACAGAAAAAAAAGAGCGAGACATAAATGCATATAAATTAAAAGGGACACTAAGAAAGTGTCAATAATCCAACTACAGTAAGTCAATAAAAGAGTTAAAAAATAAAAACTGGTCAAGAAGGGGGGGGGGACAAAAAAAGGGAAAAAAAAGAAACTATTGGGACATTTTATTCATTTTTCCTGTAATAAAGGGGACAAAAGTTCTTTCGTATCTCGAAGTAACGCAGTGAATGGGGACAAAACAGGGATGGGATCAGAAAAAGCTCGAGGCGGCCGTAATCTGGATGGGGAGTGACGTTTGGGGAAAATACTTGCCGTCCGAGGGTTTGTTATGGCATTTTTTGCAAAACGGAGGCACAAATTATTTCTTCGTCTCTCGAGGGTCTCTAGGTTTTGAAATATTAACAAATGCAAATATGGTATCATGCCCTCTTAAAAATAATTCTTAGAGCTCTCTTTTGGACATTTTCAATTTTTTGTGTTGCTTCATTAGAGAGGCCAGGGTGCCACACAGGACAAGCGTACTCTAATATGGGACGCACAAAAGAAATGTATACTTGTAGTAAATGTGATTGGGGGCAACTGAATTTATTTAAAAGTTTAAGGAGGGAAAGCGAGGAGTTTGCTTGTCGTAGGATATTATTTATATGGGCATCCCATTTCAAATTAGAAGAAATTGTAACACCAAGGAGTTTAAGAGATGTGACAGAGGTTTCAGGAGGAATAGGAGCAAGAAAAGGGGAGGGGATTTAAGGAAACTTACTGAGACTATTGCGGATTTAGAAGGGTTAACTGTCATGTCAAGGGAAGAGGCCTCACAGGCAATATCTTGGAATATGCCCATTGGGTTGCTAAAGATGTTTTTTATGACATGTCTCTAAAACTGTCAAGTCATCGAAAAATTTCCATGTATTGTCATAAAGGGTTGAAAGGCTGTTAATCATAAGAGAAAAAAGGAGAGGGCCTAGAATAGTCCCCTGAGGAATGCCATTAAATATGGGGAGATGATCTGAGAAACAATTTAGATATTTAACTGCTTGAGATCTATTAGAAAGAAAAGAGGCAACGAGCTTAACAAGGAAAGTTTCAATGTGGAATTCATTTATAAGTTTATCTATGAGTAAATTGTGGTTAATCAAATCAAAAGCTTTTTGAAGATCAATAGAAATTAGATTAAGCCAAGTGTTAGGTTTTTCAAGTAATTTACCCATGGTATCAACAAGATGGATCAGGTAATGAGAGGTTGACGTGGATTTGAGATTACCAAACTGTCTAAGATCAATGAGGGGGAGGACTTTCATCTTAAGCCAGTCTGCGAGAAAACTTTCATACAATTTTGAAAAAATCGAGGTGAGGGTAATAGGACGAATGCCATCAAAGCCAGGCTTCCCATTTTTCTTTTTGATTGGGGTAATAAAGCCTTGTTTCCAATATTGAGGGAACTGTCCAGATTCGGTAATTTCATTGAACAGGGTGGATAGGGTTTTGAGAGGTAATCACTGAAAGCTTTAATCAGAGGAACAGGAATATCTAAAGGGCAAATGCTTGATCGTTTTATTTTTTCAATTTTTTTTTTACAACATCAAGTGGAGAAATATGTGGGAGTGAAAAAGGAACAGGAATATCTGGAAATTCGTAAGATAGTGGTGGAAGACTCTGGACAATAGAAGCCAGAAACTTATTGAGGTTATTAGCTGTGGTCTTTGGGGGTTCATTTATATTAAAATTTAGTTGTTCTTGACTCTTGCCGGTAAGTTTTTTAATTTCAGAGTACCAGTTCTTTGGTTTGTCATGGCAAAAGTATTTTATTTTATTTTTATAATAGGCTCGGGCAGCTTTTCTAATTTGACTTTTTAATTCCTTTCTTAACTTATTTGCTTCAGCTAAATTACCCCTCTTAAATAAGCTTATTTTCGTGCGGATTAATATTTTTATGTGATTATTTATGTAAGGTTTATCACTGGAGCACTTTCTAATTTTTTTTTCTGGGAAACATAATAATAAGCTTGTACGATTGTTCTATGAGTTTTAATTTCGTTTTATTTGTCATTATCTGTCTTTTTCTTTTGCTTTTGTTTTTTCTTTTCTTCTTCTCTTTTTTATACTCCGTTCGTCATAGTATTTCAACGGGTTATAAATAAATTAAATTTAATTCTGTTCAATTCAATTTATGGGGATGATTTGACCGAAAATGTGTATAAATATATAAACACTCAGAAAAAACATGCAAATGTTATAACCAGTAGGGTTTTCTTCTACAATGTAAGAAGATAAGAATTGTGCAACCTTCACTAAAATTCAATTTACATTATGGCACTTTCAAGGAAGAAAAGTTTGAACGAAGCTTACTTTGAATCATATTATTAAAGATAAAAGTAAGAAAAGAGCTTTAATAGTGAGATATAAACTTTCCCTGGAAAATCTTATATAAAAACCGTTAGTGTAAGTGACTTTTGTTTTATTCAGAAAACAGGAAAAATCACTTCATTCATGACTTTCGCCAGAGGAAGATTACTAAAAAAAAAGTTTTCGAAAATATCAACAAATGATGCGGTAATATTTTCGTCAATTCTTGGACTAGGTATTGTTAATTTTTCATCAAGAACTTCAACGATACAAGAACAATCAGTGCTTGAAAAGGGTCCGAAATTTTGTTTTAAACCTGATAAAGTCCCCGTTGAAGACCTTATCTCTTCAACAGAAACATATTTGCATTAAAACGCTATTCTAATAAAAGATGTTAGCTTAGTAAGAGCTTCTACCGTGAAAACCCTTTCTAATTTTGTATTGAAACCGGAATTTCCTACTAGGACCATTAAAGACAAAAGAATTCTAAGAAACTTGAAAAAGGATGGTTCCATTACCATTACAAAAGCAGATAAGAGTAACAATTTAGTTGTCATGACTACTGAGGACTACGAGTAAAAATTAAGAAGTCTACTAAATGATTAAAAAACATACAAGAGGCTATCGTATAATCCAACAGACTCTTTTATCAATACGTTTCAGAACGAATTAAAGTGTTTAAAGGATGAAGGAAAAATTACACCTCAACTCTATTAAAAATGCCTGCCACGCAGTTTTCTGTGCCCTAAACTATATAGACTTCCCAAAACTCATAAGCCTAACCTACCATTACGACCAATTTTGTCAAGTACAAGGTCATCAACAAGTGTTTTGAACAAGTGGTTAGTGTTAATCTGTGGACAAATTTTGTACATTAATAATTCTTCGAATTTGGTTGAAAAACTGAAACAAAATAGAAATTTCTTTAAGTTCTTTGCTTTCATGCTTCGACATTATATCAATGTAAACAAACATTGATTTAAAGCAGCCGAAACTCTTCTAGAAAGAAAGCTGTTAAGAAATTTGGACTTGATTAGTGGCAAAACAGATTCGGAAGTTTCTGTAATTATATGTTTAGTAAGGTTGTGCAATAAGTTTTGCTGAACTCTATCAATGATAATTTATTAAAATCTGACAGAGTAAAGTTCAATTCACCCAAAATATTTGACCTCTGTCCAAATGCTATATCATTGAAAGGTAATGGACCGAACCCAAGAAGATGAAAGAGGCTAGCTTCCGCCTTTGCTTTGCTTTGCAAAGAGTTAGAGAATTAAAAAATATGTAGTTTGGTTTGCTTTCATATATTTGATTTTTTTCGATTGTTTTAGTTTTTTGTTTTACTACTGATGACGATCATTGTATGTGTGACCGAAATATCTGGTATTTTTCGTCAGTTTCTATACACTGTCTATTAAAAAGGATTTAATCCATATTTTAATCTTTTATTTTATAGTCAAGGAAAGACAGTGTGGTCTTCGAAATTATCTACGTCATATTCATGGGGAACAAAATGTGCATAAATATATTAACACTCAGAAAAAACATGTAAATGTTATTAAATGAGCTCATTTAATTCCAATTAAATGAGCCCTTTTTCAAGTTTCTACGACAAAGATTTCAATAAAAACCTTATTTGCCCCCACGGCATAACTTATAACCCTTGCCCTGAAGACTTCGGGGGGATTGTCCTGCTCAAAGGTATAATTTCCTGAACTTTAAATTACGTGGAACAAAATGGTTATCTAAAAATTTTGATTGGATATGTTTGGGGAATGGTGGGTGTGGAAGGGGTGTTAGTTGACTTCCAATCACTTTCGACTATTAAAAAGGGTACAAGCCATTTCAATTTCCAATCGAATGAGCTCTTTTTGATGTTTCTGCGACGACGTGTTGTATAAAAACCTTATATGCCCCCTGGATGTAACTTACAACCCTTGCCCTGAGGGCTGCGGGGGAGTGTCCTCCTCAAAAACATTATTTCTAGTTGGAAATCCACAACACTGAACAAAATTGCTATCTAAAAATTTTGATTGGATGTATTTGGGGAAAAGGTGGGCGAGAGGAGAAGGGTCGTTGGTTTCAAATCACTTTCGACTATTAAAAAGGGCACTAGACCTTTGAATTTCAAATCGAATTAGCCCAATTTCAAGTTTCTACAACAATGATTTCAATAAAAACTTATATACTTTCGACTATAAAAAGGGCACTAGCCATTTCAATTTCTAAGCGAATGAGCCCTTTTTGAAGTTTCTACGACAACGCGTTCTATAATAACTTTATATGCCTCCAGGGCATAACTTAAAACCCTTGCCCTGAGGGCTGTGAGGGGGTTATCATCCTCAAATACTTAATTTACAGGATTTAAAACTACGCTGACAAAAATTTCTATCTCAAAAGTTTGATTGGATGTATTTTGGAGAATGATGGGCTTGGGGGTGGGCTAGTTGCCCTCCTTTCACTTTCGACTATTAAAAAGGGCACTACCCCTTTGAGTTTCCAATTGAATGAGCCTTTTTTGAAGTTTCTACGACAACTCCTTCTATAAAAACCTTATATGCCCCGGGGCATAACTTACAAACTCTTGCCCTGAAGGCTGTTGGAGAGTGTCCTCCTCAAAAACATAATTTCTATTTGAAAATCAAATACGCTGAACAAAATGATTGGATACCTTTCGGGAGATGATGGGCGTGGAAGAGGTGTTAGTGGCCTCCCAATCATTTTTGACTGTTTAAAAGGGCACAAGCCACTACAATTTCCAATTGAATGAGCCATTTTCGAAGTTTCTACGACAACTTCTTCAATACCAAGTGCCCTGCTCTAAAGGAAAAAAATAATAAATGATACATTGTGCCAACATCGTTCTTATATGCCCTCAGGGCATAACATATAATCCTTGCCCTGAAGGCTGTGGGGGACTGTCCTCCTCAAAAACATAGTTTATATCTGGAAATCAACTACGCTCAACAAAATGGCTTTAGTGCCCTTTTTAATAGTCAAAAGTGATTTGAGGGCAACTAGCCCAACTTTCTCGCCCACCTTTTCCCCAAACAAATCCAATCAAAATTTTTAGATAGCCATTTTGTTCATTGTTGTGGATTTCTAAAATAGAAATTATGTTTGTGAGGAGGAAACTACCCCACAGCCCTCAGGGTAAGGGTTGTAAGTTATGCCCTGGGGGCATATAAGGTTATATAGAACGCGTCGTCGTAGAAGCTTCAAAAAGGGCTCATTCGATTGGAAATTGAAATGGCTAGTGCCCTTTTCAATAGTCGAAAGTGATTTGATGGCGAATAGCACACTTCCACGCCCATCATTTCCCCAAACAAATCCAATCAAAATTTTTAGATTGCCATTTTGTTCCAAGCAATTTAAAGTTCAGAAGAATTATACTTTTAAGCAGGACACTCCCCCCACAGTCTTCAGGGCAAGGGTCATAAGTTATGCCCTAGGGGCATGTAAGATTTGTATTAAAATATTTGTTTTAGAAACTTGAAAAAGGCCTCATTGGATTGGAAATTCAAACGGCTAGTGCCTTTTTAATAGTCAAAAGTGATTTGAGGGCAACTAACCCCCCTCCACGCCCACCTTTTCCCTGAACACATCCAATCAAAATTTTTAGAGAGCCACTTTATTCAACGTAGTTGAAAGTTTTGGAAATTGGATCTTTAGGGATGACAACCCATCCCTCCAACAACCCTCAGGGCAAGGGTTGTAAGTTAGTCCCTGGGAGCATGTAAGGTTTTTATAGAAAGCTATGTGTAGAAACATCAAAAAGGGCTCATTAATTGACAATTGAAAGGGCTAACGCCCTTTTAATAGTCGAAAGTGATTTAAAGGCAACTAAACTCCCTCTCACGCCCACCATTTTCCAAAAACACATCCAATAAAAATTTTTAGATATCTATTTTTTTAACGTAGTCGAAAGTTCTGGAAATTAGGTCTTTTAGGATGCTAACCCCATCAGAGCCCTCAGTGCAAGGGTTGTAAGTTATGCCCTGGGGGCATATAAGGTTTATATTGAAAGTTGTTGTAGAATTTTCAAAAGTGGCTCATTTGATTGGAAATCGAAATTGCCCTTTTTAATAGTTGAAAGTGAGTCTAGAGTAATATACCCCCCTCTCACGCCAACCATATCCCCAAACACATTCAATTAAAGTTATTTTGTTCAAGGTAGTTGTAAATTTCTGGAAATTCAGTATTTAAGGATGAAAAACCCCCCAGAGTCCCCAGCGCAAAGGTTGTAAGTTATGCCCTGGGGGCAGAAGGTTTTTTTAATGATAGAGTTGTCGTAAAAACTTCAAAAGGGGGTCATTCAATTGGAAAGTGAGACGGCTAGTGCCCTTTTCAATAGTTGAAAGTGATTAGAGGGTAACTAACCCCCCCCCCCCCCCTCTCACTCCCACCATTCCCCCAAACACATCCAATGAAAATTTTTAGATATCCATTTTGTTTAACGTAGTAGAAATATCTGGAAATTAGGTCTTTGAGGATAACAAACCCCCCCCCCAGCCCTCAGGGAGAGGGTTGTAAGTTATCCCCTTGGGGTATATAAGGTTTCTATTGAAAGCGTTGTCGTATAAACTTCAAAAGTGCTCATTTGATTGAAAATTGAAAGAGCTAGTGCCTTTTTTAATAGTTTAAAGTGATTAAAGAAGACTAACGCCCCTCTAACGCCACCCTTTTCCCAGACACATCCAATCCAAATTTTGACATAGCCATTTTGTTTAACGTAGTTGAAAGTTCTGGAAATTAGGTCTTAGAGAATGACGACCACCCTCACAGACCTTAGGGTAAGGATTGTATTTTATGCCCTGGGGCATATAAGGTGTTTGTAAGAAGTGTTGTCGTAGAAACTCAAAAAGGGCTCATTCGATTGGAAATCGAAAGGCCTAGTGCCCCTTTTTAATAATTGAAAATGATTGGAAGGCTTGACATTTTTATTGTAAAGATCGATATGGGCATAATGTAATATTTTTGTTGTTGTTGCTGTTTAGACCAGGGCACTTCGTATCGAAGGAGTTGTCGTGGGAACTTCAAAAAGGGCGATTGAAAATTGAAAATAGAAAGGGCTGATGACCTTTTTAATAGACGAAAGTGATTGGAGGGAAACTAATACCCCTCCCACGCCCAGCCTCCCATTTGAGTTTTTGTTTAAAAACTAAATGTTGCCATTAGATTAAATCAAAATGCACTGTGTTAATGCTAATTTTCAATAAGGCATCTCAGCAGTATCCCAAGAACAACTGAGGGTATTATGTTCAAACTTTCGGGGCTGATTCTGCCACCAAAATTTAACCAAATCAAAATAGCATAAGTGTATGGAAGCTATCAAGGAAAGTAAACAGATTTTTGCGAATGGTATAAAGTTTTCCATTTCAGGTCAACTACAGGAGGTATGAAACTAAATTAAACACTACTTTTTGTGTCCAGATTTTTAAGAGGGTGTATGTTGTTAAAAATTGCAGAAAATTTTTTTTTCCAGCATACAAATAGCAGGCCAAACTATAAATTCTTAAAAAACGAAAAGATATAAAGTATTATTTTCTTTTTTCCCTGAAAAGACTATGTCAATATAAAACGAATAGAAATTAACTAAAAAATCTTTTTCCACAAAATAAGTTTTTCAAAGAAAAGTAAAGAACTCCATTAAACAAAAAATGATCAAAAACAAAATTAAATAATCTACAAAGCGTGAAACTAACACAAATCACCATCGATAAATAAATGACACACAAAACGAACAGAAATTACAATAAATAACCGAGTCAAACTCAAAACGAGCAAAAATTAATATAAGTTGGGCTCAAAACCCCTATGCCTTTCCAAGGCCAGATCATAATTTGCACTTTACTGAAAAAATACAAATGAATGTGCATTGTCAGTTTACTACTACTACTACTAACAACTTATCGCAGCACCAAGCCACCTGAGACCAACACAGCTACGCACGCTTCTCCTCCACCCCAATCTATTCAAAGCCTCCCTTTTTACACCCGCCCACGAAGTTCCCATTTCCTTTAAATCTTTCTTTATGACGTCCTCCCACCCCAGACGGGGACGACCTGCTTTCCGTTTAGCCCTAGATGGTTGGCCAAAAAGAACAATCTTCGGCAATCTGTCATCCTTCATCCGCACAACATGCCCTAACCACCTCAACCTTTCTTTCATTATAGACCTAGAAAGCGGTATTGAACCACATTTTTCATATAGCCTATTGTTTGAAATACGGTCAGTCAGCCGGGTACCCAGAACAATCCTTAAGCAATTTCTCTGGAAAACATCTAGCAAATCTTCATCCGCTTTTCGGAGCGTCCATGCTTCAGAGCCATATTTGACCACTGTCATCACTGTAGCTTCTAAGATTCTAATCTTGGTTTGCAGACTTATCTTCCTATTCTTCCAGACTTTTTTTAACTGTGAAAAAAACACCCTGAGCCTTGGCTATTCTATTTTTAACATCTTCACTGCTCCCACCATCTTTACTAATAATACTACCAAGGTAAGTGAAGCTGCCCACCTGATCAATCTTTTCATTACCCAACGTCACCTTTTCATCTTCACTTATTCCTAGCCTTAGTGACTTAGTCTTCCTAACATTAATTTTCAAACCAATACTAGCACCCTGAACTCGCAAAACCTCTAAAACTTCATTCATTTTGCTCACACTTTCATCTAGGATGCTTAAATCATCAGCATAATTCAAGTCCAGGAGACTTTTTCCTCCCCATTTGATTCCGTGGTCTCCCATTGCCTTTCCTGTGCTCCTTAAAACAAAGTCCATCAAAATAATCCATAAAAAGGGGGGGATAGAACACAACCCTGCTTAACTCCTGATTTAATAAAAAACCAGCTGCTAACCTCATTTCCTACTTTAACCGCAGCAGTTTTATTCTCGTACATAGCACTAATCACTTTAATGTATTTGTCTGGTATACCATACAAGGATAAAACCTTTACTAAAGCTCGTCTATCAACAAAATCGAACGCTTGCTTATAATCTATAAAACTGAGGACCAAAGGTGTTTGAAAACTTAGGCACTTCTCAATTATTAACCTAAGAGTGAAAATTTGGTCAACACATCCTCTACCTTTTCTAAAACCGCACTGCTCTTCTCTTAAAACTTTGTCTACGGCATCTCTCAGTCTAAAAAGTATCATATTACTAAGCAATTTGCTACCTACAGAGACCAGACTAATGCCTCGATAATTACCACACTCACTTTTATCACCTTTCTTATAAAGTGGCTTAATTAAGGTTTTCCTAAAATCGTTAGGTACTTCCCCTTTTTCAAAAACCATATTCATAATCTTCAATAACTTATTTCTAACCTCAGAGCCACCATATTTAAGAAACTCATTTACTACCCTATCAGCACCTGGAGCCTTATTATTCTTTAATCCTTTTAGTGCTGTTGTTAATTCCTCCTCACAAAACAAATCTTCCTTCACATCCAATGTATCACAAACTTTTTCATTTTCCTCTATATTTTTTTTCCTGCAACTCTATCTCGGTTAAGCAAGTTCTCAAAATGTTCGGCCCATCTCGCTTTAGCTTTTTCCTTATCGCTAATTGCCACCCCATTCCTATCTTTAACTGGGACAAGTCCGGATTGACTACTACCTCTCAATTTGTTAACGTGCCAGTACAATATTTTACTATTATGCCGTCTAGCTGCATCTTCTAAATCCTCGGCAATTTTATCCATGGCCTCCACTTCACACCTCCTTAGTTCATATTTCAATGCTTTCTCCACTTTCTTTACATTTCTTTTGTTTTCATGCGATCTATCACTCAGATAATTCTTGTACAAGTCCTTTCTCCTTTCTATTAAACATAAAGCTTTTTCACTAATATTCTTAGCTGCAGTTCTAGCTTTCTTCCCTAATACACCTTCAGCAACTTCACAAATTATTTTTCTAAAATCATTCCAGCCATCTTCCACATTATCAAATTTTAAACTCTCAAGTTTAGCATTCAACTGTTCCTGGAAAGTTTCTCTCAAATTCTCATCCTGGAGTCTACTAACATCATAACTTCCCGGGAGGTAATTACCCTTCCGATATTTCAGCTTTAAATTAACCCTTGACACTACTAGATGGTGATCTTTACTTTTAACATCAATAACAGCACTCCTATATACCCTAGTATCTTGTATTGATCCTGCCAGTCTTCGGTTTACTATAATATAATCAATAAGGTTTGCTGTCTTACCATCACGTGAATACCATGTTAGCTTATGAGCCATTTTATGACCAAAACACCGTATTGGTTATAACTAGATTGTTATACCTACAAAATTGCAAAAGTCTGTATCCATTACTGTTTTCTTTTCCTACACCAAATTTACCTAAGCTGGGATACCATCTATCCTTATTTCTACCAACCCGGGCGTTAAAATCTCCCAGTAATAACATCATATTTCTACCTGGGACCTTGTCTATTTGCTCCTGTAACTGTAAGTAAAATTCATCTGAGTCACTAGTATCTCCATTAGTCGGTTCTACAGGGGCGTATACTACTATAACTGATACCCTGAACTTTCTAGTCATAGAATGAGCAATTAGTATTCTATTATTAATACCTTCCCAGCCTAAACAAGACTTAGCAGCTTCCTTATTCATCATGAGCCCTACTCCCTGTCTATGTACCCCATCCTTCCTGCCTGAGTAAACAAATTCTATATCACCTAATTTCATGCTTCCTACCCCTGGGATATGAGTTTCTGAAACTCCTAATAAATCCAGTTCGAATCGTCTGAATTCGTCAGTCAAAATGTCGATTCGATAGTCATTTTTAATGTCGTAACATTCCAAGTTCCAATTTTCATGTTCTTTAAATTATTGAAATTTTTTTCGCCTCAGGAAAAGCAATATACATATACTGATATTTACTAATCAAAATGTTAATATTATTTGATTTATTAAAGTTATAAAAGTAAAAAAGTTAATATTTTTTCAGTAAAGTGCAAATTATGTTCTGTTCTTAGGAAGGCATAGGGATTTTGAGCCCCACTTATGTTAATTTCTGCTCGTTTTGAGTTTGACTCGGTTATTTATTGTTATATCTGTTCGTTTTTGGGTTTCATTTATTTATCGATGCTCATTTGTGGTAGTGTCACGCTTGGTTGATTATTTGCTTTTTTTTGCTCACTTTTCGTTGAATGGAGTTCTTTACTTTGAAAAGCATATTTTGTGGAAAATGATTTTTTAAATTAATCATCAGAAACGAAACATGGTAACAGGTCGTCAGGATACAACGTGTTTTCATCGTGGCATGCAAAGTTAGGGTCATATTTCCTGCAATATATTTTAACTTCATTTTTATTAAATCTCTTTTAAAACCAATAATACTATCCTGATTCATATTATAAATTCACGTGCTTCAATTTGCTTATTTGAAGTAATGCCATATACAAAATTCTCATATGAAGAATCACTTTCTGTAACAGCCAAATAAAAGTCTGTAGGTTTATATTCAAAATAACCGGTATCTTCACAGCGATTTCGCAAAAATCAGACTCTTTTATTTTTCCAGTAATTGAAGTGTAGACCAGGTTCTTCCTCCCAAAACAATTTAAAGCCATGACTATAGTGCCTCACAAATAAACTGAACTAACGTTTAGGGTTTTCCAAAATCATGCCAGGGTAAGTGTTTTCCCATTGAACACATTTGTCAATTGAACACACTTGACAATTGAAGCATAAGAAAGCTCTATTATGAGAGTAAGAAACATCTTCAAGACAGGATTTACAGCTTTTAATTTGCAGAGCATAACGGGGGGGGGGGGGGGGGTATTTTGGCGGTTGGTTAAACGGGGGGTTAAATATATTATACGGGAATTTTTAAATGAATTGAATAGCAGGAAATTCTAACGGTTCTTATCTTACAAGTGCTCTTTTGACTGATCATCGATTCTACTGTTTAAGAACCTCACACCGAGGCATGGCCATAATATCTAGGGTCGTCGCGTTATTAGGTTGCTACTCATTACCTGTACATTTGATTGCAATAATCAGATTCCTTAGGGAGCGAATTGGAGACACAAAGGACTTACTTTTCTGAAACATATTAACATGAAGAGACATAAATAAGAAAGTACTGTATTTAGTTATATTGTATAAAATGGCTCTTAAATATACTGGTTTGGGCACTATGGTACGGAGCGCGATTATTATTACATCGGGTCTAAATATAGTCACTTAATATACTCAGACATGCTGCATAAAAGCTAACACTAGGTTTTTCATACTCTGAGGATAGATTCCAACTGGACTCTATCTAAACTATAAATTCAATGTTTCTAGATTTAACATGACTCCACATAGACTGAAACTAGCCTCTCAAAAGATTCAAAGTAGACACAAAAATACACTGTCCAAAAGTTCGAAAAGGACTCTTCAAAGACTCATAATAGACTTCTTCTAGACTGACCGCTCAGCTGCAAATCCTAGTTACTATATTATCCAACTTTTGCCGAGGGTTAAATTAAGGCGTTAGTAGAGATATGTCAACCATATTCCTATTGGACCAAAGAATACATAATTCGATTAAAAAAGCATATATTTTGACTACCTCAACTTTTATATACTTTATAGCTACAAGATTGACATCTTGGAATATTTCCTGTCGAACAAAGTTTACTGTTTATTTTTATTGATAATTACATGTCACCCAGTTCAGGATAACTTGCAATTTATTGATCTGAAACTTTGTTTCAGACAGAGCAAATTGAATGCATTTAATACATTGTTTCTCTTGTAGCTATTTCTTACCTAGTAAATAAAACCTTCTCTTGACAGTTTGGTGATTCAAGTTCCTAAAATTAAACTTTATTTTTGACGGCCTGTCTCGCAATGTTTAATTAAACTGAAATTCATCTCATACTTTTGTGACAGTTAATCTTTTTTGCTTCAAGATTTATTTATTGCAATCAAACATTTGTTGTGGGAAAAATAATCTAAAAAGTTTATTTTAGATGAGATACATTGTATCTTTAATAGCTATTTTTAATTTGCATGAGCGGGCATTACTTAATTGACTTCTATGAGTTTCATGATTTTAGTTTAATAGTTTAAGAATTATGTTTTACATACATATTTTTTAAATAGAAGGGGAAAATTTTAAAAGATAGTTCTGCGGTTTTTTGAATTTTGATCATGTTACATATTACCCTTCCTATTGTTTACGTTGTCCCCATCGTTGTGCCCACTAGTTCTCCTTTCATTTTTTTTAATTTTGACCATGTTTTGTTATTGCGTTAATTCTAAAATTTAATCCTTATTATTTTAATTAATTCAATTTTATGTGAGACGTAAATTTTACACATTTATGAAAACATTACTTAAACTTCCATCACCTATTTCACTCTATTTGGTGAAGGGACCAAGAGTTTTTCTACTGATTATAATATTTGATTATATAATTGAATATGTAAATATTGCATTCCTCCACCTAATTCTGAAAATACCTTCACCTGATATGCTAATAATTCTGCACGACTTAATTCTTCTCTTGTTTCTGACATTAAAATTATTCAATCACCTGACATGATACTGACTGCTGAAAATACATGTTCACTACTTCTAATACTGCATTATATTTCCACTTGACGCTATACTGATACGATAAGCTATTGAATTCTAAAAGTAGCTTTTTACATCTAACTTGTAATACACAAATATATATGAATTTAAACAACTTGTAAAAGAAACGAATTAATAAATATTAAAAGATTTTAAATTGATATCTGGGGGTAGCACTGGAATAATATGACTTGTTTCATCTGTTTTCTTGATATGTTTTTAATATTCACTAAAGTTAAATGTTAGATACATAAGGACTTCCCACTTACTTAATCATCCTACGTGTCTCTATAGCACTCACATACGCTGTCACTTTATTTTGGCTTTTATTGACTTTATGTCTGAATCGGCTAATTGCTTATGGTTTGTTTGTCTTCTTGGTTTTCCGTTTTTGGCACTTTATACTCTGGGTAAGAATTTCAAAATGTTTATAAGTTGTATTTCCCGTATAGAATTGTTCATGCATGGTTTTCTTACAATACTTTTCAAAGGGCATTTGAAGTAGCCATCCTTTTCACCCACAACTTTACTATACTGCTTTTTTGAATGCTACAACACCAAGCAATACTTTTCAAAGGCATTTCAGAACCAGTTCTTTTCTTAATCTCCCTCCTAAACCCATTTTACAAATTGAAGTACCCATCCTTTTTACACACAACTCTACTTTAAAGCTTTTTGAATGCTCCAACACCAAGCAATACTTTTCAAATGGCATTTCAGAACAAGTTCTTTTCTTAATGTCCCTCCTAAACCCATTTTACAAATTGAAGTCCCCATCCTTTACACCCACAACTTTACTTTACAGCCTTTTGAATGCCCAACACCAAGCAATACTTTTCAAAAGACATTTCAGAACAAGTTATTTTCTTAATGTCCCTCCTAAACCCATTTTACAATTGAAGTACCCATCCTTTTCACCCACAACTTTACTATACTGTCTTTTTGAATGCTCCAACACCAAGCAATACTTTTCAAAAGGTATTTCAGAACAAGTTCTTTTCTTAGTGACCGTCCTAAACCCATTTTACAAATTGAAGTACCCATCCTTTTCACCCACAACTTTACTTTACAGCTTTTTGAAAGCACAACACCAAGCAATACTTTTCAAGGGCATTTGAAGTAGCCATCCTTTTCACCCACAACTTTACTATACTGCTTTTTTGAATGCTCCAACACCAAGCAATACTTTTCAAAGGACATTTCAGAACCAGTTCTTTTCATAATGTCCATCCTAAACCCATTTTACAAGTTGAAGTACCCATCCTTTACACCCAGAACTTTACTTTACAGCTTTTTTGAATGTTCCAACACCAAGCAATACTTTTCAAAGGGCATTTGAAGTAGCCATCCTTTTCACCCACAACTTTACTATACTGCTTTTTCGAATGCTCCAACACCAAGCAATACTTTTCAAAGGGCACTTCAGAACCAGTTCTTTTCATAATGTCCATCCTAAACTCATTTTACAAATTGAAGTACCATCCTTTTTACACACAACTTTACAACTTTTTGAAAGCGCCAACACCAAGCAATACTTTTCAAAAGGGCATTTCAGAACAAGTTCTTTTCTTAATGTCCCTCCTAAACCCATTTTACAAATTGAAGTACCCATCCTTTACACCCACAACTTTACTTTACAGCTTTTTGAATGCTCCAACACCAAGCAATACTTTTCAAAAGGCATTTCAGAACAAGTTCTTGTCTTAATGTCCTTCCTAAACCCATTTTACAAATTGAAGTACCCATCCTTTACACCCACAACTTTACTATACTGCTTTTTTGAATGCTCCAAACCAAGCAATACTTTTCAAAGGGCATTTCAGAACCAGTTCTTTTCATAATGTCCATCCTAAACCCATTTTACAAGTTGAAGTACCCATCCTTTACACCACAACTTTACTTTACAACTTTTTGAATGCTCCAACACCAAGCAATACTTTTCAAAGGGCATTTTAGAACAAGTTCTTTTCATAATGTCCTTCCTAAACCCATTTTACAAGTTGAAGTTCCCATCCTTTTCATCCACAACTTTACATCTTTTTGAATGGCCAACACCAAGCAATACTTTTCAAAAGACATTTCAGAACAAGTTATTTTCTTAATGTCCATCCTAAACCCATTTTACAAATTGAAGTACCAATCCTTTTCACCCACTACTTTACAGCTTTTTGAAAGCACAACACCAAGCAATACTTTTCAAAAGGCATTTCAGAACAATTTCTTTTCTTAATGTCCTTCCTAAACCCATTTTACATATTGAAGTACCCATCCTTTTCACCCACAACTTTACTATACTGACTTTTTGAATGCTCCAACACCAAGCAATACTTTTCAAAGGGTACTTCACAACAAGTTCTTTTCTTAATGTCCTTCCTAAACCCATTTTACAAGTTGAAGCATCCATCCTTTTCATCCACAAACTTTACTTTACAGCTTCCGGGGAAATATTTGGAACAGAACTTTAAATTTTTTCATCTCTTTGAGAAAGGTCGGAACTGAATTTAAGAAAATTTAGAATTAAAGTGAAACTTTTTATCTTCATAGAAAATAATCACAATCATAGTATAACTTTTCCTATCTTCTAAGGAAAAATTTTGAACTGAACTTTAAATTTTTATGTCTTGGTGAACTTAAAACTGAAGTGGAAGCTTTTTATTTTCTCTGGAGAAATTAGAATTGAATTGTGTTTTGTTGGTAAAATTCAGAAGAGAACTTTTCTATCTTCTATAAAAAAAAACTTTTCTATCAGAAGAGAACTTTTCTATCTTCTATAAAAAATTGGAATAGTATTTTAATTTTTTCATCTTTTTGAGAAAAATCTGAACTGAAATGGAAACTTTTTATATTATTTTGGGAAAATAGAATTGATCAATAACTTATTTCATTTTCATTGAGAATATTCAGAATCAAAGTTGAACTTTTCTTCTTCTGGGAAAATATTTGGAACAGAACTTTAAATTTTTTCATCTCTTTGAGAAAGGTCGGAACTGAATTTAAGAAAAATTTAGAATTAAAGTGAAACTTTATATCTTCATAGAAAATAATCACAATCATAGTATAACTTTTCCTATCTTCTAAAGAAAAATTTAGAACTGAACTTTAAATTTTTGATGTCTTGGTGAACTTAAAAATGAAGTGGAAGCTTTCTATTTTCTCTGGAGAAATTAGAATTGAATTGTTTTCTTTGGTAAAATTCAGAAGAGAACTTGAACATTTCTATCTTCTATAAAAAATTTGGAACAGTATTTAAAAATTTTTCATCTCTTTGAGAAAAAATCTGAAATGAAGTGGAAAGTTTTTATATTATTTTGGGAAAATAGAATTGATCAATAACTTATTTCATTTTCATTGAGAAAATTCAGAATCGAAGTTGAACTTTTCTTCTTCCGGGAAAATATTTGGAACAGAACTTTAAATTTTTTCATTTCTTTGAGAAAAGTCGGAATTGAATTTAAGAAAATTCAGAATTAAAGTGAAACTTCTTATCTTCTTAGAAAATAATCACGATCATAGTATAACTTTTCCTATCTTCTACGGAAAAATTTAGAAGTGAATTTTAAATTTTTTATGTCTTGGTGAACTTAAAACTGAAGTGGAAGCTTTTTATTTTCTCTGGTGAAATTAGAATTGAATTGTGTTCTTTGGTAAAATTCAGAAGAGAACTTGAACTTTTCTATCTTCTAAAAAAAATTTTGAACAACATTTTAAATTTCTTCATCTCTTTGAGAAAAATCTGAATTGAAGTGGAAAATTTTATATTATTTTGGGAAAATAGAATTGATCAATAACTTATTTCATTTTCATTGAGAGAATTCAGAATTGAAGTTGAACTTTTCTTCTTCCGGGGAAATATTCGGAACAGAACTTTAAATTTTTTCATCTCTTTGAGAAAGGTCGGAACTGAATTTAAGAAAATTTAGAATTAAAGTGAAACTTTTTATCTTCATAGAAAATAATCGCAATCATAGTATAACTTATCTGTTTGAGAAAAATCTGAACTGAAGTGAAAAATTTTTATATTATTTTGGGAAAATAGAAATGATCAATAACTTATTTCATTTTCATTGAGAAAATTCAGAATCGAAGTTGAACTTTTCTTCTTCCGGGAAAATATTTGGAACAGAACTTTAAATTTAACTCTTTGAGAAAGGTCGGAATTGAATTTAAGAAAATTTAGAATTAAAGTGAAACTTTTTATCTTCATAGAAAATAATCACAATCATAGTATAACTTTTCCTATCTTCTACGGAAAAAATTAGAAGTGAACTTTAAATTTTTTATGGCTTGGTGAACTTAAAAC
This sequence comes from Artemia sinica, assembly GCA_027921565.1. NCBI lineage: Eukaryota > Metazoa > Arthropoda > Branchiopoda > Anostraca > Artemiidae > Artemia > Artemia sinica. The sequence goes on along the minus strand of CM051273.1, from coordinate 35,270,287 downwards.
TGAAGTGGAAGCTTTTTATTTTCTCTGATGAAATTAGAAATGAATTGTGTTCTTTGGTAAAATTCAGAAGAGATCTTGAACTTTTCTATCTTCTATGAAAAATTGAGCCTGCTAGTAGTATCTTTATCTCTAAAAATTCTTTTTCTTACATCTCTGACCTTTTTAATAGATATTCTGAACGTTTGACGTTCTAGCATACCCTAAAAATAATGAACACTTAACAAAATAATGCATAAGATATTTTTAATGAAATAACGACATGTAGAATATTAATATTAAAATACGTTAAATACATTATTATACATTATTAGTACACTTGCGCTTCACTTTCCGTCAATTCATCTTTATATTCGTTGATGAAATTGTCTGCTAATGTCCTTTTTATTCTGCCTGCGATTTCACTGTCTATTGTCACATTATTTTTACATATATAGCAGTTTTGACATATTGACAAGATATGATTAATGACTTTATTGCAGGAGTATGCTTGTCTTCTTCTTGTTCTCTTTAAAATGCAAATACCGGAAAGATGATGATAGGATGTATCAACAGGTAATGTGTTACCAGCAACAGTAGCAAGGAGTTGTCCCTGATCATCGACAATTATTTTTAAGTTTGCATTCTCTTTGAGCACTAATTTCTCTGGTAATGTTACCCTCGCATATCCCCCGTTTACACGATTGAAATTCTTGGGTATTCCAAAGAAATCTAACTTCTCGCTGTCATGACAATGCATGCATACATTTCCAATAGTGTTACCACTTGCACTCGTTTCATAGTTCAGGTATTTCTCCTTGTCAGCATTCAACACGACGATGATTTTTTTCATGTGCACATACTTTCATCGAATAATTCATCTTCACTTTTTTACAGATATGAATTGTGTGTTTATCCTACCACTGCTGCGTAAAAAATACTGATCTAATGCACGCAATAAACTAGGTAGTGTCGATAACCTGCCATAGAGTACCAGTGGGAAAGCCACGTCGTGTCTATGAACAAGCACAGAGTACGATTGGTAGAGCCGTAAGCATATTTCATGTCATTTTAAGATACGTAAAAAAGTTTTAAAAATACCATGTTAAAAAAATTCAAAATTATTTTAAAAAATGGGGGGAAGGGGTCCCGATGGTCTTTGGGGGCTCGAGGGGCATTAGGGGGGACCGGGGGCCTTTGGGGTTTGGGTAGGGGACTTCACGACACTGTTCAAATGGAACTTGTATGTGAATATTCTTCATGAAGATATGGAGCTCCACTTTAATTCTGAGTTTTCTCGAAGAAGTGCAAAATGTACAAGTTCTCTTCTGAATTTTCTTAGAGAAGAGAAACAAAGTTAGCTCAATTCTGAAATTTACCAATGAAAATAAAAAAGCTTTCATTTCAAGGATTTTCTGGCGAGTATGGTTAGGTTAGGTTAGACTAGATTAAGTTAGGTTAGATTAAGTTAGGTTAAGTCAGGTTAGGTAAGTTAGGTTAGGTTAGCTAAGTTAGGTTAGCTAGTAAACATCTCTCCATGTTTAAGTTAAGTTAGGTTAGGTTAGGCCTGATTAAGTTATGTTAGGTTAGGTTAAGTTAGGTTAGGTTAGCCTACGTACGCGCGCGTACGTAGGCTAACCTAACCTAACCTAACCTAACCTAACTTAACCTAACCTAACATAACTTAATCAGGCCTAACCTAACCTAACTTAAACATGGAGAGATGTTTACTAGCTAACCTAACCTAACCTAACTTAGCTAACCTAGCCTAACTTACTTAACCTGACTTAACCTAACTTAATCTAACCTAGTTTAATCTAGTCTAACCTAACCTAACCATACTCGCCGGAAAATACTTGAAATGAAAGCTTTTTCATTTTCATTGGTAAATTTCAGAATTGAGCTAACTTTTTTTTTCTCTCCTCTAAGAAAATTCAGAGGAGAACTTGTACATTTTGCACTTCTTCGAGAAAACTCAGAATTAAAGTAGAGCTCCATATCTTCCTGAAGAATATTCACATACAAGTTCCATTTGAACAGTGTCGTGAGGTCCCCTACCCCAACCCCAAAGGCCCCCGGTCCCCCTTATGCCCCTCGAGCCCCCAAAGACCATCGGGACCCCTTCCCCCCATTTTTTAAAATAATTTTGAATTTTTTTAACATGGTATTTTTAAAACTTTTTTACGTATCTTAAAATGACATGAAATATGCTTACGGCTCTACAAATCGTACTCTGTGCTTGTTCATAGACACGACGCAGCCTTCCCACTGGTACTCTATGGCAGGTTATCGACACTACCTAGTTTATTGCGTGCATTAAATCAGTATTTTTTACGCAGTGGTAGGATAAACACACAATTTATATCTGTAAAAAAGTGAAGATGAATTATTCGATGAAAGTATGTGCACATGAAAAAATCATCGTCGTGTTGAATGCTGACAAGGAGAAATACCTGAACTATGAAACGAGTGCAAGTGGTAACACTATTGGAAATGTATGCATGCGTTGTCATGACAGCGAGAAGTTAGATTTCTTTGGAATACCCAAGAATTTCAATCGTGTAAACGGTGGATATGGAGGGTAACATTACCAGAGAAATTAGTGCTCAAAGAGAATGCAAACTTAAAAATAATTGTCGATGATCAGGGACAACTCCTTGCTACTGTTGCTGGTAACACATTACCTGTTGATACATCCTATCATCATCTTTCCGGTATTAGCATTTTAAAGAGAACAAGAAGAAGACAAGCATACTCCTGCAATAAAGTCATTAATCATATCTTGTCAATATGTCAAAACTGCTATCTATGTAAAAATAATGTGACAATAGACAGTGAAATCGCAGGCAGAATAAAAAGGACATTAGCAGACAATTTCATCAACGAATATAAAGTTGAATTGACGGAAAGTGAAGTGCAAGTGTACTAATAATGTATAATAATGTATTTAACGTATTTTAATATTAATATTCTACATGTCGTTATTTCATTAAAAATATCTTATGCATTATTTTGTTAAGTGTTCATTATTTTTAGGGTATGCTAGAACGTCAAACGTTCAGAATATCTATTAAAAAGGTCAGAAATGTAAGAAAAAGAATTTTTAGAGATAAAGATACTACTAGCAGGCTCAATTTTTCATAGAAGATAGAAAAGTTCAAGATCTCTTCTGAATTTTACCAAAGAACACAATTCATTTCTAATTTCACCAGAGAAAATAAAAAGCTTCCACTTCAGTTTTAAGTTCACCAAGACATAAAAAATTTAAAGTTCACTTCTAAATTTTTCCGTAGAAGATAGGAAAAGTTATACTATGATTGTGATTATTTTCTATGAAGATAAAAAGTTTCACTTTAATTCTAAATTTTCTTAAATTCAATTCCGACCTTTCTCAAAGAGTTAAATTTAAAGTTCTGTTCCAAATATTTTCCCGGAAGAAGAAAAATTCAACTTCGATTCTGAATTTTCTCAATGAAAATGAAATAAGTTATTGATCATTTCTATTTTCCCAAAATAATATAAAAATTTTCCACTTCAGTTCAGATTTTTCTCAAACAGATAAGTTATACTATGATTGCGATTATTTTCTATGAAGATAAAAAGTTTCACTTTAATTCTAAATTTTCTTAAATTCAGTTCCGACCTTTCTTAAAGAGATGAAAAAATTTAAAGTTCTGTTCCAAATATTTCCCCGGAAGAAGAAAAGTTCAACTTCAATTCTGAATTTTCTCAATGAAAATGAAATAAGTTATTGATCAATTCTATTTTCCCAAAATAATATAAAATTTTCCACTTCAATTCAGATTTTTCTCAAAGAGATGAAAAAAATTTAAAATGTTGTTCCAAATTTTTCTTAGAAGATAGAAAAGTTCAAGTTCTCCTCTGAATTTTACCAAAGAACACAATTCAATTCTAATTTCACCAGAGAAAATAAAAAGCTTCCACTTCAGTTTTAAGTTCACCAAGACATAAAAATTTAAAGTTCTCTTCTAAATTTTTCCGTAGAAGATAGGAAAAGTTATACTATGATTGTGATTATTTTCTATGAAGATAAAAAGTTTCACTTTAATTCTAAATTTTCTTAAATTCAATTCCGACTTTTCTCAAAGAGATGAAAAAATTTAAAGTTCTGTTCCAAATATTTTCCCGGATGAAGAAAAGTTCAACTTCGATTCTGAATTTTCTCAATGAAAATGAAATAAGTTATTGATCAATTCCATGTTCCCAAAATAATATAAAAAGTTTCCACTTCATTTCAGATTTTTCTCAAAGAGATGAAAAATTTTTAAATACTGTTCCAAATTTTTTATAGGAGATAGAAAAGTTCAAGTTCTCTTCTGAATTTTACCAAAGAACACAATTCAATTCTAATTTCTACAGAGAAAATAGAAAGCTTCCACTTCAGTTTTAAGTTCACCAAGACACAAAAAATTTAAAGTTCAGTTCTAAATTTTTCCTTAGAAGATAGGAAAAGTTACACTATGATTGTGATTATTTTCTATAAAGATATAAAGTTTCACTTTAATTCTAAATTTTTCTTAAATTCAGTTCCGACCTTTCTCAAAGAGATGAAAAAATTTAAAGTTCTGTTCCAAATATTTTCCCAGAAGAAGAAAAGTTCAACTTTGATTCTGAATTTTCTCAATGAAAATGAAATAAGTTATTGGTCAATTCTATTTTCCCAAAATAATATAAAAAGTTTCCATTTCAGTTCAGATTTTTCTCAAAGAGATGAAAAAATTAAAATACTATTCGAATTTTTTTATAGAAGATAGAGAAGTTCCCTTCTGATAGAAAAGTTTTTTTTTATAGAAGATAGAAAAGTTCTCTTCTGAATTTTACCAACGAACACATTCAATTCTAATTTCTCCAGAGAAAATAAAAAGCTTCCACTTCAGTTTTAAGTTCACCAAGACATAAAAAATTTAAAGTTCAGTTCTAAATTTTTCCTTAGAAGATAGGAAAAGTTATACTATGATTGTGATTATTTTCTATGAAGATAAAAAGTTTCACTTTAATTCTAATTTTCTTAAATTCAGTTCCGACCTTTCTCAAAGAGATGAAAAAATTTAAAGTTCTGTTCCAAATATTTCCCCGGAAGCTGTAAAGTAAAGTTGTGGATGAAAAGGATGGATGCTTCAACTTGTAAAATGGGTTTAGGAAGGACATTAAGAAAAGAACTTGTTGTGAAGTACCCTTTGAAATGTATTGCTTGGTGTTGGAGCATTCAAAAAGGCAGTATAGTAAAGTTGTGGGTGAAAAGGATGGGTACTTCAATATGTAAAATGGGTTTAGGAAGGACATTAAGAAAAGAAATTGTTCTGAAATGCCTTTTGAAAAGTATTGCTTGGTGTTGTGCTTTCAAAAAGCTGTAAAGTAAAGTTGTGGGTGAAAAGGATGGGTACTTCAATTTGTAAAATGGGTTAAGGACGGTCACTAAGAAAAGAACTTGTTCTGAAATGCCCTTTGAAAAGTATTGCTTGGTGTTGTGCATTCAAAAAAGCTGTAAAGTAAAGTTGTGGAAGAAAAGGATTAGTACTTCAATTTGTAAAATGGGTTTAGGATGGACATTAAGAAAATAACTTGTTCTGAAATGTCTTTTGAAAAGTATTGCTTGGTGTTGGGCATTCAAAAAGCTGTAAAGTTGTGGATGAAAAGGATGGGAACTTCAACTTGTAAAATGGGTTTAGGAAGGACATTATGAAAAGAACTTGTTCTGAAATGCCATTTGAAAAGTATAGCTTGGTGTGGAGCATTCAAAAAGTTGTAAAGTAAAGTTGTGGGTGTAAAGGATGGGTACTTCAACTTGTAAAATGGGTTTCGGATGGACATTATGAAAAGAACTGGTTCTGAAATGCCCTTTGAAAAGTATTGCTTGGTTTTGGAGCATTCAAAAAAGCAGTATAGTAAAGTTGTGGGTGTAAAGGATGGGTACTTCAATTTGTAAAATGGGTTTAGGAAGGATATTAAGACAAGAACTTGTTCTGAAATGCCTTTTGAAAAGTATTGCTTGGTGTTGGAGCATTCAAAAAGCTGTAAAGTAAAGTTGTGGGTGTAAAGGATGGGTACTTCAATTTGTAAAATGGGTTTAGGAGGGACATTAAGAAAAGAACTTGTTCTGAAATGCCTTTGAAAAGTATTGCTTGGTGTTGGCGCATTCAAAAAGCTGAAAAATAAAGTTGTGTGTAAAAAGGATGGGTACTTCAATTTGTAAAATGGGTTTAGGAGGGACATTAAGAAAAGAACTGGTTCTGAAATGCCTTTGAAAAGTATTGCTTGGTGTGGAGCATTCAAAAAAGCAGCATAGTAAAGTTGTGGCTGAAAAGGATGGCTACTTCAAATGCCCTTTGCAAAGTATTGCTTGGTGTTGGATCATTCATAAAGCTGTAAAGTAAAGTTGTGGGTGTAAAGGATGGGTACTTCAATTTGTAAAATGGGTTTAGGATGGACATTATGAAAAGAACTGGTTCTGAAATGCCCTTTGAAAAGTATTGCTTGGTGTTGGAGCATTCGAAAAAGCAGTATAGTAAAGTTGTGGGTGAAAAGGATGGCTACTTCAAATGCCCTTTGAAAAGTATTGCTTGGTGTTGAAGCATTCAAAAAGCTGTAAAGTAAAGTTGTGGGTGTAAAGGATGGGTACTTCAACTTGTAAAATGGGTTTAGGATGGACATTATGAAAAGAACTGGTTCTGAAATGTCCTTTGAAATTATTGCTTGGTGTTGGAGCATTCAAAAAATCAGTATAGTAAAGTTGTGGGTGAAAAGGATGGCTACTTGAAATGCCCTTTGAAAAGTATTTCTTGGTGTTGTGCTTTCAAAAAGCTGTAAAGTAAAGTTGTGGGTGAAAAGGATGGGTACTTCCATTTGTAAAATGGGTTTAGGACGGTCACTAAGAAAAGAACTTGTTCTGAAAATACCTTTTGAAAAGTATTGCTTGGTGTTGGAGCATTCAAAAAGACAGTATAGTAAAGTTGTGGGTGGAAAGGATGGGTACTTCAATTTGTAAAATGAGTTTAGGAGGGACATTAAGAAAATAACTTGTTCTGAAATGTATTTTGAAAAGTATTGCTTGGTGTTGGGCATTCAAAAAGCTGTAAAGTAAAGTTGTGGATGAAAAGGATGGGAACTTCAGCTTGTAAAATGGGTTTAGGAAGGACATTATGAAAAGAACTTGTTCTAAAATGCCCTTTGAAAAGTATTGCTTGGTGTTGGAGCATTCAAAAAAGCTGTAAAGTAAAGTTGTGGGTGTAAAGGATGGGTACTTCAACTTGTAAAATGGGTTTAGGAAGGACATTATGAAAAGAACTGGTTCTGAAATGCCCTTTGAAAAGTATTGCTTGGTGTTGGAGCATTCAAAAAAGCAGTATAGTAAAGTTGTGGGTGAAAAGGATGGGTACTTCAACTTGTAAAATGGCTTTAGGAAGGACATTAAGAAAAGAACTTGTTCTGAAATGCCTTTTGAAAAGTATTGCTTGGTGTTGGAGCATTCAAAAAGCTGTAAAGTAAAGTTGTGGGTGTAAAGGATGGGTACTTCAATTTGTAAAATGGTTTAGGAGGGACATTAAGAAAAGAACTGGTTCTGAAATGCCTTTGAAAAGTATTGCTTGGTGTTGGCGCATTAAAAAAGCTGTAAAGTAGAGTTGTGTGTAAAAAGGATGGGTACTTCAATTTGTAAAATGGTTTTAGGAGGGACATTAAGAAAAGAACTGGTTCTGAAATGCCTTTGAAAAGTATTGCTTGGTGTTGGGCATTCAAAAAGCTGTAAAGTAAAGTTGTGGATGAAAAGGATGGGAACTTCAGCTTGTAAAATGGGTTTAGGAAGGACATTATGAAAAGAACTTGTTCTAAAATGCCCTTTGAAAAGTATTGCTTGGTGTTGGAGCATTCAAAAAGCTGTAAAGTAAAGTTGTGGGTGTAAAGGATGGGTACTTCAACTTGTAAAATGGGTTTAGGAAGGACATTATGAAAAGAACTGGTTCTGAAATGCCCTTTGAAAAGTATTGCTTGGTGTTGGAGCATTCAAAAAAGCAGTATAGTAAAGTTGTGGGTGAAAAGGATGGGTACTTCAACTTGTAAAATGGCTTTAGTGGGGTGGGGGGGGGGGGGGGGGGGGGGGGGTGGTGGGGGGGGGGGTGGGCGGGGGGGGGGGGGGGGGGGGGGTGCGGGGGGGGGGGTTGGGGGGGGGGGGGGGAGCGGGGGGGGGGCGGGGGGGGGGTGGGGGTGGGGGGGGTGCAGGACATTAAGAAAAGAACTTGTTCTGAAATGCCTTTTGAAAAGTATTGCTTGGTGTTGGAGCATTCAAAAAGCTGTAAAGTAAAGTTGTGGGTGTAAAGGATGGGTACTTCAATTTGTAAAATGGGTTTAGGAGGGACATTAAGAAAAGAACTTGTTCTGAAATGTCCTTGAAAAGTATTGCTTGGTGTTGGCGCATTAAAAAGCTGTAAAGTAGAGTTGTGTGTAAAAAGGATGGGTACTTCAATTTGTAAAATGGTTTTAGGAGGGACATTAAGAAAAGAACTGGTTCTGAAATGCCTTTGAAAAGTATTGCTTGGTGTTGTAGCATTCAAAAAAGCAGTATAGTAAAGTTGTGGGTGAAAAGGATGGCTACTTCAAATGCTCTTTGAAAAGTATTGCTTGGTGTTGGATCATTCAAAAAGCTGTAAAGTAAAGTTGTGGGTGTAAGGGATGGGTACTTCAATTTGTAAAATGGGTTTAGGAAGGACATTAAGAAAAGAACTTGTTGTGATACCCTTTGAAAAGTATTGCTTGGTGTTGGCGCATTCAAAAAGCTGTAAAGTAAAGTTGTGTGTAAAAAGGATGGGTACTTCAATTTGTAAAATGGGTTTAGGAGTGACATTAAGAAAAGAATTTGTTCTGAAATGCCTTTGAAAAGTATTGCTTGGTGTTGGAGCATTCAAAAAAGCAGCATAGTGAAGTTGTTTGTGAAAAGGATGGCTACTTCAACTTGTAAAATGGGTTTAGGATGGACATTAAGAAAATAACTTGTTCTGAAAAGATATAATAAAGCCTTAAAATAGTATTAAAAAAAAGGGCTCAGGGGGACCTTTGGGGTGCCGGGGGACCCTTTGGGAGCCCGGGGGACCTTTGAGAACCGGGGGCTTCCTTCGGGGTTGGGGTGGGGTATGATGGCCCTTTGGGGTTGGGGTAGAGGACCTCACGACACTGTTCAAATGGAACTTGTGTATTATAACGACCACAGAGTTTCACCCTCAAATCCTCTTCTAAATTTTGCGTCCCAAAATGCGAAAATTAAAAATATTAAAAAATGGGGGCTCAGGGGCCTTTGAGGGTCTGGGGGCCCTTTGGGAGCCCGGGGGACCTTTGGGGACCGGGGGCTTCCTTCGGGGTTGGGGTAGGGGGATCGGAACCCTTTGGGGTTGGGGTAGGGGACCTCACGACACTGTTCAAATGGAACTTGTGTATTATAACGATCACAGAGTTTCACCCTCAAATCCTCTTCTAAAATCTCTTCAAAAATCATCTTTTTAAAATGTCTCTAACTGTTTCGCCGAAATAATTCCCTAAGATGTCTAAAACAGTTTCGCCCAAATAACCCCTAAATGTAATTTCTGCGTGTTCCTTTTGTTTTTGGCATCCCTGCGCTGTCACATTTGAAATTAATTGGAAACCCTTTCGTGAATCAATAATTCCCCTTAGAAACAACAAAACTTCGCCCCGGAAACAATTCTTCTGGTCGAACTCCAAAGATATTAACAAACTTTGCCCCGGAAACAATTCTCTTGGAAATTTTATTTGATGTTTTTCTCGGATGTCAACATCAATTTATGTCTGTTTTTTTCATTCTCACTGACAAAAACCATAACAACAACAACAAAACAAGATCTTGAAAGAAGAGGTCATTGACTCCGGTACCCGTTAGACTCAATAATCCAGAAAACATCCATCAAAGTGAGAAAGTTCCTGTTTTTTCCATTCTCACTGACAAAAACCATAAAACAGACATGAATTACGGTTGACATCCGAGAAAAACATCAAATAAATTGACCAACACACATAACCGTCCAAGAAACAACCATAAATGTGAGAAAATTCCTGTTTTTTCAAGTGAGAAAAATTCTGTTTTTTCATTCTCAGTGAGGAAACCATAAACCACGTGGTTCGGACGGGAGTCAATAAGGCCTTTCTACTGTTATGTGCAATAAAAGGTTTTCCTGTGCTGCAACTCTAAATGTGCATCAAAGAATACACAATGGGGATAAGCCTTTCAAGTGTCTTATATGCAGTAAAAGATTTCCCAGGCTGCATATTTAAAGAGCTATCAAAGAATACACAATGGGGATAAGCCTTTCAAGTGTCTTATTTGCAGTAAAAGATTTTCCCAGGCTGCAATTTAAAGAGCCATCAAAGAATCCACAATGGGGATAAGCCTTTCAAGTGTTTTATTTGCAGTAAAAGATTTCCCAGGCTGAAAAACTTTAAAGAGACATCAAAGAATCCACAATGGGGATAAGCCTTTCAAGTGTCTTATTTGCAGTAAAAGATTTTCTCAGGCTGCAACGTTAAAGAGCCATCAAAGAATACACACTGGGGATAAGCCTTTCAAGTGTCTTATTTGCGATAAAGGATTTTCCCAGGCTGCAAATTTAAAGAGACATCAAAGCATACACACTGGGGATAAGCCTTTCAAGTGTTTTATTTGCAGTAAAAGATTTTCCCAGGCTGAAACTTTAAAGAGACATCAAAGAATCCACAATGGGGATAAGCCTTTCAAGTGTCTTATTTGCAGTAAAAGATTTTCCCAGGCTGCAAATTTAAAGAGCCATCAAAGAATCCACAATGGGGATAAGCCTTTTAAGTGTTTTATTTGCAGTAAAAGATTTTCCCAGGCTGAAACTTTACAGAGACATCAAAGAATCCACAATGGGGATAAGCCTTTCAAGTGTCTTATTTGCAGTAAAAGATTTTCCCGGGCTGCAACTTTAAAGAGCCATCAAAGAATACACAATGGGGATAAGCCTTTCAAGTGTCTTATTTTGCAGTAAAAGATTTTCCCAGGCTGCAACTTTAAAGAGCCATCAAAGAACACACACTGGGGATAAGCCTTTCAAGTGTCTTATTTGCGGAAAAGGATTTTCCCAGGCTGCAAATTTAAAGAGACATCAAAGCATACACACTGGGGATAAGCCTTTCAAGTGTTTTATTTGCAGTAAAAGATTTTCCCAGGCTGAAACTTTAAAGAGACATCAAAGAATCCACAATGGGGATAAGCCTTTCAAGTGTCTTATTTGCAGTAAAAGATTTTCCCAGGCTGCAAATTTAAAGAGCCATCAAAGAATCCACAATGGGGATAAGCCTTTCAAGTGTTTTATTTGCAGTAAAAGATTTTCCCAGGCTGAAACTTTAAAGAGACATCAAAGAATCCACAATGGGGATAAGCCTTTCAAGTGTCTTATTTGCAGTAAAAGATTTTCCCCGGGCTGCAACTTTAAAGAGCCATCAAAGAATACACACTGGGGATAAGCCTTTCAAGTGTCTTATTTGCGATAAAGGATTTTCCCAGGCTGCAAATTTAAAGAGACATCAAAGCATACACACTGGGGATAAGCCTTTCAAGTGTCTTATTTGCGATAAAATTTTTTTCTCAGGCTGCAACTTTAAAGAGCCATCAAAGAATGCGCACTAGGAATAAACCCTTCAAATATAATATTTGAAATAAACCTTTTCTCATCCTGCAACATTAAATATGCATCAAAAATTCAAAAATCCCTTAAGTGTGTTATTTGCATTAAAATCTTTTCCCAGACAACAGCTTTGAATGTGCATCAAAGAATACTCCCATTTGGTTGGACATCAAAGAACACATACTAGAGAAAAGCCTTTAACAAGCGTGTTATATGAAAAAATAACGTTGTTACTTCTTTAGATTTATGCTGGGATGGAATCATCCATGCAGGAAAAAGCCATACGAGTCTCTTATATGGGAAAAAAAATTTCTCAGATTGAATTTGAGCTTCAGCCCAAAAAAATTCCACTGTGACTAAATGCTTGTTACCTTATTTATGTTCCAGTTACTGTTCACCAGATATTAGAAAAACATTACTTATATATCCGGAGAGTGACGCACAGAAAAAGAAAGAAAGTAAACATTTTTCTACAGTTTTTGTTGGCCTTGTTTCTGCAATTGCTTACATAAACCCTACGAGAAGATGAATATTTAGTAGGGATCTTAGGTAATATTTGCCTAACGCTCGATATCTATTTACTGTATGTAACGTGTGTGCATGAGACTGAAGGAGTTTTGGCTTGGGTGTGCCTGAAGTTTGAATGTCAAAGAAACTTTAGAGTTTAAGAGTTTGACCTACTGAGTGCTGCAAGATAGAACCCAAGTTATTTGTCCTATTTAATAATTGTATTTCATTTTAAAAACTTCAATGGGTCTCAAATATCCAATCTCAAGCCGGCTCAAATATCCAAAGGAAAGTAAAATTACTAATCTTCTTATTTTTATAGTTTTAAAGAAGAATAATTTAAGTATAAAAATGACATAACGAATCCTTTTATGTCTCCAACTTTCTGGTCCAATTTTCCACTACGGACAATCGCTCCCCCTTGCGGACAATTTTCCTTGGGAATTTTCTTCCCATGTATAAAATTGAAGAATCTTTTTGAAAATGTTTTTATTTTAAGTATCACTTGCCTTGTTGAAATAATTTCTGTTCATGTTAAATTTGCTTGGCCGTCATACGGAGTTTATTCCATGTTATTTAAATTAAATTTTAAAAAAGAACTGATAAAGGTACTTCAGACGGGAAAAACTTTTAGCGATTTTTTTTGGACGCGTTCTTGATTTCAAGGGGTGAATTAGTATAATATACTAAAAATTTCAATACCGACTCAGCCCTTTCCCAACCCTGTATTTCTGTGAGTTTTCATCAAAAGACAACCGTTTTAAAGTTGCCATTAATTAAAAAATACAGAAGGTTTACAAAAATTCCCAGTTCCCTAAATGGATTTAAAGGATAAAATCCTAAAAGTGCAACTATTGTCAGGCACCAATATAAACTAGGCGTACTTTTTTTTTCAAATAGGCTAGATATTCTTTTGACAAATATAACAAAGCATGGTGAAATCCTAAATGCTAAGAGCTTCAAACTGCACCTGTACATAGAGCCAGCTTTTTTTTTGGCCCTCTTCCCCTTCTCACCATGAAATCTTGCAATTTTCTCACTATTATGTCATTTTCCAACTGTTTTGTCCATTTTTGTTTCCTTTGTTGAAATACTTGTAAAAATACTTGAAATAACAAATACATTTCTTGAATTTAGCTTCTTAAGACGGATATGCTAGTTAACATTTGATTTATTAATCTAATTGCATAACAGTTTTATCCATTTCTTCTGAAACGAAAATAAAAAATTATTTTCAATGTGCTTAGCCCACAAGATAAATTGAAAAAAAAAGTGAAAGTGAAACTGGCGTCTGTGTATATAAAAATGCCAATGCCATCTAACCACTGGTATTGTTCTCAAGTTTCTTAGTTACTTTTTTTTCAGAGGCTGAGATCAAGCCCCTATTACTACTCTAATGCTACTTTATTGTTACCCTGGAAAAAGATTTAAGAATCGACAAATACTATATGGCTCTTGTGTGTTTTTTTTGTTGTTTTTTTTTCTTCTTTTTTGTCGGCACTAGTGTCCGTTTTTACTTTTGTATGTCACGTGTCACCTATACTTTCTGGTCCCACGTATAAAAATTAATTTCTATTATTTTTCGGGTTACTTATACGAAGCTAATATGGAAATGAAGTCAAACATTTCGTAACGAAGTGTAAGTAAGTATCTTTAAAGGCTGGCTAGTAAATGATTGTAATAGGGCAGGTAACCCAGCAACAGAATTTGCCGGTTATTGTTTTGTTTTTTATTTATGTAAGGGTCTTTACAAAAAAGAAACAGTTGTGGCCCTCTATTGTGCAAGTTTTTTTTAATAGAAGTTCAGTGGGTTCTTTATCCTATGATTTGTCACTGAAAAATAAGATGCGTCACTGAAAAATAGTTAACCATATCCTTCTGAATCCTCGTGAAAGCCAATAAGTCATGGAATTGCTGAGGTAATTTTCAATACAATTGCGAGAGATCTTAGCAAAGCTCAATACAGTTACGAGAGATCTTAGCAAAGTCCGTGTGCTTTGTGGAAAGCACTATAGCCGTCAAAGAGAAGCACTATTGACACGATTAGTGGGATTACGTAATAAAGTTACAGTTTACGTGGAAAGAAAAACTGAATATATTAAACATCTATTAGACGACATGTCAAAAAAAAAAAAAATCATGTGAAGAACTCATTGATTTATCAGAAGATGTGTCACTGAAAATAGTTTTGATCGTAAACAGTTACGGATTGCTGACAACTATCCTTGCCTGTCTGATGAAGCTATGAAAATCCTCTTTACTAGCTCATATTTATGTGAGGCTGGATTTTCGGTTATGATTTACATTAAAGCTGAGAACAGAAATAAATTGGATATATCAAATTCACAGCAATTAAAAGTACTAAAGTTGAAATTGATGCTGAAACTGCAATAAAGAAAAATCAGAAACAAGTACATCCTTCCCATTGAAATAACTTTGTAAAAAAAAACTTGCAGGTTTAGTTATGTAATAAAAACAATTATTTTTCTGATTTTAACAAGTCATGTTTCTGATGTTAAGTCTTTCATTTATATTGGTAACACTTGTTTTTTTTTTTTTTTTTTTTTTTTTTTTTTTTTTTTTTTTTTTTTTTTTTTTTTTTTTTTTTTTTTTTTTTTTTAGTCAGAACAAATAAGTTCCACTACTCGCCACTACCGAATTGAGTATTATCACTATTAATGCCATCTTTTCTCTAAAAGCAGCAAAAGCGGGACCTAAGATTGGGAATTTTTGTCAGACGGGTCGGAGCAAAGCCAACTTTAAGAACCAATGGCTTAGAGCCTTATGTTGAAACTTTTAGGGCATGTTGAGGGGGTTGTTGAACTAACCAGCAGTCGCTATGTACTTAATACAAATACTGTTACTGATGCGGATACTACTACGGCTAAGGATACAAGGTTGAAACTTCCGAGAAAGTTTAACTAAATGAAAACAAATTATGGGAACGCTTCATTTTCGACACGTTTTGATACTCGCTTTCTCGCTTGCAATTCTTGTTTACCGCTTGTCTTCTAACCGCATATTGCTTTGTTATAGCTGTGACTTATCTTATAGCCGCATATTTCTTTGTTCTTCATTTTTAATTCGTTCTACCTTGTTGAATTTTTTGTAACCGCATATTTCTTTGTTCTTTACTTTTGTTTTTGACTTGTCGTAATTCTTGTTGCCGCTTATCTTCGAACCGGATATTTCTTTGTTCTTCACTTTTGTATTTGGCTCGTTTCAATTGTCGCTGACGCAAGTATTCTAATTGTATATTTCTTTGTTCTTCATTTTCGTTTATCCTTACTTTAAACATTTTTTAAATACCCTTTACTTTAGCTGCTCTGATAGGTCTTGTCACGTTTAATGGTTTAGGTTGTTTATTTGTCCTCTGGGCATTATGAACTGCTTAAAACGCCTTTTGTAAATAGACTAATTACACTTGGTATTTAATTCTTAAAGATGTTCCTTTTTAATGTTGCATACATCATAGATATAAAAAACGATACGTTCATTCCTGGGAAGGGAGGGGATGGGGTGGAAATGATGTAATTTGTTCTCTTGAAATATTCTCATAAATATAACATTAATCATATGTTTTTTTTCTAAAACTGAAGCTCCAAACAAATTTTCTCATACTCGTGATCTGTGTAGATCCTTTTTGCTGGCGAGAAAATCCCAGGAAGCCAGTTTTTCCAAAATATTTCTGACAAGTACTGATTCTCGCTGTCGCTTGTAATTCCCGCTGCCGCTTATCTTCTAACCATGTATTTCTTCCAAATGGATATTTCTTTTTTCTTCATCTTCAATTTCGACTCGTTGTAATAGTCGTTGTCGCAAGTAATTTTTACCTATATATATATATATATATATATATATATATATATATATATATATATATATATATAATATATATATATATATATATATATATATATATATATATATATATTATATATATATATAGTATATATATATATATATATATATATATATATATATATATATATATATATATTATATATCTATATATATATATATATATATATATATATATATATATTATATATATATATATATATATATATATATATATATATATATATATATATATATATATATAATATATATATATATATATATATATATATATATATATATATATATATATATATATATATATCTATCTATATCTATATGTATATATATATATATACATATATATAATATATATATATATATATATTATATATATATCATATATATATATATATATATATATATATATTATATATATATATATATATATATATATCATATACATAATAAATAAGCAGATACAAATAAATAAAAGGAGACTCCTATTTTCGACCTTTTAAACCCTGTAACATAAAACTATAATTATTACCATTGTATAGCTAGAAGACGAATAGCAGCTGTAACCTTATTGTCATTTTGAAACCCTTTTTTTATACTCAACGGAATATGCATATAGGCAAGATAAACAAAAATTCATCTGCAGAAAAAACCCAGAAACTGAAGAAAAAACAGAAAATAAAATAATTTATTATTATCTTCAGGACTAGTTTTACTTTCTTTCGAACATTTTAAAACAAAAGTTTGTTGTTCTAATTTTGTTATTATGGGTGACCGACAACAAGTTTACGACTGGCAGGGGGAAACCAGAAAAAAAACTTTGCCAGGGAACAAAATTATGTTATAAAAAATGTCATATTTTTATAAATTCTACCATAATTTTCGATTCAAATACATTCTAAAAATTAATTAGATAAATTACCTTTGGGACTAAAGCAGGCGACGTTAGTTCACTTCAACATTCAAGTAATCCTAGTCGCCTACTTTATTCAGTTGAAGAAGTATTGCTTAAAAGAGTAATCCTATTTACAGTGAGCTACCCACTAAAGTGGTTAGCACGCTTGATTTGAAATCTTTTGTCCGCGAGGACAGGGGTTCGAGTCCTGGTGGTCACAATTTATTTGGTTTGGAACGAGGGTCAATGGCGTGATTCTGTAAGCTCAACCATAGTTAACCCAGATTTAAACGGGTGCCAAAGAAATCTATGGAAGGTAAACAGGTAGAGTATGCGAAAGCATAGGATGCCTTCCCCCTGCCCATCGCACTTCCTGGTTGAAGGGCCACGAAACAGACATCAGCACCGCCGGAGGAACTGAAAAAAATTAAATAGTGTATCTTTACCTTTTTTTATCCATTCATGAATAAAAGAAATTCTCCCCTTCCCCGTCTTCATTCGAAAAAAAAATCAAATCTCAGAGTATACTTGTAACATATTTTGTTATTCATGTAATTTTGCCAACTCTTTGAAATCCTCACCTACCAAAGAAGGTCTCTGACCCTCCATTCATGTACAACCTGTTTACAGTTTGTCCTGCTTACGGGATAGCCTAAATTCCAAAAATAAAAATTTCAAAAAAAGCTCTATTTTAATTATTAAGATAATTAACATAAAATTGTGGAATGATGAGGAAGGACGAGGAATGATGATTATATTTAAAAACAGGCCTTAAATTTATTTGAATAACAATCAAGTCATTTTATAATTTTCTATAGCCTAATTTTCTAACACCACTCTATCTGGACAAATTCAGGATTGCCAAAACTCTTAGGGACAAAAGTGTCCAATCAGCCAAAAAAGGACACTTTTACTGTCTCTAGAAAATTAGCCGATATACAGGGTTGCCACTATGAATTTTCAAAACCTGTGAAAAAAGTGCCAAAAAACCTGTGAAATTCGTCCTTCTTTGTTCTGCTACCTAGCGGTCTGTTACCTGCATGAGTTCTGCAGGTATTTCCAGCTTTGACACTAACGTTACCAATAGATTAAGTTTAGTGCTAGTTCAATTTGAAGAGATGGCATATAAAAAAATCGTCATGAGAATATCAACAGAGCGAAATTTTATATCGATTATCGATACCGCTACCTATCTTAGTCGAAAAGTAAAAAACCAATCATAGAGATTTATTTTCACTTCGGCATTTTCATAAGTTATGGGGAAAAGATCCGAGTTGTTGATCTTTGGTAGTTATTAAGGATCTTTGGGTGTGACAAGGTCCGAACGGCTGTAGCAACGAAATGTCTATTTTGACCTACATGGTTTTATAGTTTAACAAAAGACGTTGATCTCCTTAACCACTCAGTCAACTGGTTGGTCAAGTGGTTAAAATCGTTTAACAACTCTTTCTTGCCGTTTTCTGAACATTTAGAAGTAGCCCTGAGCAAAAATGACGTTTTCGAGAACTAAAAAGCGAGAAGACAAGGCCAATTGAAATAAATTCACTTCGGGTTATACTCGATAGAAATGGCGACCAGTGTTTGACAAAAAATCACAGCTGAAAGTATAGAATATAAACAGAAACATTCGCTAGCGGCTATAAATTCAGATTAAACCGTACAAAGGTACAAACAGTAATATTAAAAAAAAAGAGGAATATATGTGCTTGTTGGTCATTTTCTCTGCTGTTTCTTCTTGTAGCCCAGCTTTTTTATATCCCCTTCCACAGTTTTTCCACATTGGATGCAGAACCATTTTCAAGGGTGGTTTCCAATTCTTTGAGACGATTCGTTTTGCACTGAGAAGCCCGTTCAAGGTGTAATGAAACCGAGACGATTTCTAATGCTGGTTTTGTTCAAATTGACAGCTGAGAAAGTTGGCTCAGCAGCGGCAGTACCGTGTGGGAGAACAAGTAGGGCTTAAAGTGAAACGCCCGAGCAGAAGAAAATGTTTTGACCCATTATCATCTTTTGGCCTGTAAACCCGAGTCTAAAACACGGCTGGATCTGATTCAATTGAAGTACCAAGCTCAGAGCAAAAGGGTAATCTCTTCCTCTTTTCGACGATATCTTCCAGGTCATTGTCACTCAGTAAATTCAGAAGTTTCTTACCGATGAACACCTGGAGTTGAAAAAGTGCTTTCTCATCAACGAGCACAATCAAATATTTCCTACACTCTTTTTAAACTCAACTGCAGCAAATAGATATACCTTTTCTTTGGCAAAAATCACTTCCACTCAGCCCCCACATTCCACGTCCTTGACATAGACGTAGTAGTAGGTGTCATGTGGGTTTATGAGGCGGGAATCACTTTCTTTGGTATAACCAGGCAACAAAAAGTGGGATGCTATTGTCTTGTACACTTCAGAAAAACAATTATAGACAAGATGAATTTGGGTGTCTTCTGCATGAAATTGCTTGTTTAGGTCTTCGATATATTTCAAAATATACACCAGGAAGGCAAAGTAAGCCTTGAAAACCGCTGACAGCAGATTTTTTAGTATGGCAGTGGCCTTCCCCGGCTTGTTGGCCTCTTTAAGACTTTCCGCACGGAAGAATAAAGTCAAACAACTGCTCCAAATATCGAGCTACAACGGCTTGTCTAGACAACCATCGAGTCGCTATATGTCTCAAAATTCGATGTTCTTTCAATTCCATTTACATTTGCAATTCTAAAATCTCACTGGCCCGTTTTGGGCTGTGAAAAATATAGCCATATACATCCTGACAAAAATCTTCAATTTCTTTTGGCAATTGTTTGCGGGCAGCACTAGAATATATGTGAATGAAATGGCATGAACAACAAAGTACAAAAAAACTTAAGAAGTCTTCTGACAGCTTCGCCTAACCACCACCTTGCTCCCCCATCATAACCGACGCACTGTCTGCGGCAAATCCTATTAGGTATGCCTTTGGAGCTCCAATTTCTTGAAAAAGTAGTTCAGTTATGGCTCGATAAATATCTTCGGCTGTACACTGCTGAACTTCTATAGGTCTCAAGAAGGAGTCTCTTACAGGAAAACTGTCTTCTCGATCAACACCATTCAGATCAAGATGGCGAACAATTATAACCAGGCTCTTTTTGTTACACAAGTCTGTGCTTTCATCAACTATTATCGAGAATTTCCGCTTCTTGATGTTTCGCACAGATCTTCGAAACCAACTTCGCCAATAACGTCGTTCACGAGATGTGAATAACGTTAAAATTAGGATTGAACAAAAAAAATTCAAATGTACCGTATTGTACCAGGACCTCTAAATTGTACCAAAAACGGTACAATTGTACCGCGTTGGCAACGCTGCTGAGACGCGATAATTTAACAGGATTGTCAAAGAGTTTATTAGAATACGAGCAACAAAGTTTGCCGCAAATTTAATTTCGGTTGCATGCTCAAATAACATTCAATAAACTTATCAATTTGTCTTTAGATTTTTCAAAACAGCAAAAAATATTTCCAATAATATCAAAGTTTATTTCAAAATTCTAATGGTAAAGGGAAATTTTCCAATTAAGACTTGGACAAAATTGTCCTAAAATTACCCAAGAAAACACGCTCATTTGCAATGAAAATTGTCACTCCGCCAGTTGATTCCACTGGTATTGATGAAGAGCGTCAAATCATGGAAATTAGGGGGCAAGGCCGGATCCAGTGCCCCCTCCCCACCGATATTTTTGTCCGACTCGTTAAAACGTAACTCAATGCATTTAAACAAATTTCCGATGTTTTTTTTTAACTTTTTTTTTGTACCCCTGCCTCCAAAACAATATTATGGAGACGGCTCTGGGGGGGGGGCAACAGAATATTTTTCAGAGTGCAGGGAGAGGAATTTCGTTGTCTATTCAATATCTTTAACAAAACAATATGTAAAAAAACAAGCCCCTTTTTCAATGATAATACCACGAAAAGATTTTTTTAATCTAAGAGGGGGACTACAGGAAAAACATTGAGAGGCAAGCCCTTGATATATTCATACATGCTACTTGGTAACAATGCAAGTTGTATTTTGTTCATATGGCCGTGTCGTTTTCGTCGAAAATTTCGTTTTATTGAATATTTTAGTTACTATGGGCAGGAGTTTATTCTTTGCAACAATTTTTATTATTACTAAGGTCTGTGGTTCGTCATTTACTAAGTTGCAGCTACCCCTGCAACCATGGTGGTTGTAACCTGTGATTGTGCCGTCACCCATCATTTTGTATGTGAAATCATGATGTGTGTTTGATAATATCTTGTTTAGTAACAGTTGCCGTAGCACAACGGTGACGAGACAATCCCTAAGATATAAAGGATTTGTTTTCAAGGTTGTCTACGGTTATGGTTCCAATACAAAAAAGTACCCCTGACTAACTAGCCAAGGAAACGGAGTACCCACTGAGGCAGTGGTGTACAACTTTTTGAAACGAATAAATAAAAAGCATTGTTCACAATCCAGGGAGGTTAAATTTGTTGTCTTTTCAATTTTACTATTCATGCAAACTATTCAATTCTTAAAAATACCACGAATAGATATTTTTTTTTTAATCTAGGGCTTGCAAGACAAACAAATCTTGCAGAGAAAATGGACACTGTCTTTTCAATTTTACTATTCATGCAAACTATTCAATTCTTAAAAATACCACGAATAGATATTTTTTTTTTTAAATCTACGGTTACGGTTCCAATACAAAAAAAAAGTACCCCTGACTAACTAGCCAAGGAAACGGAGTACCCACTGAGGCAGTGGTGTACAACTTTTTGAAACGAATAAATAAAAAGCATTGTTCACAATCCAGGGAGGTTAAATTTGTTGTCTTTTCAATTTTACTATTCATGCAAACTATTCAATTCTTAAAAATACCACGAATAGATATTTTTTTTTTTTAATCTAGGGCTTGCAAGACAAACAAATCTAGGGCTTGCAAGACAAACAAATCTTGCAGAGAAAATGGACACTCCGCCAGTTGACACAACTATTATTGATCAATAGCATCAGTTCATGGAAATTGAAGGGGCTAGGCCATATCCTTTGCTCCCTCCCCTCGATATTTTTTCTGATACGTTAAAATGTAACGCAATGCATTTAAACAAATTTTGATGCTTTTTACTAATTTTTTTGTCCCCCTCCTCCAAAACAAAATTCTGGAAACGGTCCTGGTGAGGATGGGAGACAAAACAGTAGTCTTCATAATCCAAGGAGGGAAAAATCTTTTTTTTTTCAATTTCTTTAACAAAAATACGAAAAAAAACAAGCCTTTTTTCAAATAATAATAATAATACCACGAAAAGATTTTCTTGAATCTGAGAGGGGGAACGCAGAAAAAATCTTGTAGGAAAATACCCCCTCCCCCTCCCTCAATTGAAGCTACTGGTATTCATACATGGTACTTTTTAATAATACAATTTTTACTGTGATATTATTAAATTTGCTCCAAATATGGACACAAAAGCTGTATTTTTAATCACCCAATCAAAATAAACAGCAACAAAAACAGTGAGTATTTATTCTTTTCATTCTCCAGTTGATTGATTTATTCTGTAAATCCATCTAGTTACTAACAATGTAGCCAGAAGACTATATTGAAGAATAGATGACCTTCAAGTATAATTCCAGTTTTTATAGTAGAATTTGAGTATAGACTTAAAAGCACCCTAAGCTTTGAACCCTGGAAAAGCAATAGAAAATGAAAAAAAAAAGTCCTAAAAGATGGACTGGAGCTAGGAAAACTTAGTAGAAAAAAGGTAGTACGAGGGAAGTTGCATTCCAAGATGGTATTATCTTTTGATTCTTCAAATGCAGAAGAGAAATGCCTCATGGACTATCATTCTGTAAGGACTTCTACTAGTTTTGTTCATATTTCTTGAGCAATGCTTTGCCCTTTACTTTTTAGACTAAATAAATTACGTGGCTATGCTGTAAGGATAACAAATCCAGCAATAGTTACTTTCTAAAACGAAACAAAAGAGGACTGAATGTAGCTTGGACTTGGCTCGTTTTTACACCATCTAAGAACTTAGCAAATAAATACAAGAATCGCTTCCTTCCAATGTCGTAGAGGCCCATGGGCCCTCACAAAGTCTCTTCCTTCTGGAGAAAAATAGATTTTTGTAAAATTTAGGACGGTTCTGCAGCAAGGCCTGCTATAGAAACAAGGGCAAGCCTTGACCACACCAATCGCTTGTACCAAAATAACTTAAAGAATACATTTTAATCATCAACTTAATGGATTCGTTTTCTTTTCAATATTTTTAACAAACATTCGTCAAAAAACAAGCCCCTATTCAATGATAATACCACGAAAAGATTTTTTTTAATTCAAGAGGGGGACTGAAGGAAAAACATTGAGAGGCAAGCTCCTGATATTCATATATGCTACTTGGAAACAATGCAAGTTGTATTGTGAAATCATTAGATTTGCTTCAAATTTGGACACAAAAGCTGAATTGTTTTTTACATAAAAAAAAAATACACAAACACGAGGCAGTGAGACTTTATCAGATAAATGATTACTAACTTCAATTTCATTAGAATGTATCCTTTTCATGATTCCATTTATTTGATTAATTCTATATTTCTATCTTGTTACTAACAATGTAGCCAGAAGACTATATTGAAGAATAGATCGCCTTCAAGCTAAGATAGTGGAATTTGAGCATAAACTTATCAAAGCACCCTAAGCCTGGAACCCTGAAAAAGCAATAGAAAGTGAAAAAAAAATCCTTAAAGATGGACTTTTTGTTACTATTATGGCCGTGTCGTTTTCGACGAAAATTCCATTTTATTGAATATTTTAATTACTCTGGGCAGGAGTTTATTCTTTGCAACAATTTTTATTATTACTAAGGGCTGTGGATCGTCATTTACTAAATTGCAGCTAACCCTGCAACCATGATGGTTGTAACCTATGATTTGTGACGTCACCCATCATTTTGTTTGTGAAATCATGATGTGTTTGATAATATCTTGCTCAGTAACAGTTGCTGTAGCACAATGGTAACGAGACAAT
The DNA here is from genome assembly GCA_027921565.1 of Artemia sinica. Taxonomy (NCBI): domain Eukaryota; kingdom Metazoa; phylum Arthropoda; class Branchiopoda; order Anostraca; family Artemiidae; genus Artemia; species Artemia sinica. The sequence continues at coordinate 35,246,363 of CM051273.1, read as the reverse complement.
CCGTAAGACATAAAGGATTTGTTTTCAAGCCTGTCTAATATCCTGTGTCCCTCCCCCCAGATTTTTTTTGTCTGATACGCTAAAATGTAACGCAATGCATTTAAACAAAACCAAATCAATTTTCTTTCAGATGAAAAAAAATATGATGTTCAATATATTGAAGGACTAGGAAATTACAAGAGTGGTTTCCGTTAAGTTGGAAAACGTATTATTCCTATGATTGATTTGATTTCCCCTCGAAAGGGGTACACCGATCCCGGCGGTACTACAATTCCGAGCCATCGTGTGTGGGGAGTTGGGCGACCCCGACATCCCTCTGATTTCCAAAAATCAGTTTAATGTTCTTGACCCCATGAAGGGAGCGTATCAGATATTAAGCTGATATAAACAGATACTACACTTAGACCTCAGCCAATAGGCTGAGAAGCGATAATTTAACAAGGATTATCAAAGAGTTTATTAAAGTACGAGTAACAAAGTTTGTCGCAAATTTAATTTCGGTTGCAATTCTCAAATAAAATTCATAAACTTATCAGTTTGTCTTTAGTTTTTTCAAAACAGCAAAAAATATTTCCCTAATATCAAAGTTTATTTCAAAATTTGAATTGTAAAGGAAAATTTTTCCAATTAAGACCTGGACAAAATTGTCTCAAAATTAGCCAAGAAAACATGCTGAATTGCTATGAAAACTGTCACCCTGCCAGTTGATACTTCTGGTATTGATCAAGAGCGTCAATTCATGGAAATTAGGGGGCAAAGCCGGATCCAGTGCCCCCCCCCCCCCATGTTTTTGTCTGACTCGTTAAAACACAACGCAATGCATTTAAACAAATTTCTGATAGGTTTTTCTTTTTAACTTTTTTTTTTGTGCCCCTGCCTCCAAAACAATATTATGGACACGGCCGAGGGGGGGGGGGGGGGGGGGAGGGAAGAGTATTTTTCAGAGTCCAGGGAGTGGAATTTCGTTGTCTTTTTAATATCTTTAACAACATGCGTAAAAAAAAACAAGACCCTTTTCAATGATGATACCACGAAAAGATTTTTTTACTCCAAGAGGGGGACTACAGGAAAAATATAAGCCACTGGTATTCATATATGCTACTTGGTAACAATGTAAGTTGCATTGTGAAATCATTAAATTTGCTTCAAATTTGGACACAAAAGCTGAATTTCTAATCATATAAGAAAAATACACAAACACGAAGCAGTGAGACTTTATTAGAGGCAACGCTATAGCGTTGCCTATAGTAAAGGCCATATGGCTCCAATGTTTTTTTATTATTATTATTATTATATATTATTTTTTTTCCCAGAGGCACTTCATATGGAAGGGTCGTCGTAGAAACTTCAAAGGGGGCTCATTCGTTTGGAAATCGAGAGTTCTAGGGCCCTTTTTAATATTCGAATGTGATTGGAGGGCAACTAGTGCCCCCACGCCCATCATTCCCCCAAACACATCCAATCAAAATTTTGAGATAGCCATTTTGTTCAGCGTAGTCAATTTCCAGATGGAAAATATGTTTTTTTTTAGGAGGGTACTCCCCCACAACCCTCAGGGCAAGGGTTTTAAGTTATGCCTTTGGGGCATATAAGGTTTTTATAGAGGGCTTTGTCGTAGAAACTTCAAAACAGGCTCATTGCGATTGAAAATTCAAAGGGCTAGTGCCATTTTTTAATAATCGAAAGTGATTGGAGGGCAACTAGCCCCCCCCCCCTACGCCCATCATTTCCCCAAACACATCCAATCAAAATTTATAGATAGCCATTTTGTTCAGCGTAGTCGATTTCCAGATAGAAAATAGGTTTTTTGAGGAGGACACTCCCCCACAACCCTCAGGGCAAGGGTTTTAAATTATGCCCTGGGGGCATATAAGGTTTTTATAGAAGGCGTTGTCATAGAAACTTCAAAAAAGGCTCATTCAATTGGAAATTCAAAGGGTTAGTGCCCTTTTTAATAGTCGAAAGTGATTGGAAGGCAACTAGCCCCCCCCCCCCCCCCCCCCCCGCCCACGCCCACCATTCCCCCAAAGACATCCACTCAAAATTTTTAGATAGCTATTTTGTTCAGCGTAGTTGATTTCCAGATAGCAAATATGTTTTGAGGAGGATACTCCCCCACAACCCTCAGGGCAAGGGTTTTAAGTTATGCCCGGGGGGCATATAAGGTTTTTATAGAAGGTGTTGTCATAGATACTTCAAAAAAAGGCTCATTCGATTGAAAATACAAAGGGCTAGTGCCCTTTTTAATAGTCAAAAGTGATTGGGGGCAACTAGCCCCCCCCCCCCCCCATCCATCATTTCCCCAAACACATCCAATCAAAATTTTGAGATGGCCATTTTGTTCAGCGTAGTTGATTTCCAGATAGAAAATTTGTTTTTGAGGAGGACACTCCCCCCCAACCCTCAAGGTAAGGGTTTTAAGTTATACCCTGGGGGCATATAAGGTTCTTATAGAAGGCGTTGTAGTAGAAACTTCAAAAAAGACCATTCGATTGGAAATTCAAAGGGTTAGATCCCTTTTTAATAGTCAAAAGTGATTTGAGGGCAACTGACCCCCTCTCACGCCCTCCTTTTCCCGAAACACATCAAAAAAAAATTTGAGACAGCCATTTTATTAAACGTAGTTTTAAGTTCTTGAAATTAGGTCTTGGAGGATGACAACTCCCAAAGGCCCTCAGGGCAAGGGTTGTAAGTTATGCCATGGGGGCATATAATGTTTTGTATAGACAATGTTGTGATAGAAACTTCAGAAAGGGCTCATTCGATTGGAAATTTAAAGGGCTAGTTCCCTTTTTATAGTCGAAAGTGATTCTAAGGCAACTGACACCCCTTCCACGTCCACCATTTCCCCAAACACATCCAATCAAAATTTTGATATAGCCATTTTGTTCAACGTAGTTGAAATTTCTGGAAATTATATGTTTGAGCAGGACATTCCCCCACAGTCTTCAGAGGCAAGGGTTATAAGTTATGCCCTGGGGGCATATATGGTTCTTATGGAAGGAATGTTCGTATAAACTTCAGAGAGGGCTCATTTGATTGGAAATTGAAAGTTCTAGTTCACTTTTTAAGCGTCAAAATATATTAGAGGGTAACCAGCTTCCCCCCCCCCGCAATCCCTTCCCACAAATGCATCCAATAAAAATTTTAAGATAGCTATTTTGTTAAAAATAGTTCAAAGATCATATAAAATTCCGGTGTCAATATAACCCACCAGGGCCCGGGGGCAGGTGTTGTAAGTTATGCCCTGGGGGCATATATGGGTCTCATGGAAGGGATGCTCGTATTAACTTTAAAGAGGGATCGTTTGATTGTAAACTGAAAGTTCTAGTTCACTTTTTAAGAGTCAAAAGAGATTGGAGGGCACATAGCCCTCCACCCCCTCCACGCCTTTTTTTTTCTCAAACCCATCCGATAAGAACTTTGAGATAGCTTTTTTTTAAAATAGTTCAATGACCATATAACGAAAACTCAGAGGTCAAAACAGCCCCCCTGGGCCCGAGGGCAGGTGTTGCAAGTTATGCCCTGGGGCAATATATGGTTCTTATTGAAGGAATCCTCGTAAAAAATTCAGAGATGGCTCATTTGATTGGTAATTGAAAGTTTTAGTTAAGTTTTTTATAGTCAAAAGAGATTGGAGGGCAATTAGCCCCCTCCCCACGCCCTTTTTTTCCCCAAATGCATCCAATAAAAATTTTGAGATAGCCATTAAGTTAAAAATTTCAGATAATGTCAGATAAAATTTTGAGATAGACATTAAGTTAAAAATTTCAGATAACGTCAGCAAAAGTCAGATAACAAAAACTCAGGTGTCATCATAACCCCCAGGGCCTCAGGGGCAGGCGTTGTAAGTTATGCCCTGGGGCATATATTGTTTGTTTGAAAGGGATGCTCGTATCAACTTCAGAGAGGGCTCATTTGATTGGATATTGAAAGTTTGAGCTCACTTTTTAATAGTCAAAAGAGATCCGAGGACAGCTAGCCCCCCCCCACGCCTTCTTTTTCAAAACCCATCTGATGAAATTTTGAGATAGACATCTTGTTAAAAAAATAGTTCAAAGGTCGGATAAGAAAAAACTCCGGTGTCAATACAAACCCCCAGGGTACAGGGGAAGGCGTTCTAAGTTATGCCCTAAGGGCATGTATGGTTCTTATGAAAGGGATGCTTGCATAAACTTCATAGAGGGCTCATTTGATTGGAAATTGAACGTTCTAGTTCACTTTTTAAGAGTCAATAGAGTTAAACTACCCCCCCCCACGCTCTTTTTTCCCCAAACCCGTCCACTACAATTTTGAGATAGCCAGTGTTTTGGAAATTGTTCAAAAATTAGATAACAAAAACGCCCCCCAGAGCCCGGGGGATCGCCGTTTTAAGTGTTGTCCTGGGGGCGTATATGGTCTTATGAAAGGAATGCCCGTATAAACTTCAGAGGGGGCTCATTTGGTTGGAAATTGAAAGTTCTAGTTCAATTTTTAAGAGTCAAAAGATATCCGAGGGCAACTAGTCCCCCCCACACACCCTTTTTTCCCCATGCCCATCCGATAAAATTTTTATAATAGCCATTTCATTAAAAATAGTTCAAAGGTCAGAAAAGAAAAAATTCCTGTGTCAACGGAACCCGCCAGGGTCCGGAGGCAGGCGTTATGAGTAATGCTCTAGGGGCTTATATAGTTCTTATGGAAGGGATGCTCGTATAAACTTTGGAGAGGCTCATTTGATTTGAAATTGAAAGTTCTTGTTACACTTTTTAAGAGTCAAAAGAGGTCGGAGGGCAACTAGCCCCCCCCCCCCCTCCTCCACGCCCTAAATGGATCAGATAAAAATTTTGAGATAGACATTTTGTTTTAAATAGTTCAAAGTTCTGATAACAAAAACTTCGGTGTCGGCACAGCCCCCAAGGGCCCGGGGGTAGGCGTTGTAAGTTATGCCCTGGGGGCATGTATGGTTGTTATGGAAGGGATGCTCATATAAAATGCCTAGAGGGCTCATTTGATTGGAAATTGAAAGTTGTAATTCACTTTTTAAGAGTCAAAAGTGATTGGAGGGCAGCTAGCCTACCCCCACAATCCATTCATTTTTTTCCCAGAGGCACTTCATATAGAAGGGGTCGTCGTATAAACTTCAAAGGGGGCTCATTCGATTGTAAATCGAGAGTTCTATTGCCCTTTTTAAGAGTCAAAAGTGATCAGAGGGCAACTGCCCCCAAGCCCTTTTTTCCCAAATACATCTAATAAAAAATTTTAGGTAGCAATTTTGTTAAAAATAGTTCAAAGATCATATAACCAAAACTTTTTAACGTATGGTCATTTCGTTAAAAATAGTTCAAAGATCACATAAGAAAAAACTCCCGTGTTGAAACCCCCCCCCCCCCCTCAGGGCTGGGGCAGGCATTGTAAGTGTTGCTCTGGGGGCATATATGGTTCTTATGGAAGGTCCGCTCATATAAACTTCAGAGAGGGTTCATTTGAATAGAATTTAAAAGTTGTAGTTCATTTTCTCAGACTAAAAAAGATCAGAGGGCAACTAGCCCCTCCCGACCTCCACGCCTTTGGGTGTATCGGATGGATAAGCCAATCCGATAAAAATTTCAGGTGACCATTTTGTTAAAAATAGTTCAACCATAAGATATTAAAACTCCAGGGTCAACACAGCCCCCAGGGCCCAGGGATAGGCGTTGTAAGTTATACTCTGGGGATATATATGGTTCTTATAGAAGGGATACTCGTATAAACTTCAGAGAGGGCTCATTTGATTGAAAATAGAAAGTTCTAGTTCACTTTTAAAAAGTCAAAAGAGACCGAAGCTTAATCTAGTCCCACCCACGCCCTTTTTCCCGAAACCCATCCGATGAAAATTTTGAGATAGCAACTTTGTTAAAAATGGTTCAAACATCAGATAATAAAAATCCCGAGGTTTACACAAACTCATTTTTTCACTTTGATATTGATACTTTGATATCAGTTTTCTTACTTTGATGAAAATTTGATTTTTTTTAAAGTTTGATTTCAAAATAAGGATTTTTAAAAACTTGAAATTTTTTGCAATCAAAAACGAACAAAAATTAATTAAAAAAAACTTTCCGAAAAATAAGTTTTTCAAAAAAAGTAAAGGCCATTTTAAACTTAAGCTCAGCAGATACAAATACCTTTTAAAATTCAAACTCAAAACGACCAGAAATAACTATTAAAGAATAAATGAAACCCAAAACAAACAGAAATTAAATAAACAATCATAGCAAAAACATACAACAAGTAATAATATAAATGAATAAATAGATCTTAAGGCGAGTAATGCTTAGATTGAATATGAATATCAAGCTTAAAACGAAAAAAAAATATTTTTGCTATTGAAGTATAAATGAAACTTAAAACGAACAGAAATTAAATAAACAATCAATGCAAACAAACATACAATAGATATTAATGTAATTAATAAATAAATCTTAAAACGAGTGAAACTTAAATTGAATATGCAAATGAAGCTTGAAACGAACAAAAATCACCACAAACAAGAGTTTGGGTATGACCTCCTTCTCTCACTGTAAAAGTCTAAAACCTACTGTGTCATTGGCGCTTTACTGAAAACTATATGCGTCTTGAACAGTTTTGGAAAGTATAAACAACATCAAATTGAATATTTGGTGTATAATGATATTAGTTGTTGAAAGATCCATCAGTTCAAGAATTTATTTCACTGTAATTGTATTTTTTATTTTCAATACTGTAAGAACTGGAAAAGAAAATATTTGTAATATAATCCGTTTTCAGTTAAGCGCCAATGACGCAGTAGGCTTTTGGTTTTTATTTACAGTTAGGAAAGGAGGCAGTATCCAAACACTTGTTTGTAGAGAAACTATATTTGTCTTTAACAACTTTAAAAAGAGCTAATAAATTAAACTGAATATTTAATGTATAATGAAATTAATTGCTGAAAGCTGATCAGTTTCAAAATGTTACTAACATTTTTATGTTTATTTTCAATATTAAGTACAAAAGAAAAATATTGTCATAAAATTGGTTTTCAGTAAAGTGCCAATGACATAGTAGGTTTTAGACTTTTACAATGACAGAAGGAGATCATACCCAAACTCTTGTTTGTGGTGATTTTTTTTCGTTTCAAGCTCGTTTGCGTATTCAATTTAAGTTTCACCTCGTTTTAAGATTTATTTATTAATTTACATTAATATCTATTGTATGTTTGTTTGCATTGATTGTTTATTTAATTTCTGTTCGTTTTAAGTTTCATTTATACTTCAATAGCAAAAATATTTTTTTTCGTTTTTAAGCTTGATATTCATATTCAATCTAAGCATTACTCGCTTTAAGATCTATTTATTCATTTATATTATTATTACTTGTTGTATGTTTTGCTATGATTGTTTATTTAATTTCTGTTCGTTTTGGGTTTCATTTATTTTTTAATAGTAATTTCTGGTCGTTTTGAGTTTGAATTTTAAAAGGTATTTGTATCTACTGAGCTTAAGTTTAAAATCGCCTTTACTTTTCTTTGAAAAAACTTATTTTTCGGATTTTTTTTTTTTTAAATTACTCTTTAAAAAGAATAAAAAACGTCAAAGCCAGCTGGATAATTTGACAGAACTAATTAGTAGTGTTACACAACCAAAGCTGAAATTTCTCTTGAAGTGACATGTGATCGGCAATGTTTTTTTTAAATTGTTTCAAGTCAAAAAATTTAAGTCTTTGTCGGTCAAACGTCTAGTGCCAAACGAAAAAAAGGTCGTATTCGGTTGGGATGGGAGGACGTCGTAAGAAAAGATTGAAAGTAAATGGGGAATTCCTGGGAGGGTGTAAAGAGGGAAGCTTTGAATACATTGGAAGGGAGAGGAGGGTCCGAATTTGGAAACAAAAGCTGAATTGTTTTCCACATAAAAAAAAACACACAAACATGAGGCAGTGAGACTTTATCACATAAATGATTATTTGCTTCAATTTTATTAGTATGTATCCTTTTCATGATTCCATTTATTTGATTAATTCTATATTTCTATCTTGTTACTAACAATGTAGCCAGTGAAGGATAGATGGCCTTCAAGCTAAGATAGTAGATTTTGAGCATGAACTTATCAAAGAACCCTAAGCTTTGAACCCTGAAAAAGCAATAGAAAATGAAAAAAAGTCCTTAAAGATGGACTTTTTGTTACTATTATGGCCGTGTCATTTTCGTCGAAAATTCTATTTTATTGAATATTTTAGTTACTCTGGGCAGGAGTTTATTCTTTGCAACAAATATTATTATTATTACTAAGGGCTGTGGTTCGTCATTTACTAAATTGTAGCTACCCCTGCAACCATGATGGTTGTAACCTATGATTGTGACGTCACCCATCATTTTCTTTGTGAAATCATGATTTGTTTGATAATATCTTGCTCAGTAACAGTTGCTGTAGCACAATGGTAACGAGACAATCCGTAAGACATAAAGGATTTGATTTCAAGCCTGTCTAATATCCTGTGCCCCTTCTCCCCCCCCCCCCCCCCGATATTATTGTCTGATACGTTAAATCGTAACGCAATGCATTTAAATAAAACCAAATCAATTTTCTTTCAGATGAAAAAAAAATATGATGTTCAATATATTGAAGGACTAGGAAATTACAAGAATGATTTCCGTTAAGTTGGAACAACATATTATTCTTATGATTGATTTGATTTTCCCCTCGACAGGGGTGCACCGAACCCGGCTGTACTACAATTCTGAGCCATCGTGTGGAGGCAGCCGGGCAAGCCTCAACATCACTCTGATTTCCAAAAATCAGTTTAATTTTCTTGGCCCCATGTAGGGACAGTATCAGATATTAAGCTGATAAGAAAAGATACTACACTTTAACTTTTTAGCCAAAAGGCTGAGAAGCGATAATTTAACAATTATTGTTAAAGAGTTTATTAAAATACGTGTAACAAAGTTTGTCACAATTTTAATTTCGGTTGCAATTCTAAAAAAAAAATTCAATAAACTTATCAGTTTGTCTTCAGTTTTTTCAAAACAGCAAAAATTATTTCCTATAATATCAAAGTTTATTTCAAAATTAGGGAATTTTTCCAATTAAGACCTGGACAAAATTGTCCCAGGATTACCCAAGAAAACATGCTGATTTGCAATGAAAATTGTCACTCCGCCAGTTGATACTTCTGGTATTGATCAAGAGCGTCAATTCATGGAAACTAGGGGGGAAAGGCCGGATCCAGTGCCCCCCCCCCCCCCCGAAGTAAAACGTAACGCAATGCATTTAAACAAATTTCCGATGGGTTTTTCTTTTAACTTTTTTTTTTAGCCCCGTCCTCCAAAACAATATTATGGACACGGCCGATGGGAGGGGGGGGGGGGGCAACAGAGTATTTTTCAGAGTCCAGGGAGTAATTTCGTTGTCTTTTCAATATCTTTAACAAACATGCGTAAAAAACAAGACCCTTTTCAACGATAATACCACGAAAAGATTTTTTTTAATCCAAGAGGGGGACTACAGGAAAAATATAAGCCACTGGTACTCATATATATTACTTGGTAACAATGCAAGTTGTATTGTGAAATCATTAAGTTTTCTTCAAATTTGGACACAAAAGCTGAATTTTTAATCACATAAGCAAAATACACAAACACGAAGCAGTGAGACTTTATCAGAGGCAACGCTTAAGTGTTGCATAGAGTAAAGGCCATACGGCTCCAATGTTTTATTATTATAATTATTTTTTTTTCCCCAGAGGCACTTCATATGGAAGGGGTCGTCGTAGAAACTCCAAAGGGGGCTCATTCGATTGGAAATCGAGAGTTCTAGTGCCCTTTTTAATAGTCAAAAGTGATTGGAGGGCAACTAGCCCCCCCACGCCCATCATTCTCCCAAACATATCCAATAAAAATTTTGAGATAGCCATTTTGTTCAGCGCAGTCGATTTTCAGGTAGAAAATAAATTTTGAGGAGGGCACTCTCCCATTACCCACAGGGCAAGGGTTTTTTAAGTTATGCCCTGGGGGCATATAAGGTTTTATAGAAGGCTTTGTCGTAGAAACTTCAAAACAGGCTCATTCGATTGGAAATTCAAAGGGCTAGTGCCCTTTTTAATAGGGCGAAAGTAGACCCCGGCGCCACACCGATGAGGGAAGACCGGCGGTGGCGGGGCCAAAAACAGTGCGCCAACGCCGCGCCGTGGGTAAAATGTCGGCGGCGCGCCGTCGGTAAGATGTCGGCGGCGCGCCGTCGGTAGATGTCGGCGGCGCTCCACCGGCGCGATCAATGTTGACCGCAAACATTAATGTTTTCATCAGTCTTTCTCAAATCACAGCTTAAATTTACAACACATTCGAGCCTATTCATGAGTTCAAAAATTCACAAGTCGCTGGCTGGAAACTGGTCTTCTTCGTTATTCATCAAGAGAAGTAGAAATCTGGTAGAAACGAAATGGCTGTGGCGTTTCAGAACCCTTGCATAATACGAGTAGTTGAAGTATCTATTAGCTATGTATTGTTAACATAAATAATTATCAAAATTAGTAGTTTTTTTCATCGAGCATTACTGCATACAAAACTTCAAATACCGTATCACAAAATTCGTTAGTTATCGGGGTAAAAACTTTGAATATAACTTTGAACTTAGAAGCTTAATTTTTTCATAATGCCCTTTGCCTATATCTGTTATGTCACCTTTAAAACAGTTGAAATGGGCGACTTTGATATTGATTGTTTTTTTTTTGGCTCTTTTGAATTCCTAAAAAGCCTTGTTGTATTAAAAACTGGTTTTTAATAACAATTAAAAAAATAAATGTACTTTAAAGTTTTTTTTTGGCTACTTTATAGAATATATGTCATGTAGGCTAAGGCTGAACTGCTGCTTTTTTATTGCTTTTGGCTGCTCTTTTGGATATTATTCATTTTTTCTTTTGGGGATTCATTCCAAATTATAAACTGATAAATACCTAATATCAGTCAAATTATAAACTGCGTCTAAAAGGAGTAAATTTATCAAATTGAAAAATACATGATGAACACTTCACATGAGAACACTTCAATTACAATGAAGCAAAAAACACTTAATGGTTTATTCGGTATGAAGAAAAATGAAGTGCCAGCTATTTTCTTAGGTAAAAAATGAAAAGCTCATCCGTTTTAAATGTAATTAAATGAAATAATATGCAGACTGAAGTAGCTCCAGAAAGATGTTGAGATTTTGCATCCTAATTTGTCACTTTTAATTCAAGCAAAATGTTAGGACACTTAGTATCAGTTATTGAGTTTAGGCTTTGATTTCCAAATGCTCACAAAAATTACCAAATTTAAGAAAGTCGCAACAATGAGTCATCTGTGGTCAAAATACTCAAAGGCTCCTCTTTGATCCCCACCCATGCAGGTTCAAAGCTTCTGCTATGGTCATTTCCTTTGAATTCTCCAAAGAGTTTCTTTTTAAAATAGCTTTCAAGCGTAGTTAGGGTATTTAGCCTTTTTGCTTTTCTTCAAAGCTTTGAAAAAAGTGTTATAATATTCCAAATGTTACATTTGTTATATTTGTGCATATTTTTGGTAATAATTTGTGGGGTGATCGAATTTTTTAAACCACTGTAGATGCGTAAGAACGTTGCAACATCTAGTACCCTGAGGTCATAAGACTGTCAAAGACTCCTCCTTAAACCTCCCAAATTGAAAGCTTTTATAATGACCTGGCCTTTTAATGTAACTTGGGCACTGGACCAAGGGCGCCATTACCACTCGAGCGCAACGTTAGGTGGGGGATGTCGATATCGCTTTTGTCACACCAATTCGTTTTAGAGTGAATCTGCCTGGTACTTATGAATGAATGTTTTCAAAAAACCCGTTTCATCAATAAGAAAAAAAACGGGTTGGACGCATATGTCCCTTTTCCTTTGGACGATAAAACCATGCAAGTGCTGTATCAAGTATAACTCACGAAAATCTTGTTATTTTGTCAACTTTTCAATTTTTTGGCATCCCTACTTTCAATAAAAAAAATCAAGGTACTATCACTTAAATATAATAACTCCCTATACCCCTCCCCCTCTGGATACCATCTTGATAGCATACCGTCTCTGCTTTAAATAATAAAAAAATTAACTTATTGGCACCCCCTGCTTTCGAAAAAAAAAATCGAGGTAATATCATTTAAATATGATAGCTACTACCCCCCCCCCCCCCTCTGGATACCACCTTGATAGGGTGCCGTCTCTAGTTTAAATTTAAAAAAAATAACTTTTTGGGATCCCTGCTTTCAATAAAAAAATTTCGAGATATTATCATTTAAATGTAATACCTCCCTACTTCCACCCCCTCTGGATACCACCTTGATAGGATACCGTCTCAGCCTTCATTAGAAAAATAATTTACTTAATAATTAACTAGGTCACTATATGGTTCAAACAAACACACAAAATAACGTTAAACAGCTTAGTGTTCCTTGAAAAAAAAATTGAGGGTATGAGTAAAGGGGTACAAAGACAACAACAAAAATGTCGAAATTATTCAGATATACCTCAAATTATTGGAAAACTGAGTCATAGATTCGCCGTGGTATTCAATAAGATCCAAAGAATCTAATTAAAAGGGAGCACACACAAAAGCCAAATTAGGCTGGTAGCCTATGAGAAATCGCAAAATACCCAAGGCAATGAACAAGTCCTAATGGGGGGCCCTGGGTCTATCAAAATATTTCAATAGTTTCCCAGGGAATTTGATATCATTTTCTTCTGTCTTCACTTTAAATGAAAAAGATAATTATCTTTTTGGCATCCCTGCTTTCAATAAAAAAATGAGGTATTATCATTTAAAAATGATAGCCCCCTATCCCCCCCCTATAGGCAATAATTTAAAATTTATTTATGAATCATATTTTTGGGGTAACTTCCGGTTCAATCTTTAATTCCCCAACCTTGTACATAGCTTAGTCTATAGCTAAATTTTGTCTCAATAGAAGGATTTTTTTTTTTTTTTTGGGGGGGGGGGGGGGGGTAAAAATGTTACAGAAAGAAGATTGTATTTTCTATCAGGCGTTCAACAATTGAGTATTAACATTAAGAAAATCTTATCTAAAAAACAGGTAAAAATGGGGGGGGGGGGTAAAAATGTTACAGAAAGAAGATTGTATTTTCTATCAGGCGTTCAACAATTGAGTATTAAACATTAAGAAAATCTTATCTAAAAACAGCAAAAAAAAAAAAAATAATAATAATCTGCAAACTTACAATTCAGCTGTAGAAACAATCTGTCGGCTGTCAATTTCAAAATCCAACCGAAGGCTGAAGCTGTATAGTAGCGAATGCGTTCTATAATTCTATTCAACTTGAAAAAAAATTCTTGACTACGAATGATGTAAGAAATAGCGATTGGGAAACTACATTCTAAAATTTAAATTCATTTCATAAAGACGATACTTATTTTTGTCAACATATGAAGAACTGTGTATATTGCAATATTTCCAATTGCATATTGCATCTGTCTGGTTTTTATGCAAAGTAACAAAAGAGACGAAAATTAATGAACAAGTGAGTAGTGAAGAATTATTGTATGCAAAGTAATATTTGGCAGGGAAAGTCATTGGTGATAAATCGCACCGTGATTGTGTGATTTTCGGGGATTCGGGGAACCAATTTTTTTCGGGGGAAACACCCAAAAATTCGGGGATAGTACAAGCCTTCCTTGATTTCTAACCGGGAAAATCGAAATACTAAACTACACGAGAAGTAAAAGCTCCGACTTTGCGGTTGAGGCAATAAAGAATTGCCGCAAAATTAATATAAAGTCGATCAAACACCGCCGCCTCTGCCGGTGGCGGCGTTACGACACTTCGGTGGCATTCAACCGGGCCACTCGTCGGCGGTGTTCGACCGATCCGCCGGCGCGGCGCCGGAGTCTAGTCGAAAGTGATTTGAGGGCAACTAGCCCCCCCCCCCCTACGCCCATCATTTCCTTAAACACATCCAATCAAAATTTTGAGATAGCCATTTTGTTCAATGTAGTTTCTTTTCCAGATAGAAAATATGTTTTTCAGGAGAACACTCCCCACAACCCTCAGGGCAAGGATTTTAAGTTATGCCCTGGGGGCATATAAGATTTTCATAGAAGGCGTTGTCGTAGAGACTTCAAAAAAGGCTTGTTCGATTGGAAATTCAAAGGAGCTAGTGCCCTTTTTAAATTGTCGAAAGTGATTGGAGGGCAACTAGCCCCCCCCCCACGTCCATCATTCCCCCAAACACATCCAAAAAAAAAAAATTTGAGACAGCCATTTTGTTCAGCATATTTGATTTCCAGATAGCAAATATGTTTTTGAGAAGGACACTCCCCCACAACCCTCAGGGCAAGGGTTTTAAGTTATACCCTGGGGGCATATATAAGGTTTTAATAGAAGGTGTTGTAGTAGAAACTTCAAAAAAGACTCATTCGATTGGAAATTCAAAGGGTTAGTGCCCTTTTTAATAGTCAAAAGTGATTTGAGGGCAACTAAATCCCCCTCTCACGCCCACCTTTTCCCGAAACACATCAAAAAAAAATTGAGACAGCCATTTTATTAAACATAGTTTTAACTTCTGGAAATTAGGTCTTTAAGAATGACAACTCCCCACGGCCCTCAGGGGAAGGGTTGTAAGTTATGCCCTGGGGGCATATAAGGTTTTGTACAGACAACTTTGTCATAGAAACTTCAGGAAGGACTCATTCGATTGGAAATTTAGATGGCTAGTTCCCTTTTTATAGTCGAAAGTGATTCTAAGGCAACTGACACCCCTTCCACGCCCACCATTTCCCAAACAGATCCAATCAAAATTTAGATATAGCCATTTTGTTCAACGTAGTTGAAGTTTCTAGAAATTCTATGTTTGAGCAGGACACTCCCCCACAGTCTTCAGGGGCAAGGGTTATAAGTTATGCCCTGGGGGCACATATATGGTTCTTATGGAAGGAATGCTCGTATAAACTTCAGAGAGGGCTCATTTGATTGGAAATTGAAAGATCTAGTTCACTTTTTAAGCTTCAAAAGATATTGGAGGGTAACCAGCTCCCCCCTACAAATGCATCCCATAAAAATTTTAAGAGAGCTTTTTTGTTACAAATAGTTCAAAGATCATAAAACAAAAATTCCCTGTGTCAATACAACCCACCAGGGCCCGGGGGCAGGTGTTGTAACTTATGCCCTGGGGGCATATATGGGTATTATAGAAGGGATACTCGTATTAACTTCAAAGAGGGATCATTTGATTGTAAACTGAATTTTCTAGTTCACTTTTTAAGAGTCAAAAGAGATTGGAGGGCACATAGCCCTCCCCCCCCACCCCCCTCCACGCCCTTTTTTCTCAAACCCATCCGATAAGAACTTTGAGATAGCTTTTTTTCTAAATAGTTCAAAGACCATATAATGAAAACTCAAGGGTCAAAACAGTTCCCCAGGGCCCGAGGGCAGGTGTTGTAAGTTATGCCCTTGGGGAATATATGGTTCTTATTGAAGGGATGCTCGTAAAAAATTCAGAGATGGCTCATTTGATTAGAAATTGAAAGTTCTAGACAAGTTTTTAGAGTCAAAAGAGATTGGAGGGCA
The DNA here is from genome assembly GCA_027921565.1 of Artemia sinica. NCBI lineage: Eukaryota > Metazoa > Arthropoda > Branchiopoda > Anostraca > Artemiidae > Artemia > Artemia sinica. The sequence continues at coordinate 35,230,815 of CM051273.1, read as the reverse complement.
ACTAGCCCCCCACGCCCCTTTTCCCCCAAATGTATCCAATAAAATTTTTGAGATAGCCATTAAGTTAAAAATTTTGCAAAAGTCAGGAAATAAAAACTCAGGTGTCATCATAACGCCCCAGGGCCCGGGGGCAGGCGTTGTAAGTTATGCCCTGCGGCATATATTGTTTGTATGAAAGGGATGCTCGTATAAACTTCAGAGAGGGCTCATTTGATTGGATATTGAAAGTTTGAGCTCGCTTTTTAATAGTCAAAAGAGATCCAAGGTTAGCTAGCCCCCCCCCCACGCTTTCTTTTTCAAAACCCATCTGATGAAAATCTTGAGATAGACATCTTGTTAAAAAAAATAGTTCAAAGGTCAGATAAGAAAAACTCCGGTGTCAATACAACCCCACAGGGCACAAGGGAAGGCGTTTTTAAGTTATGCCCTAAGGGCATGAATGCTTCTTATGAAAGGGATGCTTGTATAAACTTCATAGAGGGGTCATTTGATTGAAAATTGAAAGTTCTAGTTCACTTTTTAAGAGTCAAGAGAGTTAAACTAGCTCCCCCCCACTCTTTTTTCCCCAAACCCGCCCGCTACAAATTTTGAGATAGCCAGTGTTTTGGAAATTGTTCAAAAATTAGATAAACAAAAACGCCCCCCAGAGCCCGGGGATAGCCGTTGCAAGTGTTGTCCTGGGTTGCGTATATGGTTCTTATGAAAGGGTTGCTCGTATAAACTTCAGAGGGGGCTCATTTGATTGGAAATTGAAATTTCTAGTTCAGTTTTTAAGAGTCAAAAGATATCCGAGGGCAACTAGCCCCCCCCCTCCCCACAAACCCTTTTTTCCTCAAGCCCATCCGATAAAATTTTTATAATAGCCATTTCATTAAAAATAGTTCAAAGGTCAGAAAAGAAAAATTCCTGTGTCAATGGAAGCCGCCAGGGCCCGGAGGCAGGTGTTATGAGTAATGCTCCAGGGGCATATATAGTTCTTATGGAAGAGATGCTCGTATAAACTTCGGAGAGGGTTCATTTGATTTGAAATTGAAAATTTTTGTTCACTTTTTAAGAGTTAAAAGAGATCGGAGGGCAACTAGCCCCCCCCCCCTCCTCCACGCCCTAAATGCATCAGGTATAAATTTTGAGACAGACATTTTGTTAAAAATAGTTCAAATTTCTGATAACAAAAAACTCCGGTGTCGACCACAGCCCCCAGGGCCCGGGGGTAGGCGTTGTAAGTTATACCCTTGGGCATATATGGTTGTTATGGAAGGGATGCTCGTATACAATTCCTAGAGGGCTCATTTGATTGGAAATTGAAAGTTGTAATTAACTTTTTAAGAGTCAAAAGTGATTGGAGGGCAGCTAGCCTCCCCCCACACTCCATTTATTTTTTTCCCAGAGGCACTTCATATAGAAGGGGTCGTCGTATAAACTTCGAAGGGGGCTCATTCGATTTTAAATCGAGAGTTCTAGTGCCCTTTTTAAGAGTCAAAAGTGATCAGAGGGCAACTGCCCCCCAAGCCCTCTTCCCCCAAATACATCTGATAAAAAATTTGAGGTAGCCATATTGTTAAAAATAGTTCATAGATCATATAACAAAAACTCCTTTACGTATGGTCATTTCGTTAAAAATAGTTCAAAGATCAGATAAGAAAAACTCCTGTGTTGACACCCCCCCCCCCCCAAGGCTGGCACTGGCGTTGTAAGTATTGCTATGGCGGCATATATGGTTCTTATGGAAGGTATACTTGTATAAACTTCAGAGAGGGCTCATTTGAATAAAAATTAAAAGTTGTAGTTCATTTTCTGAGAGTGAAAAAAGATCAGAGGGCAACTAGCTCCTCCCGCCTTCCACGTCCTTGGGTGTATCGGATGGATAAAACCCATCCAATAAAAATTTCAGGTGACCATTTTGTTAAAAATAGTTCAACCATAAGACATTAAAACTCCAGGTTCGACACACCCCCAGGGCCGAGGGATAGGCGTTGTAAGTTATACTCTGGGGATATATACGGTTCTTATAGAAGGGCTACTCGTATAAACTTCAGAGAGGGCTCATTTGATTGAAAATAGAAAGTTCTAGTTCACTTTTAAAGAGTCAAAAGAGACCGAAGCTTAATCTAGTCCCACACGCCCTTTTTCCCCAAACCCATCCGATAAAAATTTTGAGATAGCAACTTTGTTAAAAATAGTTCAAACATCAGATAATAAAAACCCCGAGGTTGACACAAACCCATTTTTTCACTTTGATATTGTTACTTTGAAATCAGTTTTGTTACTTTGATGAATATTTGATTTTTTTTTAAGTTTGATTTTGAAATAAGGATTTTTAAAAACTTGAAATTTTTTGCAATCAAAAACGAGCAAAAATTAATAAAAAAAAAATTTCCGAAAAATTAGTTTTTCAAAGAAAAGTAAAGACCATTTTAAACTTAAGATCAGCAGGTACAAATACCTTTTAAAATTCAAACTCAAAACGACCAGAAATTACTATTAAAGAGTAAATGAAGCCCAAAACGAACAGAAATTAAATAAACATTCATAGCAAAAACATACAACAAGTAATAATATCAATGAATAAATAGATCTTAAGGCGAGTAATGCTTAGATTGAATATGAATATCAAGCTTAAAACGAAAAAAAATATTTTTGCTATTGAAGTATAAATGAAACTTAAAACGAACAGAAATTAAATAAACAATCATTGCAAACAAACATACAATAGATATTGATGCAAATTAATAAATAAATCTTAAAACGAGTGAAACTTAACTTGAATATGCAAATCAAGCTCGAAATGAGCAAAAATCACCACAAACAAGAGTTTGGGTATGACCTTCTCTCACTGTAAAAGTCTAAGACTTACTGCGTCATTGGCGCTCTACTGAAATGTATATGCGTCTTGAACAGTGTTGGAAAGTATAAACAACATCAAATTGAATATTTGATGTATAATGTTATTAATCGTTGAAAGATCCATCAGTTCAATAATTTATTTCACTGTAATTGTACTTTTATTTTCAATACTGCAAGAACTGGAAAAGAAAATATTTGCAATATAATCCGTTTTCAGTTAAGCGCCAATGACGCAAGTAGCATCCTTCTTTGAATTTGCTTGCCCCTCCGTACCAAACAGGTTTTTCTGATAGGTATTCTATTCTACTGGTCATTACACTCTTTCTTTGTCAAGAGATTTACGCAATTTCAAAGTTCAATGTCTTTTTTTTAGTGATAAAATCAAAACCAGCATGTCTTGTTTCGCTGTTATGCAATTATTTTTTGTATATATTCGGGTTTCAAATTAGATTCTTCAACAGTTTTGAATAGTTTATTCAACTTAACACTACTGACATTTTTTGTAAACATTTACATAGAAAATGGATAATTCTAAGCAATTTCTGGTGAGTAAAATTTTCTCATTATTATAATAAAAAGAAATTGTCTTGTCATTAAGTTAAAGAAGAAATTCTTTCCTTACACTAGAACTAAGGGTACTTATGCACTTAGAAGCCTATATTTTTTAGGAGCTGAAACCTCTACATAGTTCTCTTATAGGCTGAAATTTACGGTGCGATTTTTATCAAGATCAGTTAACCTTTTTAGGGATGTTTTTGAAAAAGTGCTTAGCTTTCGATCGGTAATTTGGGGTTAGAATAAAATGTTGATTCTTTTAATGTATTAATTGTTACAAAAGCTCCCTTTTTAGAGTTTCGGTTACTATTAACCTGATTTGTTCCTTACTTATAGTTCGTTACCATGTACTTGCTGGAAAATGTATTTCAGTGATATTTTAGATCATATAGTAGTCTAATGGTGCTTTTAGTAGTTTTAGAAGAAGAACCAAAAACAATTTAGAATCTATGCTGCTTACCTTAGTTTAAGAGAGCTGAAAATCAGCTGAAAATCATTCTCTAAAAAATCTAAATTTGTAAACAATGAGTATTTTATTTTGATAATAAAGGAAAATATAAATATTTATTTAATTGAAAAAAAAAAAATTTCCAGCTCCCCCTATTTTAACACCAGTTTTTTAATGCAAAAAAATAGGCACATATTGCACTCTGTTTAAATCAGAATAATCTGTGGATTCTTAATCTTTATGACCCAAGGACCAAAATGGTCCCATTCCCCCTGCCAGCTTTTTAGCAGAAAGATAAGCATCTTGCTTGTAAAATTTCGTGGCAAACCCAGTTTTTGTCGAATTAAGATTCAGTTGCTCAAAAAAAGTAATTGAAAACCCCTGATTTTGAAATCAAGATGTTTTTTACACTACTTTAGATGCCTAACATAAACTGAATTATTTTCCAAACCCTAAATGCATTTTTTTTTTCATGCTAAATTTTTGTCTTTTTTTAAAGGAAGAAGATACGTGCTATAATGCCCCTCTGGAAAAGAAGGCGAGATGGAGCGAACCTGCACTAATGCAAGCAACAAGGCCATCTATTATCAAATACGCTGGTAGAATTACACATGACCTGGACCGGCCAATAGCCGCGAATCTTTTAATGCCAGGGTCCTCTGACGCCAGTGTTAGCTCCACGCAAGTTGGAAGGAAGTTGAAAAGGGATTGGGCTGCTTCACATAATGCCTCAGCCTCATCAGATCAAGATAGGAGGGACACTCCTCTTCAAGCCATACCAGAGACTTCTGATGTACAGCCAGAACTTGTAAGTGTAATATATTTTTTTTTTTCCTTTTTTTTTCAAAAATAAGACAAAATTTTCTCAGGCGCATAGCTTTTGATGAGTAAAACTTAAAATTTGTTTCTAAACTATTTCATTTTCTTTCATTAACCAAATTAGCGGTATATAAAGGAATGCTTATCACGCATTTCTATAAAAAAAAAAAACTTACCTTGCAACTTCTAACCAAGACGACGCATTCTAATGCAATAATTCCAATATTCCTTTTAAACAAAAAACTAACTATTTGAAAAAAAAAAAAAAAAAAACGATTTGCTATTTCACAGTTGGCAACCATTCTTAAACTGGTATTATTGCGCTAAGCCATTTGCGCGCATCCGCTCCTTATCAGATCTCCCATCGCTAAATTTGAATTTTAATCCGCCCGACAGGTATAATTCGAAATTTTAAGTGCTCCTTGCAAAGTGGGCTTTAAATAACAGGATGTCTATCTTCGATAAGCAATTAACACATAGGAAGAAGGTTTTTAGTAATCTCCAATTATGTCTTCTCAGTGTTGTCAAGAAACATTATTTGAGGCGAACTCATTTCATTCATTGAAACACTTAGGTGTTTTCGAGAAAGAATTTGAGGCTGTTCTATTTGAACAGTGTTGTGAAGTCCGATACCCCAACTCGAAAGGGTATCGATCCTCCTACCTCGAAGGAAGCTCCCGGTTCCCAAGGGTCTCCCCGGGAGGGTTGGGGGGGGGGGGGGGGGGGGGGGGGGGGGGAAGAGCTGTGGGAGGCGCTGCATGAAGCGCCGTGGGCCTGAGAAGCGCCGCAGGGATGCGCCGCGGGCCAGGAAAGTGCCGCAGGATGCGCCGCAGGGATGCGCCGCGGGGATGCGCCGCGAAAAAAAAAATTGCTTGATAAAAAGAAAAAAAAGAAAAGTGTGTTATAATTGTGATAAAACTTTGGGGCGAACTCATTTCATTGAAACCCTTAGGTGTTTTCGAGAAAGAATTTGAGGCTGTTCTATTTGAACAGTGTTGTGAAGTCCGATACCCCCAACTCGAAAGGGTATCGATCCTCCTACCTCGAAGGAAGCTCCCGGTTCCCAAGGGTCCTCCCCGGGAGGGGTTTGGGGGGGGGGGCTCTAAAAAGGACCATCCAACATTTTAATTGCACTTTAATTGTTGATATGGATGGAGAAAAAAGTTCTTCTCTCTCTTACAATCATTTATTTAGCCCAGGTCAACTACATCCACAACTTCAAACAAATCCGTTGGCAAAAGACACAGGAAAAAAAAAACGGATTATTGAGAAAGTAACACCACCAACCGCCGACAATATGGGGTTCGTGTCCGTTAACTGAAGCTGAGGAGCAAACTGTTCATACAGCATACCACGTCAGTCGAACGATGGTCAAATTTCATTGAGAGTTATAATGAAGAGGGTCAAACACTCGAATTGGACCCATATTTTGCATTTTTATTTTAAAAAATTTTTGGAATAAAACCATTAGTTTTTTTATCATTCTCTTGTTCTAACTTACCCTTCTAAGAATAAGACTACATTTTCCTGACTAAAAAAAAAAAAAAAAAAAAAAAAAAAAAAAAAAAAAAAAAAACTATATATATTTTTTAACATTTTCAGTTGACATTATGAAAGACATAAGGCAATGTAACTTTTTTTTCCTTCTTCTTTTAATTGTTCAGGTGGTGGTGGGGACAATGACTATGAGAAATTGACAAAGTTTATTAACTATAAAAAAAAAAATAATGATTATTTTACATAAAAAATAAAAACTTTTTTTTCTACAGATTAAAAATATAGCACCACCAGCGACACCATTGAGTGATGAAGCAAGTGTATTTACAGAACCAATTCTGTCACCACCAGCAGAGTTCAGGGATGAAGCTACACTGGTTCTAGAGAATTTGGAGTGGCATAGAGGGTTCCTTAATGATGTTTTTGGGGAAATGGCCAGCCTGGAGGACTTAACTTGCGATATTGACATGCTTGAGGACCCAGAGTGGGCAGATAGTTTCATGCGTGAACATTTAGGTGATGCTACAAGTAAATCTGAACCGGGTCCTCATAACGAAATTCCATCAGAGGACAATACAGGCTGGCTCGACCAATTGTCCCCAAACACCTTGGAATATGTACTAGGGAACCTCATGTCACATCCCCCAATGTGATTGAACAGACTGGGAGTGAGGTTATTGACAATTCCCTGTCACCCTCCTCCACCATTCCACTTAATGGTATAGATAGTAGTAGTAATACAACAGCAGCTCATTTTTCCGGGACATTTTTAACGACAACTTTACTATTAGTGAATTGAGTCCTGAACAAACAGGGTCAGGACATGAAAATAGTGCTACGTCCCGGAAATGCCTGATTTTTATCTGTTAGAATCTGCTCTAAGCCATTTGCAAACATACAGGGTAGATTTTAGCCTTCCAGAGGAAAACGCGAGCATTATTTTAAATAACCCCGTGAAAGTTCTCCATAGCTATATCGACAGAATTCGAGCACTTATTGAGATTCAGATCCAGAATTGGGTAGGTCGAGGGGGAATTAAAGCATCGGTGAATCAAAAAGTTTATTTACAAAAGGGGACATCCGGGGACGTTTTTTATTTTCATTTTTCGACAGGCAACCAGACTTTCTACCCAGGTCTAAACGATTTTGAAGACAACTTTTTCAACTGGGTGAATAAACTAATTTCAACTTTGGATACATTTAATGAGAGGGGGAGTGGGTCCACCATTTTATACATTGAACGCATGGATCTGAACCTCAGTAGATTTAAAAAAAACTTTATTTTAAGGGGAGCGGGTAGTCGACGAATAAAATGCCACCCAGATTTGTCGACTACAGGAGGGGTTCAGGGTTTCAATTTTGACACTGGACTGCAATGCTTTAAATATGCGTTTTTAGCAGCAGCCCATAAGACATTAAAAATGAATCATCAATGAAAAATCTTGACAAACTTGCACGTAACGGTGGGAAAAATTTCCCTAAAGTAAATTTTGATTGTTTGGAGGGAAAGTATCCGGTGTGTCCTTTAAAGAAATAAGCATATTCGAGAAAGCAAATGAAAATCTTGGGGTGGGGGTGGTTGTTCTCCAGTATGACACTGAATTTGTAGATGGGGGGAAAAAACCGAATAAAAAAGGGGTTTTGTATTCAGTGAGGACACCGATGGTGGAAAATGTTAAAATTGGGTATGGATTATTTACAACCTCCCAAAGATGTAAATTCTTATGGTCATTTTTTCCCCGTTGCGGCGATAAGTCGACTCTTATCTCAAGGCAGAAAATTTGGAGAACGTTTCTATTGCCCCATGTGCCTTTCCCCATTCACATCTGAGCGAACATTCTCAGATCACATGGGGCATTGCAAAATTCATGGAAATCAGAGAATTGAAATGCCGGCAGAAGGCAAAGACACTTTACAATTTAAAAATTTTCAAAATTCTCTTCTGCAATCTGATAAAGTGTCTTTGGATTGGGAAACAAGACTGGTTGAGGTATCGAAAACCCATCAAGGCCAAATATAGTCAAGGAACACAAACTAGTTGCGTGTTCCTATGCGCACGCCCGTCGCGACACCAACAATAAAATGCAATTGGAAGAGTTTTTTTTTACTATGGACGAGGAGGGCAGTATGGAAAAGTTATTGGTTTCTTTAATAAAAACGACAAACAAGGCAATTTCACGATTACGTCATACCAATTATCCAATGACATTGTCGGATAAAGAGCAACTGGCGCTGGAAAAGGGGACAATTTGCTGGGGTGTGTAGGGGTGCCCTTGCCCCAAAAGACGCGGTGCAGGACCACAATCACCTTATTGACCCCAATTCAACGGGAAAAAGTAACTTTCGTGGGTGGGCTCACAATTCGTGTAATTTAAAAATTAAACAACAACTTTTTCTACCGGTTTTTATACATAACTCTAAACTATGATCTAAAGTATGTGCTACCTGCATTGGCACATCTTCAAAGAAATGGAACAGTGGATGATGCATGGGTGATAGACAGCTTTACGTACAAAATCATACCTAAATCATCGGAAAAGTTGCTTGTTTTGGAATTTATGTGGAAATTTGTTGAAGCCGCGTGAGTACACGAATAAAATTCGCTTTTTAGATTCCTACAGTTTTTTTCCCCAAATCATTGAGCGAATTAATTCAAGTGCAGAAAAACGATGACGGCTGCAATGCTTTCCCCTTCTCAAGCAACAATTTCCAAATGATTTATATGATTTGTTAACGGTCAAGGGCATCTATCCTTATGAATCTTATTGTTCCATGTCGAGATTCGCCGAGGAGACTATCCTTGTATTGAATCGTTTTACGACAGTCTTCACGATCGTAGTTGCACCCCAGAGGAATACAGTTTTGCTAAAAAAAGTTTGGGGCAGGGAGGGTGTAAAAAATGGGTTTGACTATTGCAAGCTGTATATGTCGAGTGACGTGTTAACCCTGTTAGACATTATGTGTAAAAATACGGATAAAATCTATGAGGAATTTAATCTTGATTTGGGTTATTATTTTTCTTCGCCTCATCTAGTGATGGACCTCATCCTGAAAATTAGTGGGGAAAAAATTGGGCTAATCACTGACATTGATCAGCATCTGTTCATCGAGAGGTCAATGAGGGGGGGTTTTGTTTTTCACGGAGACCGTATCTTGGAAACTGATCCAACAGGAGAGAAGACGGGGACAAAATCGAATGCAGTTTTCCTCGATATGAATTCTCTCTATCCCTCGGCCATGTCCCATTATGCACTACCTTGCGGTGACTATAAATGGCTCAATGACCCTCAAGCTCCCCATTTCCCAAACATTAACAGTGTTGAGGAGAATGGGCCGGTTGGATGTTTTTTTGAAACTGATGGAGAGATACCAGTCGAGCTTCACGATTCAGTAAAGGATTTTATTTTCCCATGTATCAATAGACCTGTGACTAAGGACTCTTTGAGTCCTCGCAATAGGTGTTTAGTCGAGGTGGACGGATTGCATTGGGCGCCTTCAAAACAAAAACTTATTGCTGACCTTCTGCCGAAAAAAAAACATAGTTGTACATCATTTAGCGTTTAAAATGGATGTGTAACAATGGTTTCAACGTCACAAAGGCTCACCGAGCACTCGAGTTTAGTCAAAACCCTATTTGAAAACATTTGTTGACACTTTTGTCGGCAAACGTTCTGCAGCACAGACGAAAGCCGAAAAAGAAATTTATAAACTCATTTTGAATTCGGCTTTCGGCAAAATGTGTGAGAGCGTTCGCAATAGGAATCGTTGTGACGTTGTGACCGATTCAGAACAATGTGCTCGAATTATTGCCGATCCCAATTACACTTCCTTTACAATCATTGGTCCGGACATGGTACTTTTGAATAGGAAAAAAAGAAGCATTGTCTTGAATAAAATATTGCTGCAGGCAGTGCTATCTTGGAGATCTCAAAAAAGCTCATGTTGGAATTCTACTACAATGTGGCTAGGGTACAGTGGCCGGAAAAGGGGCAAGTAGAGGTCTGCTACGGTGACACGGATTCTCTACTGCTCAAAGTAAAAACACCAAATCTAATTGATGATTTGGCGCACGGTGAAATTATCAGTTCACGAATGGACTACACCAATTGGAGTGGTGGTCTTTACCCTGAGCTAGTAAAACGTCGGGCGCCCAATCAGCTTTTATTTTTTAAATCTGAAACAGGAAGCGACTTGATTTCCCGTGGTATGTTTGTAGGTCCGAAGGTGTCCTTTATACAGACATACGACGAGGAAATCAAGAAATGTTGCAAAGGAGTACCCACGCGCTATGTGGACAAGAATTTCGACATGAACATTTATAGGAATTGTATTGTTGAAAATACAATTCCACGAGCCAAATTGTTGGCAATTCGTTCATTGAACTACAGGAACTTTACTGTAAATGTAGAAAAAATAGCCATGAGTACCATTTCCGACAAGGTCTATGTTTGTCAAGATGGTGTGACCACCCTCCCCCTTGGACACTATTTAACTTCAGACCGGATCGAATGTATTGCCCACAGGGAAAGTCTCGGTTTAAATAAAGTCCTGTAAATTATTTCCTAAAAACCTTTGGGGGGGGGCCTCGCGGCCTTTGGGGGGGGGGGGGGGGGGGCTCGCGGCCCGGGGGGGGGGGGCGGCCGGGCCAGCGCGGCCGCCGGGGGCGCGGGGGGGGCGCACCGTCACTAAAGTTATCTTTTTTTGGACTTAGAGCAGATTTTTTTTTTCAAGTGCCATCTCTCTCTAATTTAATGTTTTTTTCTCTATAAATAAACAAAAAAAAGTGTTTTTTCTCTGTGTGTGTGTGTGTGTGTACCTATGTAAATGTTGTTGTATTTTTTTTATTATAAATAAATTTAAAAAGTGTATTTTTTTTTCAAGTGCTCTCTCTCTCTCTAATTTAATGTTGTTTTTTTTCTCTATAAATAAACAAAAAAAAAAGTGTTTTTTTCTCTGTGTATCCCCATGTAAATGTTGTATTTTTTTATTATGAATAAATTTAAAAAAGTGTTTTTTTTTTTTCAATGTATTGTTACTTTTTTATGTGCATATAATAAAAGAAAAAATATGATTCTTTATTCGTCTTTGTCTTTGTCTTCTTGAAGAACAGAGTAGTAGTAGTAGGGAAAAATTATTTAGTCATTAGACAATTAGGGTCTACAGTTAGTTGTCCAGGTGAGCTGTTGAAAGGAACATGTATCAATTTAAAACACCATTCAGATCGTTTCTGTGTGGGCCCTCAATGTCGGGCAAAACAACACTCTTAACTAAAATAATTAAAAATTGTGATAAAATGTTTGCGGAAAAGCCGAAAAAAATCTACTATTGCTATAGTATTTGGCAGGAGTCATACAATAAAATAAAAGCAATTGCTGCTGCCATGGGATCGGTGCAGATACAGTTCATACAGGGACTTGATGTTTTCAACATTATTGAACCAAACTCTTGGCTGATCATTGACGATCTGGCTGAATCTATTGAACAATGGTCCCAGCAAATGCTGCAATTGTTCACTGTTCGCTCTCATCATGAACAGATTTCCGTTACTCTGGTTCTACACAATCTCTTTCATCAGAGCAAATGTATGCGAACACTTGCTTTGAACTGTACCTACTATATCATCTACAGAGTTGTTCGTGATTCTAGCTCGCTAATAACCCTCAATAAACAAATCTATCCAGGTGCCCCTAAATTTCTGCTCTCAGCATACAATCAGGCAACTAATAAACCCCACGGCTATATCCTATTGGATCTTAATCAAAATACATCCGAGGATCTGCGTGTAGTCACAGATATTTTCGACAATGAAATTACAGTATATCTCCCGGTGAACACTAAAAAAAGACCTATTAGTCGCTATCATGACACTGAAGAAAACTACATGAAAATAGACATTTGTTTTCAGTTCTAAGCACTTCAAAACCTCCGCTTAGAAAAGCAATACTCAAACATGGTATTGACAATGATTTCATTAATCTAATATCTGAACTTTGTTTAAATTTGACCGAGGGTAATGTTCAACTGCCAGAAGTAGTTAAGCAACAGGCAAAGCAACATCGTTCCATTGTACGTACATTGGCCTCTAAAAAGAAAGGAAAGAATTTTAAAAGGAAACGACTTCTTCAGGCGGGCGGTAGCTTTTTCACACTTTTACTGCCAATAATTGCAGGACTTGTAAACAGTTTTCTCTCTAGATGGCAAAACCCTATAAATTGACTCCAATAGAACTCGCTCTCTCACCCGTCGAACACTTTGAGGACAATCTGAGTAAATTCCTCGACAATGAAACTATTGATGATGATAAAAAACTGATTTTACTTCAAGATGCACTTCGCCGAGTGGACAAACACTATCGATCAAAGCCCACTGCTGCTGCTGCTGATCCCAAAAAAGAATCATCTTCTCAAGAGTCTGCTGCTGGAACACAATTAAAGAAGGAGGAATTGGATTCAATTGTATTGAAAATTGGAAATCTAATGCCCCACTCATATCGTGAACAAAGTAAGCGACTCCTAATCTATCTCTTGGAAAGTGATCAAATTCAAGTTGAGAGCAATGGGGAAAGGATTATAATTCAAGGCAAGAGCTATAATCTACTTGATTTAATGTATGACATGGTTACAAATCGTAAAGGACTATTATCATTTGACACTCGTCTATACAACTTTCTAAATACATTAAACTTCCCAAAAGTCTTATTGGCAATAGACAAATTCTAAAAAAAATTAAATGAACGTGCATCATCATCATCATCATTAAAATATGAACTTGAAGAAGAAGAAGAAGATTTTAAATCAATTTTGGAAAATACTAGCACACCACTGATAGCTAGACAAAAGCGAAGACGTATCAAGTCAACGTCACCACCACCAGCAGCCAGTATACAAAAGGGTAGCGGACGTTACACAACGTGTTTACGTTCAAAATGGCTGAAGTTCTGAAAGGTGTTTATGAAAATATTGGCGAGGCGGGGAGTTTAAGTTCCCCCACAACTCTTTCCAAAGTCACGGGTGTTCACACTAAAAGTGTACAAGACTATCTACAAAATGAACCAAGTTACACTCTGCATAGAAATCATAGACTTCGTGCCAATCAATATCGAAAAACTAAAGCCTTTTACCCATTGCATATAATGCAAGCAGATCTCCTGACTCTAGATGAGCTTCAAAGACGTCACAATACACCGTACAAGTACATTCTACTTGTAATCAGTGTTTTTAGTCGCTATGCATATGCAATTCCATTGCGATCAAAGAGAGGTGTTGAAGTTGCTCAGGCCATTGAAAGTATTCTCGAAAAGGATTCATATAAAAAAATTCAAACGGATCGCGGTAGTGAATTTGTTAATCCTCATGTTGCAAAAGTACTAGAGAAATATAGTACACTGCTCTATCATAGTCACAGTCCTATAAAGGCTGCATTGGCCGAACGATTGATAAGAACTATTCGACTTTTAATTTCAAGATATTGTACATTGAAAAATACGCCGGCTTTTATTCATGATCTAGATAAAATCATGTTGATTTATAATCAACGACCTCATCGATCATTGTCCAACTCTACACCAACGGAAGTTCATCATTCGGATCATAATACAATTGACACCTTTCTTAAACAATATTCCAATGAATCAAAAGCCAAGAAGAAGAAAAATAAATTCAATGTTGGTGATACTGTTCGAATTAATAGAACAACTAATGTTTTTGAAAGGGGAATTACTTGTGGTCCACTGAACTTTTTAAAGTGGCAAAAATCCTAGACACTAAACCCATAACTTATCGTTTGCGTGATGACACCAAAGATGAAGAGATTCTCGGTGGCTTTTATGACTATGAATTGCAAAAAGTTAAAAATGCTAGTGAAATCTATCAAATTGAAAAGATATTAAAGACACGTACTCGCGGGGGTAAGAAACAGTTACTTGTTCGGTGGCTAGGATACAACTCTGATTTTGATTCTTGGATCGGTGTTGAAGATATTGACAATGCCCAATGATTTCTATGTAACTTTCATGTCCAACGTTTCCGATCCTCTCTACAATGACTTGAATACGACAAGTGATTTTGGAAAAAAACTCTCCCCCGCCGTCAAATTTGACGGTGCATATGAAGTGGCTCTTGTCGACTGTATTCTCAAAAATACCTATGACATCCTGAGAAAGGATCGTAAATATGATATAAAAATTAGACCCTATGATTGGCCGCCACCACCAGGTGATCAAGAACAAATTCAAAAAATCAATTGGATGGATTATCCATATATTGAATTACCCTACGAGGAGCTCACCTGCATGAATGATTTATGTCGTACTATCAATAAAAGAATTTCTGCTCGTAAAAAAGGAGCTTTTCATTTCAACTATTCAAAGGAGGAGGCCAAAATCTACATTAGTTCACCTATTGCCAATGAAAAGATTATTCTCAATGATAACTTAAAGACGTTCTTGGCTTTAAGCTCAATATAATCAATGGTAGAAGTGCTGGAAACACTAATTTCATTTTTGCTGACTACCCACCTGCCTTCTCCATGGACACTTGTATATTTCTCTACGCTTCATTTGTGGAAACATCTCGGGTTGGTTATTCAAATGTTCCCCTCCTACGAGTTCTTGAACGAAAAACCAATCAAGAACATGTTCATCACTACAATATAAAGCATCTTCAGTATATTCCCGTAAACACTTCCTATTTGGAACTCTGTCAGTTAACACTAAGAACTGAATTAGGTGATTCTCTAGCAATTTCAAAAGGCTTAGCAGTGATTACATGTCATTTTCAACCCATTGTCAACGACAGTACAATCACCTAAAAAATGAACAATAGAAGAATTCCATTTGTCTGTCCCGATATCGATTGTTATCTTGGTGCTTTGAGTCCACGTCAAATAGGCAATGGATTGGACTACTACAAGGGGCGTACTACAATGTCTGGCTATGGTCTTGGTAGCTGGTTTGCTAGGCTATTTCGTTCTGCACTACCCCTTGCCAGAAAATATCTTGTACCTGCTGCATCAAATTTTGCTGCCTCCACACTACAGGACTGGGGGTCGGGCAAGAATTTCAAGGAGAGTGTTAAGGAAAATATTAGATCTTCAGCAAGAGCCGTTGGTGAACAATTAAAATCTCGACAAAATGGGGAGGGATTGAAAAGGATGCGTTCACGTCATTCACTCATCAGTCTCCACCCATGCAGGAAGCAAAGGACATCAACAAGGACTTTGAGAAATAAAACAACGAAGGCCAATAAGCAGCAGAAGAAGAAAAAGAAAAAGATTGTTAGATCAAAGAAGGATTTCTTCTCTTAAGATGACTTATCTCCCCCACAAGGAATCATATCCATCAATCAGTTCCTCATTGAATCTATTCAATGCTGAAAATGTTGATGTCAGCGTCAAGTATGGCTACTATGAACAATTTCACCCTCAACAACCCTCTCGGAAAATATAAACTTTCAAATATTTTCCAATGAAGACTATTTCATTGATTTGTCGTCAACATTTATTGATTTAAATGTTGTGGTGAAGAAAAAGTCAGATAATACAACTCCAAATGCCGGCGATGGTCTCTCCTATGAAAACTGTATTCTACACAACCTATTCAAACAAATTAATGTATTTATTAATGGAACATTGTGAGCACTAGCAATAATTTATCCAACTATGCAAGCTACATACAATTTATGATGATGACGCCAAAGGCGTACAAAGAGATGAGAGGACAATCATTGGGCTATGAATATCGAACAGGTGTTGATACTGACGGTGAGTTGACTACTGCAGTGACCCAGGAGTATCATCTAGTTGGAAAATTAAATCATGAGATATTCAATATATCCCAATGGCTACCCCCCAATGTCAAGATTGACATAAAGTTACAGATGGCCCCATCGAATTTCATTTTGAGAAAAACACTTCCTGCAGCACCCGATGCAAATGTCATTATCACATCGGCAATTCTCCACGTCCGAAAACAACAAGTTATGAGCTCTGTTGCATTGGCAGTGGAGAAGCTAAGAGCCAATGGTAACAACATTAAACTTCTTGTCCCCCATACAATCACCAATCAACGTCACATTGCCACCGGCTCTCGTAGCTATAGCGATTCATCATTTATCAATGGTGAAATCCCATCAAAATTGGCTTTGGCCTTTGTGAAGAGTGGCAGTGCCGTTGCATCCTGGACTGAATCCCCCCATTATTTTAATTTTTTCGATCTATCTAGCCTCGTGTGCAAAGTGAATGGTATTCCACTGTACACTCTATCATTTGACAAAAAATCCTATAGAACTCTGTACGAGTTGACCATGCAATCCCTAGATCATGACTCTCAACTATTTGAAAATGGAATAACCGATTCAATGTTTTCAAAAAATCATGGGGTTATTGTTTTGGATTTGTCAGGCATGCAAGATATGACCATAGTACGAACAGGGAATGTACGTTTAGAGTGTACATTTGCCAATGCTCTGACTGAGAGTATCACGCTAATATCACTGAGTCAATTTGAAACCTATTGGGAAATCACGCCCGACGGCAGTGTTCTACTAGACCTAGCACCATGAACACAAACCAAATAATCAACGTATTTAGTATGGATCCATACATGTCCCAGTACAAGTCCTATTGCATACCCTCGGACTTCATTGAAAAAATTCCAAGTGTTAACAATACCCTAATCATTGTTAATAGCAGTCCATCGACTTTGAAGACCGGTCATTGGCTATGCATCTTTCAAACAGCAAAGAATATTGAATTTTTTGATCCTCTTGGCCTATCGTATAAATTCTATGCTCCATACATCAGCAACTTTATTGAAAGCAGGGGGAAAACCATTATTCAAAATCAACGAAGAGTACAGGATTTAACGACTAAGACATGTGGCTTTCATGCACTACTCTTTTTTCATGTTCAGATGTCGTGGCTACACCTACAAGCAGTTTCTCAACATCTACGTTGACTTACCTCAATTGAACGACTTTCTAGTGGAGAATATACTTACAAGTGTATTTAGTATTGGTTTTAGTGCCCTGAGAATAAAATGTTCTAAAGATGTATGTGAAATTGTTTATTAATAAAAAAATTTATAAACATGATAAAACGACTTTTCTACTCTTTAGATTTCATCCACTACTACTAGGTATTTGTCGACAACAACTAGTGCAGGTAGATTATCTGAATTCACAGTGTACTGATCCTGACGTAGTGCAATGTCAGGGTCACATTTTCTACTGTAGAGTGTGACTTCACTCTTGTCATATCTCTTTGTATAGTCAATGATACTATTCTCATTCATTCTATAGAATTCACATGTTTCAATTTGCCTATTTGAAGCAATTTCATAAACAGTGTCCTCAAGTGTCGAATCACATTCCGTCACAGCCAAATAAAAATCAGTGGGTTTATATCATAACACCCAGTGTCTTCACAACGATGACGTAGAAACCATATTCTTTTGTTGTTCCAACATTTGAATCGTTGACCCGGTTCCTCCTCCCAGAACAATCTAAAACCACGACGATACCAATCTCGTACCAATAAACTAAAATCACGGTTAGGATTCTTTCCAATCATACCGGGATATGTACTCTCCCACTGATTACATTTATCATAATGACAATTGGAGCATAGGTGACCTCTAGGATGAGAGTCACACACCTCTTCAAGACAGGAATTACAACCTTTAATTTGTACAGCATATCCTCTATGCAATTTACACGGGTTGCATAATCTACACTTTTCATCATACTCCTCAATCATTGTGCAATTCTCACATGATGACCAGCTGCCCAGTGAGTACATACATAACGGACATGTATGGAACATTTTGTCATGTGTTGATACTCTCACTACCACAATGAAACTGAGCTAGCAACAAAAAAAAAATTGTCTGAGAGAGAGAGAGAGAGGAGTAAATCATCCTTGAGCACCATCTTTCTTATGAAAAAAAGTCCTAAATTTCTAAACTAATGTTTAAAAGCATATCCTCAATATCATTTTGTCGTGTCGTGATCAATATATCAATAAATTGTGTAAATGCATTTGGACCACGATGTAGAAGCTTCATACAATAGTCTAATGATGGAGAATCAGTTTTCATTATATCGACAAGCATTCCTCGAGAAAATATCTTCCTTTGAATAGACAACTCTAGAAAATCATCGTCTAGAATTAAATGTTTTTCCATAAGAATTAGATTCCTCATGATTCGATCTTTCTCGAATCTATCCATTTTTTTTTTTATTCCTAACTCTCTCACGATCAACTTCAGACTAAACAGAATTTCTTTTTTCTACTCTAGAAAATATACGCTAGTCTACTATAGAAAGAAAAAATACCATTGATTTAGAAACAGTTTTATTGATCATAATTACAATAATAATATTCACTGATGCATTTTGTTCTCATCAATATATTTCGATAGGACATCTAATGCTGACCGAAGTTTATTTATATGGAGAATATTTACTTTTCCAGCAAAACACAGCTGCTCCTCCTGCTTAAATTTGCTAAATGATATCACGTATCTAGCATACATAGTGTCCCATTCAAGACATAGTCTACAACCAGCAGTTATTTCCACAGCTAATTAGGTACTCGTATATCGTTGCTGCTGCTGCTGTCGGTTCCATCATTAATCTCCAATAGTGTAAATGCACCACTCATTTTTTTTTCTCCACTAATATCCTCTCAAATAAAAACTATTCTCTTTGAATTCAATTCTCTTACTAATATGAATTGTAAAGAAAACTATTCCTTTTATTCAAATCCTAATCAACAATCAAGTTATACTCGTTCCTCTTGGCAAAGGTGTAATGACCGGTAGAAATGTTTACCTATAGGACCGGTAGCATACTATACCTACCAGAAAAAAACCTGTTGGTACGGAGGGGCAAGCAAATTCAAAAGAAGGATACTACTGACGCAGTAGGCTTTTGGTTTTTATTTACAGTTAGGAAAGGAGGCAGTATCCAAATACTTGTTTGTAGGGAAACTATATTTGTCTTTAACAACTTTAAAAAGAGCTAATAAATTAAACTGAATATTTGATGTATAGTGATATTAATTGCTGAAAGCTCATCAGCTCAAAATGTTACTATAATTTTAATGTTTATTTTCAATATTAAGTACAAAAGAAAATATTTGTCATAAAATTGGTTTTCCGTAAAGCTCATAAAATTGGTTTAAAGGTTTGGGTTTCATTTATTCTTTAATAGTAATTTCTTGTCGTTTTGAGTTTGAATTTTAAAAGGTATTTGTATCTGCTGATCTTAAGTTTAAAATGGTCTTTACTTTCTTTGAAAAACTTATTTTTCGGAAAGTTTTTAATTAATCTTTAAAAAGAATAAAAAACATCTAAGCCAGCTGGATAATTTGACAGAACTAATTAATAGTGTTACACGATCAAAGCTGAAATTTCTCTTGAAGTAACATCTAATCGGCCTTGTTTTTTTTTAAAATTGTTTCAAGTCAAAAATTTAAGTCCTCGTCGGCCAAACGTCTAGTGCCAAACGAAAAAAAGGTCGTATTCGGATGGGATGGGAGGACGTCGTAAGGACAGATTTAAAGGAAATGGGGAATTCCTGTGAGGGTGTAGAGAGGGAAGCTTTGAATAGATTTGGATGGGAGGGGAGTTTCAGTACCTGGGTTGGTCTCAAGCGACTTGATGTTTTAGTGAGTTGTTGACAGTAGTAGTATTTCATGTCAAAATCGAATCTTCGCTAAGTAGGCCTGGATTAGCGTGGGAAACTCTGAGCAGGTAATTTCATTCCTGTCATTACGCCACTTTCTTTACTCTTTCCAACATTTAATGTATCCAATGTAAGACAAGTGGTCAAAATCACCGAAGTTTAGATGGAGTTGGTGATTTTCAGTTTTCGATGGGAAAGAGTGGGTTTTTTCCCTTGTGAAAAAATCATTTGTGAACTAAAAAGAGTACAGTGCTCAAAAACCGTACTCACTTCCCCTTGGATACGGCCTTGCCTGAAAATCTAATAATCTTTAGTTGTCATCCTTGGGGATCAATAAATTTGTTATGTTTGAGTTTTTTCAGACGAAAAACTTGGTAAAATTGAACTAATTAGCTTCGCTTATTCATTTACATGGCTCAAAGTGGATACACTCACAAAAATTTATTTTCCAAAAACTTAATAACCTGAAAAGACCAAAAGAAAATACAAGAAAATCCTTGTTCTCAGCCAGCTAACATGGGATAAACGGATAAAAAAGCATTTCTGTTTTGATGACCTTGGTAATTTAAAGTGTACCTAATCTTTTAATTTACTCTATTTGGTGAAATCGATTATCTCAAGGTCATGTATTTTAAATCAGGTATGTATAAATGCAAGGGGAAGGGTCTTTTGGACCATGTACCGTCGAAATACTAAGATTTTAGAATTTCTTATTTGTTACACATAACAAATAAAAAATATTCATATAAAAATACATATTACATATGAAAATTTAACTCCCCCCCCCCAGGAAACTCATTACTTATTCCTCCAAAACGCTCATATATAATTTATTGGGTCCTCTTCCGTATTACTATCACACCCTTTCCGAAACTAATTCTTGTCTACAAGTTACAAGTATTACAAATATTGATGGCTTTAAGAAATTCATAGGAAAATTTTGTACGGATTGATAATGCTAAAATTAACACTATAATAATTTAACCCCTCTCTCACAGTCCGAGTTTTCAGCTTCTTCAGTCAACTTTGAACATGCGTCATTGCTGGCTGATGCCTTAAACCCAAGCTAAAGTTTTACTTCAACAAGCTTTTCAATTTTTATTAAGATAAAAAGAAAATTAAAACGTCTGTGTTTCTTTTTTTAGTTTCTTGACTCAGGAGGCGGTTTCTTGACTGAAGAAGAGAGGCCATACAAGAAGTAGAAGAGCTTAGATGAGCAGTAAATTCGTTTAGCAAGGGATGAGCAGCAAAAAAAGATAACAGATTCAAAAACGCTAAGGGTTCTATTTCTTTTAAAATATGAAAAGGGGAGATAAAAAAGCATAAACAACAGTTTTACTGAAAATTAATTGTACTTAAGGTTGAGAACCCTTGATTTTTGTTTAAACTTTACAATTAGAAGAAGCCATGTCTGTTGCAACGACTTTCTATGTAAAAATGAAGGCCATTGCACAAAAAGATGGCAACAGGATACAGACTTCACAGAATTAGGATCAAAATTTACTGCTCAACTCTCTATTCAACCTAAAAAAGAAAAAGGACGTTAATCGATTGGAGATAAAAGATGAAGATGGAGATAAAATAAGCTTTTTGAATCTAAATATATTTGGAAAACTTTCCTGAAAATGAGAATAAAGGTAAAATAAATGGAGATAATATTTTTCTGATATGTATTTTGATAAGGCAGGTTTGAGTTGGGTTCATTTTGAGTTTCAGAGGAACTCTTTAGTTCAGGGAGGACAGGGGCAACAAAATTTTCACAATTTCCGGTCAGTGCATATGGAACTGATTGTTTTTTGTCCTGCATTCAGAAGGCTCTTTGACTAGTTGGAGGATATTCTGTAGCAAGCAGATACGAGCCTATACTCGTCAGGAAATTCATCAGGACTCATCCTGACGGTGGTTTGTCAGGGTGCCACCAAAAAGTCTAATGCTTTTCTAATTTTTTTTTGGAGTCTAGGCCTACTCTTCATCTGTTAAAACATACAGAAAAATTATTTGAAAATAAATTAAAAACTTTGTTCAGTTGTATATTTTTCCAATCTTACTAAAAACCTATGCAATTCTACTGTATCTACATAGGTGAGTTCAGTGGAACCCATTGAATGGAAGGTTTTGCCAAGAATGGACTAATGGAAAAAAAAGACAAAAAAACTCTTTATTTTCAACGAACATTCAGTAAAAATCGATTCATCTCAATTTATTTTCTTCACCTGACGGAATTTGTTTGACGGAATGGCACGAAAATGATTTCAAAGCTTATCACAATTTTTTCTATGTGGCTTCAGCTATAAGATGCTTGTAACAAACCATGGTACTTACGTCAAATTTTAAATGAGCTGAAAAAGATGTGATGACTCAAATAGAGAATATCCCAACCGAGTCCAAAAAAATAAACTAACGAAAAATTGTAAAATAAAAGCTCAGTACTGATTCTAGTTTACATGCATTTTACATTCTTGTGCATTCTCTTCGGGGAACTTGTGCACTGATTACGCTCCCTGTTGGTAAAAATCCCAGGGTACTTTGTTGCATCCTTATGTTCCTTATAGAAAATGGGGTCGGTCGAAAACAGGATCAGCCGCTTTGTGGCATTTTGAAACAGGTTTTTGTGTGGCATGGCCGCATAGAAACAAAAATGAATTCTTGTCGAAAAGGGGCATGTTTAAGAGCTGACGTCACAAGACTTGTTTTGTTTCTTAAGCTAATACGAAGGTGATGACATGCCAATTCTAAACCAAAAATGACTCTATGGAAATGCGGCACGTTTAGGCATTACGTAAAAAACTGGTTTCTGTCACAAAATTTGAATGTCTCTTGTTTTGGCTTTTGCAGAAGGATACAAAGACATATCCATCGTATATATGAGTCTGCTAATTACGAGTTATGGAGTTTGTACTTTGAATAGAAGATGGCATATGAGACGCGAATCTCTTATTTTTAAGTGCTATTTTGAAGTCTAATTTTGGATGTGTCAAACGTTCACAGATCTAGATAAATATTTGCAGGTACTGCAGATTATCCCATATACAGGTTTTAATGTGTCCTTCGCAGTGAAAATCAGTGACCGGTAGCACTATTGTCATAATATTTTTATATTATAAAATTTATTTATTTATATTTTTTTAATAGCGACTTAATCTATTATTATATTTATAGCGTTATATAATATTTATATTCGAAAATATTTACATATTCTATTCTATATTTTGCAATATATATTAATTTCTTTCTTTATATAAGATTTAGTCTCTTAGATTGTTATTTATATAATCATTATTTATTATATATTATTTCTTATCTATAATAATAATATTCTTACATTTGTCATATAAATATTATATATATTTGTATCTATTATAATTTCGATTATAGGAAATTATTTATAGTTATATTATTTATAATTATATTATTATATAATATGAATATAATCATATATTAGTATAATATTTATAATTATATTCTATTATTATAGATTATATTTATAAAAATATCTTTTTTTATTATTTATATATTTTTATAATTATAATATATATTTATTATTTATTTTTATTTATATATATTATATATAATATATAACTTAAATTTATATTAGTATATATAATCTTATATAAATTAATATATATTATTTATAATTTGGTTGAATAATATTTGATGATATATTATATATATTATTTATATTTAAATTATTTATATAGTAATGTATATTTTTTTAATATATAATTTATATTTTGATATATTTTTAATACTAATAATTATAGTATGATTATATTCTTATTGTTTATTATCTAATTTATATATGATATATTTTATTATAATTTATATTTATATATAATTTAATATATATATTATTTTCTATCTAATTATATTCATTTATTATATATATTTTTATATATATTATTGGCTTATCTTATATATATTATATTTTTTTATATATCGTATATGATGTTTAATATCTAATTCCGTATACATATGTATCATATATTCTTGTATATTTATATGCTATAATCTATAATATAATATATATTATATATATGGATCCACTAATTTCGTCACTTGTGTTCCACGGTAAACTACCTCCGGGACAAGATTTTGACAACAAGAATTTCATCCGATTGCTAACGAGAGCATTTGTATTGAATCTCGAGGGGAACTGGATTTCGTAAAATTGGATCTTAATCCTCGGCAGAGAATTTATCAGTGCTTGCTAGCCTGAACAGGATCTACAGTGCTTAGCAAACTTTCTACAGTCAAAAACAGATTTTAAGGCAAATTTCCCATTCCAGGACGTAATAGATCCTTTTTGAGACCTTATTGTATGCTAACGGATTTAATGCGTTACTCGTAATTTAAATGATAACAGCGTCTTAGGAGCCACCAGGGTATATGGCACCGCAGAAGCAATAATGATTAAGAATTCTGATACTTTTTTACATTAAGGTTCTTAATGTCCTGCTCCGTGCTTTCAGTTGAAAAATACATCGTTCTGAAAATTTAATTCTCAAATTATTGTTCGAATGGCTTACTGAGATCACACACCTCCCATCTCATCGCAATTCACAATTCCCAGGAAAACTCCCTCCTCCACTTGAGCCAACTAATATCCACTATATCGATTTTTTTACCTCGATAGAAGCTGTAAAAACATGCTTTGGCATTAAAATGTACACATCCCCTCGCCCTGATATAACACTACCTCCCAAACGCAGAAATACCTCTCAGGATAGAAATCTAATTCTAGAACTATTTGAGTGAAATTTATTCTTCTCTGTATCATAATCTTAAACTGACATTACAGATACTTCGTTTATTGGAAAACTTAATATGATCTGTTTTCCCATTCATACCTGCAAAAAATCACATCTATGTTGAAAATTTTTCAAACTGGTCAGCTAGGTTAAACAGTTCGTAAGTATTCTTTTGGAAAAGTTTACAGCCGGAATTATGCTATGCTTATAGAGTCTTGGATAGGTAACACTTCCATCGCGATAAGTGAGTAGTTGTTTGCGTCATTAATTAATGCAACTCTTTCACGCACGAAAAAAATTGCTTGTGAAGTCAGCCCCATCCCCCCACGATTTTTTCTGGAAATACCTTCTCCCTGTTTTTTTCAAATCTTCCTTTAGAATAAACTTGTATTTTTAGCGTTCAATTATTGGCCCCCTTATGTAATAATACGTGACCTCAATCTCCCCCCTAAAGACCTTTACTCCAGTGCGCAGCTTTTGTCACATTAAAATGGCCCCACACCCTAACCCACCAATATTTTCGCCTATCGATCGCCCTGGAACTAAGAGATGGTCAATTGCTGATTAAGCAGCATTTTATCCATGAGCAATTTTCAGTGATCACGACTGGGGGGGGGGGATGACCGTAAGGGATCTAGTTATCTCCCTTCCATATGTAATAGATCCTCTGTTTTTTGGATTTAATGATACTCTACATTTCAAAATTTCATGATAACAGCGATGACCCCAGGAATATCTAATGTTACTATCTTCCAGAATGCAGACCAAAAGTAATCCAGGGGTACATTTTTAAAGTTTCTTTGTCCTCCGCTCCTCAAACACAATATTCCCCCCAAGGTGAAAATAAAATTGAATGTTATGGCCCTGGTGGATTTTAGTACATCGTTTTTAACTCCCGCCAATGCCCTTGTCCCCCCCCCCTCCTCACTTAGAACGAATTCTGTGGAATGGTGGCTGATGGTTTTTTCAAAATTACAGAAACGGGGTGATGTGTTTGGTTGGCTTTAGGCAACATAACCATTTGAGATATCCCCCTCCCCCTCCCTAAACTGCAGAATACTCAACAGGGATTTTCAATATTGTAAGCGCAGTTGAAGGGCCTTTTTGGCTTTGTTAAAGGGAATAATGCCTGGGTTCCACTGCTTTACAGATAGTTATATTCTATTCGGACTTTTACCTTGATATTATATTTAGGTTTTTGTTACTTATATGTATAACAAAAAATGACAAATATTTAATGGTTGTAAAGAAGGGCTTATTACTTCCACTTAAAAACTCAGTTTTCCCCTTTTATATAATTTAATTATTTGAAAAAAACTACGTTTCTAAAGAGTTAAAGAGGCTGAGTTTACAAGGTTGAACCCTTAGCAACGTACCGGGGGGGGATTAGGAGGCACAGTTGGGGGGCTGCCGCCCCAAACCCTCCGCTTTGCGCAGCCTTTAAATAAAAAAACAAGTTTTTTAAACTCAAAAAAATAAAAGAGAAGAGAGCGACATTAAATCTTTTAACAACGAAAAGAAATTATTCCGTAATATGAAAGGGGCTGTGCCCTCCTCAACGCCTCGCTCTTTACGCTAAGTTTGACGTTTTCACAACTCTTTTTTTTTAAAACAATAAAAACTTTAGCGTTAAAGAGCGAGGCGTTGACCCCTGGATCTTTGGGGCACAGCCCCTTTCATATACGGAATAATTTCTGTTCGTCAACAAATGAAACAATTGTCTTTTTCAACCCAAATGAAAAGACAACTTTTTTCAACTGAAAGTAAAAGAGCAAGGTTTAAACTTAAAATGATCAGAAGTTTTTCCGTTACAGTCGCATTCTCAATCCTCGCTCTTTACTCTAATAAATAAATAAAAAAAAACAAGTTTTTTAAACTGAAAGTAAGGAGCGACATTAAAACTTAAAACGAACAGAAATTATTCCGTATATGAAAGGGGCTGTGCCCTCCTCAACGCCTCACTCTTCACGCTAAAGTTTGACTTTCTCACAACTCTTTTTTTTTAAACAATAAAAACTTTAGCGTAAAGAGCGAGGCGTTGAGGAGGGGACAACCCCTTTCATATACGGAATAATTTCTGTTCGTTTTAAGTTTAATGTCACTCCTTACTTTCAGTTTAAAAAACTTGTTTTTTTTATTTTAATTTCTGATCGTTTTTTAGTTAATGCAGCTTTTATTTTGGCTCGCCGGCATTGAATAAGTAAGCAAAATTTGCATAAAAATTTTACTTTTCTTTTGCTAAATGGCTCTCTAAATTTGGTTCTGACGTAATTTACAAATTAATTTACGTAACGAACTTCTATATTCGTATTTTTTCTTCTGGCAAAAAATACACAGTTGCAGATTTTTGCAGATATGAGCTTGAAACCTATGTTATAGGGTTTTCTGATACGCTGAATCTGACGGTGTGATTTTCATTAAATTTTTTTCACTTTTAGGGGATGTTTTCCCCCTCTTTAAAAAATCAGGTAATTTTCTCAGGCTCGTAGCCTTTGATGAGTAATACTAAACTTAATAAAATTCATATATTTAGAATCAGCATTATAAGCCCATTCTTTTGATACATTTATTGACATCAAAGTTCCGTTTTTAAAAGTTTCGATTACTATTAAGCCGTACCGCTTGTGTTTTTTTTATTGTTTTTTTTTTTTTTTTTTTTTTATTACGTATATGATGGGGTTCTCCCCTTAGTCAATACCACGCTCTTTACGTTTTTTAAAAGTTAAAAATTTTTTAATTCACAAACCCCTGAATCACAAAGGCCGTTTAATTAGAATAGATAGCCCCTCCTCCAGCCCCCCCCCCCACCAGAAAAAAATTCTTCCTGAAAATGTCTGTATACTTCCCAATAACCAATACAATATGTAAGCAATGGGCAAAGTTCATAACTTGCAGCCCTTCCCCTGGGAACTGTGGGGGATTAAGTCATCGTAAAAGACATATTTTTTTTATTAGATTTTCGACTATGCTGGACAAAATGGCTATCTCAAAATTTTAATTGGGTGACTTTGAGAAAAAAATGAGCGTGGGAGGGGGCCTAGCTGCCCTCCCATTTTTTTTTTGGTCACTTAAAAAGGGGACTAGAACTTTTTTAATTTCCATTCCAATGAGCCCTCTTACGATATTCTAGGACCACTGGGTCAATACGATTACCCCTGGGGAAAAAAAAAACAAATAAACACGCAACCGCCCCCCCCCCTCTCCCTGATTCTTTCTTCTGGCAAAAATGCAAAAATTCCACATTTTTGTAGATAGGAGCTTGAAACCTTACAGTAGGGTTTTCTGATACGCTAAATATGGATGGTGTGAATTTTTTTCATTAAGGTTCAATTACTTTTAGGGGGTCCTTTCCCCCGTTTTTTTCGAAAACCAGCCAAATTTTCTCAGGCGCGTAACTTTTGATGAGTAATATTAAACTTGATGAAACTTATATATTTGAAATCAGAATTAAAATCTGATTCTTTTGATGTATCTATTGGTACCAAATTCCGTTTTTTAGAGTTTCGGTTACCATTGAGCCGGGTCGCTCCTTACTTACAGTTCGTTACCACGAAACTGTTTGAAAAGCAAGTTATGTAAAAATACTTCAAATTCAACAGCCCTTGTGTTCTATGACTCATTCCTAAAGGAACGAGTCATAGAACGATAACAAAAACTGACTAGCTTAAAAGAGCAAAGGGTTTGAGAAAGGAGCCGCTCCACTCATATTTAAAATGGCTCTTGTTTCTCTTAAGCTTAAAAACTTGGTTTAATAAATTGGAATTTCTGATTGTTTTCAAATTTTGACAAGAAATCCTTTCCTGCTTTCTGTGTAAAATTTGGCTCAGAAATTTTCCCTGAATCTTACCATGAAAAATTATTCCCCCGGAAGGGCTTTATACCACTCAAGGACCCCCTTCCCACCAAAATATACCACTTCCCATTATAATTTTTTTCCTATTCTGCAATGAGAAATACTATATGTGAACGGTGGGCAAACTGCGTAACTTGTAGTTCCTTCTTCTTGGACTATAAGGGATCATTTCCTCCCCAAAGATAAATTATTGGACCTTTCTACTGTTTAAAACAAATTATAATAATGCCAAATTTTGATATGTCATTATATGGGTAAAAAGAGGCGTGGAACAATTGCTAGCTACCCTCCAATCTTTGGTTATTCTCAAAGGTCAGTAATATTTGTGATTCACGATCAAATAAGCCCTCTTCTAATCTTCTAGGTTTGTTTGCTACAATTGGGCATGGGGGAACGAAACATATAAAACCGTATCTCTTCAAGGAAAAAGTTACAAAATTCAAGATTTTTTTAGATAGAAAATAGGAGTTAAAACTTCTACACTTAGGCTCTCTAATCAGAAAATAATAAAATGAAAAATAAAGTCAAAACAGGTGAGAAAACAAGGATTTTGTCAGCCAGTGGCAAACCATGATGACGAAGAAACAAGCAAATATTTCTACAAGGACCTCCCTCAAGCCGTCCTCAGTGCTAAACAAAAAAGAAAGAAGAAAAAAACAACGAAAATTTTAAACCTTTCGAAGTTTACCCGACAACGACAAAAACAGACACTCAAAGTGTCTATGGATTTGACAGTGGAAGAAGACAAAACCATGTATTTTATAAAATAATCTCTTATTTTTTTTTATTTAAAATAAAGTATTCATCGATTCAACGTTTCTTGTAATTTTTTTTCTATATGAAGTGAATACTAGATAGGAATGACACAAAAGGCTAAGTAGAAACAGAGTTGAAGGTATAGAGTGAAAGGATATAAGATAAAACAATAGCTCCAGAGGGAGCTATTTAGAGGGTTAGAATCACCCTTTTCCAGTGAACATGGCCATTTAAATCCGTTTTAACAAGAGTCCCACTTGATATGAAACCAGTGATAAACAAAATTTCTTATTTGAACGAAAAACCATCAAAAAATTTTAACTAAATGTTTTATACAATCTCCTTCCAAAAAATATAATTTATACATAAAGGAAACAACAATATATTTACAAATAAAATGTCTACTTTTTATTTTTGTACATTCTACACCTTAGAAGTAGTATTTATAAATCCTAAGTTGAAAAGACATCCATTTTTTTAAAAAGGGGTTTATCTCTCACTGCCATCTTTATTTCAAAGTACTTACTCTACCACTGAATTCCAGCAAACCCTTAATTATTCAATGCAAATGAACTTTTGCCATTGGTTTCATATTAGCTTATAGAAACAAAAACCAGTTTTTTGACATGATGCCTATACGTGCCACATTTCGATAGAGTCGTTTTTGGTTTAGAATTGGCATGTCATCACCTTCGTATTAGCTTAAGAAACAAAACAAGTCTTGTGACGTCAGCTCTTAAACATGCCCCTTTTCGACAAGAATTCATTTTTTGTTTCTATGGGGCATGGCCGCATAAAACCTGTTTCAAACATGCCACAAAGCGGCCTGATCCTGTTTTTCGACCGGGGGGGGACACCGGGATTTTTTTAGTAAATACATCCGGGTTGCAGCGGTAGCTAGCAACCTCTAGTAAGAGACGATCACGTTCCAATGTTAAGAAATATAAAAACCCATAGCTCCTAAAAAAAAGGAGTCAGATCAAAACAAAAAGTACACCATTAGAACCGCCTTGTCCAAAACCCCTGTATAGGAAACTTTCTGTCCCTTGGCTTGAACAGCAATGGAAATATATTGGCTTGAAAATCAAGAAAATTGACTTTAAACCACGTTATTCTCGTGTCAAAAGGGATATTTTTTTTTCTTTTTTTTTGTATCCAGAGATAGCTTGGCACTGGAACATCGTAGAGGGTTGTTCAATAGCTCATTTTTAAAGGAAATTAATTGGGTTAAAAATCTATAGTAACTAAAATAAATTATTTCTAAAAGAGAAATAATTTTTTCAATAAAACTTGTATTTTTGATGCAGTGACGTCATAATTACTATATAAGATCATCATAGTTTTATATTAGAGCTATGACGTGAATAGAGTGACGTCATAATTAGTATATAAGGAAAGTCAAAAAACTGAAAATTCTCTTATTCTTGATTAGAATAATGGTTAGATCAAAGCAGGCTATATACGCAAGTTGAAGAAAGAGTACTACACAAACAACAGAGATAGTAACTTGAAAAGAAAAAAGCAAAAGGTATTCAACGACCAGGTGTATCGAGAAGTAATAATTGAGAGAGCAAAAAAAAGGTATTCAACCGACCAGGCGTATCGAGAAAGTAATAATTGAGAGAGCAAAAAGAACGTATGGTAATGATGAACATTACAGAGAAGCAAGAATTGAGCAGTGCTAGACAAAAGAGCAGGGAACGGTATGATAATGATGAAGATTACCGAAACAAACATAAGAAAAATATACTCAAAAGAAACGACCTCTTACCTATATTAATTTATATTCTTTATAAATTATATAAATTAATATTCTTATTAGCTTGTGTAAACTGCAAAAATATCCATGGTTATCTGAGCAGTAGTTTGAATATTTCAACTACAAGCTAGAAAAAAATACCTTAAAATGGTTAAATTAGTTTTATTTTTGGTTAGGTTATAATAAAGAACGACCCTCTTACACTATACTAAATTTTATACGCAACTTAATTATAGTATATAGGTTAGTAATTCAACAGATAGCATGGCACTGCAACATTGTAGAGAGTTTGTTCAAAGGCTCATTTTGAAGGAAATTAATGGGGTTAAAAACCTTTTTGTAATTAAAACATGGAAGCTGCTTGTATATATCCGGACTTCAATGGTAGTCCGGGTTGCAAGGGGGGGCGGTAGCTAGCAACCTAGTAAGAGATTACATTAAAAGATATAATAAGGAACGAACTCTTGCCTATACTAACTTGTATGTGCAACTTAACGACAGTATATGCTTGTATATAGTTATATTGAAATATAATAAACAAACAACCTCTTGCCTATACAAAATTTTTATAGGCCACTTAACTAATAGTATAGGTTAGTAAAGTTTTTCATAACTTTACAATAAGGAAACGAACTGTAACCCATAGTAACTTAAGTATTAAATCAAACAGTTTGTGGTCATAATAATGAGTGTAATGGCTCATTTTAAAGGAATCCTGGTTGCAGCGGTAGCTAGCAACCTAGTAAGAGACGATCACGTCCAATGTTAAGAAATATAAAAAACCCCATAGTTCCTAACAAAGGAGTCAGATCAAAACAAAAAGTACATCATTAGAACCGCCTTGTCCGAAAACCCCTCTAAAGGAAACTTTCTGTCCTTGTCTTGAACAGCAAGGGAAATATATTGGCTTGAAAATCAAGAAAATTGAATTTAACCACGTTGTTCTCCCCAAACGGGATATTTTTTCTCTTTTCTTTTTTTTTTCTTTTCCAACAGATAGCTTGGCACTGGAACATCGTAGAGGGTTTGTTCAATAGCTCATTTTAAAGGAAATTAATTGGGTAAAAAATCTATAGTAACTAAAATAAAAATTATTTCTAAAAGAGAATAAACAATTTTTTTTTCCACCAAAAACTGCATTTTTTGATGTCTTTTCACACTGCAGTCTTTCAAACATAATCGTATACCAGCGTAAGATTTTTTGAACCCACGCCTCCGAAGAGACTGGTGGCTAACACCAGTGTCTTGGACCACTCGGCCAGGCTGCCTCTCATAAATAAAATATATATGTGAATTTGGGGTTGCAGCAGTAGGTAGCAACCTAGTCAGAGACGATCAGTCCCATGCTAAGAAATATAATCAGGGTTGCAGCGGTAGCTAGCAACCTAGTAAGAGACGATCACGTCCAATGTTAAGAAATATAAAAACCCCATAGTTCCTAACAAAGGAGTCAGATCAAAACAAAAAGTACACCATTAGAACCGCCTTGTCCGAAACCCCTGTATAGGAAACTTTCTGTCCCTTGGCTTGAACAGCAAGGGAAATATATTGGCTTGAAAATCAAGAAAAGTGGCAGCTACTACAACATTCTGCCTAAACGGGATATTTTTTTTCTTTCTTTTTTTCTTTTCCAAAGATAGCTTGGCACTGGAACATCGTAGAGGGGTTGTTCAATAGCTCATTTTAAAGGAAATTAATTGGGTTAAAAAACCTTTTGTAACTTAAAATAAATTATTTCTAAAACAGAATAAATTTTTCCACCAAAAACTGCATTTTTGATGTCTTTTCACACTGCAGTCTTTCAAACATAATCGTATGCGAGCGGTAAGATTTGAACCCACGCCTCCGAAGAGACTGGTGGCTAACACCAGTGCCTTGGACCACTCGGCCAGGCTGCCTCTCATAAATATTTTACATAAAGGATCGATACTGCAAATTGGAATGTTCTAAGCATCATCTTTATCATTGTTTTTAGTTATAGCTGAATTACAAACTAAAAGAAATCGACCCCGGGTGGCCTTGAAACACCAACCTTTCGATTAACGGCCGATCGTGCTAGACACTTGCACTATGACGCCACTAATTAATACATTAAAAGACGATCGTTGGAATAACAAAACTTGCATACACCAGACTTGGTTATCTACTTAATTGTTTGAGGTTCGTCTCTTACTTTTTCAAAGAAGAAAAAGCCGTAGGCTTTTTCTGTTTGTAATCATATAGTATAAAACGAACAGCCGTTTCAACTGATGTCATCATAAAAAAGTTTTACTATAAAGTCATTTATGGTTGTAACACGCTACTGTGATGTCATTCATCATTTTGTGTGTGAAGATGCATCCGGGTTGCAGCGGTAGCTAGCAACCTAGTAAGAGACGATCACGTCCAATGTTAAGAAATATAAAACCCATTGCTCCCTAAAAAGGGAGTCAGATCAAAACAAAAACTACACCATTAGAACCGCCTTGTCCGAAACCACTGTATAGTAAAATTTCTGTCCCTTGGCTTGAACAGCAAGGGAAATATATTGGCTTGAAAATCAAGAAAAGTGGCAGCTACGACAACATTCTGCCTAAACGGGATATTTTTTTTTTGTCTCCAGAGATAGCTTCGCACTGGAAACATCGCAGATAGTTTGTTCAATGGCTCATTTTAAAGGAAATTAATTGGGTTAAAAATCTATAGCAACTAAAATAAATTATTTCTAAAGAGAATTATAATAAAGAACGACCTCTTGCTTATACTAAATTTTATACGCCACTTAATTATAGTATAGGTTAGTAATTACACAGATAGCTTGGCTGAACATCGTAGAGAGTTGTTCAATGGCTCATTTTAAAGGAAATTAATGAGGTTGAAAATTTTTGTAACTAAAACAAATTATCTTCAAAATAGAATCGGTTATAGTAAGGACCGAAGTCTATCTCACAATAAAAACTGTTGCAACAGGGAAAAGAAAATAGGTATGTGGTATATTTGACGTCTTACGAGGTGTAAATGTGATTTTTATCCGGGTTGCAGCGGTAGGTAGCAACCTAGTAAGAGACAATCACGTCCAAAGTTCAGAAAATATAAAAACCCATAGTTCCTAAGAAAGTTATAATAAAGAACGAGTATAAAGTAGTTATAATCACATTGAAAAGGTTACTGTTTATGTTGAAAAGATATAAAGGGATTGATTTTTCTCCTATTACAATAAAGAACGACACCTAGCCCATGTTAACTGAAAGCTTTTTCTTTCTCCTCAGCTAGCTGGGCATTTACAGTAATAAAGAACGATCTCTCTCCCATACTAACTGATATATGGTGGTTCCAGGTGAAGTTACATCCGGGTTGCAGCGGTAGCTAGCATTCTAGTAAGAGACGATCACGTCCAATGTTAAGAAATATAAAAACCCATAGTTCCTAAAAAAGGAGTCAGATCAAAACAAAAAGTACACTATTAGAACCGCCTTGTCCGAAACCCCTGTATAGGAAACTTTCTGTCCCTTGGCTTGAACAGTTTACATTAAAGACGATCACTGAAATAACAAACCATTCCATACATTGGACTTAGTTAGCTACTTGATTGTTTGAGTTTCGTCTCTTACTATTTAAAAGAAGAAAAAGCCATAGGCTTCTTCCTGTTTGTATTTATAGTTAAAAAACGAACTCAAGTCCAAAGAAACTGAACACTGTGGTTCATTCATATTATCTTCATTATTTTAGCTAGAATGTAAATAAACAAGTTTCTTTTTTTAAATTTTAAAATTTAAAAGATAGTGCTTTTAATTCAACATATTAAAAGTTCTCCCCGACGGAGAATCGAACCCCTTCTCCCAGGTAACAAGTGGGCATACTTACCATTAGACTATCGAAGACTTATAAAATAAAAGTTACATATAAGATATGATAATAATTTTTTAATCCGGGTTACATAAAGGCTCGATCATCGAATTTTTACATTAAAGAACGAAATTTAGTCCATAGTCCGGGTTGCAGCGTAGCTAGCAACCTAGTAAGAGACGATCACGTCCAATGTTAAGAAATATGAAAACCCCTAACTCCTGAGAAAAGAGTCAGATCAAAACAAAAATTTTTCCTTTTTTTCCTGCTCAGCTAGCTGGGCACTGGAAAATCATAGAGAGCTGTATAATAGTTCATTTAAAGGAAATTGCTACATCTAGTCGCTTTTGTAATTAAAGATAAAATACCTTTTAAAGCAAAATCAATTTTGTCAAAAAATTGCATTTTTGATGTATTTTCATACTGCAGTCTTTTTCAAAGATATTTGAATTTTGAAGCAATCAAACAGTTCATGGTAGTGGACCTCTATAGTAATAATAGCTACTTGTCTCAATAGTAATCGAAACTCTAAAGAAAAATTTTTTGATACCAATAGATACATCAAAGCAAACAGTTCTTGATAACGAACTGTATGTTATATAGTAAGAGCGACTCGTCTCAATAGTAAAACTTGCTACATCTTTTCCTTCTGTAATTAAAGGTAAAATATTTTTTTTAATAGTTCCGGTTTGCAGCGGTAGCTAGGAATCTAATTAAAAGAGATCATTCGAAGAACATACCATTGTATATATTGGACTTAGTTAGCTGCTCGATCCTTGAAAAAAAAAATCTTATTTGTCAAGTGATTTGTCACTTGATTGTTTGAGGTTCGTCTTTTACTATTTCAAATTTATAAATAAAGAACGAACTCTTTCCTATACTAAATAAGCCTATGCTAGTTAATTATAAAGCAATGATATCTGGTTTGCAGCGGTAGCTAGCAACCTAGTAAGAGACGATCACGTCCAATGTTTAAAAATATGAAAACCCCTAACTCCTAAAACAGGAGTCAGATCAAAACCAAAGTAACACCATTAGAACCACCTCGTCCGAAACCCCTATAAAAGGAAACTTACCCGCCCTTTGGCTTGAATAACAAAGAAAATATATTGGCTTGAAGATCAAGAAAATTGACTGTAATCACGTTATTCTCCACAAACGGGATATTTTTTTCTTTCCGCTTTTTCTTCCTCCTCAGCTAGCTGGGCACTGGAAAATCATAGAGAGCTGTATAATAGTATAATAAAGAATGACCTCTTGCCTATACTAAATTATATAGGCCACTTAACTATAGTATAGGTTCGTAATCCAGGTTGCAGCGGTAGCTAGCAACCTAGTAAGAGACGATCACCTCCAATGTAAAGAAATATAAAACCCCTAACTCCTAAAATAAGAGTCAGATCAAAACAAAAAGTATACCATTAGAACCACCTTGTCCCCCGAAACAAACTTACCGCCCTTTGGCTTGAATAACAAAGAAAATATATTGGCTTGAAAATCAAGAAAATTGACTTTTACCACGTTATTCTCCACAAATGGGATATTTTTTTTCTTTCCGCTTGATTTTTCTTCTCAGCTAGCTGGGCAACTGGAAAATCATAGAGAGCTGTATAATAGCTCATTTTAAAGGAAATTGCAACATCTAGTCACTTTTGTAATTAAAAATAAAATACTTTTTAAAGTAGAATCAATTTTGTCAAAAAAATTGCATTTTTGATGTATTTTCATGCTGCAGTCTTTTCAAAGATATTTCAATTTTTGAAGCAATCAAACAGTTCATGGTAATGAGCTCTATAGTAATAATAGCTACTTGTCTCAATAGTAACCGAAACTCCTGGAACCAAAATTTTCTTTTTTGGCTTAATCGCTAAAATTATTATGTAAACTGCAAAAATATCTATGATGCCTAATCAGTAATAGTAATTTCTTAATTTTTATAATAAAGAACGACCTCTTGCCTATACTAAATTATATAGGCCACTTAACTATAGTATAGGTTAGTAAATCACTGAAATAACAAACCATTCCATACATTTGACTTAGTTAGCTACTTGATTGTTTGAGTTTCGTCTCTTACTATTTAAAAGAAGAAAAAGCCGTAGGTTTTTTCCTGTTTGTATTTATAGTTAAAAAACGAACTCAAGTCCAAAGAAACTGAACCCTGTGGTTCATTCATATTATCTTCGTTATTTTAGCTAGAATGTAAATAAACAAGTTTCTTTTTTAAATTTTAAATTCAAAAGATAGTGCTTTTAATTCAACATATTAAAAGTTTTACAATAAAGAACGACACTTAGCCCATGTTAACTGAAACATAAATAGGGATTATGTAATTTCCATCATTTTAATAAAGGACGACCTCTTGTCTAAACTAAATTTTTATACGCCACTTAATTATAGTATAGGTTAGTAATTCCACAGATAGCTGGCACTGGAACGTCGTAGAGAGTTGTTCAATGGCTCATTTTAAAGAAAATTAACGGGGTTAGAAACCTTTGTAATTAAAACAAATTATTTTTAAAATACAAATCAGTTTTTTTGCAAAAAAAATGTATAATAAAGAACGACCTCTTGCCTATACTAAATTTTATAGGCCACTTAACTATAGTATAGGATAGTAAAGTTTTATAGTCAAGAACGAATTTTTGACCAAATTTTTACATTAAAAGACGAGCATTGGAATATCAAACCATTGCATACATTGGAATTATTTTTTATAGTAATTACAATAAAGAACGACACCTAGCCCATGTTAACTGAAACATAAATAGGGACTATTTAATTTCCATCATTATCATGGCTGTAGAGATGGCTGAAACCTAGTAAAGAACAAACCATCCGGGTTGCAGCGGTAGCTAGCAACCTAGTAAGAGACGATCACGTCCAATGTTTAAGAAATATAAAAACCCATAGCTCCTAAAAATTACAGTAAAGAATAAACTTACAACCCATAGAAACCAAAATAAGATTATAATTTCATTTAAAGATTGATCAGTAATGTCATAATCGTAGGTTTTAGCCAGGTCGTCTCTTACTATTCCATTTAAGAAAAAGCCATAGGCTTTTTCCTGTTTGTAATACAGTAAGGATTTCAGTAAAGGGGTGAAAATATTCCAGTAAAAGAGGCTTCAAATGATTACATAAAGGATCGATCTAGTTCATTATTATAATAATCCGTGCTGCAAGCGGCATTAAAATTAACATAAAATTACATAAAGGATCGATGTGGCTCACTATAAATAATAAAAGGTTTAGAGCTTCTAATTTTCGAAAATTATAGAGTTAAAAATTTTCCCATATCAAGAATCGAACCCGGGCCTGCTAGGTGATTACATAAAGAGCGAATTAGTTCATTAAAACTGGGGATTATTTAAGTTTCATCGGTATCATGGCTGTAGAGATAGCTGGGATCTTGTAAAGGCCACACCACGCCTGCTATTCAGGACACAGTTTTTACATAGATTATGTTATCATAATAAAGAACAGGGGCGAATCTATAGCATTTTAATTTGGGGGGGGGGGGCAAGAGAGGTCTACTATCGGATATTCACGGAGCATGGACTATATAATAATTTTTTCCTCCACATTACTGAGGGGGAGGGCAACAGCCCCCCTTGCCCCTGCCCCCGCCAAACGACGCCCCTGATAAAGAACGATAGTAAGCTAGCAACCTAGTAAGAGACGATCACCTCCAATGTTAAGAAATATAAAAAATATAAAAACCCATAGTTCCTAACAGAGGAGTCAGATCAAAACAAAAAGTACACCATTAGAACCGCCTTGTCCAAATCCTCCATAAAGGAAACTTACCGCCCTTTGGCTTGAATAACAAAGAAAATATATTGGCTTGAAAATCAAGAAAAATAGACTTTTACCACGTTATTCTCCCCAAACGGGATATTTTTTTCTTTTTTTTTTTTTTTTTTCTTTTTCCCACAGATAGCTTGGGCACTGGAACATCGTAGAGGGTTTGTTCAATAGCTCATTTTAAAAGGTAAAAGAAAAATTAATTGGGTTAAACAAAAAACCTTTTGTAACTAAAATAATTATTTCTAAAAGAGAATAATTTTTTCCCAATAAAAACTGTATTTTTGATGCAGTGACGTCATAATTACTATATAAGAAACGTCAAAAACTGCAAATGGTCTCATTCATGAATACATAATGGTTAGATCAAAGTTATAATAAAGATCGAACTCTTTCCCTATACTAACTTGCATACGCAACTTCACTATAGTTAAGATTAACAGTATTTATGTTATGCATCATTATAAATTATAAAAGGTTCAAATGTTCGAAGATTATAGAGTTAAAAATTTTTACAGTAAAGAACGAACTTCAGCCCATAGTACTAACTAAAACAAGATTATAATTTAAGACTCAAGCTAGTAATTTGTTTGCTTCGGTATAAAATACTGTCATCAGGGATATTCGAACCCATGCCTCCGATGTGACGGGTGGCTAACACCAGCGCCTTAAACCGCTTGACCACGCTACCTCACATAACTATGCCATTATAATGCCATTATAAACGCCGTCATAAATGACGACTATGCAGTTTTTCATCGATATCATAGCTGTAGAAATGGCTGAAACCTAGTATAGAACAAATCATGGCATAAATTGGGCTTAGTTTGATGCCTCATTCTCTGAAGATCGTCTCTTACTATTCCAAATAAGAAAAAGCCATTGGTTTTTCTTGTTTGTAATCTGGTACATCCGGGTTGCAGAGGTAGCTAGTAACCTAGTAGAGACGATCAAGTCCAATGTTAAGAAATATAAAAACCCATAACTCCTAAAAAAGGAGTCAGATCAAAACTAAAAAGTACACCATTAGAACCGCCTTGTCCGAAACCCCTATATAGGAGACTTTCTGTTCCTTAGCTTGAACACCAATGGAAATATATTGGCTTGAAAATCAAGAAAAAGTGGCAGCTACTACAACATTCTGCCTAAAAGGGATATTTTTTTTTCTTTCTTTTTCTTTTCCACAGATTGCTTGGCACTGGAACATCGTAGAGAGTTTTTTCATGGCTCATTTTAAAGGAAATTAATCCGGGTTAAAAATCTTTTGTAACTAAAATAAATTATTTCTAAAAGAGAAAAATTTTACATAAAGGACCGATACAGTTCATGATAAATAGGGCCTATGCTAGTTTCATAGCATATAGCTGAAAACGTAGTAAAGAATAACCACGGCAAATAGCAGCACTAAAAGTTAGTCCAAAAAGGATCAATATGGTTTAAAGTAATCTAGGAGTAAAAGAGGATGAAGAGGTACAATGACGTAGAAGTAGAAAAGATTTAGAAGGATGAAGTAGAAGAAAAGAAGAGCATGAAGAGGATAAAGAATTTTTATGATTTTTCTGTTTGCATTACCGTGAATCTCCCCTTTGAATGTTAGGACACTTCAACAAGGAAGAAATGAGGATGAAGAGGTTACATCTAAAAGAGTAAAAGAGGAGGAAGAGGTACAATGAAGTAGAAGTAGAAGAGATTTTATGATTTTTCTGTTCGCATTACCGTGAATCTCCCCTTTGAATGTTAGGACACTTAAACAAGGAAGAAATGAGGATGAAGAGGTTACATCTAGGAGCAAACGAGGATAAAGAGGTACAATGAAGTAGAAGCAGAAGAGATGTAGAAGGATGAAGTGGACGAGAAGAAGAAGATGAAGAGATTTTACGATTTTTCTGTTTGCATTACCGTGAATCTCCCCCTTGAGTGTTAGAACACTTAAACAAGGAAGAAATGAGGATGAAGAGGTTACATCTAGAAGTAGAAGAGGATGAAGAAGTACAATGAAGTAGAAGTAGAAGAGATGTAGAAGGATGAAGTAGAAAAGAAGAAGAGGATGAAGAGGATGAAGAGATTTTATGATTTTTATGTTTGCATTACCGTGAATCACCCCTTTGAATGTTAGGACACTTAAACAAGGAAGAAATGAGGATGAAGAAGTTACATCTAGGTGTAGACGAGGATGAAGAGGTACAATGAAGTAGAAGTAGAAGAGATGAAGAAGGATGAAGTAGAAGAGAAGAAGAGGATGAAGAGATTTATGATTTTTCTGTTTGCATTACCGTGAATCTTCCCTTTGAATTTATGGACACTTAAACAAGGAAGAAATGAGGATGAAGAGGTTACATCTAGGAGTAGACGAGGACGAAGAGGTACAATGAAGTAGAAGTAGAAGAGATGTAGAAGGATGAAGTAGAAGAGAAGAAGAGGATGAAGAGGATGAAGAGATTTTATGATTTTTCTGTTGGCATTACCGTGAATCTCCCCTTTGAATGTTAGAACACTTAAACAAGGAAGAAATGAGGACGAAGAGGTTACATCTAGGAGTAGACGATGATGAAGAGGTACAATGAAGTAGAAGTAGAAGAGATGTAGAAGGACGAAGTAGAAGAGAAGAAGAGGATGAAGATATTTTATGATTTTTCTGTTTACATTACATGTAACACCTCTTCTAAGTTATTCAAGAAGAGGTGATTCTAGCAAGAAAATTTTCTTAATAGATAACCTGACTTACCTAGATATAATTATGAGTAAGCAAGTCTAACGCAGCGAAGGTGTATAAAGCCAAACACCTTAGAAAAAGACACTCTTTATAAAGGGGAAGTACCTAGTGATTTTAGAAAAACTTTAGTTAAACCCGTCTTATGAGAAAGTGATGAGAGCGAGTGCAGTAATTGGAGGTATTATCCCAATTTCTATAGGAACCAATTACTTAAAATAGTGAAATGTATTTTTAGAGTAGAGTAGAATATTTTTATTTATAAAAAAATACATAAATAAATGTCACAAAACAGCGCACATGCCTGGTGGCATACTTTAGCGCTGAAAATACTGCCAACAAAAATACACAGCCGTTTTCTAACTAAATTTTACAGCAACGAAAAAGAAAACCCTAATGAACAAAATTCTTAGCATGTCATAAGATATTAATTCACCAGTCTTAGAAAATGTCGCTTGTTGCTGCATTCTCGGACTGATGCTGGAATTGAGTTCCGGATTTTTGGCCCAGTGCGACGGATGCTGAATCCCGCTCTCGATGTCGGGAGAATTTCGCACGAAAAGTCTGGACCATGCGTAGTAGGATAATTATGCATTGAGAATTAGTTAGAAAAATGCCGGAGAAATATACAGGTATAGTTTACTATATTGATAATCGTGACAAATATTAGAGATAGAAATTAAATGAAGTTGGTCCAAAGAAAAAAATTCCTGAAGTCCCATATAGGTGCCTAACTGAAGATCTGCAAATCAACATTAAAAAGAATCCTCATTGCTTTATTCTGAAGCATTTGGAGAGATTTGAAAACAGACGAAAAGGTAGATGCCCAAACCGAAATGCAATAAAGAAAATATGGGTGGACGAAAGCAGAATAAATAGATTTTAGAATAGCTTTAGGAAAGAAATGACGAAGACGAGTTAGCATGCCAATATTTCGGGAAGTTTTTAACGACAGTGTTTTTACATATTTATGAAACGACAAATTTTCATCTAAAATCATCCCAAGATATTTGAACTGATCTACCCTTTTTAATTCAAGACCATTCAAGAAAAGAGAGAAGCTATCTGACACTACTGATCCAGTTCGCGAAAAAACATATATTGGCATTGTTTTCATTAAGAGCTAGTAAATTCCTTGAGTACCAATCAGATACAGTTAGTAACGTACTTTCGAGGTTATGGAAAAGAACTGATAGGTCCCGGTGAGAAGCAAAAATTACTTCATCAACAGCAAACATTATAATTTTACAAAGAGGCGAAACTTCTGGCAATCATTTATAAAAAGAAGAAATAGAATAGGCCCAAGGACAGAGCCCTGAGGCACTCCGTAATTAATCGGAAAAGTTTCGGAACGGAGATCACGAGATTTATCAAAACAATCTAGTCGTCTCCCAGAAGGTAAGATTACAAAACATTTAACAGCTTGTGTTGAAAACCCATAAGACTTGAGTTTAAAAAGAAGCAACGAATGATTTACGGTGTCAAACGCCTTGGCGACATCAAGAAAAATCACCAACGCGTGTTGACCATCATCTAGTGAATCATTAATATTTATTAAAAGCTCATGAATTGCCAGTTCAGTAGACTTTCCTTTTATAAAACCATATTGAGACGTGTGTAAAATCCTACTATCAAATAAATGTTTTTGTAATTGACTGAAAGCAAGTTTTTCCAAAATTTTGCTGAAAATCGAAAGTAGAGAAATGCCTCTATAATCTGAAGGGTCAGTTGAACTCCCAGCTTTAGGTAATGCTATAACATTTGCATTTTTTAAAAGCTCAGGAAAGATCCCATGCATAAGTGATAGATTAAAAATATGTGCCAACAAGGGTGAAATGCTTGACGCTATTTGCTTTACGGTTTGAGCCGAAAATCCAAATTCGTCCTTGGAAAAACTCCGTTTAAGCTTCAGAATAACTTTTTCAATCTCATGAGGCCTAATCTCAGAAAAAGAAAACAAATTTTCTGCATGTTGCTCATTAACTGGAACAGAAGGGGAATTCAGTTGTATATTCATAGTCGATGCAAGTCTAGAACCAATATTACTGAAATAATCTCCAAAAGCATTTACAATTTCATTGGGCTCTGTAAACATTTTCTTCATTTAAAACAAGGCATTAACACTAGTACTTTTACGACTATGAGAACGTATCTTTTCATTTATCAATTGCCAGTTTTTCACATACCCGATTTATGCTCCAAATATTTCTCGTTATAATATTTTCTCTTCTCATGTCTGATAATTGAATTTAGCTTTTTTCTATAAACTCTTAATTTTTCAAACGACTCAGGTGTCTGTAATTTTAAATAATTCTTAAATTTTCTATTTTTATGTTTACATTAAAGAACGAACTTTAGTCCATAGTTTATATTAAAGGACGATCATTAGAAAAGCATTACATTAAAGGTGAATATAGCCCATAGTAACTGGAGTCCAGGTTGCGGAAGTAGCTTGCAACCTATCGGGGTTGTGGCGGTATCTAGCAACCTAGTAAGAGATGATCACGCCCCATAGTAAAAATGAATAGTCAAACAGTTCTTCGTAACGAACTGTTGTAGTAGAAGCGATTCATCTCAAGAGTAACCGTAACTCTGAAAAACAGAATTTTAATATCAATAGATACGTCAAAAGAATCAGATTTTTATGATGATTTTAAATATTTAAGTTTCATCAAGTTTAGTCGTACGCATCAAAAATTTTACAGTAAAGAACAATCTCTCGCCAATAGTAACTTATATATGGTGTTACATGAAAAGACGATCATTCAAAGAACTTACCATCGCATATGTTGGACTTTGTTAGCTGCCTGATTCCTTGTAAAAGATCTTTTTTGTCAAATAAAACTAGATTAATTCCTGAAAAATTTAAACTAAATAATTTTATCTAACTGCAAAATGCAAAAATAATTATGGTGTCTCATCAGAAATTTTCATTTTTTAATTAAACCCAGAAAAAAAACTAAAAGTTATAAAATTAGTCTGGTTTTTCTCTTGCTTCAATGACTCGTTACGGCATTTCACATTAAAATTTTTTACATAAAGGATCGATACTGTAAATTGGAATGTTCTAATTACAATAAAGAATCCGGGTTGCAGCGGTAGCTAGCAACCTAGTAAGAGACGATCACGTCCAATGTTAAGAAATAAAAAAAAAAACTGCATTTTTGATGTCTTTTCACACTGCAGTCTTTCAAACATAATCGTATACCAGCGGTAAGATTTGAACCCACGCCTCCGAAGAGACTGGTGGCTAACACCAGTGTCTTGGACCACTCGGCCAGGCTGCCTCTCATAAATAAATATATATGTGAATTTTGGGTTGCAGCAGTAGCTAGCACCTAGTAAGAGACGATCAGTCCTATGCTAAGAAATATAACAAAAGTCCT
This sequence comes from Artemia sinica, assembly GCA_027921565.1. NCBI lineage: Eukaryota > Metazoa > Arthropoda > Branchiopoda > Anostraca > Artemiidae > Artemia > Artemia sinica. Next base: position 35,186,123 of record CM051273.1, on the reverse strand, counting down.
AAATATAGAGTAAGATCAAAACAAAAGTACATCATTAGAACTACCTTGTCTGAAACCCTACTAGATAAATAATGAATGTCGTAGCTTTATATTAGAGCTATGAAGTGAATAGAAAAACACGAAATTATATTGTTGTTTCTGATGACGTCATGAAATAATATCATTGCGCCTTGACGTCAATAAAATCATTACGCCGTGACGTCATAATTACTACTTAAGAACGACACAGATGTAAATTCTTGATTAGAATAATGGTTAGATCGAAGTAAGCTATACGCAATTTGAAAAAACAGTACTACACAAACAACAGAGATAGTATCTTGAAAAGAGAAAAGCAAAGGTATTCAACCGACCAGGCGCATCGAGAAGTAAAAATTGAGAGAGCAAAACAAAGGTATTCACCGACCAGGCGTATCGAGAAGTAATAATTGAGAGAGCAAAACAAAGGTATTCAACTGACCAGGCGCATCGAGAAGTAAAAATTGAGAGAGCAAAACAAAGGTATTCAACCGACCAGGCGTATCGAGAAGTAATAATTGAGAGAGCAAAACAAAACAGCAAGATGTGTTATCACAATGATGAAGATTATAGACATGCAAAAATTGAGACAGCCAAACAAAAGATCAAGGAGCGTTACTGGGGTGACAAAATCTATAATGAAAAAATTAAATTCTCTGCGAGGTTGTACCGAAGAACGCATAAGGACAAAGGGAAAAATTACATTCAGAAATACAAGAAAATGGCAAAAATGCAGGCTGATCTTTGTAAATTGAGAAACATTTTACGCATGTTTTATCGGGATCACAAAAAGTATTCAAAATTACAGATTAAAGTTATCTTTGAAAGAGCGGATGCTGTTGAAAAGTCGGCTAGAAATTCCTTGGCAAAGCTTCATAGTAATATCCAAAAGAAATGTTGTCAGTTTAACGAAAAGCTTCCAAGGTATGGATTGGCAACTGCGGAACAGTTTATAGATGCAATGGAGAATGTTCGACAACACAGTGAATATACGGAGGCGTACTTCTTAGAAAATTCGTATATTAATTTTGGAAGGAGCAATTGCAGTTTATGTAGCAGCAATAAAAATATATATACAAGCATACCTATCAACAGCGAAGGAAAAACAATGTTTTTCAATTATGGCGAAAACGAGCCTGTTAGGGTTATTAGTAAATGTGTTTGTAAGACTAATGATTTAGAACAAATTCCTGGAACACCGACTCAAGAAAAAAGCATTTCTAACTCTGTTTTAAACAGTTCGTTTAGTTCTACTGAATATTTGGCAAAAAATTCTCTGTGTAGTAGAACAAACTGTCCTGAAAAGTACGAGACAACTATTGAAAAATGCTCTAAAACTAGATCTGACAAGGAAATTATGATGGCTGAAGTCACCTATAACAATCTGAGTAAATATTCAAAACCAAATATTGGGCAGCAGTTACTTGGCAATGTCACCCTGATATCTGCAAGCTCTATCCGACGGATATTGAATTATGTCAAATTCTTTTTGATATCCTTGAAAATAATATAGCATTAAAATTTTCAACTGACAAAGTGGTTAATTTCTACCTTGGCGGCTTGGATTATTGTGAAATCAATTACAGGGACACAAGAAAGCATGGGCATTCGTTATACTGTAGCCCAAATGAGGGATGTCAGAGCTATTTGCGTTCTCTAATCCGGGTTGCAGCGGTAGCTAGCAACCTAGTAAGTCCAGAAAAGAGACGATCACCTCCAATGACTTTCTCAGACAAAAAAAACCCAATGTCAAGAAATATAAAACCCCCCAACTCCTAAAAAAAGAGTCAGATCAAAACAAAAAGTACACCATTAGAACCGCCTTGTCCGAATCCTCTATAAAGGAAACTTACCTCCCTTTGGCTTGAATAACAAAGAAAATATATTGGCTTGAAAATCAAGAAATTGACTTTTACCACGTTATTCTCCACAAACGGGATATTTTTTTCTTTCCGCTTTTTCTTTCTGCTCAGCTAGCTGGGCACTGGAAAAATCATAGAGAGCTGTATAATAGCTCATTTTAAAGGAAATTGCAACATCTAGTCACTTTTGTATTTAAAAATAAAATACTTTTTAAAGTAGAATCAATTTTGTCAAAAAAATTGCATTTTTGATGTATTTTCATACTGCAGTCTTTTCAAAGATATTTGAATTTTGAAGCAATAAAACAGTCCATGTAATGAACTCTATAGTAATAATAGCTACTTGTCTCAATAGTAACCGAAACTCCTGGAACCAAAATTTTCTTTTTTGGCTTAATCGCTAAAATTATTATGTAAACTGCAAAATATTTATGATGCCTAATCAGTAATAGTAATTTTTTAATTTAAACAACAAAAAATACATGAAAAATTCTAAAATTAGTTTTGCTTTTTGTCTCCTGGAAGAAATTTTTTTTTCATCTCAGTTCAAATTTATTATTGTATCCTGTAACCCGTAAAGTACATATCTCCATATTATTGTCTCATAATTGCAATTATTTTAGTTTTCAGTCCAGAATCACTAAACTTATTATTTAAACTGCAAAAATATTTATGGTGTCTAACCAATAATACTAATTTTGTAATTCAAACAAGATAAATACCTGAAAATTTTAAAATTTTTTTTGTTTTATGCTAGGTTTTAGATACTCGACACGGGATTTTTGTGTGCTTAATAATTTTATTACAGTAAAAGAACGAACATTAAATATTATAAAGAACGAATTACAATAAAGAAGGACACCTAGCCCATGTTAACTGAAACATAAATATGGATTATGTAATTTTACATTAAAAGACGATCGTTGAAATAACAAACAATTGCATACATTGAATTAGTTAGCTACTTGATTGTTTGAGGTTCGTATCTTACTATTTAAAAGAAGAAAAAAGCCGTAGGCTTTTTCCTGTTTGTAATCATTATCCGGGTTGCAGCGGTAGCTAGCAACCTAGTAAGAGACGATCACCTCCAATGTCAAGAAACATAAAACCCCCCAACTCCTAAAAAAAGAGTCAGATCAAAACAAAAAAAGTACACCATTAGAACCGCCTTGTCCGAATCCTCTATAAAGGAAACTTACCTCCCTTTGGCTTGAATAACAAAGAATTATAATAAAGAACGACCTCTTGCCTATACTAAATTATATAGGCCACTTAACTATAGTATAGGTTAGTAAATTTACATTAAAAGACGATCACTGAAATAAAAAACCATTCCATACATTGGACTTAGTTAGCTACTTGATTGTTTGAGTTTCGTCTCTTACTATTTAAAAGATACTAATCAAGAGGCGATGATCGGAGCAATAAATGGTGGCTTAAGTCTCGCTCAACTTCAAGAGCTTTTTTCTGCAGTAGGAATAAATACTCCATGTCAAAAGGTATTTACAAAATACGAAAAAGAGACTGGTGCAAGGTTAAGTACAACACTTTACGAATATCTCATCAACAATCGTAAAACTGAGAGCAGAATGGCTTTAGAAGCTGGTGAGAAAATTGTAGTTGAGACATGTGTGGTGGTCGATGATAACTGGTGTACACAGAGGTATGGAAATAGACAAAAAGCCCTATCAGGCTGTGGAGAAAGCTCCACAGTAGGATTTTACTCTAAAAAGCTCCTACATTTAGGGATTAGGAGCGAATACTGCAGTAAGTGGTATAGAGCCCTTTTGGACCAGGAAGTGGTGACACCCGTACTTTACCACACCAACACTGGTTGCATTCTCTTTCCACTTTCCACAGATAGCTTGGTTTTTACAGATTTGCTTTTTCTTTTCCACAGATAGCTTGGCACTGGAACATCGTAGAGGGTTGTTCAATAGCTCATTTTAAAGGAAATTAATTGGGTTAAAAACCTTTTGTAACTAAAATAAATTATTTCTAAAAGAGAATAAATTTTTTCCAATAAAAACTGTATTTTTGATGCAGTGACGTCATAATTACTATATAAGAAACGTCAAAACTGCAAATGGTCTCATTCATGAATACATAAAGGTTAGATAGCTTGGCACTGGAACATCGTAGAGGGTTGTTCAATAGCTCATTTTAAAGGAAATTAATTGGGTTAAAAACCTTTTGTAACTAAAATAAATTATTTCTAAAAGAGAATAAATTTTTCCAATAAAAACTGTATTTTTGATGCAGTGACGTCATAATTACTATATAAGAAACGTCAAAACTGCAAATGGTCTCATTCATGAATACATAATGGTTAGATCAAAGTTATAATAAAGATCGAACTCTTCCCTATACTAACTTGCATACGCAACTTCACTATAGTTAAGATTACAGTATTTATGTTATGCATCATTATAAATTATAAAAGGTTCAAATGTTCGAAGATTATAGAGTTAAAAATTTTTACAGTAAAGAACGAACTTCAGCCCATAGTAACTAAAACAAGATTATAATTTAAGACTCAAGCTAGTAATTTGTTTGCTTCGGTATAAATATACTGTCATCAGGGATATTCGAACCCATGCCTCCGATGTGACGGGTGGCTAACACCAGCGCCTTAAACCGCTTGACCACGCTACCTCACATAACTATGCCATTATAATGCCATTATAAACGCCGTCATAAATGACGACTATGCAGTTTTCATCGATATCATAGCTGTAGAAATGGCTGAAACCTAGTATAGAACAAATCATGGCATAAATTGGGCTTAGTTTGATGCCTCATTCTCTGAAGATCGTCTCTTACTATTCCAAATAAGAAAAAGCCATTGGTTTTTCTTGTTTGTAATCTGGTACATCCGGGTTGCAGAGGTAGCTAGTAACCTAGTAGAGACGATCAAGTCCAATGTTAAGAAATATAAAAACCCATAACTCCTAAAAAAGGAGTCAGATCAAAACAAAAGTACACCATTAGAACCGCCTTGTCCGAAACCCCTATATAGGAGACTTTCTGTTCCTTAGCTTGAACACCAATGGAAATATATTGGCTTGAAAATCAAGAAAAGTGGCAGCTACTACAACATTCTGCCTAAAAGGGATATTTTTTTTCTTTCTTTTTCTTTTCCACAGATTGCTTGGCACTGGAACATCGTAGAGAGTTTTTCAATGGCTCATTTTAAAGGAAATTAATCCGGGTTAAAAATCTTTTGTAACTAAAATAAATTATTTCTAAAAGAGAAAAATTTTACATAAAGGACCGATACAGTTCATGATAAATAGGGCCTATGCTAGTTTCATAGCATATAGCTGAAAACGTAGTAAAGAATAAACCACGGCAAATAGCAACTAAAAGTTAGTCCAAAAAGGATCAATATGGTTTAAAGTAATCTAGGAGTAAAAGAGGATGAAGAGGTACAATGACGTAGAAGTAGAAAAGATTTAGAAGGATGAAGTAGAAGAAAAGAAGAGCATGAAGAGGATAAAGAATTTTTATGATTTTTCTGTTTGCATTACCGTGAATCTCCCCTTTGAATGTTAGGACACTTCAACAAGGAAGAAATGAGGATGAAGAGGTTACATCTAAAAGAGTAAAAGAGGAGGAAGAGGTACAATGAAGTAGAAGTAGAAGAGATTTTATGATTTTTCTGTTCGCATTACCGTGAATCTCCCCTTTGAATGTTAGGACACTTAAACAAGGAAGAAATGAGGATGAAGAGGTTACATCTAGGAGCAAACGAGGATAAAGAGGTACAATGAAGTAGAAGCAGAAGAGATGTAGAAGGATGAAGTGGACGAGAAGAAGAAGATGAAGAGATTTTACGATTTTTCTGTTTGCATTACCGTGAATCTCCCCCTTGAGTGTTAGAACACTTAAACAAGGAAGAAATGAGGATGAAGAGGTTACATCTAGAAGTAGAAGAGGATGAAGAAGTACAATGAAGTAGAAGTAGAAAAGAGATGTAGAAGGATGAAGTAGAAAAGAAGAAGAGGATGAAGAGGATGAAGAGATTTTATGATTTTTATGTTTGCATTACCGTGAATCACCCCTTTGAATGTTAGGACACTTAAACAAGGAAGAAATGAGGATGAAGAAGTTACATCTAGGTGTAGACGAGGATGAAGAGGTACAATGAAGTAGAAGTAGAAGAGATGAAGAAGGATGAAGTAGAAGAGAAGAAGAGGATGAAGAGATTTATGATTTTTCTGTTTGCATTACCGTGAATCTTCCCTTTGAATTTATGGACACTTAAACAAGGAAGAAATGAGGATGAAGAGGTTACATCTAGGAGTAGACGAGGACGAAGAGGTACAATGAAGTAGAAGTAGAAGAGATGTAGAAGGATGAAGTAGAAGAGAAGAAGAGGATGAAGAGGATGAAGAGATTTTTATGATTTTTCTGTTGGCATTACCGTGAATCTCCCCTTTGAATGTTAGAACACTTAAACAAGGAAGAAATGAGGACGAAGAGGTTACATCTAGGAGTAGACGATGATGAAGAGGTACAATGAAGTAGAAGTAGAAGAGATGTAGAAGGACGAAGTAGAAGAGAAGAAGAGGATGAAGATATTTTATGATTTTTCTGTTTACATTACATGTAACACCTCTTCTAAGTTATTCAAGAAGAGGTGATTCTAGCAAGAAAATTTTCTTAATAGATAACCTGACTTACCTAGATATAATTATGAGTAAGCAAGTCTAACGCAGCGAAGGTGTATAAAGCCAAACACCTTAGAAAAAGACACTCTTTTATAAAGGGGAAGTATCTAGTGATTTTAGAAAAACTTTAGTTAAACCCGCTTATGAGAAAAGTGATGAGAGCGAGTGCAGTAATTGGAGGTATTATCCCAATTTCTATAGGAACCAATTACTTAAAATAGTGAAATGTATTTTTAGAGTAGAGTAGAATATTTTTATTTATAAAAAATACATAAATAAATGTCACAAAACAGCGCACATGCCTGGTGGCATACTTTAGCGCTGAAATACTGCCAACAAAAATACACAGCCGTTTTCTAACTAAATTTTACAGCAACGAAAAAGAAAACCCTAATGAACAAAATTCTTAGCATGTCATAAGATATTAATTCACCAGTCTTAGAAAATGTCGCTTGTTGCTGCATTCTCGGACTGATGCTGGAATTGAGTTCCGGATTTTTGGCCCAGTGCGACGGATGCTGAATCCCGCTCTCGATGTCGGGAGAATTTCGCACGAAAAGTCTGGACCATGCGTAGTAGGATAATTATGCAATTGAGAATTAGTTAGAAAAATGCCGGAGAAATATACAGGTATAGTTACTATATTGATAATCGTGACAAATATTAGAGATAGAAATTAAATGAAGTTGGTCCAAAGAAAAAAATTCCTGAAGTCCCATATAGGTGCCTAACTGAAGATCTGCAATCAACATTAAAAAGAATCCTCATTGCTTTATTCTGAAGCATTTGGAGAGATTTGAAAACAGACGAAAAGGTAGATGCCCAAACCGAAATGCAATAAAGAAAATATGGGTGGACGAAAGCAGAATAAATAGATTTTAGAATAGCTTTAGGAAAGAAATGACGAAGACGAGTTAGCATGCCAATATTTCGGGAAGTTTTTAACGACAGTGTTTTTACATATTTATGAAACGACAAATTTTCATCTAAAATCATCCCAAGATATTTGAACTGATCTACCCTTTTTAATTCAAGACCATTCAAGAAAAGAGAGAAGCTATCTGACACTACTGATCCAGTTCGCGAAAATAACATATATTGGCATTGTTTTCATTAAGAGCTAGTAAATTCCTTGAGTACCAATCAGATACAGTTAGTAACGTACTTTCGAGGTTATGGAAAAGAACTGATAGGTCCCGGTGAGAAGCAGCAAAATTACTTCATCAACAGCAAACATTATAATTTTACAAAGAGGCGAAACTTCTGGCAATCATTTATAAAAAGAAGAAATAGAATAGGCCCAAGGACAGAGCCCTGAGGCACTCCGTAATTAATCGGAAAAGTTTCGGAACGGAGATCACGAGATTTATCAAACAATCTAGTCGTCTCCCAGAAAGGTAAGATACAAAACATTTAACAGCTTGTGTTGAAAACCCATAAGACTTGAGTTTAAAAAGAAGCAACGAATGATTTACGGTGTCAAACGCCTTGGCGACATCAAGAAAAATCACCAACGCGTGTTGACCATCATCTAGTGAATCATTAATATTTATTAAAAGCTCATGAATTGCCAGTTCAGTAGACTTTCCTTTTATAAAACCATATTGAGACGTGTGTAAAATCCTACTATCAAATAAATGTTTTTGTAATTGACTGAAAGCAAGTTTTTCCAAAATTTTGCTGAAAATCGAAAGTAGAGAAATGCCTCTATAATCTGAAGGGTCAGTTGAACTCCCAGCTTTAGGTAATGCTATAACATTTGCATTTTTTAAAAGCTCAGGAAAGATCCCATGCATAAGTGATAGATTAAAAATATGTGCCAACAAGGGTGAAATGCTTGACGCTATTTGCTTTACGGTTTGAGCCGAAAATCCAAATTCGTCCTTGGAAAAACTCCGTTTAAGCTTCAGAATAACTTTTTCAATCTCATGAGGCCTAATCTCAGAAAAAGAAAACAAATTTTCTGCATGTTGCTCATTAACTGGAACAGAAGGGGAATTCAGTTGTATATTCATAGTCGATGCAAGTCTAGAACCAATATTACTGAAATAATCTCCAAAAGCATTTACAATTTCATTGGGCTCTGTAACATTTTCTTCATTTAAAACAAGGCAATTAACACTAGTACTTTTACGACTATGAGAACGTATCTTTTCATTTATCAATTGCCAGGTTTTTCACATACCCGATTTATGCTCCAAATATTTCTCGTTATAATATTTTCTCTTCTCATGTCTGATAATTGAATTTAGCTTTTTTCTATAAACTCTTAATTTTTCAAACGACTCAGGTGTCTGTAATTTTAAATAATTCTTAAATTTTCTATTTTTATGTTTACATTAAAGAACGAACTTTAGTCCATAGTTTATATTAAAGGACGATCATTAGAAAAGCATTACATTAAAGGGTGAATATAGCCCATAGTAACTGGAGTCCAGGTTGCGGAAGTAGCTTGCAACCTATCGGGGTTGTGGCGGTATCTAGCAACCTAGTAAGAGATGATCACGCCCCATAGTAAAAATGAAATAGTCAAACAGTTCTTCGTAACGAACTGTTGTAGTAGAAGCGATTCATCTCAAGAGTAACCGTAACTCTGAAAAACAGAATTTTAATATCAATAGATACGTCAAAAGAATCAGATTTTTATGATGATTTTAAATATTTAAGTTTCATCAAGTTTAGTCGTACGCATCAAAAATTTTTACAGTAAAGAACAATCTCTCGCCAATAGTAACTTATATATGGTGTTACATGAAAAGACGATCATTCAAAGAACTTACCATCGCATATGTTGGACTTTGTTAGCTGCCTGATTCCTTGTAAAAGATCTTTTTTGTCAAATAAAACTAGATTAATTCCTGAAAAATTTAAACTAAATAATTTTATCTAACTGCAAAATGCAAAAATAATTATGGTGTCTCATCAGAAATTTTCATTTTTTAATTAAACCCAGAAAAAAAAACTAAAAGTTATAAAATTAGTCTGGTTTTTCTCTTGCTTCAATTGACTCGTTACGGCATTTCACATTAAAATTTTTTACATAAAGGATCGATACTGTAAATTGGAATGTTCTAATTACAATAAAGAATCCGGGTTGCAGCGGTAGCTAGCAACCTAGTAAGAGACGATCACGTCCAATGTTAAGAAATAAAAAAAAAACTGCATTTTTGATGTCTTTTCACACTGCAGTCTTTCAAACATAATCGTATACCAGCGGTAAGATTTGAACCCACGCCTCCGAAGAGACTGGTGGCTAACACCAGTGTCTTGGACCACTCGGGCCAGGCTGCCTCTCATAAATAAATATATATGTGAATTTGGGTTGCAGCAGTAGCTAGCAACCTAGTAAGAGACGATCAGTCCTATGCTAAGAAATATAACAAAAGTCCTAAATATAGAGTAAGATCAAAACAAAAGTACATCATTAGAACTACCTTGTCTGAAACCCTACTAGATAAATAATGAATGTCGTAGCTTTATATTAGAGCTATGAAGTGAATAGAAAAACACGAAATTATATTGTTGTTTCTGATGACGTCATGAAATAATATCATTGCGCCTTGACGTCAATAAAATCATTACGCCGTGACGTCATAATTACTACTTAAGAACGACACAGATGTAAATTCTTGATTAGAATAATGGTTAGATCGAAGTAAGCTATACGCAATTTGAAAAAACAGTACTACACAAACAACAGAGATAGTATCTTGAAAAGAGAAAAGCAAAGGTATTCAACCGACCAGGCGCATCGAGAAGTAAAAATTGAGAGAGCAAAACAAAGGTATTCAACCGACCAGGCGTATCGAGAAGTAATAATTGAGAGAGCAAAACAAAGGTATTCAACTGACCAGGCGCATCGAGAAGTAAAAATTGAGAGAGCAAAACAAAGGTATTCAACCGACCAGGCGTATCGAGAAGTAATAATTGAGAGAGCAAAACAAAACAGCAAGATGTGTTATCACAATGATGAAGATTATAGACATGCAAAAATTGAGACAGCCAAACAAAAGATCAAGGAGCGTTACTGGGGTGACAAAATCTATAATGAAAAAATTAAATTCTCTGCGAGGTTGTACCGAAGAACGCATAAGGACAAAGGGAAAAATTACATTCAGAAATACAAGAAAATGGCAAAAATGCAGGCTGATCTTTGTAAATTGAGAAACATTTTACGCATGTTTTATCGGGATCACAAAAAGTATTCAAAATTACAGATTAAAGTTATCTTTGAAAGAGCGGATGCTGTTGAAAAGTCGGCTAGAAATTCCTTGGCAAAGCTTCATAGTAATATCCAAAAGAAATGTTGTCAGTTTAACGAAAAGCTTCCAAGGTATGGATTGGCAACTGCGGACAGTTTATAGATGCAATGGAGAATGTTCGACAACACAGTGAATATACGGAGGCGTACTTCTTAGAAAATTCGTATATTAATTTTGGAAGGAGCAATTGCAGTTTATGTAGCAGCAATAAAAATATATATACAAGCATACCTATCAACAGCGAAGGAAAAGCAATGTTTTTCAATTATGGCGAAAACGAGCCTGTTAGGGTTATTAGTAAATGTGTTTGTAAGACTAATGATTTAGAACAAATTCCTGGAACACCGACTCAAGAAAAAAGCATTTCTAACTCTGTTTTAAACAGTTCGTTTAGTTCTACTGAATATTTGGCAAAAAATTCTCTGTGTAGTAGAACAAACTGTCCTGAAAAGTACGAGACAACTATTGAAAAAAATGCTCTAAAACTAGATCTGACAAGGAAATTATGATGGCTGAAGTCACCTATAACAATCTGAGTAAATATTCAAAACCAAATATTGGGCAGCAGGTTACTTGGCAATGTCACCCTGATATCTGCAAGCTCTATCCGACGGATATTGAATTATGTCAAATTCTTTTTGATATCCTTGAAAATAATATAGCATTAAAATTTTCAACTGACAAAGTGGTTAATTTCTACCTTGGCGGCTTGGATTATTGTGAAATCAATTACAGGGACACAAGAAAGCATGGGCATTCGTTATACTGTAGCCCAAATGAGGGATGTCAGAGCTATTTGCGTTCTCTAATCCGGGTTGCAGCGGTAGCTAGCAACCTAGTAAGAGACGATCACCTCCAATGTCAAGAAATATAAAACCCCCAACTCCTAAAAAAAGAGTCAGATCAAAACAAAAAGTACACCATTAGAACCGCCTTGTCCGAATCCTCTATAAAGGAAACTTACCTCCCTTTGGCTTGAATAACAAAGAAAATATATTGGCTTGAAAATCAAGAAAATTGACTTTTACCACGTTATTCTCCACAAACGGGATATTTTTTTCTTTCCGCTTTTTCTTTCTGCTCAGCTAGCTGGGCACTGGAAAATCATAGAGAGCTGTATAATAGCTCATTTTAAAGGAAATTGCAACATCTAGTCACTTTTGTATTTAAAAATAAAATACTTTTTAAAGTAGAATCAATTTTGTCAAAAAAATTGCATTTTTGATGTATTTTCATACTGCAGTCTTTTCAAAGATATTTGAATTTTGAAGCAATAAAACAGTCCATGTAATGAACTCTATAGTAATAATAGCTACTTGTCTCAATAGTAACCGAAACTCCTGGAACCAAAATTTTCTTTTTTGGCTTAATCGCTAAAATTATTATGTAAACTGCAAAAATATTTATGATGCCTAATCAGTAATAGTAATTTTTTAATTTAAACAACAAAAATACATGAAAATTCTAAATAGTGTTTTGCTTTTTGTCTCCTGGAAGAAATTTTTTTTTTTCATCTCAGTTCAAATTTATTATTGTATCCTGTAACCCGTAAAGTACATATCTCCATATTATTGTCTCATAATTGCAATTATTTTAGTTTTCAGTCCAGAATCACTAAACTTATTATTTAAACTGCAAAAATATTTATGGTGTCTAACCAATAATACTAATTTTGTAATTCAAACAAGATAAATACCTGAAAATTTTAAAATTAGTTTTTGTTTTATGCTAGGTTTTAGATACTCGACACGGGATTTTGTGTGCTTAATAATTTTATTACAGTAAAGAACGAACATTAAATCCGGGTTGCAGCGGTAGCTAGCAACCTAGTAAGAGACGATCACCTCCTATTATAAAGAACGAATTACAATAAAGAAGGACACCTAGCCCATGTTAACTGAAACATAAATATGGATTATGTAATTTTACATTAAAAGACGATCGTTGAAATAACAAACAATTGCATACATTGGAATTAGTTAGCTACTTGATTGTTTGAGGTTCGTATCTTACTATTTAAAAGAAGAAAAAGCCGTAGGCTTTTTCCTGTTTGTAATCATTATCCGGGTTGCAGCGGTAGCTAGCAACCTAGTAAAGAGACGATCACCTCCAATGTCAAGAAACATAAAACCCCCCAACTCCTAAAAAAAGAGTCAGATCAAAACAAAAAGTACACCATTAGAACCGCCTTGTCCGAATCCTCTATAAAGGAAACTTACCTCCCTTTGGCTTGAATAACAAAGAATTATAATAAAGAACGACCTCTTGCCTATACTAAATTATATAGGCCACTTAACTATAGTATAGGTTAGTAAATTTACATTAAAAGACGATCACTGAAATAAAAAACCATTCCATACATTGGACTTAGTTAGCTACTTGATTGTTTGAGTTTCGTCTCTTACTATTTAAAAGATACTAATCAAGAGGCGATGATCGGAGCAATAAATGGTGGCTTAAGTCTCGCTCAACTTCAAGAGCTTTTTTCTGCAGTAGGAATAAATACTCCATGTCAAAAGGTATTTACAAAATACGAAAAAGAGACTGGTGCAAGGTTAAGTACAACACTTTACGAATATCTCATCAACAATCGTAAAACTGAGAGCAGAATGGCTTTAGAAGCTGGTGAGAAAATTGTAGTTGAGACATGTGTGGTGGTCGATGATAACTGGTGTACACAGAGGTATGGAAATAGACAAAAAGCCCTATCAGGCTGTGGAGAAAGCTCCACAGTAGGATTTTACTCTAAAAAGCTCCTACATTTAGGGATTAGGAGCGAATACTGCAGTAAGTGGTATAGAGCCCTTTTGGACCAGGAAGTGGTGACACCCGTACTTTACCACACCACACTGGTTGCATTGTGGCTTACCACTATGATACTGGTGGAAACAAGATAAGGAGCTATCAGCAGCACTGATAGTAAAATAATTTGGCCTTTTCGAAGAGACAAAATAATTTAGCCTACAGAGAGTAGGCTATTGTGATTACATATAAAGAGAAAAAAATACTGAATCAATTAATAAAATTATGAAGGTCTATAATGGGCTGTGCCTTGTTAGACAAAAATAAAAAAGAATAACGTGAAATTAATTGAGTTTGAGTTTACTGTGGGGGAATCTCCATATTGAAAAGTATTACAGGGTTTAAGCACAGATAAGAAAACGTTGAAAGTTGGGTTATTATTTGAGTGAGTTTTCGGACTTAGATATAGTCTTCAGTGACGAAGGTTATAAGAATATTGAAGACGGTAAATTAGGAGGATTTGTCAGTTTGTGCGCACATTGGACAAGGAAGGTGGGAGGCACCTGTCATATTGAGTAATCCACCTAGGAGGAGATTATATTTGGAGTACGAGTATCCAGGGAGGATACGAGATTTGTTTTAACAAGTAGTTCCCCTGTTTGAGTTTTAGTCAAGCTAATTTACTAGTGGAATATTCGCGCAGTTTTTCAGTTCACTTTCTCGTCTAACTAAACCCCCCGTTAATTCGTTTTTTCGGAGATAAAATTCAATCGCATAAAATTGCTTGCCACGAAAGAAGTCGTTAATCCCTAACGAAGTCTAGATATTCCGGTTATTCGAAAAATTATTGAATCTCATTACACGGAGCTGATATAAACATTAGTAATTGCGTATCATAATTTTTGCGTGTGCCATTTGTTGAACTTGCCAAGATTGACTAAGTCATTAAGATATAATATAATCGGGAAGGAGCATACGTGGTAAAATGAGGGCGTATGAAATAAACAAGGAAGAAATAATATGTGAAAAAACAAGACAAATTCACGCCTCAGAGGCTGTTTCAAATGAAGGGGGTTGCAGCTTAGAGAAAATAGAGATATGGAACGAATGAATTCGGAGAATGTATTAGGAAAATATAATGACAGAAGGAATTCAAGTAGTCCGAATAGCAGGAGTAGCAGAAGCTTGAATTCCAGCAGGGGCACACGAAAAAGTAGTCATGTAGATATGACACAATATTTGTTAAATTACATGAAAGAGAGAAAGGAAGAAGAAAGAGAGAGAAAGAGAGAATAGCTAGAGAGCAGAGAGAAGAGGAAGAAAGAATAGCCAAAGAGCAAAAACAGGGAGAATAATAGAAGAGAAAGAGAGAAAGAAAGAAAAGCCAGAGAGGCCCATAGAAAACGTAGTGAAAGAAAGCACCTAGAGTATATGAAAAAATTACAGGATGAGATTGATCCAATTGAAAAAGATATTCAAGCCCAAACAATCCTTCATAAGACTCGTATAGATAAAATTGAAAAAGATAGATGTGGTTAAGTGATTCTTATAGTATTTGGGTGATGTAGTTGCAGATGCCTTTATTCTCCTTCTATTGGGGAGATAAACTATGGCCCTAAGGTATTTAAACTTTGGTTGGGTGCCTTAGGCTATGACCGGACTAATGAGGCGTACTGTACCATGAGTAAAATGCGATGTACTTAAAAATACCAAAATACAGTACCTTCTTTCTAAAGATAATTCTGACTTCCTCTAATTAAGTTAAATCTAATTTCAAAATGAAAAATCCGTAATCAGCAAAGAGAAAAGTGCAGTCACCCCCAGACAAAGGACGGCGCTATCAAGCCTTAGATTTCGCTAAGAGAGTGAGTAATAAAAAAGATGCTACGTACAATATTTCTAAGGAAGTTTAAACGATAAGAACCGTGTGAACGCTTGAATCATCAGAAATATTTAAAAGAATTTATTGGACGAAAGGTTCGCATCCTTGGACCACTCGGGCCAATTATGAGCCAGTTCTTACAGCGCAGGTCTGAAGAGCTACCTTTGATAGTGGGGTAAAAGTGCTTTTTAAAGGTATTCGTAACGTAGAATCAGGACCGCTTAGACAGAATTTTTGGCGAACGATCCTTGCAATCCTTTCATGTTGTATCTTTATAATAAAGAACGATCTCTTGCCTATGCTAAATTTTTTAGGCCACTTAACTATAGTATAGGCTAGTACAGTTATATTTAAGATAAATATATTAAATCTTGGTTGCAGCGCTAGCTAGGAACCTAGTAAGAGATGATCGAGCCCCATAGTAAAAACTAATGTAACCTATAACTCCTGAAAAAAGATTCATTATAATAAAGAACGACCTCTTGCCTATACTAAATTTTATACGCCACATAGTTATAGTATAGGTTAGTAATTCAACAGATAGCTTGGCACTGGAACATTGTAGAGAGTTGTTCAATGGCTTATTTTAAATCCGGGTTGCAGCGGTAGCTGGCAACCTAGTAAGAGACGATCACTCCCAATGGTAAGAAATATAAAAACCCATATTTCCTAAAAAAGGAGTCAGATTACATAAAGGAACGATAATTAAGATGTAGAGATAGCTAACACCTAGCAAAGAAAAATTAACATTAAAGGACGAGCTATAGCCCATAGTAACTAGAATACAGGTTGCAATAGTAGCTTGCAACATATCCGAGTTGGGGCGGTAGCTAGCAACCTAGTAAGAGACGATCATGCCCCATAGTAAAAAAAAATGAAATAGTTTCATTGAAAGACGATCATTGGAATAAAATTATAATGAAGAAGGACCTCTTGTCTATACTAAATTTTATAGGCCACTTAACTACAGTATAGGCTAGTACAGTTATATTATATTAAAAGACGATCATTAGGATACCAAACAATTGCAGATATTGGACTTAGTCAGCTGCCTGATTCTTCGAGGTTCGTCTCATACCATTCCAAATAAAAAAAAACCGTAGGATTTTTCCTGTTTTTAATCATGCTTATTATCAAACAGTTCGTGGTAAAGAATTATAGTATAGGTTAGTAATTCCACAGATAACGTGGCACTGGAACATCGTAGAGGGTTGTTCAATGGTTCATTTTAAAGGAAATTAATGGGGTTAAACATCTTTTGTAATTAAAACAAATTATTTTCAAATAGAATCAATTTTTTTTACAAAAAAGTGCATATTTCATATTAAAGATTGATTAATGACGTTATAATCGTGTACCAGCGGTAGTATTTGAACCCACGCCTCCGCAGAGACTGGTGGCTAATAAAAGCGTCTTGGACCACTCGGCCACGCTGCCTCTCATAACTATATATGTGAATCCGGGTTGCAGCAGTAGCTAACAACCTAATAAGAGACAATTACCCCCAATGCTAAGAAAATAAAAACCCAGAACTCCTAAAAATAGAGTCAAATCAAAACAAAAGTACATCATTAGAACCACCTTGTCTGAAACGCTACTAGATAAATTACGATTTTTCAAAACATATTTTAAACTTTTATTTAGTATGGGCTTCGGTTTGTCTTTTACTTGATTGCATCTGCAGCTACAACCATCATTTAGAGCTCGTTCTTTACTATAAAATTGTGAATTTAGCAAAACTTTAAACGTATAACACATCATAAACCGTTTTAATCTCATTCTCTAACTTGAGCATCTTAGCGCAGTGGAAGTGCGCTGGGTGTTTGCCCCGGAGAAGGATGGATCGAAACTTCATCGAACCTCGCTCGGCCTAAGGTCTAGCATTCTTATCTTCATCATTGTGATAACACTCCTTGCTGTTTTGTTTGGCTCTCTCAATTTTTACTTTTCGATACGCTTTTCTGTTCGTCTTAATGTTTGATATTGCTCCTTACTTTCAGTTGTAAGACTTGTTTCTTTATTATTTAATTACTTACAGATAGTAATATTCAATAGAAAACATGCGGAGAAATTTTTTTTTTAAAGAAGTAAAGAGCGTCACTAAACTAAAAATAAGTAGAAATATTGTCAAATATTCTTCAAAGTAAAAACTATTATGTATCCTCTCTATATGTGTTGCATCATCATGCATTTGATGATTTATTTTAACATTTCAGTTACTATGGCCTAGTCCGGGTTGCAGCGGTAGCTAGCAACCTAGTAAGAGACGATCATATAATAAAGAACGAACTCTTGCCTATACTAAATTGCATACTCAACTTAATCATACTTAATGATATAGTAATGATATGGTTTTATTGATAGCTGAATTACAAATTTAAAAGAAAATGATTTCTGGTAGCTTTGAACCTACAACCTTTCGGTTAAAGGCCGATCGTGCTTGCCATTATAATAAAGAACGACCTCTTGCCTATACTAAATTTTATACGCCACTTAATTATAGTATAGGTTAGTAATTCCACAGATAGATTGGCACTGGAACATCGTAGAGAGTTTGTTTAATGGCTCATTTTAAAGGGAATTAATGGGGTTAAAAACCCTTTGTAATTATAAAAAATTATTTTTAAAATATAATCATTTTTCTTACGAAATTACATTAAAAGAAGATCATTACTATAACAAACCGTTGCATACATTGGACTTCGTTAGCTACTTGATTGTTTGAGGTTTGGTCTCTTACTATTTCAAAGAAGATCCGGGTTGCAGCGGTAGCTAGCAACCTAGTAAGAGACGGTCACGTCCAATGCTAAGAAATATAAAAACCCCTAAATCTAAAAAAACCCTAACTCCTAAAAAAAGAGTCAGATCAAAACAAAAAGTACACCATTAGAACCGCCTTATCCGAAACCCCTGTATAGTAAAATTTCTGTCCCTTGTCTTGAACAGCAAGGGAAATATATTGGCTTGAAAATCATGAAAAGTGGCAGCTACTACAACATTCTGCCTAAACGGGATATTTTTTTTTCTTTGTTTCCAGAGATAGCTTGGCACTGGAACATCGTAGATAGTTGTTCAATAGCTCATTTTAAAGGAAATTAATTGCGTTAAAAATCTATAGTAACTAAAATAACTATTTCTAAAAGAGAATAAAATTTTCCACCAAAAACTTCATTTTTGATGTCTTTTCACACTGCAGTCTTTCAAACATAATACCAGCGGTAAGATTTGAACCAACGCCTCCGAAGAGACTGGTGGCTAACACCAGTGCCTTGGACCACTCGGCCAGGCTGCCTCTCATAAATAATATATATGTAAATTTGGGTTGCAGCAGTAGCTAGCATCCTAGTAAGAGACGATCAGTCCAATGCTAAGAAATATAAAAACCCAAAACTCCTAAAAATAGAGTCAAATCAAAACAAAGGTACATCATTAGAACTACCTTGTCAGAAACCCTACTAGATAAATAGTGAATGTCATCATAGTTTTATATTAGAGTTATACTAAAGAACGACCTCTTGGCTATACTAAATTAGGTATGGCGTTGTAAGAGAATTAGCTCTGTCTGGAGTCGTGGGATCGATCCCCATACCCTACTTAATCTATATTCATTCTCTTATTCTTGCAAAGGGATTTTTTTAGTAAATACATCCGGGTTGCAGCGGTAGCTAGCAACCTAGTAAGAGACGATCACGTCCAATGTTAAGAAATATAAAAACCCATAGCTCCTAAAAAAGGAGTCAGATCAAAACAAAAGTACACCATTAGAACCGCCTTGTCCAAAACCCTGTATAGGAAACTTTCTGTCCCTTGGCTTGAACAGCAATGGAAATATATTGGCTTGAAAATCAAGAAAATTGACTTTAACCACGTTATTCTCGTCAAAAGGGATATTTTTTTCTTTTTTTTTGTATCCAGAGATAGCTTGGCACTGGAACATCGTAGAGGGTTGTTCAATAGCTCATTTTAAAGGAAATTAATTGGGTTAAAAATCTATAGTAACTAAAATAAATTATTTCTAAAAGAGAATAAATTTTTTCAATAAAAACTGTATTTTTGATGCAGTGACGTCATAATTACTATATAAGATCATCATAGTTTTATATTAGAGCTATGACGTGAATAGAGTGACGTCATAATTAGTATATAAGGAAAGTCAAAACTGAAAATTCTCTTATTCTTGATTAGAATAATGGTTAGATCAAAGCAGGCTATACGCAAGTTGAAGAAAGAGTACTACACAAACAACAGAGATAGTAACTTGAAAAGAAAAAAGCAAAGGTATTCAACCGACCAGGTGTATCGAGAAGTAATAATTGAGAGAGCAAAAAAAAGGTATTCAACCGACCAGGCGTATCGAGAAGTAATAATTGAGAGAGCAAAAGAACGGTATGGTAATGATGAACATTACAGAGAAGCAAGAATTGAGCAGGCTAGACAAAAGAGCAGGGAACGGTATGATAATGATGAAGATTACCGAAACAAACATAAGAAAATATAATAAAGAACGACCTCTTACCTATATTAATTTATATTCTTTATAAATTATATAAATTAATATTCTTATTAGCTTGTGTAAACTGCAAAAATATCCATGGTATCTGAGCAGTAGTTTGAATATTTCAATACAAGCTAGAAAAATACCTTAAAATGTTAAAATTAGTTTTATTTTTGGTTAGGTTATAATAAAGAACGACCTCTTACCTATACTAAATTTTATACGCAACTTAATTATAGTATAGGTTAGTAATTCAACAGATAGCATGGCACTGCAACATTGTAGAGAGTTGTTCAAAGGCTCATTTTGAAGGAAATTAATGGGGTTAAAAACCTTTTGTAATTAAAACATGGAAGCTGCTTGTATATATTCCGGACTTCAATGGTAGTCCGGGTTGCAGCGGTAGCTAGCAACCTAGTAAGAGATTACATTAAAAGATATAATAAGGAACGAACTCTTGCCTATACTAACTTGTATGTGCAACTTAACGACAGTATATGCTTGTATAGTTATATTGAAATATAATAAACAACAACCTCTTGCCTATACAAAATTTTATAGGCCACTTAACTATAGTATAGGTTAGTAAAGTTTTCATAACTTTACAATAAGGAACGAACTGTAACCCATAGTAACTTAAGTATTAAATCAAACAGTTTGTGGTCATAATAATGAGTGTAATGGCTCATTTTAAAGGAATCCTGGTTGCAGCGGTAGCTAGCAACCTAGTAAGAGACGATCACGTCCAATGTTAAGAAATATAAAAACCCATAGTTCCTAACAAAGGAGTCAGATCAAAACAAAAAGTACATCATTAGAACCGCCTTGTCCGAAACCCTCTAAAGGAAACTTTCTGTCCCTTGTCTTGAACAGCAAGGGAAATATATTGGCTTGAAAATCAAGAAAATTGAATTTAACCACGTTGTTCTCCCCAAACGGGATATTTTTTCTCTTTTCTTTTTTTTTCTTTTCCACAGATAGCTTGGCACTGGAACATCGTAGAGGGTTGTTCAATAGCTCATTTTAAAGGAAATTAATTGGGTAAAAAATCTATAGTAACTAAAATAAATTATTTCTAAAAGAGAATAAATTTTTCCACCAAAAACTGCATTTTGATGTCTTTTCACACTGCAGTCTTTCAAACATAATCGTATACCAGCGGTAAGATTTGAACCCACGCCTCCGAAGAGACTGGTGGCTAACACCAGTGTCTTGGACCACTCGGCCAGGCTGCCTCTCATAAATAAATATATATGTGAATTTGGGTTGCAGCAGTAGGTAGCAACCTAGTCAGAGACGATCAGTCCCATGCTAAGAAATATAATCAGGGTTGCAGCGGTAGCTAGCAACCTAGTAAGAGACGATCACGTCCAATGTTAAGAAATATAAAAACCCATAGTTCCTAACAAAGGAGTCAGATCAAAACAAAAAGTACACCATTAGAACCGCCTTGTCCGAAACCCCTGTATAGGAAACTTTCTGTCCCTTGGCTTGAACAGCAAGGGAAATATATTGGCTTGAAAATCAAGAAAAGTGGCAGCTACTACAACATTCTGCCTAAACGGGATATTTTTTTCTTTCTTTTTTTCTTTTCCAAAGATAGCTTGGCACTGGAACATCGTAGAGGGTTGTTCAATAGCTCATTTTAAAGGAAATTAATTGGGTTAAAAACCTTTTGTAACTAAAATAAATTATTTCTAAAACAGAATAAATTTTTCCACCAAAAACTGCATTTTTGATGTCTTTTCACACTGCAGTCTTTCAAACATAATCGTATGCGAGCGGTAAGATTTGAACCCACGCCTCCGAAGAGACTGGTGGCTAACACCAGTGCCTTGGACCACTCGGCCAGGCTGCCTCTCATAAATATTTTACATAAAGGATCGATACTGCAAATTGGAATGTTCTAAGCATCATCTTTATCATTGTTTTAGTTATAGCTGAATTACAAACTAAAAGAAATCGACCCCGGGTGGCCTTGAAACACCAACCTTTCGATTAACGGCCGATCGTGCTAGACACTTGCACTATGACGCCACTAATTAATACATTAAAAGACGATCGTTGGAATAACAAAACATTGCATACACCAGACTTGGTTATCTACTTAATTGTTTGAGGTTCGTCTCTTACTTTTTCAAAGAAGAAAAAGCCGTAGGCTTTTTCCTGTTTGTAATCATATAGTATAAAACGAACAGCCGTTTCAACTGATGTCATCATAAAGTTTTACTATAAAGTCATTTATGGTTGTAACACGCTACTGTGATGTCATTCATCATTTTGTGTGTGAAGATGCATCCGGGTTGCAGCGGTAGCTAGCAACCTAGTAAGAGACGATCACGTCCAATGTTAAGAAAATATAAAAACCCATTGCTCCTAAAAAGGGAGTCAGATCAAAACAAAAACTACACCATTAGAACCGCCTTGTCCGAAACCACTGTATAGTAAAATTTTCTGTCCCTTGGCTTGAACAGCAAGGGAAATATATTGGCTTGAAAATCAAGAAAAGTGGCAGCTACGACAACATTCTGCCTAAACGGGATATTTTTTTTTTGTCTCCAGAGATAGCTTCGCACTGGAACATCGCAGATAGTTGTTCAATGGCTCATTTTAAAGGAAATTAATTGGGTTAAAAATCTATAGCAACTAAAATAAATTATTTCTAAAAGAGAATTATAATAAAGAACGACCTCTTGCTTATACTAAATTTTATACGCCACTTAATTATAGTATAGGTTAGTAATTACACAGATAGCTGGCTGGAACATCGTAGAGAGTTGTTCAATGGCTCATTTTAAAGGAAATTAATGAGGTTGAAAATTTTTTGTAACTAAAACAAATTATCTTCAAAATAGAATCGGTCCGGGTTGCAGCGGTAGCTAGCAACCTAGTAAGAGACGATCACCTCCAATGTCAAGAAATATAAAACCCCCCAACTCCTAAAAAAAGAGTCAGATCAAAACAAAAAGTACACCATTAGAACCGCCTTGTCCGAATCCTCTATAAAGGAAACTTACCGCCCTTTGGCTTGAATAACACAGAAAATATATTGGCTTGAAAATCAAGAAAATTGACTTTTACCACGTTATTCTCCACAAACGAGATATTTTTTTCTTTCCGCTTTTTCTTTCTCCTCAGCTAGCTGGGCACTGGAAAATCATAGGGAACTGTATAATAGCTCATTTTAAAGGAAATTGCTACATCTAGTGCCTTTTGTATTTAAAAATAAAATACTTTTTAAAGTAGAATCAATTTTTTTCAAAAAAATTGCATTTTTGATGTATTTCATACTGCAGTCTTTTCAAAGATATTTGAATTTTGAAGCAATCAAACAGTTCATGGTAATTTACAATAAAAAAACGATCATTGGAATAACAAAAATTACAGTAAAGAACGATCTCTCGCCCATAGTAACTGATATATGGTGGTTCCAGGGGTGGCTGCAAGCTATCAAGATTGTAGCGGTATCCGGGTTGCAGCGGAATGACAGTAAGGACCGAAGTCTATTCGTAGCATTGATCCGGGTTGCAGCGGTAGCTAGCTCCGGGTTGCAGCAGTAGCTAGCCACCTAGTAAGAGACGATCACGTCCAATGTTAAGAAATATAAAAACCCATAACTCCTAAAAAAAAGAGTCAGATCAAAACAAAAAGTAACCATTAGATTATAATAAAGAACGACCTTTTGCCTATACTAAATTTTATAGGCCACTTAACTATAGTATAGGTAATGTATAGTTATAATAAAGAACGAACTCTTGCCTATACTAGATTAGATACTCAACTTAATTATAGTTAATGATATAGTAATAACATGGTTTTATTTATAGCTGAATTACAAATTAAAGAAAACTACCCTGGCTGGATCTGAACCACCAACCTTTCCGTTATCGGCCGATCGTGCTAGCCACTTAGACTATGGCGTCATTCATTAAAGTTGTAAAATTAACAATATGATACATAAATAAAATAGTTCGTGGTATTTCAAAAAGTTTGTGGTAATTACAATAAGGAACGAACTGTAACATATAGTAACTAAAGTATTAAATCAAACAGTTTGTGGTCATAAAAAAGAGTTGTATAAAGGCTCATTTTAAAGGAAATTGCTGTATATAGAAACTTTTCGTAATTAACAAAAATAATTATTATTATAAAATAATCCGGGTTGCAGCGGTAGCTAGCAACCTAGTAAGAGACGATCACGTCCAATGTTAAGAAATATAAAAACCCATAGCTCCTAAAGCAGGAGTCAGATCAAAACAAAAAGTACACCATTAGAACCGCCTTGTCCGAAACCCCTGTATAGGAAACTTTCTGTCCCTTGGCTTGAACAGCAAGGGAAATATATTGGCTTGAAAATCGAGAAAATTGACTTTAACCACGTTATTCTCCCCCAAACGAGATATTTTTTTCTTTTTTTCTTTTTTGTATCCAGAGATAGCTTGGCACTGGAACATCGTAGAGGGTTGTTCAATAGCTCATTTTAAAGGAAATTAATTGGGTTAAAAATCTATAGTAACTAAAATAAATTATTTCTAAAAGAGAATAAATTTTTCCAATAAAAACTGTATTTTTAATGCAGTGACGTCATAATTACTATATAAGAAACGTCAAAACTGTAAATGGTCTCATTCATGAATACATAATGGTTAGATCAAAGCAAGCTACACACAAGTTAAAAAATCAGTACTAAAAAATCAAGAAAAGTGGCAGCTACTACAACATTCTGCCTAAACGGGGTATTTTTTTTCTCTTTTCTTTGTTTCCAGTATACTAAACGGGATTTTTCCACCAAAAACTGCATTTTGATGTCTTTTCACACTGCAGTCTTTCAAACATAATCGTATACCAGCGGTAAGAATTGAACCCACGCCTCTGAAGAGACTGGTGGCTAACACCAGTGCCTTGGACCACTCAGCCAGGCTGCCTCTCATAAATAAATATATATGTGAATTTGGGTTGCAGCAGTAGCTAGCAACCTAGTAATAGACGATCTGTCCAATGCTAAGAAATATAAAAACCCAAAACTCCTAAAAATAGAGTCAGATCAAAACAAAAGTACATCATTAGAAATACCTTGTCTGAAACCCTACTAGATAAATAATGAACGTCATCATAGTTTTTTATATTAGAGCTATGACGTGAATAGAGTGACGTCATAATTAGTATATAAGGAAAGAAAAAACTGAAAATTCTCTCATTCTTGATTAGAATAATGGTTAGATCAAAGCAGGCTATACGCAAGTTGAAGAAAGAGTACTACACAAACAACAGAGATAGTAACTTGAAAAGAAAAAAGCAAAGGTATTCAACCGACCAGGTGTATCGAGAAGTAATAATTGAGAGAGCAAAACAAAGGTATTCAACCGACCAGGCGTATCGAGAAGTAATCAAACAAAACAGCAAGATGTGTTATCACAATGATGAAGATTATAGACATGCAAAAATTCAGACAGCCAAACAAAAGATCAAGGAACGGTATGGTAATGATGAACATTACAGAGAAGCAAGAATTGAGCAGGCTAAACAAAAGAGCAGGGAACGGTATGATAATGATGAAGATTACCGAAACAAACATAAGAAAAAGTTGCTACCAGAATAATGGGTAGATACTGGGGTGACAAAAGCTATAATGAAAAAATTAAATTCTCTGCGGGGTTGTACCGAAGAACGCATAAGGACAAAGGGAAAAATTACATTCAGAAATATAAGAAGATGGCAAAAATGCAGGCTGATCTTCGTAAATTGAGAAACATTTTACGCATGTTTTACCAGGATCACGAAAAGTATTCAAAATTACAGATTAAAATTCTCTTTGAAAGAGCGGATGCTGTTGAAAAGTCGGCTAGAAATTCCTTGGCAAAGCTTCATAGTAATATCCAAAAGAAATGTTGTCAGTTTAATGAAAAGCTTCCAAGGTATGGATTGGCAACTGCGGAACAGTTTACAGATGCAATGGAAAATGTTCGACAACACAGTGAATATACGGAGGCGTACTTCTTTGAAAATTCGTATATTAATTTTGGAAGGAGCAATTGCAGTTTATGTAGCAGCAATAAAAACATATATACAAGCATACCTATCAACAGCGAAGGAAAATTTACATAAGGATCGATGTCAGTCAAGAGGATCTAATGTAGTACTAATTAATAGAAGTTTTATTTAGACTTTAAATAGATAAATTTGTAAAAATTGCCTCAGGCAGGATTTGAACCTGTAGCCTTCGGAGTAGAATTCCAACACGCTATCCACTGCACCAGGCAGGCTTTCAAGGTCCCAATCTTTGAATGATTTATCTTTTACTTAATTTTATGGTAAAGATTGATCAATTACGTCATAATCGTTGGTTGTAGCCAGGTCGTCTCTTACTATTTCACCTAAGAAAAAGCCATAGGCTTTTTCCTGTTTGTAATCTCAAAGTATCCGGGTTGCAGCGCTAGCTAGTTATGAACTGTAGCCTATATCAAATATCAAGCAGTTCGTGGTATTACAGCGGTAGCTAGCAACCTAGTAAGAGATCACATCTAAGGTTAAGAAATGTAAAAACCAATAACTCCTAAAAAAATTCAGATCAAAACAAAAAGTACACCATTAGAACCGCCTTGTCCGAAACCCATGTATAGGAAAATTTCTGTCTCTTGGCTTGAACAGCAAGGGAAATATATTGGCTTAAAAAGCAAGAAAAGTGGTGGCTACCAAAACATTCTGCCTAAACGGGATATTTTTTTTCTTTCTTCTTTACCACAGATAGCTTGTCACTAGAACATCGTAGAGAGTTGTTCAACGGCTCATTTAAAGGAAATTAATTTGGGTAAAAATCTTTTGTAACTAAAATAAATTATTTCTAAAAGAGAATAAATTTTTCCACTAAAAACTGTATTTTTGATGTCTTCTCATACTACAGTCTTTTCAAAGATATTACATTAAAAGACGATCACTGAAATAACAAACCATTCCATACATTGAACTTAGTTAGCTACTTGATTGTTTGGGTTTTGTCTCTTACTATTTAAAAAAAGAAAAAGCCGTAGGCTTTTTCCTGTTTGTATTTCAGTAGAAAAAATGAACTCAAGCCCAAAGAAACTGAACCCTCTGGTTCATTTATATTATCTCCATTATTTTAGCTAGGATGTAAATAAACAAGTTTCTTTTTTAAATTACGAAGTCTATCTCATATTACATTAAGGAATTACATTAAAAAATCATTGTAAAGTAAAGAACAATTTTTCAGAAAAATTAATTTGGCTCGTGATATTCAATTTAAAACACCAATTTGAATATGTCGATGTAGTCACACTATGAGAGAGACTGTCTAACTGAAGAATGTAGGTCCCAGGTTTGTTACGTAAAGGATCAACCATAAATGGTGTCATTTATCAAACAGTTCGTGGTAACGAGCTTCATAGTAAAGAACGAACTCAAGCCCAAAGAAATTGAACCTTGTGGCTCATTCATATAATCTTCATTATTTTAGCTAGGATGTAATTAAAACGAGTCTTTTTTATTTCAAATTAAAAATATATTGCTTCTTACTCAACATATTAAAAGTTCTCTCCGACGGGGAATCGAACCCCGTTCTTCCGCGCGACAAATGGGTATGCTTACCATCGGACCATCAAACACTAATGAAATATAAGTTAAATCCGGGTTGCAGCGGTAGCTAGCAACCTAGTAAGAGACGATTACGTCCAATGTTAAGAAATATAAAAACCCATAGTTCCTAACAAAGGAGTCAGATCAAAACAAAAAGTACACCATTAGAACCGCCTTGTCTGAAACCCCTGTATAGGAAACTTTCTGTCCCTTGGCTTGAACAGTAAGGGAAATATATTGGCTTGAAAATCAAGAAAATTGACTTTAACCACGTTATTCTCCCCAAACGGGATATTTTTTTTCTCTTTTCTTTTTTTTTCTTTTCCACAGATAGCTTGGCACTGGAACATCGTAGAGGGTTGTTCAATAGCTCATTTTAAATGAAATTAATTGGGTTAAAAATCTATAGTAACTAAAATAAATTATTTCTAAAAGAGAATAAATTTTTTTTCCACCAAAAACTGCATTTTTGATGTCTTTTCACACTGCAGTCTTTCAAACATAATCGTATACCAGCGGTAAGATTTGAACCCACGCCTCCGAAGAGACTGGTGGCTAACACCAGTGTTGTAATAAAGAACGACCTCTTGCCTATACTAAATTTTATACGCCACTTAACTATAGTATAGGTTAGTAATTCAACAGATAGCTTGGCACTGGAACATCATAAAGAGTTGTTCAATGGCTCATTTTAAAGAAAATTAATGGGGTTAAAAACTTCTTGTAATTAAAACAAATTTTTTTTTATTACATTAAGAAATTTTAATTATGTTCCTTAATATTTACAATAAAGAACGATCTCTCATCCATAGTAACTGATAAATGGTGGTTCCAGGGGTAGTTACTTGAGGTTCGTCTCTTACTATTTCAAAGAAGAAAAAGCCGTAGTCTTTTTCCTGTTTGTAAGGATATAGCATAAAAGGAAACCCAAGTTGCAATTTACATTAAAGGACAAACTATAGCCCATAGTTATAACTGAAAAATAAATAGGGATTATGTAATTTCTATCAGTATCATGGCTCTAGAGATGGCTGAAACCTAGTAAAGAACAAACCATTACAGTAAAGGACATTTCATGTTAAAGATTGATAATTGATGCCATAATCATAGTTTGTAGCCAGGTCGTCTCTCTTACTATTCCAATTAAAAAAAGCCATAGACTTTTTCCTGTTTGTAATTTAATATCAAACATCCGGGTTGCAGTGGTAGCTAGCAACCTAGTAATAGACGATCACGTCCAATGTTAAGAAATATTCCTAATAAAAGAGTCATATCAAAACAAAAAGTCCACCATTAGAAGCGCCTTGTCCGAAAACCCATATATAGGAAACTTTCTGTCCCTTGGGTTGAACAGCAAGGGAAATATATTGGCTTGAAAATTAAGAAAAGTGGCAGCTACTACAACATTCTGCCTAAACGGGATATTTTTTTCTTTTTTTTTGTTTTCCACAGATAGCTTGGCACTGGAACATCGTAGAGAGTTGTTCAATGGCTCATTTTAAAGGAAATTAATCGGGTTAAAAATCTTTTGTAGCTAAAATAAATTATTTCTAAAAGAGAATAAATTTTTCCACTAAAAACTGCATTTTTGATGTCTTTTCATGCTGCAGTCTTTTCAAAGATATTTGATTTTTGTACATAAATCATAATTACATTAAAAGACGATCATTGGAATAACAAACATTGGACTTAGTTAGGTAGTTGATTGTTTTAGGTTCGCTTCTTGCTATTTTATGATAAAGGACTAACTCTAGGCCATAGTAACTAACTTAATTTTGAAAAGAAGAATTACGGCAGAAACCTAAATGGTAATGTAATTTATAATAAAGAAACAAACTCTAGCCTATACTAAATGGATTAAATAAAGGTAATATTTAAATAAGTCCATTAGAAGAATTTGTATTAGAATCGTCATTTGGGATCAATTTCAAGCGGTGCTATGAATGGTCGTAAATGGCCAAAACGACTCTTGTTGGCCTGTGGTAAAATGTTTCTGTAATAATATATGTTGCTCCAAGCAATTTCGTACAGTTTATAATAAAGATCGAACTCTTCCCTATACTAACTTGCATACGCAACTTCACTATAGTTAAGATTACAGTATTTATATTATACATCATTATAGATTATAAAAGGTTCAAATGTTTGAAGATTATAGAGTCAAAAATTTTCCCACACCGGGAATCGAACCCGAGCCTGTTAAGTGAAAGTTAACTATCCTAGCAGCTAGACCATATGGAACCATAAAGAAGTATGATTTAAGAGCCATATGCATATTATTATTTCACCATACCAATTATAATAAGGCCAAAACAAAATCGTCGACTTGCAACCTTACTTTTGACACATTAGTTAAATCTTCATCAGGCTTAAAAAATTTTTGCTAGTTTTTCCGGGTTGCAGCGGTAGCTAGCAACCTAGTAAGAGACGATCACGTCCAATGTTAAGAAATATAAAAACCCATAGTTCCCAACAGAGGAGTCAGATCAAAAAAAAAAGTACACCATTAGAACCGCCTTGTCCGAAACCCCTGTATAGGAAACTTTCTGTCCCTTGGCTTGAACAGCAAGGGAAATATATTGGCTTGAAAATCAAGAAAAGTGGCAGCTACTACAATATTCTGCCTAAACGGGATATTTTTTTCTTTTTTTTTCTTTTGTATCCAGAGATAGCTTGGCACTGGAACATCGTAGAGAGTTGTTCAATGGCTCATTTTAAAGGAAATTAATTGGGTTAAAAATCTATAGTAACTAAAATAAATTATTTCTAAAAGAGAATAAATTTTTCAACCAAAAACTGCATTTTTGATGTCTTTTCACACTGCAGTCTTTCAAACATAATCGTATACCAGCGGTAAGATTTGGACCCACGCCTCCGAAGAGACTGGTGGCTAACACCAGTGCCTTAGACCACTCGGCCAGGCTGCCTCTCATAATTTGGGTTGCAGCAGTAGCTAGCAACCTAGCAAGAGACGATCAGTCCAATGCTAAGAAATATAAAAACCCCAAAACTCCTAAAAATATATAATAAAGGACGACCTCTTGCCTATACTAAATTTTATACACCACTTAATTATAGTATAGGTTAGTAATTCAACAGATAGCATGGCACTTGAACATTGTAGAGAGTTGTTCAATGGCTCATTTTAAAGGAAATTAATGGGGTTAAAAACTGTTTGTAATTAAAAAAATTATTTTTATTACATTAAGGAATTTTAATTATGTTCCTTAAGAAGTCATCACAAGTAAAAATTTCTCATACGGAAATTGAACTCAAGCCTACTGGGTGAGAGCTAGCCCAACCTCTAGACCATATAGCATATATTAAAATATCCGATTAATGAATTTTATGTTAAAGAACAAATTATAAACCTAGTTAGCTGCCTGATTATTTGAGGATCGTCTCTTACTATTCCAAAGAAGAAAAAGCCGTAGGCTTTTTCCTGTTTGTAATTTATTTTATAATAAAGAATGAACTTCAGGCTTTACTAACTGAAAAGTTTAATATTTTTATATAGTAAAGAATGAGCTCTAAATGATGGTTATAGCTATAGCTGCAATTAATTGAAAGACAAACCGAAGCATATAGTAACTAAAAGTTTAAAATATGTTTTGAAAAATCATAATTGCTGTAGATGGCACAACCTAGTGAAAGGCGAACCAGAGCCCATAGTAACCAAAAAGTGAAAAAACATGTTTTTAAAACTCATATTAAAAGACAATCATTAGAATAACAAACCATTGCATACATTGGACTTAATTAGCTACTTTATTGTTTGAGGTTCGTCTCTTTCAAAGAAAAAAAAGCCGTAGGCTTTTTCCTGTTTGTTTTTTACATTAAAGAATAAACTGTAGCCCATAGCAACTGAGGTATTGGAAGGAATTATTATATTGATGATGATGCAACAATATATTGATGATTATTTTTATCCGGGTTGCAGCGGTAGCTAGCAACCTAGTAAGAGACGATCACGTCCAATGTTAAGAAATATAAAAACCCACAGTTCCTAACAAAGGAGTCAGATCAAAACAAAAAGTACACCATTAGGACCGCCTTGTCCGAAACCCCTGTATAGGAAACTTTCAGTCCCTTGGCTTGAACAGCAAGGGAAATATATTGGCTTGAAAATCAAGAAAAGTGGCAGCTACTACAACATTCTGCCTAAACGGGATATTTTTTTTTTACATTAAAAACGACCTCTAGCCCATGTTAAATGAAATACAGTAAAGAATGTTACATAAAGTTATGATATTATAATAAAGAACGACCTCTTGCCTATACTAAATTTTATAGGCCCCTTAACTATAGTATAGGTTAGTAATTTATTAAAGAAGCAATCCAAGCTACGACCAACGTCGGCCTACAGTTTTTTTTAATCCGGGTTGCAGCGGTAGCTAGCAACCTAGTAAGAGACGATCACGTCCAATGTTAAGAAATATAAAAACCCATAGTTCCTAACAGAGGAGTCAGATCAAAACAAAAAGTACACCATTAGAACCGCCTTGTCCGAAACCTCTATAAAGGAAACTTACAGCCCTTTGGCTTGAATAACAAAGAAAATATATTGGCTTGAAAATCAAGCAAATTGACATTTACCACGTTATTCTCAACAAACGGGATATTTTTTCTCTTTTCTTTCTTTCTTTTCCAGAGATAGCTTAGCACTGGAACATCGTAGAGAGTTGTTCAATAGCTCATTTTAAAGGAAATTAATTGAGTTAAAAACCTTTTGTAACTAAAATAAATTATTTCTAAAAGAGAATAAATTTTTCCACCAAAAACTGCATTTTCGATGTCTTTTCACACTGCAGTATTTCAAACATTATACCAGAGGTAAGATTTGAACCCACGCCTCCGAAGAGACTGGTGGCTAACACCAGTGCCTTGGACCACTCGGCCAGGCTGCCTCTCATAAATAATATATGTGAATCTGGGTTGCAGCAGTAGCTAGCAACCTAGTAAGAGACGATCAGTCCAATGCTAAGAAATATAACAAAACTCCTAAAAATTAGTCAGATCAAAACAAAAGTACATCATTAGAACTACCTTGTCTGAAACCCTACTAGATAAATAATGAATGTCGTCATAGTTTTATCTTAGAGCTATGACGTGAATAGAAAAACACGATATTATGTTGTGGTTTCTGAAGACGTCATGAAATAATATCATTGCGCTATGACGTCAATAAAATCATTACGCCGTGACATCATAATTACTATATAAGAAGCGTCAGAACTGTAAATGTTCTCATCCATAATTACATAATGGTTTCAATCAAGCAAGCTGCACGCAAGTTAAAAAAAACAGTACTACACAAACAACAGAGATAGTATCTTGAAGAGAGAAAAGCAAAGGTATTCAACCGACCAGGCGTATCGAGAAGTAAAAATTGAGAGAGCAAAACAAAACAGCAAGATGTGTTATCAAAATGATGAAGATTATAGACATGCAAAAATTGAGACAGCCAAACAAAAGTTCAAGGAGAGTTATCACAATGATGAAGATTACTGCATCAAATATAAGAAAAACCAAAAGCAAAGGTATTCAACCGTCCAGGTGTATCGAGAAGTAAAAATTGAGACAGCCAAACAAAAGATCAAGGAGCGTTACTGGGGTGACAAAATCTATAATGAAAAAATTAAATTCTCTGCGAGGTTGTACCGAAGAACGCATAAGGACAAAGGGAAAAATTACATTCAGAAATACAAGAAGATGGCAAAAATGCAGGCTGATCTTTGTAAATTGAGAAACATTTTACGCATGTTTTATCGGGATTACGAAAAGTATTCAAAATTACAGATTAAAATTCTCTTTGAAAGAGCGGATGCTGTTGAATAGTCGGCTAGAAATTCTTTGGCAAAGCTTCATAGTAATATCCAAAAGAAATGGGCATTAAGGGACGATCATTACAATAACAAACCATTGCAGACTTTGGACTTAGTTAGCTACTTGATTGTTTGAGGTTCGTCTCTTACTATTTCAAAGAAGAAAAAGCCGTAGGCTTTTTCCTGTTTGTAATCATATAGCATAGAATCTGGGTTGCAGCGGTAGCTAGCAACCTAGTAAGAGACGATCAGTCCAATGTTAAGAAATCCGGGTTGCAGCGGTAGCTAGCATCCGGGTTGCAGCGGTAGCTAGCAACCTAGTAAGAGACGATCACGTCCAATGTTAAGAAATATAAAAACCTATAGTTCCTAACAAAGGAGTCAGATCAAAACAAAAAGTACACCATTAGAACCGCCTTGTCCGAAACCCCTGTATAGGAAACTTTCTTTCCCTTGGCTTTGAACAGCAAGGGAAATATATTGGCTTGAAAATCAAGAAAATTGACTTTAACCACGTTATTCTCCCCAAACGGGATATTTTTTTCTTTTTTCTTTTTTTTTCTTTTCCACAGATAGCTTGGCACTGGAACATCGTAGAGGGTTGTTCAATAGCTCATTTTAAAGTAAATTAATTGGGTTTAAAAACCTTTTGTAACTAAAATAAATTATTTCTAAAAGAGAATAATTTTTTCCACCAAAAACTGCATTTTTGATGTCTTTTCACACTCCAGTCTTTCAAACATAATCGTATACCAGCGGTAAGATTTGAACCCACGCCTCCGAAGAGACTGGTGGCTAACACCAGTGCCTTGGACCACTCGGCCAGGCTGCCTCTCATAAATAAATATATATGTGAATTTGGGTTGCAGCAGTAGCTAGCAACCTAGTAAGAGATGATCAGTCCAATGCTAAGAAATATAACAAAACTCCTAAAAATAGAGTCAGATCAAAACAAAAGTACATCATTAGAATTACCTTGTCTGAAACCCTACTAGATAAATAATGAATGTCATCATAGTTTTATATTAGAGCTATGACGTGAATAGAAAACATGAAATTATATTGTTGTTTCTGAAGACGTCATGAAATAATATCATTGCTCTATGACGTCAACAAAATCATTACGCTGTGACGTCATAATTACTACTTAAGAACTACAAAGATGAAAATGTTCTCATTCATAATTACATAATGGTTTCAATCAAGCAAGTCGCACGCAAGTTGAAAAAACAGTACTACACAAACAACAGAGATAGTATCTTGAAAAGAGAAAAGCAAAAATATTCAACCGACCAGGCGCATCGAGAAGTAAAAATTGAGAGAGCAAAACAAAGGTATTCAACCGACCAGGCGTATCGAGAAGTAATAATTGAGAGAGCAAAACAAAGGTATTCAACCGACCAGGCGTATCGAGAAGTAATAATTGAGAGAGCAAAACAAAGGTATTCAACCGACCAGGCGTATCGAGAAGTAATAATTGAGAGAGCAAAACAAAACAGCAAGATGATGTGTTATCACAATGATGAAGATTATAGACATGCAAAAATTGAGACAGCCAAACAAAAGATCAAGGAGAGTTATCACAATGATGAAGATTACCGCATCAAATATAAGAAAAACCAAAAGCAAAGGTATTCAACCGTCCAGGTGTATCGAGAAGCAAAAATTGAGACAGCCAAACAAAAGATCAAGGAGCGTTACTGGGGTGACAAAATCTATAATGAAAAAATTAAATTCTCTGCGAGGTTGTACCGAAGAACGCATAAGGACAGAGGGAAAAATTACATTCAGAAATACAAGAAGATGGCAAAATGCAGGCTGATCTTTGTAAATTGAGAAACATTTTACGCATGTTTTATCGGAATCACGAAAAGTATTCAAAATTACAGATTAAAATTCTCTTTGAAAGAGCGGATGCTGTTGAAAAGTCGGCTAGAAATTCTTTGGCAAAGCTTCATAGTAATATCCAAAAGAAATGTTGTCAGTTTAACGAAAAGCTTCCAAGGTATTACAATAAGGAACGAACTGAACCCATAGTAACTTAAGTATTAAATCAAACAGTTCGTGGTCATAATAAAGAGCTGTGTGTAATGGCTCATTTTAAAGAAAACTGCTGTATATAGAAACCTTTTGTAATTAACAAACTTAATTATTGTTATAAAACAAATTGTTACGACATGCTATAGAACTAACTCATGGCGATAGTAACTAATTTAATTTTGAAAAGAAAGAATTACAGCTGGAAACCTAAATGGTAGCATAAGTAAGCTACATTTCTTAAGAACTGCCCACCGGAATTTGAACTCAGATCGCTGGATTCAAAGTCTTATGTTTTAACCACTACACCAAGAAACGTTCATTTAAGAAAGAATTTTAACGGTATATGATAACTTAAATACCGAACTAAGTGCTAACCACTACACCAAGAAACATTCATATAAAAAAGAATTTTAACGGTATATAATAACTTAAAGACCGAACTCTAATCATCAGTATTGTCAATCAGTTCGTTACATAAAGGATCGATACTGTAAATGGATTTTTGTAAGTATCATCCGTATCATGATTTTAATGATAGCTGAATTACATTTAAAGAAATTGACCCTGGGTGGCCTTGAACCACCAACCTTTCAGTTAACGGCCGATCGTGTATATATCCCTTACATATATAATATATCATATAATAATATATAACATATAATATATCCCTTACACCACGACGTCATCAGGTAAAGTTGTAAAATTAACAATATGATACATAGAGGTTCGATACAGCTCATTATAATTGGAACTATGTAAGTTTAATCGGATATATTACATAAAGGCTCGATCATCGAATTTAAGCTGAAACTAAGTAAAGGACAATTATGCCTCCATATATTCACAGTGATGTATAAGATTTCCCATTACATCTGTAAACTGTTCCACAGTTTATATTAAGGATCAATGTAGTTCATCATAAATTTTTGTCAGTCAGGGGAATCTCATGTAGTAGCTATTAATAGAAGTTTTGTTCAGACTTTAAATTGCCTAACGTGTAAAAAAGGCCTACGACAGGAATTGAACCGTGACCTTCAGAGTAAAATCCTAACATGCTATCCACTGCGCCACGCAGGCTTTAAATGACGTAATTTTAAAATATTTTATGTTATATTTAAATGATCCAGGTTACAGCGGTAGCTAGCAACCTAGTAAGAAAGGATCATGCCCAACAGTAAAAGTAAATAGCCCATAAATATGGAAACTATAATGAGATCAAAAAACAAAGTGCACTATTAGAACGGCCTTTTCCAATATCCCTCTATAGGAAACTAACAGTCCCTAGGCTTGAACAACAAAGAAAATATTTTGTTTTGTAAACAAAAAAGTTGCGTTAAAAGACGATAATTAGAAAAACTAACCATTGCGCATATTTGACTTATTTTATATATATTTATTTTACTTATTTTTATATATATATATATTTTATTGGAGTTTGTCTCTTACTTTTCCAAAGAAGAAAAAGCCTGATGCTTTTCCCTGTTTGTATTCAGGTTTATATCTAGTTAAGGTGTTACTCGGGTTGCAACAGTAGCTAGTGTAAAATAAAGAACAAACTCTAGTCTTTACTAACTGAAATGCTTATAGTATAAAGAACAACATCATAGATTTCGAAATATGGGTTGCAGCGGTATTGCATTAATAAACGAACTCTAGCTCATATTGAGAGCTAAATTTAGAGGAAAAGCAAATTCCAGGGAGGGTATAAAGAGGGAGGCTATGAATCTCGATCAATGACTTTATAATCGTAGGTAGCAACCATATGTGAAAAATAAGTGAATTTTAATAATAATATTTATACCCGCTTATTTTTCGACAATCAAACAGTTCGTGGGGACGATCTCTATAGTAAGAGTGGAATTTTAATATCAATAGATACAACAAAAGAATAGGATTTTTATGCAGATTTCAAATATTTAACTTTCATCAAGTTTAAGTTTTTATAATAAAGAACGACCTCTTACCTATACTAAATTTTATACGCCACTTAATTATAGTATAGGTTAGTAATTCAACAGATACCATGGCACTGGAACATTGTAGAGAGTTGTTCAATGGTTACAATAAGGAACGAACTGAACCCATAGTAACTTAAGTATTAAATCAAACAGTTCGTGGTCATAATAAAGAGCTGCGTAATGGCTCATTTTAAAGGAAACTGCCGTATATAGAAACATTTTGTAATTAACAAAATTAATGAAACTGCCGTATATAGAAACATTTTGTAATTAACAAAATTAATTATTATTATATCCGGGTTGCAGCGGTAGCTAGCATCCGGGTTGCAGCGGTAGCTAGCAACCTAGTAAGAGACGATCACCTCCAATGTCAAGAAATATAAAACCCCCCAACTCCTAAAAAAAGAGTCAGATCAAAACAAAAAGTACACCATTAGAACCGCCTTGTCCGAATCCTCTATAAAGGAAACTTACCGCCCTTTGGCTTGAATAACACAGAAAAATATATTGGCTTGAAAATCAAGAAAATTGACTTTTACCACGTTATTCTCCACAAACGGGATATTTTTTTCTTTCCGCTTTTTCTTTCTCCTCAGCTAGCTGGGCACTGGAAAATCATAGGGAGCTGTATAATAGCTCATTTTAAAGGAAATTGCTACATCTAGTGCCTTTTGTATTTAAAAATAAAATACTTTTTAAAGTAGAATCAACTTTTTCAAAAAAATTGCATTTTTGATGTATTTCATACTGCAGTCTTTTCAAAGATATTTGAATTTTGAAGCAATCAAACAGTTCATGGTAATTTACAATAAAAAACGATCATTGGAATAACAAAAATTGAATACCTTTGGAATTAGCTAGCTACTTGATTATTTGAGACTCGTCTCTTACTATTTAAAAGAAGAAAAAGCCGTAGGCTTTTTCCTGTGTATAATAAAGAACGACCTCTTGTCATTACTAAATTTTATACGCCACTTAATCATAATATAGGTTAGTAATTCAACATACACACAAAAACTCACACACACACACACAAAAAAACTTACAAACACACACACACACAAAAACTTACACACACACAAAAACTTACACACACACACACAAACTTACACACAAAAAAAAACTTACAAACACAGACACAAAAACTTACACACACAAAAAGTTACACACACACACAAAAAATTACACACACACACATAAAAACTTACACACACACAAAAACTTACACACACACACACACACACACAAACTTACACACACACAAAATCTTACACACACAAAAAAACTTACATACACACAAAAACTTACACACACACACAAAAACTTACACACACACACACAAAAACTTGCACACACACACAAAAGCTTACAGACACACAAAAAACTTAAAAACACACAAAAACTTACGCACACACAAAAACTTACACACACAAAAAAAAAACTTACACACAGACAAAAACTTACACACACACAAAAACTTACACAAACACACAAAAACTTACACCCACACAAAAACTTACACACTCACAAAATCTTACACACACAAAAAAATCCGGGTTGCAGCGGTAGCTAGCAACCTAGTAAGAGACGATCACGTCCAATGTTAAGAAATATAAAAACCCATAGCTCCTAAAGCAAACGAGATATAGCTCCAAACGAGATATTTTTTTTTTTTTTTTTTTTATAATAAAGAACGACATCTTGCCTATACTAAATTTTATACGCCACCTAATAATAATAATAATAATAATTTATTACAAACCCGCTTATAAAAAAGAAGCATGAAGAAGCGGAGCAAAACAAAAGAAAAGAGAAAATAAAGACGAAAACAAATCAACCGAACATAATAATCTACTAAATACAAACAAACCACACTTCAACTATCAAGCAAGAAAGTCGCTGGGAAATCAAATAATAGTGCCCTGTGTTTCACGAGAGCTTGTTTTTCAAAATTCGGCATGAACTCAACAGGATCAGGTATATGATACTTTTCTAGCAGACCAGTGTTACGGAGGTAAAGTGGCAGACCAACCAAGCAGAAACTTTAAATATTTGCAAAAGCCTGAACGGATTCGCAACATATCCGAATTCGATAGCCAATGCCAAACGGGTGAGATGTAGTGAGCAAAGGGATTTACATTAAAGAACGAACTTTAGTCCATAGTTTATATTAAAGGGACGATCATTAGAAAAGCACACCATTGCATATATTTAGTTTTTCAGTTTTTATAATAAAGAACGAACTCTTGCCTATACTAAACTACACACTCAACTTAATTATAGTAAATGATATAGTAATGATATGGTTCTATTGATGTTTTATAAAGGACCGATATA
This sequence comes from Artemia sinica, assembly GCA_027921565.1. NCBI lineage: Eukaryota > Metazoa > Arthropoda > Branchiopoda > Anostraca > Artemiidae > Artemia > Artemia sinica. The sequence continues at coordinate 35,146,439 of CM051273.1, read as the reverse complement.
GTTCATCATAATGGTATTACAGTAAAGAACGAACTTCAGCCCGTAGAAACGAAAATAGTATTATAATTTAAGACTCAAGCAAGTAATTTGTTTGCTTTAGTATGGAATAATGACAGCATTGGGATTTAATATATACATTAAAAGACGATCTTTCGAAGAACATACCATTGCATATATTGTACTTAGTTAGCTGCTCGATTCCTTGAAAAAAAAATCTAATTTGTCAACTGATACTAGTATAATCCCTGGAAATTTTAAATAAAATAATTTTAATTAACTGCAAAGTGCAAAAATATTTATGGTGTCTGATCAATAACTTCCATTTTTTAATTGAAACTAGAAAAAACCTGAAAATTTAAAATTAGTTTGGTTTCTGTCCCTTGGCTTGAACAGCAAGGGAAATATATTGGCTTGAAAATCAAGAAAAGTGGCAGCTACTACAACATTCTGCCTAAACGGGATATTTTTTTTTCTTTTTTCTTTGTTTCCAGAGATAGCTTGGCACTGGAACATCGTAGAGAGTTGTTCAATAGCTCATTTTAAAGGAAATTAATTGGGTTAAAAATCTATAGTAACTAAAATAAATTATTTCTAAAAGAGAATAAATTTTTCCACCAAAAACTGCATTTTTGATGTCTTTTCACACTGCAGTCTTTCAAACGTAATACCAGCGGTAGGATTTGAAATCATCATAAGTAAAAATTTCTCATACCGGGAATTTAACTCGAGCCAACTAGTTGCGAGCCAGCAATCCCAACCACTAGACCATATAAGATATATTAAAATATCTGATTAATGATTTACAGATAGGAGCTTGGAACCTCTACAGTAAGGTTCTCTGATACAGTGAATCTGATAATGTGATTTTCATTATTTCCGGGTCGCAGCGGTAGCTAGCAACCTACTAAGAGACGATCACGTCCAATGTTAAGAAATATAAAAACCCATAGCTCCTATAAAGGGAGTCAGATCAAAACAAAAAGTACACCTTTAGAACCGCCTTGTCCGAAACCCCTGTAGTAAAATTTCTGTCCCTTGGCTTGAACAGCAAGGGAAATATATTGGCTTGAAAATCAAGAAAAGTGGCAGCTACTACAGGATTCTCCACAAATGGCATATTTTTTTTTTGCTCTTTTTTTTCTTTGTTTCCAGAGATAGCTTTACACTGGAATTTACAGTAAAGAACGAACTTCAGCCCGTAGAAACGAAAATAGTATTATAATTTAAGACCAAAATATTTATGGTGTCTGATCAATAACTTCCATTTTTTTAATTTATAGTAAGGACCGAAGTCTATCTCACAATAACTGTTGCAACAGGGAAAAGAAAATAGGTATGTGGTATATTTGACGTCTTACGAGGTTAAATGTGATTTTATCCGGGTTGCAGCGGTAGGTAGCAACCTAGTAAGAGACAATCACGTCCAAAGTTCAGAAATATAAAAACCCATAGTTCCTAAGAAAGTTATAATAAAGAACGAGTATAAAGTAGTTATAATCACATTGAAAAGGTTACTGTTTATGTTGAAAAGATATAAAGGGATTGATTTTTCTCCTATTACAATAAAGAACGACACCTAGCCCATGTTAACTGAAAGCTTTTTCTTTCTCCTCAGCTAGCTGGGCATTTACAGTAATAAAGAACGATCTCTCTCCCATACTAACTGATATATGGTGGTTCCAGGTGAAGTTACATCCGGGTTGCAGCGGTAGCTAGCATTCTAGTAAGAGACGATCACGTCCAATGTTAAGAAATATAAAAACCCATAGTTCCTAAAAAAGGAGTCAGATCAAAACAAAAAGTACACTATTAGAACCGCCTTGTCCGAAACCCCTGTATAGGAAACTTTCTGTCCCTTGGCTTGAACAGTTTACATTAAAAGACGATCACTGAAATAACAAACCATTCCATACATTGGACTTAGTTAGCTACTTGATTGTTTGAGTTTCGTCTCTTACTATTTAAAAGAAGAAAAAGCCATAGGCTTCTTCCTGTTTGTATTTATAGTTAAAAAACGAACTCAAGTCCAAAGAAACTGAACACTGTGGTTCATTCATATTATCTTCATTATTTTAGCTAGAATGTAAATAAACAAGTTTCTTTTTTAAATTTTAAATTTAAAAGATAGTGCTTTTAATTCAACATATTAAAAGTTCTCCCCGACGGAGAATCGAACCCCCTTCTCCCAGGTAACAAGTGGGCATACTTACCATTAGACTATCGAAGACTTATAAAATAAAAGTTACATATAAGATATGATAATAATTTTTTAATCCGGGTTACATAAAGGCTCGATCATCGAATTTTTACATTAAAGAACGAAATTTAGTCCATAGTCCGGGTTGCAGCGGTAGCTAGCAACCTAGTAAGAGACGATCACGTCCAATGTTAAGAAATATGAAAACCCCTAACTCCTGAGAAAAGAGTCAGATCAAAACAAAAATTTTTCCTTTTTTTCCTGCTCAGCTAGCTGGGCACTGGAAAATCATAGAGAGCTGTATAATAGTTCATTTTAAAGGAAATTGCTACATCTAGTCGCTTTTGTAATTAAAGATAAAATACCTTTTAAAGCAAAATCAATTTTGTCAAAAAATTGCATTTTTGATGTATTTTCATACTGCAGTCTTTTCAAAGATATTTGAATTTTGAAGCAATCAAACAGTTCATGGTAGTGGACTCTATAGTAATAATAGCTACTTGTCTCAATAGTAATCGAAACTCTAAAGAAAAATTTTTTGATACCAATAGATACATCAAAGCAAACAGTTTCTTGATAACGAACTGTATGTTATATAGTAAGAGCGACTCGTCTCAATAGTAAAACTTGCTACATCTTTTCCTTCTGTAATTAAAGGTAAATATATTTTTTAATAGTTTTTTTCCGGTTTGCAGCGGTAGCTAGGAATCTAATTAAAAGAGATCATTCGAAGAACATACCATTGTATATATTGGACTTAGTTAGCTGCTCGATCCTTGAAAAAAAAATCTTATTTGTCAAGTGAATTTGTCACTTGATTGTTTGAGGTTCGTCTTTTACTATTTCAAATTTATAATAAAGAACGAACTCTTTCCTATACTAAATAAGCCTATGCTAGTTAATTATAAAGCAATGATATCTGGTTTGCAGCGGTAGCTAGCAACCTAGTAAGAGACGATCACGTCCAATGTTAAGAAATATGAAAACCCCTAACTCCTAAAACAGGAGTCAGATCAAAACCAAAGTAACACCATTAGAACCACCTCGTCCGAAACCCCTATAAAAGGAAACTTACCGCCCTTTGGCTTGAATAACAAAGAAAATATATTGGCTTGAAGATCAAGAAAATTGACTGTAATCACGTTATTCTCCACAAACGGGATATTTTTTTCTTTCCGCTTTTTCTTCCTCCTCAGCTAGCTGGGCACTGGAAAATCATAGAGAGCTGTATAATAGTATAATAAAGAATGACCTCTTGCCTATACTAAATTATATAGGCCACTTAACTATAGTATAAGGTTCGTAATCCAGGTTGCAGCGGTAGCTAGCAACCTAGTAAGAGACGATCACCTCCAATGTAAAGAAATATAAAACCCCTAACTCCTAAAATAAGAGTCAGATCAAAACAAAAAGTATACCATTAGAAACCACCTTGTCCGAAACAAACTTACCGCCCTTTGGCTTGAATAACAAAGAAAATATATTGGCTTGAAAATCAAGAAAATTGACTTTTACCACGTTATTCTCCACAAATGGGATATTTTTTTTCTTTCCGCTTGATTTTTCTTCTCAGCTAGCTGGGCACTGGAAAATCATAGAGAGCTGTATAATAGCTCATTTTAAAGGAAATTGCAACATCTAGTCACTTTTGTAATTAAAAATAAAATACTTTTTAAAGTAGAATCAATTTTGTCAAAAAATTGCATTTTTGATGTATTTTCATGCTGCAGTCTTTTCAAAGATATTTCAATTTTGAAGCAATCAAACAGTTCATGGTAATGAGCTCTATAGTAATAATAGCTACTTGTCTCAATAGTAACCGAAACTCCTGGAACCAAAATTTTCTTTTTTGGCTTAATCGCTAAAATTATTATGTAAACTGCAAAAATATCTATGATGCCTAATCAGTAATAGTAATTTCTTAATTTTTATAATAAAGAACGACCTCTTGCCTATACTAAATTATATAGGCCACTTAACTATAGTATAGGTTAGTAAATCACTGAAATAACAAACCATTCCATACATTTGACTTAGTTAGCTACTTGATTGTTTGAGTTTCGTCTCTTACTATTTAAAAGAAGAAAAAGCCGTAGGTTTTTTCCTGTTTGTATTTATAGTTAAAAAACGAACTCAAGTCCAAAGAAACTGAACCCTGTGGTTCATTCATATTATCTTCGTTATTTTAGCTAGAATGTAAATAAACAAGTTTCTTTTTTTAAATTTTAAATTCAAAAGATAGTGCTTTTAATTCAACATATTAAAAGTTTTACAATAAAGAACGACACTTAGCCCATGTTAACTGAAACATAAATAGGGATTATGTAATTTCCATCATTTTAATAAAGGACGACCTCTTGTCTAAACTAAATTTTATACGCCACTTAATTATAGTATAGGTTAGTAATTCCACAGATAGCTGGCACTGGAACGTCGTAGAGAGTTGTTCAATGGCTCATTTTAAAGAAAATTAACGGGGTTAGAAACCTTTGTAATTAAAACAAATTATTTTTAAAATACAAATCAGTTTTTTTTTTTTTTGCAAAAAATGTATAATAAAGAACGACCTCTTGCCTATACTAAATTTTATAGGCCACTTAACTATAGTATAGGATAGTAAAGTTTTATAGTCAAGAACGAATTTTTGACCAAATTTTTACATTAAAAGACGAGCATTGGAATATCAAACCATTGCATACATTGGAATTAGTTTTTATAGTAATTACAATAAAGAACGACACCTAGCCCATGTTAACTGAAACATAAATAGGGACTATTTAATTTCCATCATTATCTGGCTGTAGAGATGGCTGAAACCTAGTAAAGAACAAACCATCCGGGTTGCAGCGGTAGCTAGCAACCTAGTAAGAGACGATCACGTCCAATGTTAAGAAATATAAAAACCCATAGCTCCTAAAAATTACAGTAAAGAATAACTTACAACCCATAGAAACCAAAATAAGATTATAATTTCATTTTAAAGATTGATCAGTAATGTCATAATCGTAGGTTTTAGCCAGGTCGTCTCTTACTATTCCATTTAAGAAAAAGCCATAGGCTTTTTCCTGTTTGTAATACAGTAAGGATTTCAGTAAAGGGGTGAAAATATTCCAGTAAAAGAGGCTTCAAATGATTACATAAAGGATCGATCTAGTTCATTATTATAATAATCCGTGCTGCAAGCGGCATTAAAATTAACATAAAATTACATAAAGGATCGATGTGGCTCACTATAAATAATAAAAGGTTTTAGAGCTTCTAATTTTCGAAAATTATAGAGTTAAAAATTTTCCCATATCAAGAATCGAACCCGGGCCTGCTAGGTGATTACATAAAGAGCGAATTAGTTCATTAAAACTGGGGATTATTTAAGTTTTTCATCGGTATCATGGCTGTAGAGATAGCTGGGATCTTGTAAAGGCCACACCACGCCTGCTATTCAGGACACAGTTTTTACATAGATTATGTTATCATAATAAAGAACAGGGGCGAATCTATAGCATTTTAATTTGGGGGGGGGGGGGCAAGAGAGGTCTACTATCGGATATTCACGGAGCATGGACTATATAATAATTTTTTTCTCCACATTACTGAGGGGGAGGGCAACAGCCCCCCTTGCCCCTCCCAAACGACGCCCCTGATAAAGAACGAATATAAAGCTATTATAATCACATTGATAAGGTTACTGTTTACAACTTGTTGAAGACACAAAGGGGTTAGTATTCTCGTATATCCATATATGACGTAATAAGTGAATGATTAAACACAAGGGTCATTTAATTAGAACAATAAAATATTTTTTTAAAGTACTAAAACACTTTAGGGTGAAGAACGAAGTGTTGAGGAGGGGGTGACCCCTCTTGCACATTAATTAAATTAAGTCCTCTTTTATTGCGCTTTTTTCCCAGAGCTCAAAAAGTTTTTAAGTCTCTTGAATAGAACTTGCTCAATTCTTGATATATTTCGATTGGTTTTGAACAACGGCATACAGTGGATACGGCATGTTTATCCAAGCTTAGTGGTATTTTGCAAAATTTACAATAAGGAACGAAACTTTAACCCATAGTAACTTAAGTATTAAATCAAACGGTTCGTTGTCATAGTAAAGAGCTGTGTAATGGCTCATTTTAAAGGAAACTGCTGTATATAGAAACCTTTTGTAACTATTATAACTATAATAGATTAGATACTCAACTTAATTATAGTTAATGATATAGTAATGATAGGGTTTTATTGATAGCTGAACTACAAATTAAAAGAAAAAGACACCAGCTGGATTTGTTACATTAAAAGACGATCACTGAAATAACAAACCATTCCATACATTGGACTTAGTTAGCTACTTGATTGTTTGAGTTTCGTCTCTTACTATTTAAAAGAAGAAAAAGCCGTAGGCTTTTTCCTGTTTGTATTTATAGTTAAAAAACGAACTCAAGTCCAAAGAAACTGAACACTGTGGTTCATTCATATTCTCTTCATTATTTTATCTAGAATGTAAATAAACAAGTTTCTTTTTTAAATTTTAAATTGAAAAGATAGTGCTTTTAATTCAACATATTAAAAGTTCTCCCCGACGGGGAATCGAACCCCCTTTTCCCAGGTAACAAGTGGGCATACTAACCATTAGACTATCGAAGACTTATAAAATAAAAGTTACATATAATATATGATAATAATTTTTTAATCCGGGTTACATAAAGGCTCGATCATCGAATTTTTACATTAAAGAACGAACTTTAGTCCATAGTTTATATTAAAGGACGATCATTAGAAAAGCACACCATTGCATATATTTAGTTTTTCAATTTAGAATCGCTAAAGTTATTATGTAAATTTACAATAAAGAACAATCTCTCACCCATAGTAACTGATATACGACTGTAATCGGAGACTTTAAATTATATCCGGGTTGCAGCGGTAGCTAGCAACCTAGTAAGAGACGATCACGTCCAATGTTAAGAAAAAAACCCCAGAGATCCTACAAAAGGAGTCAGAAAATTAGAACCGCCTTGTCCAAAACCGTTGTATAAGAAACTTTCTGTCATTTGGCTTGAACAGCAAGGGAAATATATTGGCTTGAAAATCAAGAAAATTGACTGTAACCACGTTATTCTCACAAAAAGTCTATTTTTTTTCTTGTTTTCCACAGATAGCTTGGCACTGGAACATCATAGAGAGTTGTTCAATAGCTCATTTTAATGGAAATTAATTGGATTAAAAATCTTTAGTAACTAAAATAAATTATTTCTAAAAGAGAATAAATTTTTCCACCAAAAACTGCATTTTTGATGTCTTTTCATGCTGCAGTCTTTTAAAAGATATTTCATTTTTGTACATAAATCATAATTGTATACCAGTGGTTATATTTGGACCCACGCCTCCGAAGAGACTGGTGGCTATCCGGGTTGCAGCGGTAGCAAGCAACCTAGTAAGAGATCCGGGTTGCAGTGGTAGCTAGCAACCTAGTAAGAGACGATCAAGTCTCTTACTAAGAAGAGAATCTCTTAGTAAGAGATTCGTAAGAAAATATCGCTAAGGACCATCCACATCAAGAAACAGAAAAGCATGATTGTGGGACACTGGAGAAGGTGAAAGACACATATCCCTTATTCACAGGATATTGGAAATGTTGTCGTCCTAAAGCTGATGATGATAAAAGTTACAATTAAGAACGACTCCTAGTCCATGTTATCTGATATCATTCAAGATCAATCGTCACCATAGAGTTGGTTGAAATCAAATCCTTCGGAATCAAGGGTAAGCCCTTACTCCACTTTACCGGTGGCAACTTGTAACATAAATATACCATTCAGCTTATGATGTCTAAGACGTGATACAAATGTGTGAAAAGGTATCTCATAAGTTTGAGTAACATTTAACGTTATCGTCTCCTCTATTAATCTTAATGGATGGTTCTCCTTGGTGTGGGTTACAGCGGTAGATAGCAATCTGGGTTGCAGTGGTAGCTAGCAACCTAGTAAGAGACGATCACGTCCAATGTTAAGAAATATAAAAACCCATAACTTCTTTTAAAAAAAGTCAAATCAAAAAAAAAGTACACCATTAGAACCGCTTTGTTCGGAACCCCTCTATAGTAAACTTTCTGTTATTTGGCTTGAACAGGAAGGAATATTTGCAACTTCACGTCTGGGAGCTTTTATTAACAGAAAAAATATGAATTACACGAAATTAAACATGGTATATATAAAAAAAGAAATTAAAACAATAAACAAAACTCACTCTTGAATAACTTTCAATATCAACAAGCAAATAGCACGAATACGCACAACAGAATGATAAATTAGGTTGTCTTTGGTACAGTTGGAGCTATTGATATATGCTAATATAAAAGAAATAAAAAACTACATGGTAAAGTCGTAGATTTCTAAGCAACAGATCAAACTGACGACCAGTTAAGAGTGCACCTACCACATCATTGAGTGAGATTGGCTTTTTGATCTAATCGAATGTAGAAATGATTTTATACCATTATCTTAATTTTTTTTTTCTCCAAATGCCCAGGTTGATCGCAAAAATAAAATTGTTGTCGTCAGTGATTTTAGTCACTATTTATATAGTAAAGGGCATATCGATAAAATGCAATGGAAATTTTGTGTTTTTTTGCTCACTGTTTTTAGTCTCTTTTCCATTGCAGTCTTTTTTCTCTTTTTTTCGCATTTTCAAGTAACGTAGGCTGTACCGTACCGCTGTAATTATTGATGTAGCAACGATGACACCAAATCTTTTCAGTACTCAGACAAATTTTGCCCTTCAAGTTCCTTATATTATATAAATAAACCATTCATTTATTTTTATTAAGGTTAGACTTGGCATTTGAACAATAGCAACGGTATATCATCAAATGTAAGATATCAAACACAGCCAAAGTGAGTTGGATGTAATATAACAAGCTTTGCATGGCAGGTGTATAGGGTTTAAAGAATGATTTTCTTACCTTGCTCTGCTCGTTATTTTTTAATACTGGAATAAGTCAGGGCTTAAAAAATAAGTATTTTTATCATGATCTCTATGATAATTAAAAAAGAAAATATATATAAGAGGTGCAGGGACTGTAGAAAAACCTCTTTAAACCTCGTTTTCTAAAAAATATTCCCTTTTTACGCATACTCGTTACCTCTATCATATTTTGAGAGCGATATAGCCCCCCTCTTCCGCCCGAAAACACATACTTAGAGTTAGCTTTTGTGTAGTTTATCCGTCTTTGCAAGATTTAACCGGTCATAATATGGTCATTCTGCCTAGTTTAATTTAAGAATTGCTTTTAACACGGAATTTGCTTTTTGAAGACATATTTTTGGTTCACAGTGAAAAGAAATTTTGATCGACTTTGTAGTTTTATCCTCTTTGAAGCTCATAAATCCACTAATTGAAGTTAGCACAGACAGTTGCGATTGGAAACTTATAGATTAAAGATTTCAACTACACTCTTTGATTAAAGACTGAGTCAGGGGTTTCAAGAGTCTCAGTCCCCTTTCTATTACTGTGTTTTAACGATCACTTGGCTTGTTTTGGCTTGTTTTTTTGTGCACCTTACATATTGTATCTAGAGCTTGTTAAAACTAAGTATTCACTTATACATTTAAACTTCCTATCTTATTTTGACTTTAGGTAATGTTGTTTTCACGGAGAATGAAAATGCTCTTGCCTGTATTTTTATAATAAAGATCGAACCTATACTAACTTGCATAGGCAACTTCACTATAGTTAAGATTACAGTATTTATATTATACATCATTATAAATTATAAAAGGTTCAAATTGTTCGAAGATTATAGAGTTAAAAATTTTCCACACCAGGAATCGAACCCGGGCCTGTTGAGTGAAAGTTAACTATCATACAAGCATACCTATCAACAGCGAAGGAAAAGCAATGTTTTTCAATTATTACATAAAAGAACGAACTTTAGTCCACAGTAACTGAAGTTATATCAAAAAACGATCATTAGGAGATCATACGTAAGGCATAAATACTGTAAATATGTATTTTGTAAGGATCGTTGGAATCTTGGTTTCATTGAAAGCTGAATTAAAAACTAAAAAAAAATGACCCCGTGTGGCTTTGAAGCTTTCGGTTAACAGCCGATTGTGCTAGTCGCTTGCACTATGGCATCATTAGTTAAAGTTTTAAAATTAACAATATGATGCATAAAATTTAGTATCCATTTGCTTAAACGTAGTAGTAAGGAACGAACTCTACCGTACAAAACTCATTTGTTCACTTTAAAGAGTTACTCTATATAAAAGTGATTATTATATGGAATGGAGAATTTTTTTTTAGTCTGGGTTGCAGCAGTAGCTAGCAACCTAAGCGTACACTATTAGCGTACACCATTGTAGCGGTAGCTAGCGACAAAAAGTACACGATAGAACCGCCTTGTCTGAAAACCCTGTATAGTAAACTTTCTGTCATTTGGCTTGAAGAGCAAGGGAAATATATTGGCTGGAAAATCAAGAAAACTGACTTTAACCACGTTAAAGTCAGATAAATTTGTCCACGATAAATTTGTCTTTTAGGATGACTTAATCCCTTGAAGTCCCCAGGGGGAGGCCTAAAAGTTACGAACTTTACCCAATATTAACATATAGTATTGGTTATTGGGAAGTATACAGAAGTTTTCAGGAGGGTTTTTTTTTTCTGGTAGTGAGGGGGGGAGGTGGGTCGGGGGTTGTGTTGGAGGATCTGTCCAAAAAGGAAGTTTTCATGGGGGAAGTGAAATTGCCATGAAGGGGGCACCGGACTTGCCAGCATTATTTATTGGTTATTGGGAAGTATACAGACATTTTCAGGAAGGATTTTTTTCTGAAGCGGGGAGGCTAGAGGAAGGGGTTACTCTGGAGAGACATTTCTATGAAGGGGGTGCCGGATTTCCAAGTATCATTTAAAAAACGATCAAATTAAATAAAAAAAACAAGTTTTTTCAACTGAAAGTAAGAAGCAACATTAGAACTTAAAACGAACAGAAATTATAATGTATGTGAGGGGGTTCTCCCCCAAGTCAATACCTCGCTCTTTACGCTACAGTTTTTTTTTAGTGCTTTCAAAAGAACTATCTATTCTATATAATAAAGATCAAACTCTTCCCTATACTAACTTGCATACGCAACTTCACTATAGTTAAGATTACAGTATTTATTTTCTGGGTTGCAGCGGTAGCTAGCGACCTAGTAAGAGACGATCACCTCCAATGTAAAGAAATATAAAACCCCCCAGCTCCTAATAAAAGAGTCAGATCAAAACAAAAAGTACACCATTAGAACCGCCTTGTCCGAAACCTCTATAAAGGAAACTTACCGCCCTTTGGCTTGAATAACAAACAAAATATATTGGCTTGATCCGGGTTGCAGCGGTAGCTAGCAACCTAGTAAGAGACGATCACGTCCAATGTTAAGAAATATAAAACCCATAGTTCCTAACAGAGCAGTCAGATCAAAACAAAAAGTACACCATTAGAACCGCCTTGTCCGAAACCCCTGTATAGGAAGCTTTCTGTCCCTTGGCTTGAACAGCAAGGGAAATATATTGGCTTGAAAATCAAGAAAAGTGGCAGCTACTACAACATTCTGCTTAAACGGGATATTTTTTTTCTTTTTTTTTTTTCTTTTTTCTTTTGTATGCAGAGATAGCTTGGCAATGGAACATCGTAGAGAGTTGTTCAATAGCTCATTTTAAAGGAAATTAATTGGGTTAAAAACCTATAGTAACTAAAATAAATTATTTCTAAAAGAGAATAAATTTTTCCACCAAAAAACTGCATTTTCGATGTCTTTTCACACTGCAGTCTTTCAAACATAATCGCATACCAGCGGTAAGATTTGAACCCACGCCTCCGAAGAGAGACTGGTGGCTAACACCAGGGCCTTGGACCACTCGGCCAGGCTGCCTCTCATAAATAAATATATATATGAATTTGGATTGCAGCAGTAGCTAGCAACCTAGTAAGAGCAATCAGTCCAATGCTAAGAAATATAAAAACCCAAAAACTCCTAAAAATAGAGTCAGATCAAAACAAAAGTATATCATTAGAACTACCTTATCTGAAACCCTACTAGATAAATAATGAATGGCATCATAGTTTTATATTAGAGCTATGACGTGAATAGAAAAACACGAAAATATATTGTTGTTTCTGAAGACGTCATGAAATAATATCATTGCGCCATGACGTCAATAAAATCATTACGCCGTGACGTCATAATTACTACTTAAGAACGACAAAGATGTAAATTCTCTCATTCTTGATTAGATAATGGTTAGATCGAAGTAAGCTATACGCAAGTTGAAAAAACAGTACTACACAAACAACAGAGATAGTAACTTGAAAAGAAAAAAGCAAAGGTATTCAACCGACCAGGCGTATCGAGAAGTAATAATTGAGAGAGCAAAACAAAACAGCAAGATGTGTTATCACAATGATGAATATTATAGACATGCAAAAATTGAGACAGCCAAACAAAAGATCAAGGAACGGTATGGTAATGATGAAGATTACAGAGAAGCAACAATTGAGCAGGCTAGACAAAAGAGCAAGGAACGGTATGATAATGATAAAGATTACAGAGAAGCAAGAATTGATCAGGCTAGACAAAAGATCAAGGAGCGTTATCACAATGATAAACTTTATAGAGAAGCAGCAATTGAGCAGGCTAGACAAAAGATCAAGGAGCGTTATCACAATGATAAACTTTTTAGAGAAGCAACAATTGAGCAGGCTAGACAAAAGAGCAAGGAACGGTATGATAATGATGAAGATTGCCGAAACAAACATAAGAAAAAAGTTGCTACCAGAATAATGGGTAGATACTGGGGTGACAAATTACAATAAGGAACGATATTATTATAAAACAAATTGTAACGACATGGTAGAGAACTAACTCATGGCGATAGTAACTAATTAAATTAAGGAACGATATTATTATAAAACAAATTGTAACGACATGGTAGAGAACTAACTCATGGCGATAGTAACTAATCCGGGTTGCAGCGGTAGCTAGCAACCTAATAAGAGACGATCACCTCCAATGTTAAGAAATATAAAAACCCGTAGCTCCTAAAAAAAGAGTCAGATCAAAACAAAAAGTACACCATTAGAACCGCCTTGTACAAATCCTCCATAAAGGAAACTTACCGCCCTTTGGCTTGAATAACAAAGAAAATATATTGGCTTGAAAATCAAGAAAATAGACTTTTACCACGTTATTCTCCCCAAACGGGATATTTTTTTTTCTTTTTTTCTTTTTTTTTTCTTTTTTTGTATCCAGAGATAGCTTGGCACTGGAACATCGTAGAGGGTTGTTCAATAGCTCATTTTAAAGAAAATTAATTGGGTTAAAAATCTATAGTAACTAAAATAAATTATTTTTAAAAGAGAATAAATTTTTTCAATAAAAACTGTATTTTTGATGCAGTGACGTCATAATTACTATATAAGAAACGTCAAAACTGCAAAAGGTCTCATTCATGAATACATTTATAATAAAGAACGACCTCTTGCCTATACTAAATTTTTATAGGCCACTTAACTATAGTAGCATAAAGGATTTTATAATAAAGAACATCCGGGTTGCAGCGGGAGCTAGCAACCTAATAAGAGACGATCGAGTCCAATGCTAAGAAATAAAAAAAAACCATAGCTCCTAAAACAGCAGTCAGATCAAAACAAAAAGTACACCATTAGAACCGCCTTGTCCAAAAACTCTGTATAGGAAACTTTCTGTAATTTGGCTTGAACAGCAAGGCTTGAAAATCAAGAAAATTGACTTTAACCACGTTATTCTCCACAAACGGGATATTTTTTTTTTTTGTTTCCAGAGATAGCTTGGCACTGGAACATCGTAGAGAGTTGTTCAATAGCTCATTTTAAAGGAAATCTCTAGATCTAGCGTCTTTTGCACTTAATTTTTTTTTAATTAATTATTTTTTACGAAAAACTTAATTTTTTATATACAATATTGATCCATGACGTCATAGTCGCTGGATGTAGTTAGTATCTGGGTTGCAGCGGTAGCTAGCAACCTAGTAAGAGACGATCACGTCCAATGTTAAGAAATATAAAAACCCATAGTTCCTAAAAGTCAGATCAAAACAAAAAGTACACCATTAGAACCGCCTTGTCCGAAACCCCTGTATAGGAAACTTTCTGTCCCTTGGCTTGAACAGCAAGGGAAATATATTGGCTTGAAAATCACGAAAAGTGGCAGCTATTACAACATTCTGCCTAAACGGGATATTTTATTCTTTTTTTTCTCTTTTCTTTTGTATCCAGAGATAGCTTGGCACTGGAACATCGTAGAGGGTTGTTCAATAGCTCATTTTAAAGGAAATTAATTGGGTTAAAAATCTATAGTAACTAAAATAAATTATTTCTAAAAGAGAATAAATTTTTCCACCAGAAACTGCATTTTCGATGTCTTTTCACACTGCAGTCTTTCAAACATATTACATTAAAAGACGATCACTGAAATAACAAACCATTCCATACATTGGACTTAGTTAGCTACTTGATTGTTTGAGTTTCGTCTCTTACTATTTAAAAGAAGAAAAAGCCGTTGGCTTTTTCCTGTTTGTATTTATAGTTAAAAAACGAACTCAAGTCCAAAGAAATATAATAAAGAACGACCTCTTACCTATACTAAATTTTATACGCCACTTAATTATAGTATAGGTTATTACAATAAAGAACGACACCTAGCCCATGTTAACTGAAACATAAATAGGGTTTATGTAATTTCCAACAGTATCATGGTTGTAGAGATGGCTCAAACCTAGTAAAGAACAAACCATTACCGTAAAGAACATTTCATGTTAAAGATTGATCAATGATGTCATAATCATAGTTTGTAGCCAGGTCGTCTCTTACTATTCCAATTAAGAAAAAGCTATAGGCTTTTTCCTGTTTGTAATTTCACATCAAACAAAGAAGAGATCAGATTAGACCAAGAACAGACCAGATCAGACCGATAACATTACATAAAGGATCGATATAGTTCATCATAAATGGTGTTTGTCAATATCCGGGTTGCAGCGGTAGCTAGCAACCTAGTAAGAGATGATCAAGCCCCATAGTAGAACTAAAGTAACCCATAACTCCTTAAAAAAAGTAACAGATCAAAACAAGAAGTAAACTATTAGGATACAAAATATCAGGATACAAAAATAACTTAGAACTGAGATGGAACAATTTTGGATCCAGGAGACAAAAAGAAAAACTAATTTTAAAATTTTCATGTATTTTTGTAGTTTAAATTAAGAAATTACTATTATTGGTTGGACATCATACATACTTTTGCAGTTAACATAATAACTTTAGCGATTGAGCCAAAAAAGAAAACTTGTTCCAGGAGACAAAAAAAACTAATTCAAAAATTGTCAGGTATCGGTCTAGTTCTAATTAAAAAATAAGTGTTATTGGTTAGACATAATAAATATCATTGCAGTTTATATAATAACCTTAGCGATTCTGAACTCAAAAACTAAAATAAAAAAATTAGAATATTTCTCATCTTACAGTAAAGAACGATCTCTCGCCCATAGTAACTGATATACGGTGGTTCTAGGGGTAGTTATAATAAAGAACGACCTCTTTCCTATACTAAATTTTATAGGCCGCTTAACTATAGCATAGGCTAGTACAGTTATTATATTTAAGGCCAATATATTAAAATTTTCCACTAAAAGACGGCCATTGGAATAAAAACCCAATACATACATTTGATTTAGTTATTACATTAAAGAACGAAGTGTAGCCAATAGTAACTAAAGTATTAAAAGGAATCAATAGATAGTTTCCGGGTTGCAGTGGTAGCTAGTCCGGGTTATAATAAAGAACGACCTCTTGCCTTTATTAATTTATATTAAAGTTAATATATTTAGCTAAGAGGTAGGGAAACTGAGTTTCTTTTTTAAATTTTAAATTTAAGAGATACTACTTTAGATTCAATATATTAAAAAAGTTCTGACGGGGAATCGAACCCAGGTCTTCCGCATGACAAACAGGCATAGTGACCACTGTACTATCAGAGACTTATAATATATAAAATAATATATAAGTCATGATATTAAATTGGTTAATACATCTTTGTACATGTTTTATATTAAAAGATGATAATTAGAAGAACAAACCATTGCATACATTGGACTTAGTTAGCTGCCTGATTCTTTGATCCGGGTTGCAGCGGTAGCTAGCAACCTAGTAAGAGACGATCACCTCCAATGTCAAGAAATATAAAACCCCCAACTCCTAAAAAAAGAGTCAGATCAAAACAAAAAGTACACCATTAGAACCGCCTTGTCCGAATCCTCTATAAAGGAAACTTACCTCCCTTTGGCTTGAATAACAAAGAAAATATATTGGCTTGAAAATCAAGAAAATTGACTTTTACCACGTTATTCTCCACAAACGGGATATTTTTTTCTTTCCGCTTTTTCTTTCTGCTCAGCTAGCTGGGCACTGGAAAATCATAGAGAGCTGTATAATAGCTCATTTTAAAGGAAATTGCAACATCTAGTCACTTTTGTATTTAAAAATAAAATACTTTTTAAAGTAGAATCAATTTTGTCAAAAAAATTGCATTTTTGATGTATTTTCATACTGCAGTCTTTTCAAAGATATTTGAATTTTGAAGCAATAAAACAGTCCATGTAATGAACTCTATAGTAATAATAGCTACTTGTCTCAATAGTAACCGAAACTCCTGGAACCAAAATTTTCTTTTTTGGCTTAATCGCTAAAATTATTATGTAAACTGCAAAAATATTTATGATGCCTAATCAGTAATAGTAATTTTTTAATTTAAACAACAAAAATACATGAAAATTCTAAAATTAGTTTTGCTTTTTGTCTCCTGGAAGAAATTTTTTTTTCATCTCAGTTCAAATTTTATTATTGTATCCTGTAACCCGTAAAGTACATATCTCCATATTATTGTCTCATAATTGCAATTATTTTAGTTTTCAGTCCAGAATCACTAAACTTATTATTTAAACTGCAAAAATATTTATGGTGTCTAACCAATAATACTAATTTTGTAATTCAAACAAGATAAATACCTGAAAATTTTAAAATTAGTTTTGTTTTATGCTAGGTTTTAGATACTCGACACGGGATTTTGTGTGCTTAATAATTTTAAATCTTGAAAAAAATATGGTCTCACGCGAGTGGAAAAAAAAAGAAGAATAACCAAAAACAATATCAAAATAGAACAATCCAAATTTCTACTAATAGAAAACTTTACTACACAAAAAATAAAGCTAACATCCTGAAATATAAGAAAAGTTTATTTAAAAGAGATAAAAATGCCACCAAACGCAATAAAGCTCGAGCACGCGTAAGGATTGCTACTAAGATGTCTTGTGATCCAGGATTTAAGAAAATGAAATATGACAGAGCAAAACAGAGGTATCTTACGGATCAGGGGTATCGAGAAGGGAAAATTGAGACAGCGAAACAAAAGAGCAAGGAACGGTATGATAACGATATAGATTACCGAAACAAACATAAGAAAAAAGTTTCTACCAGAATAATGGGTAGATACTGGGGTGACAAAAGCTATAATGAAAAAATTAAATTCTCTGCGAGGTTGTACCGAAGAACGCATAAGGACAAAGGGAAAAATTACATTCAGAAATACAAGAAGATGGCAAAAATGCAGGCTGATCTTTGTAAATTGAGAAACATTTTACGCATGTTTTATCGGGATCACGAAAAGTATTCGAAATTACAGATTAAAATTCTCTTTGAAAGAGCGGATGCTGTTGAAAAGTCGGCTAGAAATGCTTTGGCAAAGTTATAATAAAGAACGACATCTTGCCTATACTAAATTTTATACGCCACCTAATTATAGTATAGGTTAGTAATTCAACAGATAGCATGGCACTGGAACATTGTAGAGAGTTGTTCAATGGCTCATTTTAAAGGAAATTAATGGGGTTAAAAACCTTTTGTAATTAAAACAAATTATTTTTATTACATTAAGAAATTTTAATTATGTTCCTAAAGAAATTACAGTAAAGAACAAACTTCCAACCCATATCCGGGTTGCAGCGGTAGCTAGCAACCTAGTAAGAGACGATCACGTCCAATGTTAAGAAATATAAAAAACCATAGTTCTTAAAAAAAGAGTCAGATCAAAACAAAAAGTACACCATTAGAACCGCCTTGTCCGAAACCCCTGCATAGTAAAATTTCTGTCCCTTGGCTTGAACAGCAAGGGAAATATATTGGCTTGAAAATCAAGAAAAGTGGCAGCTACTACAACATTCTGCCTAAACGGGATATTTTTTTCTTTTTTTTTCTTTTTTTTTTCTTTTGTATCCAGTTACAATAAGGAACGAACTGAACCCATAGTAAATTAAGTATTAAATCAAACAGTTCGTTGTCATAATAAAGAGCTGTGTAATGGCTCATTTTAAAGGAAACTGCTGTATATAGAAGCCTTTTGTAATTAACAAAATTAATTATTATTATAAAAAATATTGTTACGATATGGGAAAGAACTAACTCTAGGCGATAGTAACTAATTTAATTTTGAAAAGAAAGAATTACGGCAGAAATTTATAGTAAAGATCGATGTGGATATAATGTATTATTATATCTTTGTTGTTGTTGTTGTTTAGACCAGGGCACTTTGTATCAAAGGAGTTGTAGGAACTTCGAAATGGGCTCATTCGATTGAAAATAGAAAAGGCTGATGCCCTTTTTAATAGTCGAAAGTGATTGGAGGGAAACTAATCCCCCTCTCACGCCCACCCTCCCATTTGACTTTATGTTTAAAAACTAAATGTTGCCATAAGATTAAATAAAAATGCACTGTGTTAATGTTATAATAAAGAACGAATATTTTACCGATTATCTAATAATAACCATATATGACGTAATATCCAAAACCTATTGTGTACTAATAACCATATATGACTTAATTAGCGACGTGACGTAAAAATTGAAAAAATTAATTTTTATTTTATTTTCGTTTTTAGTTATAATAAAGTATAAAATAAAAGCAATATAAAATGCCAGAGGTATGTAAAACATCTGTAAAATAAACATTTATATATTTTATTTTGTTTTAAATAAAAGCAATACATAAATAAAAGCAATATAAAATGCCAGAGGTATGTGAACATCTGTAAAATAAACATTTATCCGGGTTGCAGCGGTAGCTAGCAATCCGGGTTGCAGCGGTAGCTAGCAACCTAGTAAGAGACGATCACCTCCAATGTCAAGAAATATAAAACCCCCCAACTCCTAAAAAAAGAGTCAGATCAAAACAAAAAGTACACCATTAGAACCGCCTTGTCCGAATCCTCTATAAAGGAAACTTACCTCCCTTTGGCTTGAATAACAAAGAAAATATATTGGCTTGAAAATCAAGAAAATTGACTTTTACCACGTTATTCTCCACAAACGGGATATTTTTTTCTTTCCGCTTTTTCTTTCTGCTCAGCTAGCTGGGCACTGGAAAATCATAGAGAGCTGTATAATAGCTCATTTTAAAGGAAATTGCAACATCTAGTCACTTTTGTATTTAAAAATAAAATACTTTTTAAAGTAGAATCAATTTTGTCAAAAAAATTGCATTTTTGATGTATTTTCATACTGCAGTCTTTTCAAAGATATTTGAATTTTGAAGCAATAAAACAGTCCATGTAATGAACTCTATAGTAATAATAGCTACTTGTCTCAATAGTAACCGAAACTCCTGGAACCAAAATTTTCTTTTTTGGCTTAATCGCTAAAATTATTATGTAAACTGCAAAAATATTTATGATGCCTAATCAGTAATAGAATTTTTTTAATTTAAACAACAAAAATACATGAAAATTCTAAAATTAGTTTTGCTTTTTGTCTCCTGGAAGAATTTTTTTTTTTTCATCTCAGTTCAAATTTATTATTGTATCCTGTAACCCGTAAAGTACATATCTCCATATTATTGTCTCATAATTGCAATTATTTAGTTTTCAGTCCAGAATCACTAAACTTATTATTTAAACTGCAAAAATATTTATGGTGTCTAACCAATAATACTAATTTTGTAATTCAAACAAGATAAATACCTGAAAATTTTAAAATTAGTTTTGTTTTATGCTAGGTTTTAGATACTCGACACGGGATTTTGTGTGCTTAATAATTTTAAATCTTGAAAAAAATATGGTCTCACGCGAGTGGAAAAAAAGAAAGAATAACCAAAAACAATATCAAAATAGAACAATCCAAATTTCTACTAATAGAAAACTTTACTACACAAAAAATAAAGCTAACATCCTGAAATATAAGAAAAGTTTATTTAAAAGAGATAAAAATGCCACCAAACGCAATAAAGCTCGAGCACGCGTAAGGATTGCTACTAAGATGTCTTGTGATCCAGGATTTAAGAAAATGAAATATGACAGAGCAAAACAGAGGTATCTTACGGATCAGGGGTATCGAGAAGGGAAAATTGAGACAGCGAAACAAAAGAGCAAGGAACGGTATGATAACGATATAGATTACCGAAACAAACATAAGAAAAAAGTTGCTACCAGAATAATGGGTAGATACTGGGGTGACAAAAGCTATAATGAAAAAATTAAATTCTCTGCGAGGTTGTACCGAAGAACGCATAAGGACAAAGGGAAAAATTACATTCAGAAATACAAGAAGATGGCAAATTACAGTAAAGAACGATCTCTCTCCCATAGTAACTGATATGTTACATTAAAAGACGATCATTGGAATAAAAAGTTATTGCATGCACTGGACTTAGTTAGCTACTTGATCGTTTGAGGTTCGTCTCTTACTATTTAAAAGAAGAAAAAGCCGTAGGCTTTTTCCTGTTTGTATATATTTTCCTGTTTGTTATCAGGGTTACAGCGGTATTACATAAAGGACCGATATAACTTATCATAAATGGTGTTTGTCAATTTTATAATAAAGAACGACCTCTTGCCTATACTAAATTTTACACGCCACTTAATTGTAGTATAGGTTAGTAATTCAACAGATAGCATGGTACTGGAACATCGTGGAGAGTTGTTCAATGGCTCATTTTAAAGGAAATTAATGGGGTTAAAAACCTTTTGTAATTAAGATTAATTAAAAGATTAATCCGGGTTGCAGCGGTAGCTAGCAACCTAGTAAGAGACGATCACCTCCAATGTCAAGAAATATAAAACCCCCCAACTCCTAAAAAAAGAGTCAGATCAAAACAAAAAGTACACCATTAGAACCGCCTTGTCCGAATCCTCTATAAAGGAAACTTACCTCCCTTTGGCTTGAATAACAAAGAAAATATATTGGCTTGAAAATCAAGAAAATTGACTTTTACCACGTTATTCTCAAACAAACGGGATATTTTTTTCTTTCCGCTTTTTTCTTTCTGCTCAGCTAGCTGGGCACTGGAAAATCATAGAGAGCTGTATAATAGCTCATTTTAAAGGAAATTGCAAACATCTAGTCACTTTTGTATTTAAAAATAAAATACTTTTTAAAGTAGAATCAATTTTGTCAAAAAAAATTGCATTTTTGATGTATTTTTCATACTGCAGTCTTTTCAAAGATATTTGAATTTTGAAGCAATAAAACAGTCCATGTAATGAACTCTATAGTAATAATAGCTACTTGTCTCAATAGTAACCGAAACTCCTGGAACCAAAATTTTCTTTTTTGGCTTAATCGCTAAAATTATTATGTAAACTGCAAAAATATTTATGATGCCTAATCAGTAATAGTAATTTTTTAATTTAAACAACAAAAATACATGAAAATTCTAAAATTAGTTTTGCTTTTTGTCTCCTGGAAGAAATTTTTTTTTCATCTCAGTTCAAATTTATTATTGTATCCTGTAACCCGTAAAGTACATATCTCCATATTATTGTCTCATAATTGCAATTATTTTAGTTTTCAGTCCAGAATCACTAAACTTATTATTTAAACTGCAAAAATATTTATGGTGTCTAACCAATAATACTAATTTTGTAATTCAAACAAGATAAATACCTGAAAATTTTAAAATTAGTTTTGTTTTATGCTAGGTTTTAGATACTCGAACACGGGATTTTGTGTGCTTAATAATTTTAAATCTTGAAAAAATATGGTCTCACGCGAGTGGAAAAAAGAAAGAATAACCAAAAACAATATCAAAATAGAACAATCCAAATTTCTACTAATAGAAAACTTTACTACACACAAAAATAAAGCTAACATCCTGAAATATAAGAAAAGTTTATTTAAAAGAGATAAAAATGCCACCAAACGCAATAAAGCTCGAGCACGCGTAAGGATTGCTACTAAGATGTCTTGTGATCCAGGATTTAAGAAAATGAAATATGACAGAGCAAAACAGAGGTATCTTACGGATCAGGGGTATCGAGAAGGGAAAATTGAGACAGCGAAACAAAAGAGCAAGGAACGGTATGATAACGATATAGATTACCGAAACAAACATAAAAAAAGTTTTCTACCAGAATAATGGGTAGATACTGGGGTGACAAAAGCTATAATGAAAAAATTAAATTCTCTGCGAGGTTGTACCGAAGAACGCATAAGGACAAAGGGAAAAATTACATTCAAAATACAAGAAGATGGCAAAAATGCAGGCTGATCTTGTAAATTGAGAAACATTTTACGCATGTTTTATCGGGATCACGAAAAGTATTCGAAATTACAGATTAAAATTCTCTTTGAAAGAGCGGATGCTGTTGAAAAGTCGGCTAGAAATGCTTTGGCAAAGTTATAATAAAGAACGACATCTTGCCTATACTAAATTTTATACGCCACCTAATTATAGTATAGGTTAGTAATTCAACAGATAGCATGGCACTGGAACATTGTAGAGAGTTGTTCAATGGCTCATTTTAAAGGAAATAATGGGGTTAAAAACCTTTTGTAATTAAAACAAATTATTTTTATTACATTAAGAAATTTTAATTATGTTCCTAAAGAAATTACAGTAAAGAACAAACTTCCAGCCCATATCCGGGTTGCAGCGGTAGCTAGCAACCTAGTAAGAGACGATCACGTCCAATGTTAAGAAATATAAAAACCCATAGTTCTTAAAAAAAGAGTCAGATCAAAACAAAAAGTACACCATTAGAACCGCCTTGTCCGAAACCCCTGCATAGTAAAATTTCTGTCCCTTGGCTTGAACAGCAAGGGAAAATATATTGGCTTGAAAATCAAGAAAAGTGGCAGCTACTACAACATTCTGCCTAAACGGGATATTTTTTTCTTTTTCTTTTTTTTTTCTTTTGTATCCAGTTACAATAAGGAACGAACTGAACCCATAGTAAATTAAGTATTAAATCAAACAGTTCGTTGTCATAATAAAGAGCTGTGTAATGGCTCATTTTAAAGGAAACTGCTGTATATAGAAGCCTTTTGTAATTAACAAAATTAATTATTATTATAAAAAATATTGTTACGATATGGGAAAGAACTAACTCTAGGCGATAGTAACTAATTTAATTTTGAAAAGAAAGAATTACGGCAGAAATTTATAGTAAAGATCGATGTGGATATAATGTATTATTATATCTTTGTTGTTGTTGTTGTTTAGACCAGGGCACTTTGTATCAAAGGAGTTGTAGGAACTTCGAAATGGGCTCATTCGATTGAAAAATAGAAAAGGCTGATGCCCTTTTTAATAGTCGAAAGTGATTGGAGGGAAACTAATCCCCCTCTCACGCCCACCCTCCCATTTGACTTTATGTTTAAAAACTAAATGTTGCCATAAGATTAAATAAAAATGCACTGTGTTAATGTTATAATAAAGAACGAATATTTTACCGATTATCTAATAATAACCATATATGACGTAATATCCAAAACCTATTGTGTACTAATAACCATATATGACTTAATTAGCGACGTGACGTAAAAATTGAAAAAATTAATTTTTATTTTATTTTCGTTTTTAGTTATAATAAAGTATAAAATAAAAGCAATATAAAATGCCAGAGGTATGTAAAACATCTGTAAATAAACATTTATATATTTTATTTTGTTTTTAAATAAAAGCAATACATAAATAAAAGCAATATAAAATGCCAGAGGTATGTGAACATCTGTAAAATAAACATTTATCCGGGTTGCAGCGGTAGCTAGCAACCTAGTAAGAGACGATCACCTCCAATGTCAAGAAATATAAAACCCCCCAACTCCTAAAAAAAGAGTCAGATCAAAACAAAAAGTACACCATTAGAACCGCCTTGTCCGAATCCTCTATAAAGGAAACTTACCTCCCTTTGGCTTGAATAACAAAGAAAATATATTGGCTTGAAAATCAAGAAAATTGACTTTTACCACGTTATTCTCCACAAACGGGATATTTTTTTCTTTCCGCTTTTTCTTTCTGCTCAGCTAGCTGGGCACTGGAAAATCATAGAGAGCTGTATAATAGCTCATTTTAAAGGAAATTGCAACATCTAGTCACTTTTGTATTTAAAAATAAAATACTTTTTAAAGTAGAATCAATTTTGTCAAAAAAATTGCATTTTTGATGTATTTTCATACTGCAGTCTTTTCAAAGATATTGAATTTGAATTTTGAAGCAATAAAACAGTCCATGTAATGAACTCTATAGTAATAATAGCTACTTGTCTCAATAGTAACCGAAACTCCTGGAACCAAAATTTTCTTTTTTGGCTTAATCGCTAAAATTATTATGTAAACTGCAAAAATATTTATGATGCCTAATCAGTAATAGTAATTTTTTTAATTTAAACAACAAAAATACATGAAAATTCTAAAATTAGTTTTGCTTTTTGTCTCCTGGAAGAAATTTTTTTTTTTCATCTCAGTTCAAATTTATTATTGTATCCTGTAACCCGTAAAGTACATATCTCCATATTATTGTCTCATAATTGCAATTATTTTTAGTTTTCAGTCCAGAATCACTAAAACTTATTATTTAAACTGCAAAAATATTTATGGTGTCTAACCAATAATACTAATTTTGTAATTCAAACAAGATAAATACCTGAAAATTTTAAAATTAGTTTTGTTTTATGCTAGGTTTTAGATACTCGACACGGGATTTTGTGTGTGCTTAATAATTTTAAATCTTGAAAAATATGGTCTCACGCGAGTGGAAAAAAAGAAAGAATAACCAAAAACAATATCAAAATAGAACAATCCAAATTTCTACTAATAGAAAACTTTACTACACAAAAAATAAAGCTAACATCCTGAAATATAAGAAAAGTTTATTTAAAAGAGATAAAAATGCCACCAAACGCAATAAAGCTCGAGCACGCGTAAGGATTGCTACTAAGATGTCTTGTGATCCAGGATTTAAGAAAATGAAATATGACAGAGCAAAACAGAGGTATCTTACGGATCAGGGGTATCGAGAAGGGAAAATTGAGACAGCGAAACAAAAGAGCAAGGAACGGTATGATAACGATATAGATTACCGAAACAAACATAAGAAAAAAGTTGCTACCAGAATAATGGGTAGATACTGGGGTGACAAAAGCTATAATGAAAAAATTAAATTCTCTGCGAGGTTGTACCGAAGAACGCATAAGGACAAAGGGAAAAATTACATTCAGAAATACAAGAAGATGGCAAATTACAGTAAAGAACGATCTCTCTCCCATAGTAACTGATATGTTACATTAAAAGACGATCATTGGAATAAAAAGTTATTGCATGCACTGGACTTAGTTAGCTACTTGATCGTTTGAGGTTCGTCTCTTACTATTTAAAAGAAGAAAAAGCCGTAGGCTTTTTCCTGTTTGTAATATTTTCCTGTTTGTTATCAGGGTTACAGCGGTATTACATAAAGGACCGATATAACTTATCATAAATGGTGTTTGTCAATTTTATAATAAAGAACGACCTCTTGCCTATACTAAATTTTACACGCCACTTAATTGTAGTATAGGTTAGTAATTCAACAGATAGCATGGTACTGGAACATCGTGGAGAGTTGTTCAATGGCTCATTTTAAAGGAAATTAATGGGGTTAAAAACCTTTTGTAATTAAGATTAATCAAATTATTTTTATTACATTAAGAAATTTTAATTATGTTCCTTAAGAAATCATCATAAGTAAAAATTTTATAATAAAGAACGAACTCTCGCTAATAGTAACTCAAATCTTTAATATATTCCGGGTTGCAATGGTAGTTACATTAAAAGACAATCGTTGGAATACCAAAACCATTGCATACATTGGACTTAGTTAGCTGCCTGATTCTTTGAGAGTTGTCTCTTACTGCTCCAGAGAAGAAAAAGCCGTAGGCATTTTCCTGTTTGTAATCAGCGTTTACATAATCCGATTTGTCAATCCGGGTTGCAGCGGTAGCTAGCAACCTAGTAAGATTGCATTAAAGAACGAACTTTAGTCCATAGTTACAGCTAGGAACGAGCTTCAGCCCATAGTAACTAAGATTATAACTTAAGACTCAAACAAGTAATTTGTTTGCTTTGGTCACAGTAAAGAATGATCTCTCGCCCATAGTAACTGATATATGTTTACAGTATAGAACGATCTCTCGCCCATAGTAACTGATATACGGTGGTTCCAGGGGTAGCTACAAGCTATCCAGAATCTAGCAGTATCCGGGTTGCAGCAGCAGCTGTCACCCAGATCTCTTTGCTTAACAACAAAGAAATCATGTCGGCTTGTTATTAAACCAGAACCTAACAAAAAATAAAACTAACAAGTGACAATCTTTTCTTACTTGGCAGTTGTTTTTTTAATTATTCTTCAATTTTTAGTTACTATGGACCGGGGCAGGTCCTTTTCTAAGCAGAAAGTACGGCTGCGACCACGGTTTCTATTTCAGTTTGTTATATCCGCATAGTCTTAGTTTTTAGAAATCTAGTTTCCGAGTGTTTAAAAAAGAGAGTAAAAATATTCATTTGATTATATCAGAGTTATGGAAAGAGATTTAACCTGTAATATTTTTAAGAAATTCGTCAAGGTTAAGTTAAAAGTACGGATCATTTTATTCTAATTGCAGCTCTGTCTTGTTAACTAGATAATATTACCTATTGAATAATATTTTACTATGTACGAATGCTCTGTTTGTAAGAAAATGCTAACAAGGCCAGGGGGTCTTGTTGATCACTTTAGACTTCATACTAACGAAAAGCCGTTTAAGTGTGTACATTGTTCTGTCTATTTTCGAACAAAGCATGCAATTTATTTACAATAAAGAACGACACTTAGCCCATGTTAACTGAAACATAAATAGGGATTATGTAATTTCCATCAGTATCATGGCTGCAGAGATGTCCGAAACCAAGTAAAGAACAAACCATTATAGTAAAGAACATTTCATGTTAAAGATTAATCATTGATGCCATAATCATAGTTTGTAGCCAGGTCGTCTCTTACTATTCCAAAGAAGAAAAAGCCGTAGGCTTTTTCCTTTTTGTATCCGGGTTGCGGCGGTAGCTAGCAATCCGGGTTGCGGCGGTAGCTAGCAACCTAGTAAGAGACGATCACGTCCAATGTTAAAAAATATAAAACCCCAACTCCTAAGAAAAGAGTCATATCAAAACAAAAAGTACACCATTAGAACCGCCTGGTCCGAAACCCCTATAATTACAGTAAAGAACAAACTTCCAGCCCATAGTAACTAAAATAAGATTACAATTTAAGACTCAAATAAGTAATTTGTTTGCTTTGGTATTATCTACTTAGTCTATTTAATCATAATTACATTAAAAGACAATTCTTGGAATCCGGGTTGCAGCGGTAGCTAGCAACCTAGTAAGAGTACATAAAAAGAACGACCTTTTGCCTATACTAAATTTTATACGGCACTTACTTCTAGTACAGGTTAGTAATTCCACAGATAGCTTGGCATCGGAACATTTTAGAGAGTTGTTCAATAGCTCATTTTAAAGGAAATTAATTGGGCTAAGATCTTTTTGTAATTACCACAAATTATTTTTAAAATAGAATCATTTTTTATACGAAAAACTGCATATTTAATTACAATAAAGAACGACACCTAGCCCTTGTTAACTGAAACATAAATAGGGATTATGTAATTTCCATCAGTATCATGGCTGTAGAGATGGCTGAAAACCTAGTAAAGAACAAACCATTATAGTAAAGAACATTTCATGTTAAATATTGATCAATGATGCCATAATCATAGTTTGTAGCCAGGTCGTCTCTTACTATTCCAATTAAGAAAAAGCCCTAGGCTTTTTCCTGTTTGTAATTTCACAACAAACATTATAAACATTAAAACCATTGCAGACATTGGACTCATTTAGCTACTTGATTGTTTGATTTTTGTCTCTTACTATCCGGGTTGCAGCGGTAGCTAGCAACCTAGTAAGAGACGATCACGTCCAATGTTAAGAAATATAAAAAACCCATAACTCCTAAAAAAAGAGTCAGATCAAAACAAAAAGTACACCATTAAAATTGCCTTGTCCGAAATTCCTATAAGGGAAACTTACCCCTCTTTGGCTTGAATAACAAAGAAAATATATTGGCTTGAAAATCAAGAAAATTGACTTTAAACACGTTATTCTCCACAAAGGGGATATTTTTTTCTTTCTTCTTCTTTTCCACAGATAGCTCGGCACTGGAACATCGTAGAGAGTTGTTCAATGGCTCATTTTAAAGGAAATTAATGGCGTTAATTTATAATAAAGAACGAACTCTCGCTAATACTAACTCAAATCTTTAATATATTCTGGGTTGCAATGGTAGTTACATTAAAAGACAATCGTTGGAATAACAAACCATTGCATACATTGGACTTAGGTAGCTGCCTGATTCTTTGAGAGTCGTCTCTTACTACTCCAGAGAAGAAAAAGCCGTAGGCTTTTTCCTGTTTGTAATCAGGTTTTCACATAATCTGATCTGTCAATCCGGGTTGCAGCGGTACCTAGCAACCTAGGTAGATCCGGGTTGCAGCGGTAGCTAGCAACCTAGTAAGAGACGATCACCTCCAATGTTAAGAAATATAAAAACCCATAGTTCCTAACAGAGGAGTCAGATCAAAACAAAAAGTACACCATTAGAACCGCCTTGTCCGAAACCTCTATAAAGGAAACTTACCGCCCTTTGGCTTGAATAACAAAGAAAATATATTGGCTTGAAAATCAAGCAAATTGACTTTTACCACGTTATTATAATAAAGATCGAACTCTTCCCTATACTAACTTGCATACGCAACTTCACTATAGTTAAGATTACAGTATTTATATTATGCATCATTATAAATTATAAAAGGTTCAAATGTTCGAAGATTATAGAATTAAAAATTTTCCCACCCCGGGAATCGAACCCGAGCCTGTTAAGTGAAAGTTAACTATCCCAGCCACTAGACCATATTGAACCATAAAGAAGTATGATTTAAGAGCCATATGCGTATTATTATTTCACCATACCAATTATAATAAGGCCAAAACAAAATCGTCGACTTGCAACCTTACTTTTGACACATTAGTTAAATCTTCATCAGGCTTAAAAAATGTTTTACAGTAAAGAACGAACTTCAGTTCATAGTAACTAAAACAAGATTATAATTAGCTTTGGTATAAAATACTGTCAGCAGTTATAATAAAGATCGAACTCTTCCCTATACTAACTTGCATACGCAACTTCACTATAGTTAAGATTACAGTATTTATATTATACATCATTATAAATTATATACGGTTCAAATGTTCGAAGATTATAGAGTTAAAAATTTTCCCATACCGGGAATCGAACCCGTGCTTGTTAATTGAAAGTTAACTATCCTAGCCACTAGACCATATGGAACAATAAAGAAGTATGATTTAAGAGCCATATGCATATTATCATTTCACCATACCAATTATAATAAGGCCAAAACAAAATCGTCGACTTGCAACCTTACTTTTCACATATTAGTTAAATCTTCATCAGGCTTAAAAAATGTTTTGCTAGTTTTACATGAAAGAAAGAAACTTAGCCCATATTAGCAGAAATAAGAATATTTAGGTTGCAGTGGTAGCTAGCAACACTATTACAAAATCCGGGTTTAAGTGGTTACAGTAAAGAACTATCTCTCTCCCATAGTAACTGATATGTCCGGGTTGCAGCGGTAGCTAGCAACCTAGTAAGAGACGATCACGTCCAATGTTAAGAAATATAAAAACCCATAGTTCCTAAAATTATAATAAAGATCGAACTCGTCCCTATACTAACTTGCATAGGCAACTTCACTATAGTTAAGATCCGGGTTGCAGCGGTAGCTAGCAACCTCCGGGTTGCAGCGGTAGCTAGCAACCTAGTAAGAGACGATCACGTCCAATGTTAAGAAATATAAAAACCCATAGTTCCTAACAGAGGAGTCAGATCAAAACAAAAAGTTACACCATTAGAACCGCCTTGTCCGAAACCTCTATAAAGAAAACTTACCGCCCTTTGGCTTGAATAACAAAGAAAATATATTGGCTTGAAAAATATATATATATATATATAAATATATATATATATATATATATATATATATACCGCCTTGTACAAATCCTCCATAAAGGAAACTTACCGCCCTTTGGCTTGAATAACAAAGAAAAATATATTGGCTTGAAAATCAAGAAAATAGACTTTTACCACGTTATTCTCCCCAAACGGGATATTTTTTTCTTTTTTTCTTTTTTTTTTCTTTTTTTGTATCCAGAGATAGCTTGGCACTGGAACATCGTAGAGGGTTGTTCAATAGCTCATTTTAAAGGAAATTAATTGGGTTAAAAATCTATAGTAACTAAAATAAATATTTTTAAAAGAGAATAAATTTTTTCAATAAAAACTGTATTTTTGATGCAGTGACGTCATA
Source organism: Artemia sinica (assembly GCA_027921565.1). Taxonomy (NCBI): domain Eukaryota; kingdom Metazoa; phylum Arthropoda; class Branchiopoda; order Anostraca; family Artemiidae; genus Artemia; species Artemia sinica. The sequence continues at coordinate 35,115,466 of CM051273.1, read as the reverse complement.
ATTACTATATAAGAAACGTCAAAACTGCAAAAGGTCTCATTCATGAATACATCCGGGTTGCAGCGGGTAGCTAGCAACCTAGTAAGAGACGATCACCTCCAATGTCAAGAAATATAAAACCCCCCAACTCCTAAAAAAAGAGTCAGATCAAAACAAAAAGTACACCATTAGAACCGCCTTGTCCGAATCCTCTATAAAGGAAACTTACCTCCCTTTGGCTTGAATAACAAAGAAAATATATTGGCTTGAAAATCAAGAAAATTGACTTTTACCACGTTATTCTCCACAAACGGGATATTTTTTCTTTCCGCTTTTTCTTTCTGCTCAGCTAGCTGGGCACTGGAAAATCATAGAGAGCTGTATAATAGCTCATTTTAAAGGAAATTGCAACATCTAGTCACTTTTGTATTTAAAAATAAAACTACTTTTTAAAGTAGAATCAATTTTGTCAAAAAAATTGCATTTTTGATGTATTTTCATACTGCAGTCTTTTCAAAGATATTTGAATTTTGAAGCAATAAAACAGTCCATGTAATGAACTCTATAGTAATAATAGCTACTTGTCTCAATAGTAACCGAAACTCCTGGAACCAAAATTTTCTTTTTTGGCTTAATCGCTAAAATTATTATGTAAACTGCAAAAATATTTATGATGCCTAATCAGTAATAGTAATTTTTTAATTTAAACAACAAAAATACATGAAAATTCTAAAATTAGTTTTGCTTTTTGTCTCCTGGAAGAAATTTTTTTTCATCTCAGTTCAAATTTATTATTGTATCCTGTAACCCGTAAAGTACATATCTCCATATTATTGTCTCATAATTGCAATTATTTTAGTTTTCAGTCCAGAATCACTAAACTTATTATTTAAACTGCAAAAATATTTATGGTGTCTAACCAATAATACTAATTTTGTAATTCAAACAAGATAAATACCTGAAAATTTTAAAATTAGTTTTGTTTTATGCTAGGTTTTAGATACTCGACACGGGATTTTGTGTGCTTAATAATTTTATTACAGTAAAGAACGAACATTAAATATTATAAAGAACGAATTACAATAAAGAAGGACACCTAGCCCATGTTAACTGAAACATAAATATGGATTATGTAATTTTACATTAAAAGACGATCGTTGAAATAACAAACAATTGCATACATTGGAATTAGTTAGCTACTTGATTGTTTGAGGTTCGTATCTTACTATTTAAAAGAAGAAAAAGCCGTAGGCTTTTTCCTGTTTGTAATCAGTTTATTATCCGGGTTGCAGCGGTAGCTAGCAACTTACATAAGGGACCGATATAGTTCACCATAAATCCGGGTTGCAGCGGTAGCTAGCAACCTAGTAAGAGACGATCACCTCCAATGTCAAGAAATATAAAACCCCCCAACTCCTAAAAAAAGAGTCAGATCAAAACAAAAAGTACACCATTAGAACCGCCTTGTCCGAATCCTCTATAAAGGAAACTTACCTCCCTTTGGCTTGAATAACAAAGAAAATATATTGGCTTGAAAATCAAGAAAATTGACTTTTACCACGTTATTCTCCACAAACGGGATATTTTTTTTCTTTCCGCTTTTTCTTTCTGCTCAGCTAGCTGGGCACTGGAAAATCATAGAGAGCTGTATAATTATAGTAAAGAACGAACTCTTGCCCTTATTACATTAAAAGACGATCACTGAAATAACAAACCATTCCATACATTGGACTTAGTTAGCTACTTGATTGTTTGAGTTTCGTCTCTTACTATTTAAAAGAAGAAAAAGCCGTAGGCTTTTTCCTGTTTGTATTTATAGTTAAAAAACGAACTTAAGTCCAAAGAAACTGAACACTGTGGTTCATTCATATTATCTTCATTATTTTAGCTAGAATGTAAATAAACAAGTTTCTTTTTTAAATTTTAAATTGAAAAGATAGTGCTTTTAATTCAACATATTAAAAGTTCTTCCCGACGGGGAATCGAACCCCCTTCTCCCAAGTAAAAAGTGGGCATACTTACCATTAGACTATCGATGACTTTTAAAATAAAAGTTACATATAAGATATGATAATAATTTTTTAATCCTTACAATAAAGATCCAACTCTTGCCTATACTAACTGGTATGGGTTGCTTAACTATAGTGTAGGCTTGTAAAGTTATATTTAAAGTCAACAAATTAAAAATTCCCTACAACGGGGAATCGAACCCCGATCGCCCTCGTGACAAGTGGGTATGTTTACCATTGTACTATTGGAGAATCATGATAATATGTTACATATAAGATTATAAATATGTTACATATAAGAAATGATAAAAAAAAGGTTAACTTACTAAGAAATTATAATAAAGAACGACCTCTTGCCTATACCAAATTTTATAGGTCACTTAACTATAGTATAGGCTAGTACAGTTATTATATTTAAGGTCAATATATTAAAATTTTCCACTAAAAGACGGTCATTGGAATAAAAAAAACCCAATACATGCATTTGATTTAGTAAGCTACTTGATTGTTTGAGGCTAGTCTTGATTGTTTGAAGAAAAAGCCGTAGACTTTTTCCTGTTTGTAATCAATTATTACATTAAAAGACGATCATTGGAATAACAAACAATTGCATACATTGGAATTGGTTAGCTACTTGTCCGGGTTGCAGCGGTACTAGCAACCTAGTAAGAGACGATCACGTCCAATGTTAAGAAATATAAAAACCCATAGTTCCTAAGAATGAAGTCAGATCAAAACAAAAAGTACACCATTAGAACCGCCTTGTCCGAAACCTCTATAAAGAAAACTTACCGCCCTTTGGCTTGAATAACAAAGAAAATATATTGGCTTGAAAATCAAGCAAATTGACTTTTACCACGTTATTCAAAACCCCCCAACTCCTAAAAAAAGAGTCAGATCAAAACAAAAAGTACACCATTAGAACCACCTTGTCCGAATCCTCTATAAAGGAAACTTACCGCCCTTTGGCTTGAATAACAAAGAAAATATATTGGCTTGAAAATCAAGAAAATTGACTTTTACCACGTTATTCTCCACAAACGGGATATTTTTTTTTTTCCGCTTTTTTTTTTCCTGCTCAGCTAGCTGGGCACTGGAAAATCCTAGAGAGCTGTATAATAGCTCATTTTAAAGGAAATTGCAACATCTAGTCACTTTTGTAATTAAAAATAAAATAATTTTTAAAGTAGAATCAATTTTGTCAAACAAATTTACAGTAAAGAACGACCTCTTCCCTATGCTAAATTTTTATAGGCCACTTACGTATAGTATAGTCTAGTACAGTTATATTTAAGGTCAATATATTAAAATTTTCCATTAAAGGCGATCATTGGAATAAAAAACCAATTACATACATTGGATTTAGTTCGCTACTTGATTATTTTAGGCTAGTCTCTTACTATTTCGAAGAAGAAAAAGTCGTATGTTTTTTCCTGTTTGTAATCATCCGGGTTGCAGCGGTAGTTAGTAACCTAGTAAGAGACGATCACGCCCTATAGTAAATAATCAAAATACAACCGAGGATCTGCGTGTAGTCACAGATATTTTTGACAATGAAATTACAGTATATCTCCCCGTGAACACTAAAAAGACCTATTAGTCGGTATCTAGACACTGATGAAACTACATGAAAATAGACATCTTTTTTCGGTTCTAAGCACTTCAAAACCCCCGCTTAGGAAAGCCATACTCAAACATGGTATTGACAATGATTTCATTAATCTAACATCTGAACTTTCTTTAAATTTGACCGAGGGTAATGTTCAACTGCCAGAAGTAGTTAACCAACAGGCAAAGCAGCATCGTTCCATTGTACGTACATTAGCCTCTAAAAAGAAAGGAAAGAATTTAAAAAAGAAACGACTTCTTCAGGCGGGCAGTAGCTTTTTCACACTTTTACTGCCAATAATTGCAGGACTTGTAAACAGTTTTTCTCTAGTGAGAGAATGGAAAAACCCTATAAATTGACTCCAATAGAAACTCGCTCTCTCACCCGTGGAACACTTTGAGAACAATCTGAGTAAATTCCTTGACAATGAGAATATTGAGGATGATAAAAAACTGCTTTTACTTCAAGATGCACTTCGCCGAGTGGACAAACATAAGCCCTATCGGTCGAAGGCCACTGCTACTATTGATCACAAAAAGAAGCATCTCCTCAGGATTCTGCTGCTGCTGCTGCTGGAACACAATTAAAGAAGGAGGAATTGGATTCAATTGTAATGAAAGTCGGAAATCTAATGCCCCACTCATATCGTGAACAAAGTAAACGACTCCTAACCTATCTCATTGAAAGTGGTCAAGATCATAATCAAGTTGAGAGCAATGGGAAAGGGATTATAATTCAGGGCAAGAGCTATAATCTACTTGATTTAATCTATGATATGGTTACAAATCGTAAAGGACTATTAAACATTTGACGCTCATCTATACAACTTTCTAAATACATTAAACTTCCCCAAAATTCTTATTAGCAATAGACAAATTCTAAAAAAATTAAATGAACATGTATCAACATCAACAACATCAACAACACCATTAAAATATGAAGAGGAAGAAGAAGAAGAAGATGAAGATTTTAAATCAATCTTGGAAAATACTAGCACACCTAGTGGAAAAAAACTTGAAAATGGTGGCGAGGAAAAAGCGAAAACGTATCATGTCACCAACACAACTAGTATAAAAAGGGCAGCGGACGTTACACAACGTGTTTACTTTCAAAATGGTTGAAGTTCTGAAAGGTGTTTATGAAAATATTGGTGAGGTGGGTAGTTTAAGTTTCCCCATTACTCTTTTGAAGGTCACTGGTGTTCACACTAAAAGTGTACAAGACTATCTACAAAATGAATCAAGTTACACTCTGCATAGAAATCATAGACTTCGTGCTAATCAATATCGAAAAACTAAAGCCTTTTTCCCATTGCATAAAATGCAAGCAGATCTCCTAACTCTAGATGAGATTCAAAGACGTCACAATACACCGTACATATACATTCTACTTGCAATCAGTGTTTTTAGTCACTATGCATATGCAATTCCATTGCGCTCGAAGAGAGGCGTTGAGGTTGCTCAGGCCATTGAAAGTATTCCCGAACAGGATTCATATAAAAAAATTCAAACAGATCGTGGTAGTGAATTTGTTAATCCCCATGCTGCAAAAGTACTAGTGAAATATAGTACACTGCTCTATCATAGTCATAGTCCCATAAAGGCTGCATTGGCCGAACGATTGATAAGAACTATTCGACTTTTAATTTCAAGATATTGTACTTTGAAAAATACACCGGCTTTTATTCATGATTTAGGTAAAATCATGTTGATTTATAATCAACGACCTCATCGATCATTGTCCAACTCAACCCCAACGGAAGTTTATCATTCTGATCAGGATACAATTGACACCTTTCTTAAACAGTATTCCAATGAAACGATTGTCAAGAAGAAAAATAAATTCAATGTTGGCGATACTGTTCGAATTAATAGGACAACTAATGTTTTTTGAAAAGGGGAATTACTTGTGGTCCACCGAACTTTTTAAAGTGGCAAAAATTCTAGACACTAAACCCATAACTTATCGTTTGCGCGCGACCAAAGATGAAGAGATTCTCGGCGGTTTTTATGACTATGAACTACAAAAAGTTAAAAATAATAGTGAAATCTATCAAATTGAAAAGATATTAAAGACTCGTACTCGCAGGGGTAGGAAACAGTTACTTGTTCGGTGGCTAGGATACAACTGTGATTTTGATTCTTGGATCGGTGTTGAAGATATTGACAATGCCCAATGATTTCTATGCAACTTTTATGTCCAATGTTTCCGATCCTCTCTACAACGACTTGAATACGACAAGTGATTTTTTTGGACGAAACTCTCCCCCACCATCAAATTTGATGGTGCGTATGAAGTGGCTCTTGTCGACTGTATTCTCAAAAATACCTATGACATCCTGAGAAAGGATCGTGTGTATGATATAAAAGTTATACCATTCGTTTGGACACTCTTTGTCGACTATGAATGGGTTGAAGCACTTAAGCCTAGCGAATATCCACATGCCAAATTGAAATATATTGAATACGATAATATGACAGATTTGTGTCGTACAATCAATAGAAAAATCTCATATCGTAGGAATGGTAAATTCCATTTTAATTATTCTCTGGAACATGATAGGATTTACATTACCTCACCTATTGACACTGAAATAATTATTCTCAATGATAATCTGAGAGACGTTTCTTGGCTTTAAACAGAATACGATCAATGGGAAAAATGCTGGCGCCGTTTACGGGATGGATCAAGTTATTTTTGCTGATTATCCCCCTGGTTTCACCTCGGACTCTTGCATATTTCTCTAAGCATCCTTTGTGGAAACATCGAGAGTCGCTAATTCAAATGTCCCCCTCCTACGTGTTCTTGAACGAAAAACAACACATGAACTTGTTCATCACTATAATATAAAGCATCTTCTGCATGTTCCTGTAAACACTTCGTATTTGGAACTCTGTCAGTTAACACTAAGAAGTGAATTGGGTGATCCTCTAGCAATAACAAAAGGCTTAGCAGTGATTACATGTCATTTTCGACCCATTGTCGGTGACAGCACAATCACCTAAAATGAACAATAGAAGAACTCCATTTGTCTGCCCCGATATCGATTGCTAAGTTGGTGCTTTGAGTCCACGTCAAATAGGCAATGGATTGGACTACTACAAGGGTCGTACTACAATGTCTGGCTATGGTCTTGGTAGCTGGTTTGCTAGGCTATTTTGTTCTGCACTACCCCTTGCCAGAAAATATCTTGTGCCTGTTGCATCAAATTTTAATGCCTCCACACTACAGGACTGGGGGTCGGGCAAGAATTTCAAGGAGAGTGTTAAGGAAAATATTAGATCTTCAGCAAGAGCCGTTTGTGAGCAATTAAAATCTCGATAAAATGGGGAGGGATTGAAAGGATGCGTGCACGTCATTCACTCATCAGTCTCCACCCAGGTGGGAAGCGAAGGACATCAACAAGGCCTTTGAGGAATAAAACAAGGAAGACCAATAAACAGAAGAAGAAAAAGAAAAAGATTGTTAGATCAAAGAAGGATTTCTTCTCTTAAGATGACTTATCTCCCCCACAAGGAAGCATATCCATCAATTAGTTCCTCATTGAATCTATTCAGAGCTGAAAATGTTGATGTCAGTGTCAAGTATCCCGAACACAGTTTCATCCCCAACTACCCCTCTCGGAAAATATACACTTTCAAATATTTTCCAATGAAGACTATTTCATTGATTTTTCATCAACATTTATTGATTTAAATGTTGCGGTGAAGAAAAAGTCAGATAATACAACTCCAAATGCTGGCGATGGTCTCTCCTACGAGAACTGTATTCTACACAATCTATTCAAACAAATTAATGTATTTATTAATGGAACATTGGTGAGCACTAGCAATAATTTACCCAACTATGCAAGCTACATGGATGACACCAAAGGCATACAAGGAGTTGAGAGGGACAATCATTGGGATATGAATGTCGATCAGGTGTTGATACTGACGGTGAGTTGACTACTGCATTGACCCAAGAGTATTATCTGGTTGGAAAATTAAATCATGAGATATTCAATATATCCCAATGGATACCCCCCAATGTCAAGATTGACATAAAGTTACAGCTGGCCCCATCGAATTTCATTTTGAGAAAAACACTTTCTGCAGCACCCGATGCAAATGTCATTATCACATCGGCAATTCTCCACGTCCGAAAACAACAAGTTATGAGCTCTGTTGCATTGGCAGTGGAAAAGCTATGAGCCAATGGCAAAAACATTAAACTTCTTGTCCCCCATACGATCACCAATCTACGTCACATTGCCACTGGCTCTCGTAGCTATAGCGATTCATCCTTTATCAATGGAGAAATCCCATCAAAATTGGCTTTGGCCTTTGTGAAGAGTGGCAGTGCTGTTGGATCCTGGACTGAATCCCCCCATGATTTTAATTTTTTCGGTCTATCTAACCTTGTGTGCAAAGTGAATGGTATTCCACTGTACACTCTATCATTTTAAAAAAAATCTTATAGAACTCTGTACGAGTTGACCGTGCAATCCCTAGATCATGACTCTCAACTATTTGAAAATGGAATAACCGATTCAATGTTTTCAAAAAAATCATGGGGTAATTGTTTTGGACTTGTCGGGGACTCAGGATATGAGCATAGTACGAACAGGGAATGTACGTTTAGAGTGTACATTTGCCGATGCTTTGACTGAGAGTATCACGCTAATATCACTGAGTCAATTTGAAACCTATTGGGAAATCACAACCGACGGCAGTGTTCTACTAGACTTAGCACCATGAACACAAACCAAACAATCAACGTATTTAGTATGGATCCATACATGTCCCAGTACAAGTCCTATTGCATACCTTCAGACTTCAATGAAGAAATTCCAAGTGTTAACAATACCGGGCCATTGGTTAGCAGTACCGCTAATCATTGTTAATAGCAGTCCATCGAATTTGAAGACCGGCCATTGGCTATGCATCTTTCAAACAGCGAAGAATATTGAATTTTTTTATCCTCTTGGCCTATCGTATAAATTCTACACTCCATACATCAGCAACTTTATTGAAAGCAGTGGGAAAACCATTATTCAAAATCAACGAAGATTACAGGATTTAACGACTAAGACATGTGGCTTTCATGCACTACTCTTTTTATGTTCAGATGTTTTGGCTACACCTACAAGCAGTTTTTTTCGACATCTACGTTGACTTACCTCGATTGAACGACTTTCTAGTGGAAAATATACTTAAAAGCGTATTTAATATTGATTTTAGTGCCCTACGAATAAAATGTTCTAAAAATGTATGTGAAATTGTTTATTTATAAATGATAAAAATTTATATACATGATAAAATGACTGTTCTACTCTTTAGATTTCATCTTCTACTAGGTATAGGTATTTGTCGACAACAACTAGTGCAGGTAGATTATCTGAATTCACAGTGTACTGATCCTGATGTACTGCAATGACAGGGTCACATTTTCTACAGTAGAGTGTAACTTCACTCTTGTCATATCTCTTTGTATAGTCAATGATACTATTCTCATTCATTCAATAGAATTCACATGTTTCAATTTGCTTATTTGAAGCAATTTCACAAACAGTGTCCTCAAGTGTCGAATCACATTCCGTCACAGCCAAATAAAAATCAGTGGGCTAATAATCATAACACCCATTGTCTTCACAACAATGACGTAGAAACCATATTCTTTTGTTGTTAAAGCAGTTGAATCGTTGACCCGGCTCCTCCTCCCAGAACTATCTAAAACCACGACGATACCAATCTCGTAGCAATAAACTAAAATCACGGTTAAAATTCTTTTCAATCATACCGGGATATGTATTCTCCCACTGATTACATTTATCATAGTGGCAATTGTAGCATAGGTGCCCTCTAGGATGAGAGTCACACACCTCTTCAAGACACGAATTACAATCTTTAATTCGTACAGCATATCCTTTATGCAATTTACACGGGTTGTATAATCTAAACTTTTCATCATACTCATCAATCATTGTGCAATTCTCACATGATGACCAACTGCCCAGTGTGTACATACAGAGCGGACATGTATGGAATATTTTTTCATGTGTTGACACTCTCACTGCCACAATGAAACGGAGCTAACAACACCAAAAATTGTCTGAGATAGAGAGAGAGAGAGAAGTAAATCATCCTTGAGCACCATCTTTCTCATGAAAAAAAAGTCCTAAATTTATAAACTAGTGTTTAAAAGCATATCCACAATATCATTTTGCCGTGTCGTGATCAATATATCAATAAATTGTGTAAACGTATTTGAATCACGACGTAGAAGCTTCATACAATAGTCTAATGATGGAGAATCAGTTTTCATTATATCGACAAGCATTCCCCGAGGAAATATCTTTCTTTGAATTAACAACTCTAGAAAATCGTCATCTAGAATCAAATGTTTTTCCAAAAACACTAGATTCCTCATGATTCGCTCTTTCTCAAATCTATCCATTTTTTAGAGTCTTAACACTCTCACAACCAATTTCAGACTAACCAGAATTTCTTTTTGTACTCTAAAAAATATGCGCTAGTCTACTATAGAAAGAAAAATACCTTTGATTTAGAAACAAATTTTATTGAACATAATTACAATAATAGTATTCACTGATGCATTTTGTTCTCGTCAATATATTTCGATAGGACATCTAATGCTGACCGAAGTTTATTTATATGGAGAATATTCACTTTTCCAGCAAAACATAGTTGCTCCTCCTGCTTAAATTTGCTTAATGATATCACGTATCTATAGCATATACATACTGTCCCATTCAAGGCATAGTCTACAGCCAGCGGTTATTTCCACAGCCACATTGGGTACTCGTATATCGTTGCTGCTGCTGTCGGCTCCATCATTAATCTCCAAAAATGTAAATGCACCACTCATTTTTTCTCCACTAATATCCTCTCAAATAAACTATTCTCTTTGAATTCAATTCTCTTACTAATATGGTTTGTAAAGAAAACCATTCCTTTTATTCAAATCCCAACCACAAATCAAGTTATCGTATATGGAGTAACCTCCGCTCTCTGATTGGCTCCTAAAAAACAGATGTTGCCTCAAAAACCAGTTCGGTTGAGCTATATAATTATGATCATACTCTCAAAACATGTTTGACCACATTATACACTGCCAAATAACCAGTCTGGTAATCTGACTTTGAAAGGTGCCATGGAACGTAATCTCCCCAAATAGCACCGGAAGGAACATAAAGGACTGGAATTCCATATATACTTACTACTCCCGTGGAAAATAAGGCTTCCCAAATTTGAGAATTTTGTTTGACTTTAATTTTTTTATCTTTCCGTAGGGGGGAGGAATTTTGGTACTTGTGTATATGCGCCGTACTCTCAAGTTTACGCTGTGTAAAATTCGAGAACACACCAGTTTTTATGTTAGTTTCTTCATTGCTTTAGAAATAAATTTGGGCTATATATTTGCATATTAGGGCGGGGGGGGGGGGGTAAATTATAGCGGGTTTGGATGTAAAATGTCTTTGGTACAAGTATTCTGCATATTAGATAGATAGATAGAAAAGTGTATTTTTAAAGCCAAATATACGGCTATGAAAATAGTAAAATAACATAAATGATAAGCACAAATAACATAAACTTTGATCAGCGATCATCATAAAATCATAAAATTAGTCATCATAAAATTAGTTTTATTTTTTAGTTTACTTCAGAAAGTAGCTCCAGGCGCGAAGCTTTGAAACAAAAGGTTAACTAGTGGACAGGTTTGCATATCGATATACTAGTGAAAAATTTTGCTAGTTCGACAGAAATGTGCCTTCAGACTTAGAGAGTTACTTAAAAAATCGAAAAAGACACTCGTTACTTAGAAATGAATCGAAATTTCCAAAAAAGATCATTCCTCGTGTAGGTACGATAGATGGTATTATAAACTGAGTTTATTTTCATTTCCAAAATTTTAGGAAGAATTACCTGAATTCTCCAACAGAACTGTTTTCCTATTTTGGGTGCCATTTCTGACTAGAAAGGCTGGGAATAATGAAATGGGGGTAAAATTTCAAAACGGCTAATATTTTAATGAAATGAATATTTTACCTGTAAAGCAGCGTTGATGTAGCATGAATTTCCCAAATTCTTCAGTCCAGCATATGGTAGAACACATTCCATGTTGTTGTTCTTTCTGTTAGTCACAAAGTCGTTATGGTAGAGATTCGTTTTAGTCAATATGTTCGTTTTAGTCAATAGTCCATATTTTCAAGAAGTCGAAAATAAATAGCTCGAATAATGTTGTCAGTAGATTATCGAGTCATTCAGCAATAGCTTAGATTAATATTGAGAATATCAAAAATAATGCCAAGTCAATTTTGGTAGGAAAAAATACCAATAAATGAGAAATAGGTAAAAAATTTGAAGAGGTAAAAGTAGGAAACACAAGCAGATTTTGGGTTTTGGGCATTGTGTCAACCGATAATTTCTTAAAAGACGCAAAATTGAGCAGACGTAAAATCGAGCAATCAAAAAGAAAGTACAAAATGGGTAGGACCGGCGTTTACCCTCTTCCCCTCACCAAAAATACTCCCTGCGTCTGGTTGGTCTCCAGTCACTTTCCACCTATAATAAAAGGACTCTCATTTTATGATCGAATGTGCACCCTCCAAAGTTTCTGTGACCTTGAGGTGGAGATGGGGATAAGGAAGGGGCAGTTTTCCTCCTATCTGATTAATCTCACATTATGACTCGCAGTATTACGACTGAAAAATCACAATAACAAAAACAGGAGTCATGGTTGCAGCGGTAGCTGCAACATAGTAAAAAGTGAACCAGAGCCCAAAGTAACCATAAGTTAATAAACGGGTTTTGAAAAAATAAACAACTTAGTGAAAGAAAATTGCTATGTAACACTGATTCAGGATCGAATGAGTACCCTACAAAATTTCTACGACCTTGAGGTGGAGACTGGGATAAGGAAGGGGTAGTTTTCCTCCTATACGATTAATCTCACCTTATCTAAGGCCTATTGTTTTTACTTCATAAAAACACTGTATAGGACATAACAAGCCAAAGCATGGCCATCGCCCGCTTTTTTGTAAGACAAGGATTTTGAATTTCTTAAAAAAAAAACTTTACTTGGGAAATGAATTGAATTCAAGACGTTTAAGCGCAGTAAGACGTATATATTATGAATCAGAGAATAATGTGCTTTAAAATGAGCTATAGTAAAGCAGATAAGGTTTAGTCCCAAAAAGTAGTGTCTGACCCCTTAGAATCTCCTCTGCTGTCAGTCCATTGTGATTGTGCTCCGATTTGTGAAGAGTGACGGCTCATTTGAAACGTCTCATCCGTCTGATGATAGCACTACACGTTTTGAGAGGAATAGGAACATTTTTCTCATTCTTTGACCTTATGGCTAGAATTTTAAGACTAGGGCGATAAGAAAATCGCCCTGGTTAAATGAAAAAGTCACAAAGAGTTTGTAGCAATGAACGAAATACTAAAGGCTAGGGTAATGTTATAGTACATTGTTTTTCACTTCATAAAAATACTGTATAGGACATAATAAGCCAAAGCCAGGCCTTCGACCGATTTTTTGTAATTTTTTGTAAGACAAGGATTTTGAATTTCTTTAAAAAAAAATTTTATTTGGGAACTAAATTGAATACAAGACTTTTAAACGCGGTAAGACATATATATTATGAATCAGAGAAAAATAGACTTTAAAATAAGCTACTAGTCAAGCAGAAAAAGTTTAGTCCCAAAAAGTAGTGTCTGACCCTTTAGAATCTCCTCTGCTGTGAGTCAATTGTGATTGTGCTCCGATTTGTGGCGAGTGACAGCTCATTTGAAAAGTATCATCCTTCTTATGATAGCACTACACGTCTTAAGAAGAACAAAAACCTTTTTCGTATTCTTTGAGCTTATGGCTGAAATTTTAGGACTAGGGCGATAAGAAAATAACCCTGGTTAAACAAAAAAGTCAGAAAGAGTTGTAGCAATGAAAGAAATACTAAATTTTATGGTAATATTATGGTATATTGTTTTTCACTTCATAAAAACATTGTATAGGACATAATAAGTCAAAGCAAGGCCATCGCCCACTTTTTTGTAATTTTTTGTAAGACAAGGATTTGGAATTTCTTAAAAAAAACTTTTTTTGGGAACTAAATTGAATTCAAGACTTTTAAACGCGGTAAGACGTATATATTATGAATCAGATAAAAATTGCCTTTAAAATGAGCTACTAGTTAAGCAGATAAGGGTTAGTCCCAAAAAGTAGTGTTTGACCCCTTAGAATTTCCTCTGCTGTGAGTCATATGTGATTGTGCTCCGATTTGTTGCGTGTGACAGCTCATTTGAAACTTCTCTTCAGTCTGATGATAGCACTCCACGTTTTGAGATGAATAGGAACTTTTATCTCATTCTTTGACCTTATGGCTAGAATTTTGAGACTAGGGCGATAAGGAAATTGCCCTGGTTTAATAAAAAAGTCAAAAAGAGTTTTAGCATTGAAGGAAATACTAAATGTTATGGTAATGTTATGGTGAATTGTTTTTCACTTCATAAAAACACTGTATAGGACATAATAAGCCAAAGCAAGGCCATCGCCCGCTTTTTTGTAATTTTTTGTAAGACAAGGATTTTGAATTTCTTAGAAAAACTTTATTTGGGAACTAAATTGAATTCAAGACTTTTATACGTGGTAAGTTGTATATATTATGAATCAGAGAAAAATGGCCTTTGAAATGAGCTACTAGTCAAGCAGATAAGGTTTAGTTCCCAGAAGTAGTGTCTGACCCCTTTGAATCTCCTCTGCTGTGAGTCAATTGTGATTGTGCTCCGATTTGTGGCGTGTGACAGCTCATTTGAAACGTCTCATCCGTCTGATGATAGCACTCCACGTTTTGAGAAGAATAGGAACCTTTTTCTCATTCTTTAACCTTATTTTTCTTCTCGTCAGTTTCAAATGGGTTTACCTTTCCGTGCTGTATGATATACGGTTTAAAAAGCCTTTTTCTGAGGTAGAAGGACCCGTCAGTTAACATCATATTATCATCAGTACCATTACGCTCCCGTTCATACCAAGACAATAACTGAAAAAGACTGATATTTTCCATATGTTCCGGTCTTTTAGGGTATATATCAATAACCCAGTGGGCAATGTACAGATCACTACTCTGAGGATCGTTTTTAGCAAGCTTTTAAAGCTCCTCATACCTTCTCAGTGTCCTCTTTACCTCGCTCTTTTTCGCAAGGTCAATATATCTAAATTGCCTAGGAATACTATACAATTTAGTACCAAGAAGCCTATCAGCAGCTTCAACTGCTCCAACTTGACGGTTTTTATGGACTTCAACAAGTAGGACATAGTTCGTTGACCAAGACTTTTGCATGCATTATTTACTTCCTCCCACATTGCTTCTATTTCGACACTCTCTGCTTTTGTCATGTAATCGGTAATGTAATACGGTAATTTAGAGCCCAAATGGCCAATATATTGAACATCAATGTTTGCTTGATTAGCAATAAGTAACGCAGGAGAATAGTCATTTATATAACGCTCGTCATCTCTTCGAAGCAGATGATATATTCTTTTTCTTGGCTTTTTACGGTTTGTACCATGAGCCAAGCAGTCAAGGATGTCATATAATTCTGTTCGTTCCTTTGTAGGACGAGGAAAGCCAAACTTACAATACGTAACCCATCTTCCTCTTTTTCTCTTATACTTTCTTTGACAGTATTTATTACAGCGGTGCACTTGATGGTCTTTGACCAGTTTGTGAAGAGTTGGACTAGTCAATCTATTTGGTATTTCACAAGTTATAATACTATTGATATACTGAATCACTTCAGACGCTGTTGATTTCCCAATAATAGGAGCATCTTCAATCCACAACACACAGTGTACATGAGGCGCACCTCGTTTCTGATACTCGATACGCCAGAAATGATCCTTAATTTTACCAAACAAAGGATTTGTCTTTGAACAAATTAGCTCATTAAATATAGGTGTCCATTTTTTGTCAAAGTGCATGGAAACTGCAATTGGATCTAGACACGTCAACTCTGCTGGGGTCATTTTTGCCACACCAGGTAAGTTCTTATGGACAGTCCGTAAATATTCAATAAATTCAGGAGAGTACCACTCAGCACATGAAACTGTCAGAAACAAAGTCGGTGGACCCAATTGCTCAATCATTGACTTTACTTTATAGGAAAGAGATTGAAAATACTGCTGAGATCCTCTGATTTTTGATTGAACAGAAAACAAAGTCGCTTCCATCTCTCCATCACGGGAATGAAGCCTGTCTATAAATTGACGAGCATTTTGATTTGGTTTCACAGTCCGCAACATATGACCGACGCTATTACACATGTAAGAGAATTCTTGCAATTGGAAGCTGTGAAAAAGAAACTGTTTGTCAAGACGAAACTTAGTATGTCTGCTAAGAAGCCTTGATTTAAAATATTCTGCATTCCTAATCCGAAATGGTCTTGCCTTGTCACGCAAGCCATATTTGCCTTTCGGGAAAAGATTTGGAAACACTTTTAGATCAAGTTCTTCCTGAAATAAGTCTTCGCTCTCACCTTTTAGTTTCTTGATTTGAAATTGGTCAGTACCAAGATCTTCATCTGCTTAAAATCTTCAATGAAGTCTTTTGGTACCGCTGAATTGAGAGGCTGGACAGAAAAATGTTCAACCAATGTAGATTTTGCGCTTTCTGTCAGTTTCTGAAGGATTGCAGCTTCCGGTATTTCAGGTAAATTATCAACACCAACCGCTTTTTCAGCAAGACGTGCTTCAAGTATTTTATTTAAATCTTCTAGGGTGTATGCATGTATTGTTTTATAGAGACTGTTGTTCTCTCTTAACCACAACAGTGCTTCATGGACTTTTCTCAGATCTATTAGTGCAGTCCAAACATTCTTGTTGTAAGTAGGCTGACCATTGACAATGACTACAAAACTATCAATGTTAAGAAGTTTTTCAGGCTGAATATCTGCATTTGCTTGCACATCAACAGGTAGATATACTATTCTCCCTTAAGAGCGTCAACAAGTTCTGTTCTAGGTCTCTTCAATGCAGTTACTTGCCCTAATCTGACGATCGTAAGACAAGGCATAACAAATCGAATCATTGCCATTTCAAAATTATTTAAACACTTTATACATCCCGGTGTACAGTCTATATGAAGGTTATTTAATACTGATCGGACATTCTCCTGACTTTTCAACATTTTCCCAGCACAGTAATCACAGACAAAGAATGAATCTATGACATCCTCTTTCCAACCTGTACATTGAATTAGTTGTTCTCTGTCATCTTTGGGTATGTCCTGTTGTAGGTGTTCTAAAATCGTGGCCATCATTACATCAAAACCTTTCCTATTTGAAAGGGATCTTAGACTCTTCAATTGGTATTTTGTCTTTATCTGCTCACAACTGTCACAATGCATTGTGGGGTATACATCCCTGATGTTAGCTACCTTATCAAGGCTCTCACCAAATAATTTTATTATTGTATTTTCATCCACAGAAACTCTAATATTGCTATCACCGTAAATGAAGTCTTGACTATTATTACGACAGAGTCTACTTGACACTTCTTCTATGTAATGACTTAGTTCCTTGTACGAACCCTCGACTTTTAGTAGATTAATATGTTGTATAATCTTACATTTTGATACTGCCTTATATACGCTATTAATGAAACAGTTCAAGACAGGAAAATGTGGAGCTAGTGCCCTTAGAGAACGCAAATAGCTCTGACATCCCTCATTTGGGCTACAGTATAACGAATGCCCATGCTTTCTTGTGTCCCTGTAATTGATTTCACAATAATCCAAGCCGCCAAGGTAGAAATTAACCACTTTGTCAGTTGAAAATTTTAATGCTATATTATTTTCAAGGATATCAAAAAGAATTTGACATAATTCAATATCCATCGGATAGAGCTTGCAGATATCAGGGTGACATTGCCAAGTAACCTGCTGCCCAATTTTTGGTTTTGAATGTTTACTCGGATTGTTATAGGTGACTTCAGCCATCATAATTTCCTTGTCAGATCTAGTTCTAGAGCATTTTTCAATAGTTGTCTCGTACTTTTCAGGACAGTTTGTTCTACTACACAGAGAATTTTTTGCCAAATATTCAGTAGAACTAAACGAACTGTTTAAAACACAGTTAGAAATGATTTTTTCTTGAGTCGGTGTTCCAGGAATTTGTTCTAAATCATTAGTCTTACAAACACATTTACTAATAACCCTAACAGGCTCGTTTTCGCCATAATTGAAAAACATTGCTTTTCCTTCGCTGTTGATAGGTATGCTTGTATATATTTTTATTGCTGCTACATAAACTGCAATTGCTCCTTCCAAAATTAATATACGAATTTTCTAAGAAGTACGCCTCCGTATATTCACTGTGTTGTCGAACATTTTCCATTGCATCTATAAACTGTTCCACAGTTGCCAATCCATACCTTGGAAGCTTTTCGTTAAACTGACAACATTTCTTTTGGATATTACTATGAAGCTTTGCCAAAGAATTTCTAGCCGACTTTTCAACAGCATCCGCTCTTTCAAAGAGAATTTTAATCTGTAATTTTGAATACTTTTCGTGATTCCGATAAAACATGCGTAAAATGTTTCTCAATTTACAAAGATCAGCCTGCATTTTTGCCATCTTCTTGTATTTCTGAATGTAATTTTTCCCTCTGTCCTTATGCGTTCTTCGGTACAACCTCGCAGAGAATTTAATTTTTTCATTATAGATTTTGTCACCCCAGTAACGCTCCTTGATCTTTTGTTTGGCTGTCTCAATTTTTGCTTCTCGATACACCTGGACGGTTGAATACCTTTGATTTTGGTTTTTCTTATATTTGATGCGGTAATCTTCATCATTGTGATAACTCTCCTTGATCTTTTGTTTGGCTGTCTCAATTTTTGCATGTCTATAATCTTCATCATTGTGATAACACATCTTGCTGTTTTGTTTTGCTCTCTCAATTATTACTTCTCGATACGCCTGGTCGGTTGAATACCTTTGTTTTGCTCTCTCAATTATTACTTCTCGATACGCCTGGTCGGTTGAATACCTTTGTTTTGCTCTCTCAATTTTTACTTCTCGATGCGCCTGGTCGGTTGAATATTTTTGCTTTTCTCTTTTCAAGATACTATCTCTGTTGTTTGTGTAGTACTGTTTTTTCAACTTGCGTGCGACTTGCTTGATTGAAACCATTATGTAATTATGAATGAGAACATTTTCATCTTTGTAGTTCTTAAGTAGTAATTATGACGTCACAGCGTAATGATTTTGTTGACGTCATAGAGCAATGATATTTATTTCATGACGTCTTCAGAAACAACAATATAATTTCATGTTTTTCTATTCACGTCATAGCTCTAATATAAAACTATGATGACATTCATTATTTATCTAGTAGGGTTTCAGACAAGGTAATTCTAATGATGTACTTTTGTTTTGATCTGACTCTATTTTTAGGAGTTTTGTTATATTTCTTAGCATTGGACTGATCATCTCTTACTAGGTTGCTAGCTACTGCTGCAACCCAAATTCACATATATATTTATTTATGAGAGGCAGCCTGGCCGAGTGGTCCAAGGCACTGGTGTTAGCCACCAGTCTCTTCGGAGGCGTGGGTTCAAATCTTACCGCTGGTATACGATTATGTTTGAAAGACTGGAGTGTGAAAAGACATCGAAAATGCAGTTTTTGGTGGAAAAATTTATTCTCTTTTAGAAATAATTTATTTTAGTTACAAAAGGTTTTTAAACCCAATTAATTTACTTTAAAATGAGCTATTGAACAACCCTCTACGATGTTCCAGTGCCAAGCTATCTGTGGAAAAGAAAAAAAAAAGAAAAAAGAAAAAATATCCCGTTTGGGGAGAATAACGTGGTTAAAGTCAATTTTCTTGATTTTCAAGCCAATATATTTCCCTTGCTGTTCAAGCCAAGGGACAGAAAGTTTCCTATACAGGGGTTTCGGACAAGGCGGTTCTAATGGTGTACTTTTTGTTTTGATCTGACTCCTTTGTTAGGAACTATGGGTTTTTATATTTCTTAACATTGGACGTGATCGTCTCTTACTAGGTTGCTAGCTACCGCTGCAACCCGGATCTTATAATGTAAAAAAAATATAAATACTGTAATCTTAACTATAGTAAAGTTGCGTATGCAAGTTAGTATAGGGAAGAGTTTGATCTTTATTATATTCTATAGCATCATATCCATTAACAGCTTCATAGAAAGGTGGCCTGATAGCAAAATACATCGAAGAGTTTAAGTTTTAGTTTAGAGTTTTAATTTAGAGTATTATGGCGTTTATAATGGCATTATATCGGCATAGTTATGTGAGGCAGCGTGGTCGAGCGGTTTAAGGTGCTGGTGTTAGCCACTCTTCAATTCGGAGGCATGGGATCGAATCCCACTGGTGACAGTATTTTATACCAAAGCTAATTATAATCTTGTTTTAGTTACTATGGACTGAAGTTCGTTCTTTACTGTAACGTCTCTTACTAGGTTGCTAGCTACCGCTGCAACCCGGATTTTGTTGACGTCATAGAGCAATGATATTATTTCATGACGTCTTCAGAAACAACAATATAATTTCATGTTTTTCTATTCACGTCATAGCTCTAATATAAAACTATGATGACATTCATTATTTATCTTGTAGGGTTTCAGACAAGGTAATTTTAATGATGTACTTTTGTTTTGATCTGACTCTATTTTTAGGAGTTTTGTTATATTTCTTAGCATTGGACTGATCATCTCTTACTAGGTTGCTAGCTACTGCTGCAACCCAAATTCACATATATATTTATTTATGAGAGGCAGCCTGGCCGAGTGGTCCAAGGCACTGGTGTTAGCCACCAGTCTCTTCGGAGGCGTGGGTTCAAATCTTACCGCTGGTATACGATTATGTTTGAAAGACTGGAGTGTGAAAAGACATCGAAAATGCAGTTTTTGGTGGAAAAATTTATTCTCTTTTAGAAATAATTTATTTTAGTTTCAAAAGGTTTTTAACCCAATTAATTTACTTTAAAATGAGCTATTGAACAACCCTCTACGATGTTCCAGTGCCAAGCTATCTGTGGAAAAGAAAAAAAAAAGAAAAAAGAAAAAAATATCCCGTTTGGGGAGAATAACGTGGTTAAAGTCAATTTTCTTGATTTTCAAGCCAATATATTTCCCTTGCTGTTCAAGCCAAGGGACAGAAAGTTTCCTATACAGGGGTTTCGGACAAGGCGGTTCTAATGGTGTACTTTTTGTTTTCATCTGACTCCTTTGTTAGGAACTATGGGTTTTTATATTTCTTAACATTGGACGTGATCGTCTCTTACTAGGTTGCTAGCTACCGCTGCAACCCGGATGTTGTAGTAGCTGCCACTTTTCTTGATTTTTTAGTACTGATTTTTTAACTTGCGTGTAGCTTGCTTTGATCTAGCCATTATGTATTCATGAATGAGACCATTTACAGTTTTGACGTTTCTTATATAGTAATTATGACGTCACTGCATCAAAAATACAGTTTTTATTGGAAAAATTTATTCTCTTTTAGAAATAATTTATTTTAGTTACAAAAGGTTTTTAACCCAATTAATTTCCTTTAAAATGAGCTATTGAACAACCCTCTACGATGTTCCAGTGCCAAGCTATCTGTGGAAAAGAAAAAAAAAAAAAAAAAAAGAAAAAAATATCCCGTTTGGGAGAATAACGTGGTTAAAGTCAATTTTCTTGATTTTCAAGCCAATATATTTCCCTTGCTGTTCAAGCCAAGGGACAGAAAGTTTCCTATACAGGGGTTTCGGACAAGGCGGTTCTAATGGTGTACTTTTTGTTTTGATCTGACTCCTTTGTTAGGAACTATGGTTTTTTTATATTTCTTAACATTGGACGTGATCGTCTCTTACTAGGTTGCTAGCTACCGCTGCAACCCGGATTTGATCTGAATCTTTTTTCAGGAGTTATGGGTTACTTTAGTATTTACTATAGGGCGTGATCGTCTCCTACTAGGTTGCTAGCTACCGCTGCAACCCGGATGATTACAAACAGGAAAAAGCCTACGGCTTTTTCTTCTTTGAAATAGTAAGAGACTAGCCTCAAATAATCAAGTAGCGAACTACTCTCTCAAATAATCAACAACTCTCTACGATGTTCCAGTGCCAAGCTATCTGTGGAAAAGAAAAAAAAAAGAAAAAAATATCCCGTTTAGGCAGAATGTTGTAGTAGCTGCCACTTTTCTTGATTTTCAAGCCAATATATTTTCCTTGCTGTTCAAGCCAAGGGACAGAAAGTTTCCTATACAGGGATTTCCGACAAGGCGGTTCTAATGGTGTACTTTTTGTTTTGATATTACTTTTTTTTAGGAGTTATGGGTTTTATATTTCTTAACATTGGTCGTTATCGTCTCTTACTAGATTGCTAGCTACCGCTGCAACCCGGATTTCTAAAGATGAGTATGTGCTGCATCATCATCTATATACCTCAGTTACTATAGACTACAGCTCGTTCCTTAATGTAAATCTTTTAAATAGTAAGAAACTCAAACAATCAAGTAGCTAACTAAGTCCAATGCATGGAATGGTTTGTTATTTCAGTGATCGTCTTTTAATGTAAATTTGATCTGAATCTTTTTTCAGGAGTTATGGGTTACTTTAGTATTTACTATAGGGCATGATCGTCTCCTACTAGGTTGCTAGCTACCGCTGCAACCCGGATGATTACAAACAGGAAAAAGCCTACGGCTTTTTTCTTCTTTGAAATAGTAAGAGACTAGCCTCAAATAATCAAGTAGTGAACTAAATCCAATGTATGTAATTGGTTTTTATTCCAATGATCTTCTTTTAATGGAAAATTTTAATATATTGACCTTAAATATAACTATACTAGACTATACTATACGTAAGTGGCCTATAAAAATTTAGTATAGGCAAGAGGTCGTTCTTTACTGTACTCTCTACGATGTTCCAGTGCCAAGCTATCTCTGGAAAACAAAGAAAAAAAATATCCCGTTTAGGCAGAATGTTGTAGTACACTTTTCTTGATTTTCAAGCCAATATATTTCCCTTGCTGTTCAAGCCAAGGGACAGAAAGTTGGACAAGGCGGTTCTAATGGTGTACTTTTTGTTTTGATGTGACTCCTTTTTAGGAGCTATGGGTTTTTATATTTCTTAACATTGGACGTGATCGTCTCTTACTATGTTGCTAGCTACCGCTGCAACCCGGATAACCTATACTATAATTAAGTGGCGTATAAAATTTAGTATAGGCAAGAGGTCGTTCTTTATTGTAGTAAGAGACGCACCTCAAACAATCAAGTAGCTAACTAAGTCCAAATTATGCAATAGTTTGTTATTCCAATGATCGTCTCTTAATGTAATCTTCTTTAAAGAAGGAAAAGCCAATCGTTTAATATTGATCCCTTACTACAGGTGGATTTGAACCCGCAAACCTCGAATCATGAGGCACACTTTCATCCATTGTGCTGTAGTAAGGTATTCATTGATTTGATTTTTTCCACAAATCTGTGTATATACGGATAAATAGATTTTGATAAACGTATTCTAACGGCTATACTAACTTGACTATTCATTATAATGATTCCTTACTGTAATCACTCTATTCACGTCATAGCTCTAATATAAAACTATGATGATCTTATATAGTAATTATGACGTCACTGCATCAAAAATACAGTTTTTATTGGAAAAATTTATTCTCTTTTAGAAATAATTTATTTTAGTTACAAAAGGTTTTTTAACCCAATTAATTTCCTTTAAAATGAGCTATTGAACAACCCTCTACGATGTTCCAGTGCCAAGCTATCTCTGGAAAAGAAAGAAAAAAAAAAAAAAAAAATATCCCTTTTGACGAGAATAACGTGGTAAAAGTCAATTTTCTTGATTTTCAAGCCAATATATTTCCCTTGCTGTTCAAGCCAAGGGACAGAAAGTTTCCTATACAGGGGTTTTGGACAAGGCGGTTCTAATGGTGTACTTTTTGTTTTGATCTGACTCCTCTGTTAGGAACTACGGGTTTTTATATTTCTTAACATTGGACGTGATCGTCTCTTACTAGGTTGCTAGCTACCGCTGCAACCCGGATTATGACGTCACAGCGTAATGATTTTGTTGACGTCATAGAGCAATGATATTTTTTCATAACGTCTTCAGAAACAACAATATAATTTCATGTTTTTCTATTCACGTCATAGCTCTAATATAAAACTATGATGACATTCATTATTTATCTAGTAGGGTTTCAGACAAGGTAATTCTAATGATGTACTTTTGTTTTGATCTGACTCTATTTTTAGGAGTTTTGTTATATTTCTTAGCATTGGACTGATCATCTCTTACTAGGTTGCTAGCTACTGCTGCAACCCAAATTCACATATATATTTATTTATGAGAGGCAGCCTGGCCGAGTGGTCCAAGGCACTGGTGTTAGCCACCAGTCTCTTCGGAGGCGTGGGTTCAAATCTTACCGCTGGTATACGATTATGTTTGAAAGACTGGAGTGTGAAAAGACATCGAAAATGCAGTTTTTGGTGGAAAAATTTATTCTCTTTTAGAAATAATTTATTTTAGTTACAAAAGGTTTTTAACCCAATTAATTTACTTTAAAATGAGCTATTGAACAACCCTCTACGATGTTCCAGTGCCAAGCTATCTGTAGAAAAGAAAAAAAAAAAGAAAAAAAGAAAAAAATATCCCGTTTGGGGAGAATAACGTGGTTAAAGTCAATTTTCTTGATTTTCAAGCCAATATATTTCCCTTGCTGTTCAAGCCAAGGGACAGAAAGTTTCCTATACAGGGGTTTCGGACAAGGCGGTTCTAATGGTGTACTTTTTGTTTTGATCTGACTCCTTTGTTAGGAACTATGGGTTTTTATATTTCTTAACATTGGACGTGATCGTCTCTTACTAGGTTGCTAGCTACCGCTGCAACCCGGATTGCTAGCTACCGCTGCAACCCGGATCGTCTCTTACTAGGTTGCTAGCTACCGCTGCAACCCGGAACATTGGTTCAGCTATCAATAAAACCATGATACCGACGATGCTTACAAAATTCCAATTTACAGTATCTATCCCTTACGTATGATCTCCTAATGATCGTCTTTTAATATAGCTTCAGTTACTATGGACTAAAGTTCGTTCTTTAATGTAATACCGCTGCAAACCCGGATTTTAGTATGGGGAGGGATCGTCTCTTACTAGGTTGCTAGCTACCGCTGCAACCCGGATCTAGTAAATTTATCATTTACTATAGACAACAATTCTAATAACATAGGAAATTATGTACATTACTTTATCATTAACTATAATTAAGTTGAGTATCTAATCTAGTATAGGCAAGAGTTCATTCTTTATTCTAAAAGTTTTAGTTACTATGTGCCTTGGTTTGTTCTTTACTAGGTTTCAGCTATATCCGATGAAATTTATGCTATTTTATGCTATAAGATATGATAAAACTATTAATTAGCTTTTTACACGTATCTCATATGGTCGAGTGGCTTAGGATAGTTTGGCTTTCAAGCAATTAGTTTGGGTTCGAATCCCGGTGTGGGAATTATTTTTAAAACAAAATCAGGTGAAATTAATTAGCAAATTTGACAAGACATAGGTAACTAAGGGCAAGAGTTGGTTCTTTATTATAATGGAACACCATGTGGATGGTTACTATGGATGAGAGATCGTTCTTTACTGTAATTTGTTTTGATCTGACTCTTTTTTTAGGAGTTGGGGGGTTGTATATTTCTTTACATTGGAGGTGATCGTCTCTTACTAGGTTGCTAGCTACCGCTGCAACCCGGAATATATAAATACTGTAATCTTAACTATAGTGAAGTTGCGTATGCAAGTTAGTATAGGGAAGAGTTTGATCTTTATTATAATTTGATCTGACTCCTTTTTTAGGAACTATGGGTTTTTATATTTCTTAACATTGGACGTGATCGTCTCTTACTAGCTACCGCTGCAACCCGGATACCGCTGCAACCCGGAATACCTTCTGTCGGTTGAATACCTTTGCTTTTCTCTTTTCTAGATGCTATCTCTGTTTTTGTGTAGTACTGTTTTTTAAAATTACGTATAACTCGCTTAGAAGGCTTGTATCAAGTACCAATAACCTAACAGCAAATAAAGCTAATTTTAAATTTTCAGGTATTTTGTTCGTTTGAATGAAAGATTAAAATTATTGCTCGGATATCATAAATATTTTTGCAGTTTACATAATAACTTTAGCAATTCTAAACTGAAAAATAAGATATATAAAAAATTGAATTTTTCGGTCTGAAATACATATTAAATCTCACGTCAGGTAGTTATTATGTACTAACTACATTAAATGACTATGACGTCATGGATCAATATTGTACATAAAAAATTAAGTTTTTCGTAAAAAATTGATTCTATTTAAAAAAAATTAAGTAAAAATGGCACTAAATCTAGAAATTTCCTTTAAAATGAGCCATTGAACAATTCTCTACGATGTTCTAGTGCCACGCTATCGGTGAAAAAGAGAAAGAAAAAAATATGCCGTTTGTGGAGAATAGTGTGGTTAAAGTCAATTTTCTTGATTTTCAAGCCAATACATTTTCTTTGCTATTCAAGCCAAAGCGCGGTAAGTTTCCTTTATAGGGGTTTTGGACAAGACGGTTCCAATTTTGTTATTTTTGTTTTTATCTGAATCTTATTTTAGGAGTTAGGGGTTTTTATATTTCTTAACATTGGACGAGATCGTCTCTTACTAAGTTGCTAGCTACCGCTGCAACCCGGATGCAACCCTACAAACAGGAAAAAGCCTACGGCTTTTTCTTCTTTGAAACAGTAAGAGATGAACCTCCAATGATCAAGTAGCCAACTTATTCCAATGCATGCAATAGTTTTTTATTCCAATGATCGTCTTTCAATGTAATAACTATTTCATTATTTACTATGGGGCATTATCGTCTCTTACCGGGTTCTAGCTACCGCCTCAACCCGGGTAGGCTGTAAGCTACTATTACAACCCGGATTCCACTTACTGTGGGCTATAACTCGTCCTTTAATGTAATCAAGTAGCTAGCTAATTCCAATGTATGCAAATGTTTGTTATTCCAATGATCGTCTTTTATTGTAATTTTTAACCCCACTAATTTCCTTTAAAATGAGTCGTTGAACAATTCTCTACGATGTTACAGTGCCAAGCTATCTGTTGAATTACTAACCAATACTATAATTAAGTGGCGTATAAATTTTAGTATAGGCAAGAGGTCGTTCTTTATTATAAATTAAGCCAAGAAAAAGGGAAGACATTAGCAGACAAGTGGATATATTGAGGTCTCCATTCGTCCTTACTATGTCTATCTCCCTCCATGTAGTATCGTTTACGTAAAACCGTGTGGCTATGACGCTGCAACATGCGTTTCTTTTACAGCCTGGACGTGCGTGAACAGTGCAGGCATGAAATGTGTTGTAAAGCCAGACCTCAAATTTAATGACGTAGCGTAAAATTTGTTTAAATGATTATTGTAATACTATGTAAAATTAGTTAGACGTTAAAAGAGATTTAAATAAGGTGTATACAATAGCGTATGCTAAGGAGCATAATGAGAAACCATGTTTCATAAAAATTAATCTCATGTATCGTTATTATGATAACCTAGGAGAAATTTCTATGTTTAAAAATTTCCAAGGGAAGCCTCATAAGTATTCCCACACATGTAATAAAAACGTCATTTCTTTAAAAATCAATGTGTGTATATAATAATGTCAGTGCATTTAAGTTGTCTTATAGAGTAAAATGTACCCAGTTGATGCATGGCCCACTTGTGTCATGTTTACTCATCCTAAAGAACATGTGATTCTGCCGAGTTATTTTGTTTCAGGAATTGGGACGACATACTAATCAGGCCAATGCATAAACCAGTGCAATCATATCCCAGTAGCACCTATTTTCATCACTTCTCAACCAACGAAGAGTACTCGCCACAAAACCCAAGAAGCCTCATCCAAGCTTCGCACACCAAATTACGGATATATTTCGATCAAGGAAACGATGATCGTTCAACGAAGAGCAATTTCTTCAATTACAAATTGTATTATATATCAGGTAACAAGTCTCAAATATCCATTCTTTATAAACATAACAAACCTGAGAATTTTACTATCTAACATAAGACGTAAATGAATATATCATCTTTAATAATAAAATTGATGGACCCACTTTACCACGTTGAGAGAGTTAAAGAATCAAAGTAAGAAAAGCTTTACACATCGATGATTTACACTTCAAGTCATCTTCGAATATTTCTCCATTACAAAGTTACAGAGACAATAGAAACATTACCGTAACCGTTATGGGATAATTTTTGAAATATGAACTTGAAAAACCGAATCATAGAAGTCAAAATAATTCTAGTGACAACCCCCGAATGGCAATGTACTCCTGCCACGAATCAGAGACAGTATGTTAAAGGAGTTACTAAAGTTTGATGTCAACGCGCTCCAAGTTCAAACGTCATTCTCTCTCTCACGATTTACCAAGGAATCACTATACAAGCTAATGGAAACTAGCCATGCATGAACAATTTTATGAACCATGATATTTAAGTGCACGAAGAAACAGTTTTTACCAACAAATACATTATCTCCGTAATAAAAGTAACCGAAAGGTAACTACTATATACCGCTGTTTTTTAAATAATCAGAATCTCTGTCATCAAACGTAATCCCAGTGCTCAAGACTTTAACAACAAAGCACCCTACAAAACATTTAAAAACAACAGGTGGAAACGAACCCTAATGGTGAAATTCTACGCACCTGCAATCAGAGATTTAATCATTTTGTCTGAGATGAACGCATCTACAACAAGACACTAATCTGTGAAGAAACTATATATGAAGTATCTTTACGTTTCAAAAATACGCGAAGGACCACAATTTACAGCAGAAAAAACGAGTACGCTAAAGGACACGTATAGTGGTAAAATAGGTGTGAACTTATATCACGTTTTATTAACTTTGATAGTTCAATGATATTCATATTATATTTACATAACAAAACCCAGAGAAAATATTTCTATTACCAGTGAAAATGGTAATCCAATAGTGAGTGTTATAAATTATTCATATATGTATCACCATATATATTTAGCTGGAATCATGTGTAGTATTGTCATATTATTCGTTTAATTTAGCATAAAACAGGAACTTAGTTATTCTGTAGCTAGCTTAAATAGTAAAAAAAACATAAAAGATAATCTTGAAAAAAAAAAAAATTTTAGTAGTAGTAGAATAAGATCAAGCTTACCAAATATTGATAGAAATATAGGAATTATCAGTGTTAGTTGTAGAAAAAAAAAAAAACCTTGGTGTAAGTAGCTATCTTAGTCCGATAGAGGAAACCTAGCAGACTTAAAATAAGAAAAGTAATATAGGAAGAATTTTAATCGCTTAAGATCAAATAGACTTATAATAACACAAAATCAGTTAAAATCGTATGGAGCAAATAGTAGGCAAATTTCAAAATAATTTAAAACCCGAAGGCAATCGAATAGTAATAACGGGACGTTATTCAAAATTGGGATGGGTGATATGTACCATGTACAATGTTTTACTTTAAAATATGAAAAGTTTACTTCATTTTAAATACGCTTCCGATGCAAATCAAACCCCCTTAATTAAGCTTGAAAATCTGCCTAAAATTCTCATTTATTTATCAGCCAAATATCCCTTTAAAAAGTTCAAAGCAAAAGTGATTAATTTCAAATACCAAGAACTTCAAGAATACTCTGAATAGATCCGCATTCTTTGTTATACAAAACAATGGAATCGTGAACATTTCCAAAGCGCTTTTGACAGATCTGAAAAGCAGAAAAATACGGGTTTTTTGCAAGCATAATACTAATGAGATGGATTTGAATTTCGCAGGAGTGCTTTGAAATACATAGTGGGACATTGTTTAAAACTTAGTTTAAGGAATTTAGAAGTACTCTCAAGAATGTGTATGTTTAATGATCAGAATATCGCGAAAAAAAACTATTGGCTAGTTTTTGGCCGCATAATGTTTGATTTTGTCAGCATAAGAGTAAAGAGACGGGCCCTCCGTGTGGAGATGAACCAATCAGAAAATAGCGTTTATGCTCAGAAGCAAACTTCGTGTTATATGGTAGTGAAGAAGTGTTTTTCGGGGCATTACGTGATTATTATGTTATGAGCAATATTACTGCGTTAATGCATGATTGTATTCATCATATGATTGTCATTCCTGTGTGAAACATTTGCTGTATTTGCCTTTGCCTACTGAAGTTTTGAAGTCGTATGTTTAATCATGTAAGTCCAATAAACCTATTACTTTTCTATTTTTACAGTTTTACTTTATATGTTCGTATCTAGATTTCAAGAGTAGCCCTCTAGTTCGTATAAACCTATATTATCCATTGGTACGCTCCCTGGAATCTGATGACCTATGAAGGATGTGTACGAGATTTATTTGACTAGCTCCCTATTTCTAACTCCCCCCATGACATTTGGCGTAGTTCGGATGTCATATTCGGCAGAGTCAAAAGGTAATATTTAGAATGGTTGTAATTCCAGATTGAAGCCTCTCTGATCAAATTGGTCACTTCACAAGGAAAGTCAAATTCATTTGTTAACCTATTTTTATATCTCCCAACAAAGAGTGGTACATTTCCACAACGTAACATCTGGCGTAAAATCCAAATATAACAGCTGCAACCCGGATTAAATATAATAGCTGTACTAGCCTATACTATAGTTAAGTGGCCTATAAAATTTAGTATAGGCAAGAGGTCGTTCTTTATTATAATTACGCACAAATTACCATGTTTATAAAAAATAAGTCACTTTATTTTAAGGAATTTTTCAACCCTTTAGTTAAGATGAACTTTAGACATATTACGTAGCTCGGAGCAACTGCCTTTTAAGACACATATCTAGTCCTGGGCAGATTTTTTTTTTTTTTTTTTTTTTTTTTTTAGCAGGATGTTGAGCAAATCTTGCCTTTTTTTCTGCTCCCTCTGTTTCTGGTTTGTTATATTTAGAATTTCTTTTCTTAGTATTGTTTACTTATTCCTTTTTTTTTTTTTCGACTTTTTGTTTGCGTGCATTTTCTGATTTAGCGTAAATTTTTACTTTTACACGCCTCACGTTTTACACAAATATGTTTTGTCCGCCACCTTCCAAAAATCATTCATTCATTAGGTGTACAAGATATGCGTAATATAATTTTTTGTTACAATATCAAACTCATCAAAAATTATCATATTTATTACGTACAAATTACCATGTTTATAAAAAAATAAGTCACTTTATTTTAAGGAATTTTTCAACCCTTTAGTTAAGATGAACTTTAGACATATTACGTAACTCGGAGCAACTGCCTTTTAAGACACATATCAAGTCCTGGGCAGATTTTTTTTTTTTTTTTTTTTTTTTTTTTTTTTTTTTTTTTTTTTTTTTTTTTTTTTTTTTTTTTTTTTTAGCAGGATGTTGAGCAAATCTTACCTTTTTTTTTCTGCTCCCTCTGTTTCTGGTTTGTTATATTTAGAATTTTTTCTTAGTATTGTTTACTTATTCCTTTTTTCGACTTCTTGTTTGCGTGCATTTTCTGATTTAGCGTAAATTTTTTACTTTTACACGCCTCACGTTTTACACAAATATGTTTTGCCCGCCACCTTCCAAAAAATCATAGATAAAATTTATAAGAGGGCCCAACTCGATCCCGCCCCATGAGACAAAACATGATACGTCTACTGAACAATTTGTAAAAGTCGTTAGTTTTTCATGAAGCCTATTGACTGTATGCAGTCTTTATAATAGACAAAAATAATAGAAAAAACTCTAAAATCTTGTGACCGTTTTTTAAAACCAAAACTAGCTAAATAGATCTATTCTTTAGAAGTTCTCAGTTCAGACACTATTACCTGGTCGGCAGTATTACGTCATAGCTTTAGGATTAGATATTGACTGATAAGTTGTGACGTACTCTTGTCCTGTATGACGAAGAAAACTGAGCTTGAAACCCAATTTGAAAAAGATTAAAACTAAGTTTAGTTACAAAGCATAGTAAATATGGATAGATGCAAAATAATCTAGCTTAAGTTAATAATTTACATTTTAAAACATTATTCTTCATAATTCTTGGGCAAAAATTAAAACCAATGAGTGCACAATATGCCTTGAAACAAAGATATTGATAAGATCTCAGCTAACAATTACTAACAACTAACAAATTCATAGCAATGAGACAAAATCGAAACATAAAGAAAATCAGAAGAAATTCGGACGAAGAAGATTTCGTTCTTCCAGGATTTATCAATAGTGATTTATCATTTTTTATAAGCGGAAATATACTTTTTCAAGATAATGGAAATGTAATTTTAGATTCGAGTCGATACAGCCGATTTATGCCTCTCATAGAAATGTAAATACACCGAAAACCGAAGTAAAAACTCTTGGAGCCAAAAACATGATCGTTGATGAAGAGGTGAAAAGATTGAGTGCCGCTTTCAAGGCATTTGCAGCAGAATTAACTGATGGCATCGAAAACAGAAAAGAAAGAGCCATCCTCTGTGCTAAAACAATACAGGAGTTTCTTGATCCTTCCATCGCTATCTTAAGAGAGGAGCAAAGAGCAATAAGACGCCGCGAGAAATTTAAAAAGGCAATGGTGAAGTACATTGGATTTATAAAACTCTACACGGACGGGTCAGTTCGGGAGGATGGGAAGGCAGGATGTGCCATAGCAATAGCTGAACTAGAAGAGATAAGAGTTTTCAAAATTGAACACCAGAAGAATGTCCAAGCCGAACTTGAAGGACTATTAAAAGCTGTAGAGATGGTCCTCTCCAACTTTAAATCGACAGATAAGGTCGTTATTTGCACCGATTCGTTGACCGGTTTGGATTCGCTAGTAAGCACAAGGCTCATAAGAAAGAGCCGTTAGTAAGACGCCTTCAAGATACTATCATAAGAGCATCAAAGAAAGTGAAAGAACTAAAACTTATATGGGCACCAGCCCATATGGCAATATACGATAACGAACAAGCAGATTACGGAGCTGATTATGCGACAACTAACCTGACTGATAAATTTCAAACGATTAAGTATGCCAAAAAAAGACTGAAGAACAATTCTTCGAAGAGCTAATGGAAAGAAGCAAAAATATGACCCAGGTTTAGAGATACTTAACGAAACCATGAAAGAAAAAGAGGAGCCAAAAAGTCTGGAAAGAGAAAACAAGCTCAAAAACAAAATTCGCAAATTTTATTTACAGAATTTCAGGAGCTGATGACAAGTATGAAAAAATGTAAAGAAGATTTAACACAGATTCAAACTAGGGTAAAAACTGAATTTGACGTGCAGTCCTTAACTGAACTAGCATTGTTGACATTGTCGCTTGACAATTTCGAAATTACCTTGAATCGGATTGAATCATCAGATGTTGCAACTGATGAAAAGCTTCAAAAATCAAAGTAAAAATTAGAAGTGGTCTTCGCATCGCGGAGCTCTTCACTCCGCTAGGAATATTATTGAAAATATTTTGTGTTTAGTAGAGAGGAGAAGGGGCTTGTACAAAAATTATCTGAGTGATAAATCATATCCAAATAAAAGGAATGTAAAGAAATTGGAGAAATCATTAAAAATATGAACTAAGGAGGTGTGAAGTGGAGCACATGAAAAAAATTACGAGCGATCAGGAAGATGCCACTAGACGGCATAATAGAAAGATTTTGCATGTTAATAAATCGAGAGGGAGTAGTCAATCTGGACTTGTCCCAGTTAAAGATAGGAACGGGGCCACACTTAGAGATAAAGAAAGAGTTAAAGAGGACGGGTGGAACCTTTTGAGAATGTGCTAAACCGGGATAAATTACGCACTAGCATAATTAATGTGTTATTCTTTAGTTTTGAAGTCAAAGGGTGCTAAATCAGTAGTTTTAATTAAATTAAGGAATTTAATATCAATATTACACACAGGTAGGACTGGTAAAGATCAAACTACCATGTCATTGTTACCCTGGGCACCGTTTAAAGTATTTTACTATAATGTCATTTATGGTTGGTTATAACCTACGATCATGACGTTATTCATCATTTTGTATCCAAAGATGCGGCTTTAGTAAAAAAAAGATTTTATTTAACATTGTGTTTTATTAATTACAAAAGTGAGTAGATGTATCAATTTGTATTTAAGTGAGCCCTTAAACAGCTCTCTATTATGTTCCAGTGCCCCACTAGCAGCGGAGGAAAAAACGGAAAACAGAGGAAACATAAGTGCTTCCCATGCAAAAAAGTGATTTTCTTTGTTGTTCAAAACCAGGGGACTGTGAGTTTCATTTATAGGGTTTTTTGGCCATGGCAATTCCAATGGTGCACTCTTTATTTCGACCCAAATTCGTTTCAAAATGATAAAGTTTGGATTAAAACTGGCCGAGGCTTGGTCCTTTACTACCGCTGCAACCTCAATAGCCACATTTAGGTTAGGGTAAACTTGAAAAGGATCTTGTAAGTAGGTTTATAGAAGACAGGCTTATTAGAAGTCTCAGACGAGAGTCAATTCAACTCCCGTCAGGCTTAACCTTCTTATAACACTCTGTGACCAGGACGATTAACAGTGCATTTTTAGTGACCTTTGCAAGCATAGTTTTTTGATTTATTACCTAGATGATTTCCTGCTTATTAGTTCAAGTTTCTCTACCTTACAGGCTAATCTGCATTTACTAACATCTGGTTATAAACTTCTAGGACTTGGGGGTAATACCGCAACGGCAGAGTTTCTTGTATGCCCGTGGTAACGCCATACCTGATTTATCTGTTGTAACTGCAATCTCTTAATTGTATTGTTCCCTGGCTATGTCCAGACGTTATAAATTTCACCACTTTAGGATTCACTGTCTAAAACTTATCAAACAGTTCGTGGTAACGAACTGTAAGTAAGGAGCGACCCGGCTCAATGGTAACCGAAACTCTAGAAAAACGGTATTTTGATACAAATAGATACATCAAAAGAATCACATTTTAATGCTGATTTCAAATATATAAGTTTCATCAAGTTTTTAATCCTACCCATCAAAAGTTAGGCGCCTGAGAAAATTTGGCTGATTTTCGAAAAAGGGGGAAAGACCCCCTAAAAGTTATAGAACCTTAATGAAAATCACACCATCATATTCCGCGTATCAGAGAACCCTACTGTAGAGGTTTCAAGCTCCCATCTACAAAAATGTGGATTTTGCATTTTTTGCCAGAAGAAAGATCACGGGTGCGTGTTTATTTGTTTTTTGTTTGTTTTTTTTTTCCAGGGGTGATCGTATCGAACCAGTTGTCCTAGGATATCGTGGAAGGGCTCATTGGAATGGAAATTGAAAGTTCTAGTGCCCTTTTTAAGTGACCAAGAAAATGGAGGGCAACTAGGCCCTCTCCCACGCTCATTTTTTTCCCAAAGTCACCTGATCAAAA
Organism: Artemia sinica; assembly: GCA_027921565.1. NCBI lineage: Eukaryota > Metazoa > Arthropoda > Branchiopoda > Anostraca > Artemiidae > Artemia > Artemia sinica. The sequence goes on along the minus strand of CM051273.1, from coordinate 35,080,427 downwards.
TTTTGAGATAGCCATTTTGTTCAGCATGTTCGAAAATATTATAAGTATGTCTTTTAGGATGACTTAATCCCCCGAAGTTCCCGGGGGGAGGGCTGAAAGTTATGAACTTTACCCAATGTTAACATATAGCATTGGTTATTTGGAAGTACACAGACGTTTTCAGGGGAGATTTTTCCTGGTAGTGGGGGGGGGGGGTGGGTTGGTCAGGGGTTAACGTTGGAGGATCTTTCCATGAAGGAAGTTTTCATGGGGGAAGGGACATTGCTATGAAGGGGACGCCGGACTTCCCAGCATTATTTAAAAAAAGATCATAAATTTTAATATAAAAAAACAAGTATTTCAACTGCAACAGCAGCAACATCGAAACTTTAAACGAACAGAAAATATTACATATATAATTGGGGTTCACCCCGTAGTCAATGCCTCGCTCTTTAAGCCAAAGATTTTTTAGTACTTTCATAAGAGCTATTTATTCTAATTAACGGCCTTTGTGATTAAGCGGTCATTTCTAAGAATTGGAACAAAATTTGAACTTTCGCTAAAGAGCAAGGTATTGACTATGGGGCGAACCCCCTAATAAACGTATTAAAAATATATGAATATAGAAGTTCGTTACGTAAGTTAATTCGTAAGTTACGTATATTTATTACTAATAAAAACGTTCGTAAATAAAACTAAACAAGTTTCGAGAAAGCCATTTAACTAAATAAAAGTAAATTAATATGAAAATTTTGTTTTAATTATTCATGTACGGTGAGCCAAGATCAAAAAACCTGCATTTATTCAAAACGTTCAAAAATTAAAAAAAAAACAAGTTTTTTAAACTGAAAGTAAGGAGCGACATTAAAACTTAAAACGAACAGAAATTATTCTGTATATGAAAGAGACTGTCCCCTCCTCAACGCCTCGCTCTTAACGCTAAAGTTTGGCTCTGTCTCACAACTTTATTTTTTTTAAACAATAAAAAACTTTAGCGTAAAGAGCGAGGCGTTTAGGAGGGGACAGTCTCTTTCATATACAGAATAATTTCTGTTCGTTTTAAGTTTTAATGTCGCTCCTTACTTTCAGTTTAAAAAACTTGTTTTTTTTTTTAATTAGTTGAAGGTTCGTCCGTGAACCCTTTGAAGTTGTATTAACTGTCCCGTTGTTTTGCAACAACAATTTTATATTGCGAAACAATATTCTCTTTAATATGAGCATAAATTTTTTGCTTCATTTTCTACAGTGGCTGGCTTTTACCTCCCCCTCCCCCGTGGAAAATAAGGATTTCTGAATATGTGGATTTTTTTTTAGTTTTTTCCCCCGTAGGGGGAAGGAATTTTGGCGATTGTATATAATTCGTTTTTTTAGAGTTTCGGTTACTATTGACTATTGAGCCGGGCCGCTCCTTACTTACAGTTCATTACCACGAACTGTTTGATGAAGTATATATAGCATATTTTTGCAGATATTACAGAACATCGAGGATACTAGAATATTAACGACAAGGCCGTATCCAAGGTGGGGGGCTAGGGAGTTAGGGGGTTTGAATTCCCCCCCCCCCCTGAAATGTTTGTATAACTTGTAAAAACGTAATAAAAATGAACATAAACACATTTTTTATGCTTTTTTGAAGTAAAATAATGGTGTACTTTTTCTTTTGATCTGACTCCTTTGTTAGGAACTATGGGTTTTTATATTTCTTAAACATTGGACGTGATTGTCTCTTACTAGGTTGCTAGCTACCGCTGCAACCCGGATTTACTATAGGCTAGAGTTCGTTCCTTATTATAACGTCTTCAGAAACAACAATATAATTTCGTGTTTTTCTATTCACGTCATAGCTCTAATATAAAAATATGATGACATTCATTATTTATCTAGTAGGGTTTCAGACAAGGTAATTCTAATGATGTACTTTTGTTTTGATCTGACTCTATTTTTAGGAGTTTTTAGGTTTTTATATTTCTTAGCATTGGACTGATCGTCTCTTACTAGGTTGCTAGCTACTGCTGCAACCCAAATTCACATATATATTTATTTATGAGAGGCAGCCTGGCCGAGTGGTCCAAGGCACTGGTGTTAGCCACCAGTCTCTTCGGAGGCGTGGGTTCAAATCTTACCGCTGGTATAACGATTATGCTTGAAAGACTGCAGTGTGAAAAGACATCAAAAATGCAGTTTTTGGTGGAAAAATTTATTCTATTTTAGAAATAATTTATTTTAGTTACTATAGATTTTTAACCCAATTAATTTCCTTTAAAATGAGCTATTGAACAACCCTCTACGACGTTCCAGTGCCAAGCTATCTCTGGATACAAAAGAAAAAAAAGAAAAAAAAATATCTCGTTTAGGCAGAATGTTAGTAGTAGCTGCCACTTTTCTTGATTTTCAAGCCAATATATTTCCCTTGCTGTTCAAGCCACGGGACAGAAAGTTTCCTATACAGGGGTTTTCGGACAAGGCGGTTCTAATGGTGTACTTTTTGTTTTGATCTGACTCCTTTGTTAGGAACTATGGGTTTTTATATTTCTTAACATTGGACGTGATCGTCTCTTACTAGTTTGTTAGCTACCGCTGCAACCCGGAAATGACCAATATGATGAACTACGTCGTTCCTTTATGTAACTAAAATAATGAAGATAATATGAATGAACCACAGGGTTCAGTTTTTTTTGGACTTGAGTTCGTTTTTTAACTATAAATACAAACAGGAAAAAGCCTACGGCTTTTTCTTCTTTTAAATAGTAAGAGACGAAACTCAAACAATCAAGTAGCTAACTAAGTCCAATGTATGGAATGGTTTGTTATTTCAGTGATTTACTAACCTATACTATAGTTAAGTGGCCTATATAATTTAGTATAGGCAAGAGGTCGTTCTTTATTATAATCTTTATTATAACCATTGAACAACTCTCTACGATCTTCTAGTGCCAAGCTGTCTGTTGAATTAATAACCTATACTATAATTAGGTGGCATATAAAATTTAGTATAGGCAAGAGGTCGTTCTTTATTATTATTGTATGCAAGTTAGTATAGGGAAGAGTTCGATCTTTATTATAATATTTTAGTACTGATTTTTAACTTGCGTGTAGCTTGCTTTGATCTAACCATTATGTATTCATGAATGAGACCATTTACAGTTTTGACGTTTCTTATATAGTAATTATGACGTCACTGCATCAAAATACAGTTTTTATTGGAAAAAATTTATTCTCTTTTAGAAATAATTTATTTTAGTTACAAAAGGTTTTTTAACCAATTAATTTCCTTTAAAATGAGCTATTGAACAACCCTCTACGATGTTCCAGTGCCAAGCTATCTCTGGAGACAAAGAAAAAAGAAAAAAATATCCCGTTTGGGGAGAATAACGTGGTAAAAGTCTATTTTCTTGATTTTCAAGCCAATATATTTTCTTTGTTATTCAAGCCAAAGGGCGGTAAGTTTCCTTTATGGAGGATTTGGACAAGGCGGTTCTAATGGTGTACTTTTTGTTTTGATCTGACTCTTTTTTTAGGAGCTACGGGTTTTTATATTTCTTAACATTGGAGGTGATCGTCTCTTACTAGGTTGCTAGCTACCGCTGCAACCCGGATAATGTAAATTTACTAACCTATACTATAGTTAAGTGGCCTATATAATTTAGTATATTATATTTCGCTCTTATTAAACAGTTCGTTACCACAAACTGTTTGACAAAATTCGCATTTATAGTATCGATCCTTTATGTAAAATTGTTAAACACAACATATGATGAACTATATCGGTCCTTCATGTAATGATTGACTATTCAGTCTAAAGAAAAATTCTTTTAATGACTACTGCACAAGATCTTCTTGACTGACACCATTTATGATAACTTAATCGATCCCTTATGTAAAAACTAGAAAAATATCGGAAATTTTTAAAATTAGTTTTATTTTTGTTAGGTTTTTGTTTAATAACAAGCCGACATATTTTCTTTGTTGTTAAGTCGTTCTTTTACTGTAATTGATTTTCAAGCCAATATATTTCCCTTGCTGTTCAAGCCAAGGGACAGAAAGTTTACTATACAGGGGTTTCGGATAAGGCGGTTCTAATGGTGTACTTTTTGTTTTGATCTGACTCCTTATTTAGGAGCTATGGGTTTTTATATTTCTTAATATTGGACGTGATCGTCTCTTACTAGGTTGCTAGCCCGGATATGGCTTAGGATAGTTTGGCTTTCAACCATTTAGCTTGGGTTCGAATCCCGGTGTGGGAATTATTTTTAAAACAAAATCAGGTGAAATTAATTAGCTAATTTGACAAGACATAGTTATAATCATTAACTATAATTAAGTTGAGTATCTAATCTAGTATAGGCAAGAGTTCATTCTTTATTCTAAAAGTTTTAGTTACTATGTGCCTTGGTTTGTTCTTTACTAGGTTTCAGCTATATCCGATGAAATTTATGCTATAAGATATCATAAAAAAATTAATTAGCTTTCTACACGTATCTCATATGGTCTAGTGGCTTAGGATAGTTGGCTTTCAACCAATTAGCTTGGGTTCGAATCCCGGTGTGGGAATTATTTTTAAAACAAAATATGGTGAAATTAATTAGCTAATTTGACAAGACATAGGTAACTAAAGTAGGCTAAAAGAGTTCGTTCTTTATTATAAAACTCTTCAACTATGTTTTTATTGTAATTTGTGCTGCACTGGCGACAATTTCGTCTGCTCACTTTACCCGTTAGAAGCTAAGATGTTGTTTCCACATGCGAAAAAAGGGTACGATGAGCCTTGGCAATGCTGCATTTTATATAATTATTTATAGACCATTTTTACTAATAAGACCCATTGATTCTTATTAAATCCTTTATGTAAAACCCTCCAAAAATTACTGCATTTTACATAATAATGGATAATTATATAAAAAAAAAATCCTAATTGACAAATACCATTTATGATGAACTATATCGGTCCTTTATGTAACCTTTTATTTACAATGTCTGTGTTTTTAAGATGTACTCTTTAGCACGAGTAAGACACGCATTTCCCTTTATTGCTACAGCTAAGTCCAATGCTATGGTTTGCTAAATGCTATGGTTTGTTCTTCTAATGATCGTCTTTTTAATATAACATTACAAACAGGAAAAAGCCTACGGCTTTTTTCTTCTTTGAAATAGTAAGAGACGAACCACAAGTAACTAACCCTGGAACCACCATATATCAGTTACTATGCATGAGCGATCGTTCTTTACTGTAAACTTAACATTGGACGTGATCGTCTCTTACTAGGTTGCTAGCTACCGCTGCAACCCGGATAACTTTATGTAAATTTTATGCTATATCATTACAAACAGGAAAAAGCCTACGGCTTTTTCTTCTTTGAAATAGTAAAAGACGAACCTCAAGTAACTACCCCTGGAACCACCATTTATCAGTTACAATGGATGAGAGATCGTTCTTTACTGTAAATAGGTTGCTAGCTACCACTTAAACCCGGATTATGTAATAGGTTGCTAGCTACCGCTGCAACCTAGATATTCTTATTTCTGCTACTATGGGCTAAGGTTCGTTCTTTCATGTAAAACTAGCAAAAAATTTTTAAGCCTGATGAAGATTTAACTAATGTGTCAAAAGTAAGGTTGCAAGTCGACGATTTTGTTTTGGCCTTATTATAATTGGTATGGTGAAATAATAATATGCATATGGCTCTTAAATCATACTTCTTTATGGTTCCATATGGTCTAGTGGCTAGGATAGTTAACTTTCACTTAACAGGCTCGGGTTCGATTCCCGGTGTGGGGAAAATTTTTAACTCTACAATCTTCGAACATTTTGAACCTTTTATAATCTATAATGATGTATAATATAAATACTGTAATCTTAACTATAGTGAAGTTGCGTATGCAAGTTAGTATAGGGAAGAGTTCGATCTTTATTATATGATCGTCTTTTAATATAATTTTATTTAATATCTTCAGGGATTATTCTAGTTCCAGTTAACAAATAATTTTTTTTGTTAAACCCCCAAAACATTACTGCATTTTATATAATAATGAATAATTATATAAAATGAAACCGTATTGACAAACACCATTTATGATAAACTATATTGTTCCTTTATGTAAATACTAGCTACCGCTACAACCCTGCTTCGTTCTTTATTGTAACTACCACTGCAAACCGCATTACAAACAGGAAAAAGCCTACGGGTTTTTCTTCTTTGAAATAGTAAGAGACGAACCTCAAAAAATCAAGTAGCTAGCTAAGTCCAATGTATGCAATGGTTTGTTATTGTAATGATCTTCTTTTAATGTAATTTCGTGAAAAATGATTCTATTTTAAAACTAATTGTTTTTTAAAGGCAAAAGGTTTTTAACCCCATTAATTTTCTTGAAAATGAGCCATTAAACAAACTCTCTACGATGTTCCAGTGCCAAGCTATCTGTGGAATTACTAACCTATGCTATAATTAAGTAGCGTATATAAATTTAGTATAGGCAAGAGGTCGTTCTTTATTATAATGTGATAACACATCTTGCTGTTTTCTTTTGCTCTCTCAATTATTACTTCTCGATACGCCTGGTCGTTGAATACCTTTGTTTTTTTCTTTTCAAGATACTATCTCTGTTGTTTGTGTAGTACTGTTTTTTCAATATCCGTGCAGCTTGCTTGATTGAAACCATTATGTAATTATGAATGTGAACTTTTACAGTTCTGAAGCTTCTTATATAGTAATTATGACGTCACAAGGTAATGATTTTATTGACGTCATAGCGCAATGATATTATTTCATGACGTCTTCAGAAACAACAATATAATTTCGTGTTTGTCTATTCACATCATAGCTCTAACAAAATTAATTAGAGTTCGTTCTCTTATTTGTTATGTTTGGACGTGATCGTCTCTTAGTTTGTGACTTCGTATTCATGAATGAACCATTACGAGACCATAAAACCACAGTTTTGACGTTTCTTATATAGTAATTATGACGTCACTGCATCAAAAATACAGTTTTTATTGGAAAAATTTATTCTCTTTTAGAAATAATTTATTTTAGTTACAAAAGGTTTTTAACCCAATTAATTTCCTTTAAAATGAGCTATTGAACAACCCTCTACGATGTTTTCCAGTGCCAAGCTATCTCTGGATACAAAAAAAAGAAAAAAAAAAATATCCCGTTTGGGGAGAATAACGTGGTAAAAGTCAATTTGCTTGATTTTCAAGCCAATATATTTCCCTTTCTGTTCAAGCCAAGGACAGAAAGTTTCCTATACAGGGGTTTCGGACAAGGCGGTTCTAATGGTGTACTTTTTGTTTTTATCTGACTCCTTTTTTAGGAACTATGGGTTTTTATATTTCTTAACATTGGACGTGATCGTCTCTTACTAGGTTGCTAGCTACCGCTGCAACCCGGATACTAAAGTAACCCATAACTCCTGAAAAAAGATTCAGATCAAAAACAAAAAGTATACTATTAGAACTGCCTTTTCCAAAACTTCTATATAGCAAACTTACCGTTCTTTGGCTTGATCCGAGTTGCAGAGGTACCTAGCAACCTAGTAAGAGACGATCACGTTCAATTTTAAGAAATATAAAAACCCATAGCTCCTAAAAAAGGAGTAGGATCAAAACAAAAAGTACACCATTAGTACAATAACATTGCAGTAAAGAACGATCTCTCGCCTATATTTTAAATAAATAATACAATAAAGAACAGCTGTCTGATTATTTGAGGATGGTCTCTTACTATTCCAAAGAAGTAAAAAGCCGTAGGCTTTTTTCCTGTTTGTAATTTATAATCCGGGTTCAAGCGGTAGTTATAGTAAAGAACGGACTGAAGCCCAAAGAAAATGAACCCTGTGGTTCATTCATATTATCTTCCGTATTTTAGCTAGGATGTAAATAAAACGAGTTTCTTTTTTTATTTGGGTTGCAGCGGTAGCTAGCAACCTAGTAAGAGACGATCACGTACAATATTAAGAAATATAAAACCCAAAACTCCTAAAAACAGAGTCAGATCAAAATAAAAAGTACACCATTAGAACCGCCATTACTGCAACCCCTGTATAGAAAACTTACTGTCATTTTGACTTGAACAGCAAGGGAAATATATTGGCTTGAAAATCAACAAAATATAATAAAGAACGAACTCTTGCCTAAACTAAATTGCATACTCAACTTAATTATTGTTAATGATATAGTAATGATATGGTTTTATTGATAGATGAATTTCAAATTAAAAGAAAAAGATCCGGGATGGCTTTGAACCACAACCTTTCGGTTAAAGGCCGATCGTGCTTGCCACTTGGATTATGACGTCATTCATTAATCCGGGTTGCAGCGGTAGCTAGCAACCTAGTATGTTTACAATAAAGAACGACCTCTTGCCTCTACTAAAATTTTATACGCCACTTAATTATAGTATAGTCCGGGTTGCAGCAGTAGCTAGCAACCTAGTAAGAGACGATCACGTCCAATGTTAAGAAATATAAAACCCCTAACTCCTAAGAAAAGAGTCAGATCAAAACAAAAATTACACCATTAGAACCACCTTGTCCAAAACCCCTATTAAGGAAACTTATCACTCTTTGGCTTTGAATAACAAAGAAAATATATTGGCTTGAAAATCAAGAAAATTGACCTTAACCAAGTTATTCTCCACAAAACGGATATTTTTTTTCTTTCCGCTTGATTTTCCTCCTCAACTAGCTGAGCACTGGAAAATCATAGAGAGCTGTATAATGGCTCATTTTAAAGGAAATTGCAACATCTAGTCACTTTTGTAATTAAAAATAAAATACTTTTTAAAGTAGAATCAATTTTGTCAAAAAATTGCATTTTTGATGTATTTTCATACTGCAGTCTTTTCAAAGATATTTGAATTTTGAAGCAATCAAACAGTTCATGGTAATGACATCTATAGTAATAATAGCTACTTGTCTCAATAGTAACCGACACTCTAAAGAACAAAATTTTGATTGTCTCAATAGTAACCGAAACTCTAAAGAACGAAATTTTTGGTACCAATAGATACATCAAACAAACAGTTCGTGATAACGTTACATTAAGGAATGAACATTAGCCCATAGTAACTGAAGTAATAAAAGTTACATTAAAAGATTATCACTGGAATAACAAACAATTGCATACATTGGATTTAGTTAGCTACTTGATTGTTTGAGGCTCGTCTCTTACTATTTCAAAGAAGAAAAAGCCGTAGGTTTTTCCTGTATGTAATCAGGTGATTATTAATGGTTGATGGTTCAGGTTATATTTAAAGTCTCATTTTTAAATGAAATTACTACATCTAATGCATTGTGTGTTTTATAAACAAAATAGTTTTCGAAATGGAATCATTTTTAGAGTAAAGACATATAGTAAAGAACGAACTTTACCGAATCATTATTTTAGTAAGAGTCAGACAATCAAAAATTCAAGAACAATTTTTAATACCGACCGGTAAGTTTTTTTGCCTTACTGAACCCTAATAAATAGCTTCAATCCAAAGGATTTTACATATACAGGGGTTTCATAACTACTGATTTTTTTTTACTTAGTTCTAAAAAAAGAAGAAATTTTTTAGCTTTATCTGATTCAGATTTAAACAAGATAAAAGTGTGAACGGGTATAAAAACGATTTTAAGATATCTTGATTTGTACTAAATCAATCAGGTAGTTCATGCTTTTTGCAATGATTTCAATAATCCGGGTTGCAGGGGTAGCTAGCAACCTAGTAAGAGACGATCACGTCCAATGTTAAGAAATATAAAAACCCATAGTTCCTAACAAAGGAGTCAGATCAAACAAAAAGTACACCATTAGAACCGCCTTGTCCGAAACCCCTGTAAAGGAAACTTTCTGTCCCTTGGCTTGAACAGCAAGGGAAATATATTGGCTTGAAAATCAAGAAAAGTGGCAGCTACTACAACATTCTGCCTTAACGGGATATTTTTTTTCTTTCTTTTTTTCTTTTCCACAGATAGCTTGGCACTGGAACATCGTAGAGGGTTGTTCAAATAGCTCATTTTAAAGGAAATTAATTGGGGTTAAAACTTTTGTGACTAAAATAAATTATTTCTAAAAGAGAATAAATTTTTCCACCAAAAAACTGCATTTTTGATGTCTTTTCACACTGCAGTCTTTCAAACATAATCGTATACCAGCGGTAAGATTTGAACCCACGCCTCCGAAGAGACTGGTGGCTAACACCCAGTGCCTTGGACCACTCGGCCAGGCTGCCTCTCATAAATAACTATATATGTGAATCTGGGTTGCAGCAGTAGCTAGCAATCTACCATTATAAAACAGAACGAGGAGGATTTCTAACTTACACTTCCCTGTCCAAGCCTCTTTATCAGATTCAGATCGGTTTTATTAATACTTTACACTTAATTACACAATACTCACAAATACATTTAACAAACAATTCTGGGGCCATAATCCATAATAATTGGCCCTCTAGGTCAATCCTGTTGAGGAAACATTATATCACACTGTTATGTATATCACATAGTCGGGCTCCTCCCTATGCCTACCAGCATGACCTCAAATTACCTCCATACTTTACAAATACCAATAATAAAACTTAACTTAAATTTCAAATTCAACGGGATAGCGCAAGATCTGATATAGCTTATAATTTTGTTACAAAAATAAAATTATTAATTTAACATTATAATTTTTTTATCAATTTTCATTTATTTTTAATCATAAAAAATCATATTAAATTATTTACTATTATTAAGGCTTCTTGCTCAGATATTAAAAAAAAATCAATTTGAATGAAGCAAGACTAGGTTTTCGTCTTAATTTCTGTGGTAGACCATTCCATATTCGTGAACATAAAATACTCAAAGAAAATTACAGTAAAGAACGAACCTTAGCCCATAGTAAAATTATATGAAAAGACGATCATTAGAAAAAAAACCATTGCATACGTTGTTTTGTAGACTCAATCGTAATAGTCAAGACGTCATCTACGGTGATAGTAATATTAGATCCGAATTGCAGCGGTAGCTAGCAACCTAGTAAGAGACGATCACGTCCAATGTTAAGAAATATAAAAACCCCTAATTCCTAAAAACAATAGTCAGATCAAAACAAAAAGTACACCATTAGAACTGCCTTGTCCGAAACCCTATAAAGGAAATTTACCGCCCTTTGGCTTGAATAACAAAGAAAATATATTGGCTTGAAAATCAAGAAAATTGACGTTAACCACGTTATTCTCCACAAACGGCATGTTTTTTTTTTCCTTTCTTCTTTTCCACCGATAGTTTGGCACTGTAACATCGTAGAGAATTGTTCAATGACTTATTTTAAAGGAAATCTCTAGATCTAGTACCATTTGTACTTCTTTTTTTATTTTTTTAATAGAATCAATTTTGTATTATTATAATAAAGAACGACCTCTTGCCTATACTAAATTTTATACGCCACTTAATTATAGTATAGGTTAGTAATTCCACAGATAGCTTGGCACTTGAACATCGTAGAGAGCTGTTTAATGGCTCATTTTAAAGGAAATGAATGGGGTTAAAAACCTTTAGTAATTATAAAACAAATTATTTTTAAAATAGAATCATTTTTCTTACGAAATTACATTAAAAGAAGATCATTACAATAACAAACCATTGCATACATTGGACTTAGTTAGCTACTTGATTGTTTGAGGTTCATCTCTTACTATTTTACAAGAAAATTGACTTTAACCACGTTATTCTCCCCAAACGGGATATTTTTTTTCTTTCCACTTTTTCTTTCTCCTCAGCTAGCTGGGCACTGGAAAATCATAGAGAGCTGTATAATAGCTCATTTTAAAGAAATTGCAACATCTAGTCACTTTTGTAATTAAAAATAAAATACTTTTTAAAGTAGAATCATTTTGTCAAAAAAATTGCATTTTCGATGTATTTTCATACTGCAGTATTTTCAAAGACATTTGTATTTTGAAGCAATCAAACAGTTCATGGTAATGAACTCTATAGTAATAATAGCTACTTGTCTCAATAGTAACCGAAACTCTAAAGAACGAAATTTTTTGATACCAATAGATACATCAAAGCAAACTGTTCGTGATAACGAACTGTATGTTGTATAGTAAGAGCGACTCGTCTCAATAGTAAAACTTGCTACATCTAGTTCCTTCTTTAATTAAAGATAAATATTTTTTTTATAGTTCCGGTTTGCAGCGGTAGCTAGGAACCTAATTAAAAGAGATCATTTGAAGAAAATATCATTGTATATATTGGACTTAGTTGGCTGCTCGATTCCCTGAAAAAAAAAATCTTATTTGTCAACTGAAACTAGAATAATTCCTGAAAATTTTAAACAAAATAATTACAGTAAAAAAGAAGAAAAAGCCGTAGGCTTTTTCCTGTTTTTTATATTAAAAGACGATCACTGAAATAACAAACCATTCCATACATTGGACTTAGTTAGCTACTTGATTGTTTTGAGTTTCGTCTATTACTATTTAAAAGAAGAAAAAGCCGTAGGTTTTTTCCTGTTTGTATTTATAGTTAAAAAACGAACTCAAGTCAAAGAAACTGAAACCCTGTGGTTCATTCATATTATCTTCATTATTTTATCTAGAATGTAAATAAACAAGTTTCTTTTTTAAATTTTAAACTGAAAAGATAGTGCTTTTAATTCAACATATTAAAAAAGATCTCCCCGACGGGGGATCGACCCCCTTCTCCCAGGTAGCAAGTGGGCATGCTTACCATTAGACTATCGAAGAATTATAAAATAAAAGTTACATATAAGATATGATAATAATTTTTTAATCCGGGTTGCAGCGGTAGCTAGCAACCTAGTAAGAGACGATCACGTCCAATGTTAAGAAATATAAAAACCCATAGCTCCTAAAAAAGGAGTCAGATCAAAACAAAAAGTACACCATTAGAACCGCCTTGGTCCGAAACCCCTGTATAGTTACAGTAAAGAATCCGGGTTCCAGCGGTAGCTAGCAACCTAGTAAGAGACGATCACGTCCAACGTTAAGAAATATAAAAACCTATAGTTCCTAAAAAAGGAGTCAGATCAAAACAAAAAGTACACCATTAGAACCGCCTTGTCCGAAACCCCAGTATAGTAAACTTTCTGTCCCTTAGCTTGAACAGCAAGGGAAGTATATTGGCTTGAAAATCAAGAAAAGTTGCAGCTACTACAACATTCTGCCTAAACGGGATATTTTTTTTTCTTTTGTTTCCAGAGATAGCTTGGCACTGGGAACATCGTAGAGAGTTGTTCAATAGCTCATTTTAAAAGAAATTAATTGGGTTACAAATCTATAGTAACTAAAATAAATTATTTCTAAAAGAGAATAAATTATTCTACCAAAAACTGCATTTTTGATGTCTTTTCACACTGCAGTTTTTTTTCAAACATAATCGTATACCAGCGGCAAGATTTGAACCCACGCCTCCGAAGAGACTGGTGGCTAACACCAGTGCCTTGGACCATTCGGCCAGGCTGCCTCTCATAAATATATATGTGAGTTTGGGTTGCAGCAGTAGCTAGAAACCTAGTAAGAGACGATCAGTCCAATGCTAAGAAATATAAAAACCCAAAAAACTCCTAAAAATAGAGTCAGATCACAACAAAATTACATCCTTAGAACTACCTTTTCTGAAACCCTACTAGATAAATAATGAATGTCATCATAGTTTTTTATATTAGAGCTATGACGTGAATAAAAACACGAAATTATATTGTTGTTTCTTAAGACGTCCATGAATAATTATATAAAGAACCGATATAGTTCATCATTAATCCGGTTGCAGCGGTAGCTAGCAACCTAGTAAGAGACGATCACGTCCAATGTTAAGAAATATAAAAACCCATAGTTCCTAACAGAGGAGTCAGATCAAAACAAAAAGTACACCATTAGAACCGCCTTGTCCAAAACCCCTGTATAGGAAACTTTCTGTCCCTTGGCTTGAACAGCAAGGAAAATATATTGGCTTGAAAATCAAGAAAAGTGGCAGCTACTATTAACCAAGAAAAAGAAAAGCGTTTGCAAATTTGCCCTTAAGCTAGATAACCAATTTCATTTAGAATTCTTTGAAAAGAGATATGGAACTTGTACTCTATCTTTTTGTCTGTGTAGGTACGGTAACTCCATTTAGGGAACTCTCGTAGGTCCGCAAGATCTCTTTAGGGATCTCCTGATATTTTGTCATAGGTGGTCCGGGTCTGAATTGGAAAACTGTCGTAGGGGAAAATAGTAAATTTACGATGGTTTTCAATTAGGTTTTAGCACGTTTTGGACTACCAGTCCTGGGTTAGCAATTATCATTTTGTGATTCGGGTATTTTTCACCATGGATGTATGATCATGATTATTGCTTCATAAAATTTTGGTATTAGTTATAAATGTGTTAGTAGTTAAGATTATTAAATTAAATTCATTATTTTAAATATAGTGAAAATGTACTGCTCTTTAATGTTTTATTATTCTATTTTAAGAAAGGGGTTAATTTGGCTATTAAGCCAGAGAATTCTCTGGATGTTTTTTTTATTAAGGGAAGTGCTCTTACATTTTTCTTCTAAACATCCTCTAGTGACGGGGCTGTTTTTTCATATTTCGGTGCTGATTATCCCAATAACGGCGGGCCATTGAGCCCTTTGGGATATTGTCTTTGTTATTGCTCTTTATTGAAATCTTTATTACACAATAACATTTAATTCCAATGATCGTCTTTTAATGTAACACATCAGTTACTATGGGAGATAGATCGTTCTTTATTGTATTACTAGGTTGCTAGCTACCGCTGCAACCCGGATTAACATTGGACGTGATCGTCTCTTACTAGGTTGCTAGCTACCGCTGCAGCCCGGAACTCTTTTAGAAATAATTTATTTTAGTTACTATAGATTTTTAACGCAATTAATTTCCTTTAAAATGAGCCATTGAACAACTCTCTACGATGTTCCAGTGCCAAACTATTTCTGGAAAAGAAGAAAAAAGAAAAAAAAAGAAAAAAAAATATCCCGTTTAGGCAGAATGTTGCAATAGCTGCCACTTTTCTTGATTTTTCAAGCCAATATATTTCCCTTGCTGTTTCAAGCCACGGGACAGAAAGTTTCCTATACAGGGGTTTCGGACAAGGCGGTTCTAATGGTGTACTTTTGAATTTGATCTGACTCCTCTGTGAGGAACTATGGGTTTTTATATCTCTTAACATTGGACGTGATCGTCTCTTACTAGGTTGCTAGCTACCGCTGCAGCCCGGATAATAAAAAAACCAAATTGACACAATACTATTTATGATGAACTATATCGGTTGTTGTTGCTAGCTACCGCTGCAACCCGGATAAAAACTGATTACAAACAGGAAAAAAAAGCCTACGGCTTTTTCTTCTTTGAAACAGTAAGAGACGAACCTCAAACAATCAAGTAGCTAACTAATTCCAATGTATACAACTGCTCGTTATTGCAATAATCGTCTTTTAATGTAATGATTTTTTTAGTGCTGATTTTTTAACTTGCGTGTAGCTTGCTTTGATCTAACCATTATGTATTTATGAATGAGACCATTTACAGTTTTTGACGTTTCTTATATAGTAATTATGACGTCACTGCATCAAAAATACAGTTTTTATTGGAAAAATTTATTCTCTTTCAGAAATACTTTATTTTAGTTACTATAGATTTTTTAACCCAATTAATTTCCTTTAGGATGAGCTATTGAACAACGCTCTAAGATGTTCCAGTGCCAAGCTATCTCTGGATACAAAGAGAAAGAGAAAAAATATCCGTTTGGGGAGAATAACGTGGTTAAAGTCAATTTTCTTGATTTTCAAGCCAATATATTTCCCTTGCTGTTCAAGCCAAGGGACAGAAAGTTTCCTATAAAAGGGGTTTCAGACAAGGCGGTTCTAATGGTGTACTTTTTGTTTTGATCTGACTCCTTTTTTAGGAGCTATGGGTTTTTATATTTCTTAACATTGGACGTGATCGTTTCTTACTAGGTTGCTAGCTACCGCTGCAACCCGATTAGTTTTTACTATGGGGCGTGATCTTCTCTTACTAGGTTGCTAGCTACCGCTGCAATCCGGATTCAAGCCATATATATTTCCCTTGCTGTTCAAGCCAAGGGAAAGAAGTTTCCTATACAGGGGTTTTCAAATAAGGCCGTTCTAATGGTGTACTTTTTGTTTTGATCTAACCCTTTTCTTAGGAGTTATGGGTTTTTATATTTCTTAACATTCAAAGTGATCGTATCTTACTAGTAGCTAGCTATCACTGCAACCCGGATTTGATCTGAATTTTTTTTAGGAGTTATGGGTTTTTTATATTTCTTAACATTGGACTTGATCGTCTCTTACTAGGTTGCTAGCCTACGAAAATTTATTTTTTATTATTGAGATTGATTGTCTCTTTCTAGTTTATAATAAAGAAAGACCTCTTGCCTATACTAAATTATATAGGCCACTTAACTATAGTATAGGTTAGTAAATTTTACATAAAGGACTGATATTGTTCATTAATGTAAAGAACGAATTGTGGGCCATAGCAGCTAATTTGGTTTGAAAATTACATTAAAAGACGATCATTGGAATAATTTTACATTAAAAGACAATCATTGGAATAACAAACCATTGCATACATTGGACCTAGTTCAGCTATTGTAGGTTCGTCTCTTACTATTTCAAAGAAGAAAAAGCCGTAGGGTTTTTCCTGTTTGTTAGTAATCCGGGTTGCAGCGGTAGCTAGCATTACAGTAAAGAACGAACTTCCAGTCCATAGTAACTAAAATAGATTATAATTTCAGGTTAAAGAGTGATCAATGATGTCATAATCGTAGGTTGTAGCCTGGTCGTCTCTTACTATTTCATTTAAGAAAAAGCCATAGGCTTTTTCCTTTTCGTAATCCGGGTTGCAGCGGTAGCTAGCAATCCGGGTTGCA
>CM051273.1:34956007-35063459 GCA_027921565.1 Artemia sinica | reverse complement strand
TATGATGCCAACTCAGCTACAAAATGCACTAGCAGATATATCTCCAAAGAGAAGCTTATACTACAGGCTTCCAAAGTGTTTTCAGATACTGAGCACACTAACTGCCCTGACCATCTTATGAAGAAGATACCAAGTCAAAAACCAGTTTATGGGTGGAGGGAGGAACCAAGAAATCCTACTGAAATAGAAAGAACATATGGCTCAGGTCGTCCAGAATACTTGAAAAGTGGGCATAGGTCTCAGCAAGCAGGAATTTCTTGACCAAAGTCCAAGACTATCTATCATCAAGAACAAAGTTCAAACAAGATTTAAGGACAAACTCAACCTGGTCAGTGACTGGTGGGTCGGTTCAAGATGCGGAAAACAAAATTTCACTAAAGAAACAGAAAGGTTTAGAAAACAACAGACTTTTTGCAGCAATCTGACCCATGATCATAATAATATATGGCTTTTTTATGAGCTGTTGTAACCCAAAACAAACAGGAAATTTCCATCTAACAAAAAACTTTGACCACACAACATAGCTTTTCAAAGAAAAGAAAAACTAACAGAGCTCCATTAAGCCAAAAGATACAAGGCAAGTAATCATCCAAGCATAAAACTAACACAGAATCCCTACATCAGTGAACCACAAATCACTGACGCAATTACTTTTGAGTCAACTCAACTCAAAACAGCAAAAAATTAACATTAGTAGGGCTGAATAACCCCATGCCTTCTCAAGACCAGAAATATAATTTGCGGATTTACTGAAAACAAGAGTGTTTAAAATGTTTTCACTTTTTTACCCATTTTTATATTTAGGAATAAATATTAGCATAGGTAAATTAAACTGAAAAATCCACAGTCATTTTTTTTTTTCAGTAGAAGCCTACGTTTATGCTCTTGGTTCTTGACGAAGGCAACAATAATTATTCCTGTAATAATGGAAGGGGCTGGTCCCACTCCTCAGCCTTATGCTAAAGTAGCAATAGCGTTCTCTTGTATGCAAAGTAACACAAAAGACAAAATTAACAAACAACAGAGTATTGAAGAGAATTATGGTATAATACACAGGAAGATTTTCCTAGCCTAACTTACCCCTTTCCAAGATAGCAACAATAGCTAAACTAAGAATTTAACCAAAATAGCATCCAGTGGTAGAATATGTTCACTTAATTTGATGGTAAAGGTTTACATTAGCAAACTATTTCAGGTAGTGCTAGCATCACAAAATAGGTAAAAATTTAATTATTTTGGCTATCTTGGAATGGTATTGAGTTAGGAAAATGAAACTTTCAGGGATGAGTCTACATGCTACGGTATGTGCCGTGGAAGGCTTACTTTGAAGTACCTACCTCCACTCCTCCCCCTATATATAATGGCAAATTAATTTGCACAAGTACTAGTTGTTTTTAGCTCACGATCTCATCCTATATTACTATCATAATTATAAATCACTTCGCTTTACCTTACACAACTTCAACTTTTAACCTTGTTTCATTAAAATATATTACCAAATCCTATTTCCATTATTAGCCCATTTTAATTTTTCTTCCCATGCTGACGTTTGGTTATGGTATAATGAAAACTGGGTTTGTGGGTGTCACAACTTTGCTTTCATAAACCCATTAAGGGAAGCAGTGGCAGGTGCCAAGGTGTAGAAGACAACAGTGGTGTTGAATAAAGCCAATTTAAAACTTTAGTAAATTAGGGAAAGGATTTTGACAAAAGTTGGACCAGTAAAAAAGATCCCAACTGGCTTTTACAGGACAAAAATTATGTCATGGGAAGATTTTTTTATTTTTTATAGGTCCAAGCAGCTCATGAAGTTTCTGTTGAGTTTATTGAAATGACTAGTTCACAGACTTCCTGTATTTAATGCTCTCCATAAACATTTTAAAATTGCAAAGATGCACCTTTAGCAAGGGGGGAAGTTGTACCTTGGGAGTGGATTTCCTAAACGGGAATATTCCTCCCTTTGGGAGGGACATTTCTGATGAGTGAATATTCTGGGGAATGGTTACACTGGGTTTTGACAGAATTACTATATAAACGTTTTCTTTTTAATTGTTTTAACATTCCTCTTTGCCAAATTTTTTATATGGAGATGTTCCAGGCGTTTTTTTCCATGCATTGTGTTTCTGGGGGAAATAATTTCCATGGAAGGGGACATTTCTGGAGTGAGCAAGAAACCAAATTATAGATAAAATCTTATTCCAATGAAAAAATGTTAAGGATGAATTGTTCAGAGTGAATTGTCAACAAGCAATTTTTACAGAGAGGGAGGGATTCCCTTCAAGCAAGGAAAAAAGAAAATTGTTGGGAGGAAGTTGTGACAGGGGGAGGTGCACTTTATGTTGGATCAAAATTTCCATGGGAGGAGTTTTGTTTTTTTTCCATGATGGGGGAATGGGGAGGGTATATTTCATAGAGGGGGTGAGCCCAGATTTAAACCAGCATTATTTTTGAAAAAACAAACAGGAATTATGCCCATATATGGAGGGGTTGCCCCTGTCCCTCAATACTTATTCCTTTAATGCTAAAAGTTTGACGGTTTACTAAAAATTTGAAACACAGGGGCTGTTTTATTAGAATTAGGAAGCTTTTTTAAAAGTGCTAACAGCTATTAGTGGTAAAGAGCAAGGTATTGAGGAGGGCGTGACCCCCTTCATATCTGGAATAAATCCCTGCCAAACTAATACACCAAATTGTGTTTTTGTCTTTAATTTTTTTTCATGCACCTGTGAGCCAAAATTGAAATCCAGCCATTAGTTGAAAAAAACCGTCAGAA
Source organism: Artemia sinica (assembly GCA_027921565.1). Lineage (NCBI taxonomy): Eukaryota > Metazoa > Arthropoda > Branchiopoda > Anostraca > Artemiidae > Artemia > Artemia sinica. Next base: position 35,060,686 of record CM051273.1, on the reverse strand, counting down.
ATTAAATAAAAAGAAAGTTTTTTTAAAACTGAAAGTAAGGAGCAACATTAAAACCCGACTTAAAAAAAACTAACAATTAATTATTCTGTATATTAAAGGGCTGTCCCCTCCTCAACCCCTGCTCTTTATGCTAAAGTAGCATAAAGAGCAAAGGGCATTGAGGAGGGGGCAGTCCCTTTCATATATGGAATAATTGCTGTTTGTTTTGTTTTTAAGTTTTTTAATGTTGTTCCTTACTTTCAGTTAAAAAAAAAAACATTGTTTTTATTTACTTAACCTCATAAAGACAATAATTTTGTCAACATATTGAAGAACCATGTATATTGCAATCATATCTTTCTGTTTTATATGCTAAGTAACACAAGAAACAAAAATTAATGAACAAGAGAGTAGTGAAGAATTATGGTATAAAAGTAATATTTGGCCGGGATAGTTCCCAGTAGTGGATAAATCACTAGGGGTGGCAACATGATGGATGATTTTTGGGGATTTGGGGAGCAATTTTTTTTTGGGGTGGCGCATAGATTTTGGGAAAATCCCCAAAATTTGGGAATAGTGCAAAGCCCTACTTGATTTCTAATCAGGAAAATTGAAATACTTTAACAATATGAGAAAAGAAAAAAGCTTCAACTTTGTTGTTTGATGCATAAAGAATTTGCTGCAAAATTAATTCAAAGTCAAACCAAATGCCTCTGCTCTGGTGAGGCTTGCGTGGTGTGGCATGATTGATGCGCTGGCATGGTGCTGGGGTCTAGCTCAGGCACAGAGCTCTACAAACATCAGAATTGACTTTAGAGGACAAATTATGTTTTGGTTATGGGAAGATGTTTTTGAAATCCCCCTTCCACCCAAACTCAAAATTTTCTAAAATTCTACTTTAGAAGCTTTCAAAATATTTCTAAAGCACTAATAGATAGAGTGCTACAAATATCAGAATCAACTTTAGAGGACTTGTTTATGTCATGGGAAGAGGTTTTGAAATCCCCCTTCTCTCCAAACAAAACCCTAGTGTAACATTTCCCCCAGAATATTCACTCATCAGAAATTTCCCTCCCAAAGGAAGATTCTCCCCTTTGAAATCCAACCCAAGCACACAACTTATCCTGGGCAAAGGTGAATCTGTGCACTTTTAAACGTTTTAATATGGAGAGTCTGTGGTATTTATTTTTAGCCTTGTGACACCAGATAAGAGACACATTAAGAAAACAATCTTACTTTAAAATATGTATAATGATCCTAGTTCTTATATTATCCAATGGGAGAACCTTATCATCAAGTCTTTCCTCTAAAAATCCTCAAAAGAGAAAGTTTCCAAATATCACAACATTGAAAATTCAATGCTTAAGTCTTTTGAAATTGCTGCTGTAAACTGCTGCCAAATAAGTTGTTTTATAGATAGCGTTTAGCACGTGTGTCAAAAAACGTGTTTAAGAAAAAGTAGTGGTAATTGAAATTATAGAAATTCTATGCATCTTTTGTAGCCTAACCTAACCACTGCTATTAATATTTTGTATTATGCTGCTGCTATTTGCCCTTCACCACTGCTCTTTAAAAAAAAAATATTAAAAAGAGACTGTGGCATGAACGCTATCTATAAAAGAACTTATTAGGCGGCAATTTAAAAACTTAAGCATTCTTTTTAAAAACGTGGTGATATTTGGAAACTTTTTCTCTTTTGAGGATTTTTAGAGGAAAGACTTGATGATAAAGGTTCTCCCATTGGATAATATAAGAACTAGGATCATTATACATATTTTAAAGTAAGAATTTGTTTTCTTAACATGTCTCCTTTCAGGTGTCACAAGGCTAAACAAATACCAAGTCTGTAACTACAGTAAGTCTGTGCTAGTGTTCAATAAACTCAACAGAAACTTGGCAAAGAGTGAAGAGCATGGACCTATACAAATAATAAAAACATGACATAATTTGTCCTTAAAAACATTTTGGATCTTTTTACTGGTCTATTACTTGTCAAATCCTTTCCCTACTTAATAAAGTTTAAATAGCTAGATTATCAAACACCACTGTTGTCTTCTACACCCTGGCACCTGCATGCTACCCTTAAGGGTTATAATAAGCAAAGTTGTGACATCACAAACCCAGTTTCATTATACCATAACCCAATGTCAGCATGGGAAAAAAATTAAAAGGCTAATAATGGAAACAGGATTTTGGAATATATTTTAATGAAACAAGGTTAAATGTTGAAGTTGTGTAAGGTAAGCAGTGATTTATAATTATGTTAGTAATATAGGATGAAATGTGAGCTAAAACACACTAGTAATGTGCAATAATTTGCATTATATACAGGAGGAGGAGTGGAGATAGGTACTTCAAAGTACCTTCCTGGGACATAGGCTACCTTAGCATGTAGACCCATACCTGAAAGTTTCATTTTCCTAACTCAACCCCTTTCCAAGATAGCCAAAAGTAACTAAAAGTAGAATTTTACCTTATTTTTAGCTAGCCTACCTGAATAGACTGCTAATGTAAACCTTACCCCAAATTAATGTGAGCATATTCTACCACTGGATCCATTATGGTAAAATTCTAGTAAGCTAAATTTTGTTATCTGGGAAAGGGGTTAGGCTAAGAAAATTTTACTTTAGAAGGTAGGCTATTTTGAAGCACCTGCATGACTTATAATTTTCTTCATCTTCTTTTAAAAAACAGCACCTGGTATTTATAGAGGATATTCGTTTTTGAAGCGCCACCCTCGCACAAGACAAAAACTACGCCAAGGTGGCCATTGTGAGGTGTGCTCTTAAAAGGCATAACAAGGAACAGAATGGATTTTTCACAGAGTTTTAAGTTCTGTGAATACAGAACTGTGTTGCATTGTATGGATAAAAAAATATATTCAGCTCTAAACAATAGAAACATTATTCAGCGGTTTGATAGAATATTTCAACGCAGCCGTCGAACCGCTATGATTGCATAAATTTGCCGAAAAAAAACAGAAAAATCACGTGTGAGTCATGCAAAACGGCTGTTTTTTTTTCGTGAAAATGGGGCAGCGCGAACGGCCTTGCCCACACTCCTCCTTCACAATTGCTAATGTTCACTTAAATATCACTGAAAAAAAAATACCCGTTATGAGAGGGGACCCGTTATGCTTACCCCCCCCCCCCCCCCCTAATGTGCAAATCTATAGTGCAAATTTATTTCTAAGAAACGTAGAAAAACTAATAAAAAACCGGTGTGTTCTCGAATTTTACACAGCGTAAACTTGAGTGAGTGGTGCATAATACACAAAGTACCAAAATTCCATCCCCTACGGAAATTAAAAAAATAAAACTCAATTAAATCCTCAAACTTGGAAAGCCTCTTATTTTCCGGGGGGTATTTTGTTTTTTTTTGTGGGGGGAGGGGGGTATTTTTATTCGCGGGTATATTTTCCGGGAAGTAAACGCCGGCCACCGCTAAGAGCATGGGTAACTTGTAAAAGTGGATAGTGGAGCTAGGTGTCAAGAAAAAACGTCAGCGCCACTAGAAAAGTTTTTGATATTCCTAATTTTGTTTTTCTTCAAAAACTGAGGTTAGACACTTATCACTACATGAATTATTCAAATTACCCTTGGTTCACGCTGCTCCATTTTTCACGAAAAAAAAAGTCGTTTTGCATGACTCACATGTTATATTTTCTGTTTTTTTCTTCAAATTTATGCATCATAGCGGATCGAACAGCTGCGTTGAAATATTCTATCAAACCGCTGAAAAATGTTCCCATTGTTGAGCTGAAATTATTTTTTTAACCATACAATACAACACAGTTCTGTATTCCACAGAACTGAAAACTCTGTGAAAAATCCATAAAATTAGAATATCGAAAACTTTTCCTAGGTGGCGCTGACGTTTTTTTTTTACACTAGCTCCAGTATCCACTTTTATAAGTTACCCATACTCTTAGCGGTGGCCGGCGTTTACCTCCCCGGAAAATACCCCCCCAGGAAAAATATCCCCCGAGGAAAAATATCCCCCCCAAAAAAAACTCATTAATAAATATACCCCCCGCGGAAAAATAAGGCTTTCCAAGTTTGAGGATTTTAATTTGAGTTTTATTTTTTAATTCCGTAGGGGATGGAATTTTGGTACTTGTGTATTATCTGCCGCCACTCACTCAAGTTTACGCTGTGTAAAATTCGCGAACACACCGGTTTTTTTATTAGTTTTCTACCACGGTTTCTTTAGAAATAATTTGCGCTATAGATTTTGCACAATAGGGGGGGGGGGGAGTAAGCATAACGAGTCTCTCTCATAACGGGTGTTTTTTTCAGTGATATTTAAGTGCACATTAGCTATTGTGAAGGAGTAGGGAGTGGTAGGCAAGGCCGTATCCAGGGGGGGGCATTTTTTTTTAGGGGGGTTAAACACCCTCCCCCCATTCACTATATTCATTATGTTATTTTACTGTGTTCATGGCCGTATATTTGGCTTTAAAATACGCTTATTTTGTCTATCTATCTAATATGCAGAATAATTGTACCTAACATATTTTGCATGCAGATACCGTTATGCTTACCCCCCCCCCTAATGTGCAAATCTATAGCGCAAAGTTATTTTCTAAAGTAACGAAGAAACTAACAAAAAAAACGGTGTGTTTTTCACGAATATTTACACAGCGTAAACTGGAGTGAGTGGCGCATAATACACAAGTACCAAAATCCCATCCCCCTACGGAAATTAAAAAAAATAAAACTCAATAAAATTCTAAAATTTGGAAAGTTTTTTTTTTCCATGGGTTTTTTTTGGGGGGGGGAGGGGGTATTTTCCGCGGGGGGGTATTCGCCTAAACCGCTCTTAGCAGTTTGAAATGTTGACCGTCATAATTTGAATGCGTAGTAGCAATCAGACCTCATTTTGTTTGTTTTTGCATTGGGGTTTTGTGCCAAAATATTTTCTTTTTTTTTGGGGGGGGGGAGTAAAGTAGGATCAATCAGTTAAAATCTGAAATAACTACAACGAAGTAATCGTAAGCACTCCTACGCCTCTGCAATCTTCTGTTACAGCAAATTAATTGACTGTATGCCTCGTTTGTGTTTTTTGCTTTCTTACAGGTCTGCCATCTTTTGGTAGTAGGCAATTTACAAGCTCCTTTGTAAAGATTCTGGATTTTGTTCCCAATTATAAATATGCGCTAGATTGTGGAAATAATAGGCATAAGTTAGAATAATAGCATTTCTCATTGTTGAGGTTATGATAACAATTTTAAAACAACATTAAATGAAACCAGAGGAAAATATGGAACTTAAAACAGTAAAAAAGATCAAGTTAGAATATATAAAAGTAAAATCCCCCCCGTTATTTTAAAAAAAAAAAAAAATAAGAGAAGACTGTGCTCGATACTTGTTTTCTTTTTCCCGCCAATTGCTTCAATAAGGAGTGTATCAGGTGACGGCGTTCTATAATAAAGATAGGCCACCGTAACCAAGTAAGTTTTTAGTAACACGCCTAAAAGTCGTGTTTGAGATTTTCAAACCTCTAACATAAAAAAAGATAAGGATAAATGACCTCCAGATCCATTGCTAGTGCGTAGAGCGTCAATTTGACGTTTCAATTGCTGGGTCCTTTTTACAGGGACAAGTAGTGTAAATCTGTCCCCCAACCTTGCTGCAGCAGGGATTGATCCCGTGGCCCTTTTTTGGCCAAGCAGAGCATTAATCCACTGTGCAACCACAGGGTTATTTCTGATAGAGCTGCCAAAAATAGAGTCCTAATCGGTTCTCAAGGGTAGGATCAATAGTGCAATTAATGTACGTTGCATTTTACACTTTGAAATTGTAGCTTGACGATTAACGCTATACGATGCCCAAATCATCGCTCAGTTGCTTGAGATATAGGGAAAATAAGAAGTACCTGGCAATGGTTAATGATGGATATTTTTTTATTCTCAGCGTCTTCAGTTGTGTTACCCCACTTTCAGCAAATAGAAGGAAAGTGTGATTCCGTCAATTCTTCAAAGCAGACTTGCATTGATCGATATGTTCGCAGTAGGCAAATACATGTAGATTTTCGTTTTTCCATAGAAAAAAGTTTGAAAAATGGAATGTAAAAGACTTTCTCAACAGTTCAAAGAGAAATGAAGCTAATCTAAATTGAGCAATTTCTTCTAAAGAGGTAACGGATCCAGAAAGATGGGGTCACCCTTTGCTTAGTGCAGTTATTTACATATATTTATGAACGTTGGGAGAAAATAAATCTCGTTCCCTTTCCAGAATCCTGGATCGATAGTTTACCAAAGATCTAGCTTTTGCCATTAGACCTTGGCTAGACGAATATGACAAGGCTCTCATATGCATCAGCTAGCAGCGCAAAAACCAGCCCAAGAAAATTTAGTTACACAATCGTGTCTCTTGACCCAGTGGAGTCTATCATAACAGAGAAGCAGTTATGTCAGTTGAAAAGCTTTGAGGCCAAAATTACATTTTCTTAAGCACTGAAGACTTGTATTCGTTTCAATGAAATCCTTACTGATACGAAATTTTCTGATGATTTTTATCTACCACTGAAGTCGTTCTCTGGGGTTTAGTTGAAACCCAAACTTAATCCGTTTACACTTTTGTAGGCACTATTTTGTAAAATTTTGGAGAGGAGGGTGGGTCAGTCATTTGTTTTGTTTCCGACAGTTCACAGTTTTTTCGACTTTATTTTTCCTTTTAACAGGCTTCAAGAGTTTCTATCTGTCTTTTTCGGCTTTTCTTTCCCTATATGATCTTATAATGAAGAGGAGAATATATGTGCTTCTTTCAGCCTCCCACTGAGAGATCCTTTAAATAGTTTCAGATTAGAGGCCTTCACCAGGGCAAATTTGAACAACGGGTAGCACAATGCACATAATCCGGCAAGTGTACTGTGCTTTCGCTGGTTTCATTATGTTTCTTCTTCAGTTCAAGAAGGACCATCGTTACTGCATTGTTGGAAATACAAAACGAAAAATGGTTGGACCACGTTGAACGATGCTTCTTCGAGAAAAAGGGAGTCAAATCACGGTAAATTTCCTGAATCCGGTCCTTGATACGTACCGATACGCGCTGTTTATAATTAAAAGGGGTGACATATGCCATTTTGGTTGAAAACGAGTTGTGTCGTGGGTACTCAGCACGAGGAATCGAATGGTGTGCAGTCAGATTGTCCTATCTCATACCGTTTACTAAGATAAAACACGTGCAAGAACATATGACCGCCTCTTGCGGCCCTTTTTGTTCTTTAGGACTTTGACATTATCTTATGGAGTTTGTAACATGGATACTTTTATCTCCTGGACATTATCTCCTTTTTTTTTGTCAAGGAAAAAGTTTTTTTTGGTCAATTGAACAACAAGTTTTAATTCGTTCGGATACCTGAATTTTAATTATTACTCACTGAAAAGAGAATAAAAAGTTGGCTTTGAATATGCTTCCCTTTATTTCCATCAGCCTCATCCTTCTCAGAGTGACCACAGCAGACAACAACTTTTTTTTCCGTTTTTCGGCTCTCCTGAAAGCTTAAAAAAAATGGCGTATGTCGCTCTTTTAATTATCACAGCCGAATATTTCGAGGCTTTCCCCAGTTGGTCAACTTTAATAGGATAGGGGTTACACCATCCCCCTAACTATATTTTGAAAAATATTACTTTATATTTCCATTGAAAGATGTGTTTTGCATATTAATACGAAAAAAACAACAATATTGCTCCTCCCCCCTTCCTAGATTCTGAAAAATACATGCCCGACATTCATTACGTGAATTGGTGCCACACTACTTTTTCCCTGAAAATGGAATAAAAGCTCCTGTATCTTTTTTTAGCATCTGAGTAAGCTCTTAAGGAAACGAAATTTTGAGATCCTTAAAACTAAAGCAAGAGATAATAGATGTTTGTGCCTAGATTTTGTGCGTTCCGTTTGTGTCTGGTTATTTTCAGTAACGAAAACTATTGAAGTGGGAAGACAAGTGAGCTGCAGGCTCTCTCAAAAAGGCTTTAAAAAAGGCAGAGAGAAGTTGATGTTTAAATATTAGATCTTCCAAAAAGCTACGTTTTTGCTAGGAAACGAAAACTAGTTTCAAAAATATTTTATGTCTACAGTTTCCAATTTTAAAAGTGTGAAAGAGATAGTAAGGAGAGAGGGGAGAGGATTGATAGAAAGAGAGAGAGAGGAGAGGAAAGAACGGAAAGAGGGAGAGGATGATGAGAGAAATAAAAAAATAACACATATGAATCCATAAAACTGGTTGAAAAACAGCCGATAAAATACACATAATTTTTTTTTTTTTTTTTTTTTCAAATTATCACTAAAAGCACTACTTAGCGTCCCAAAAATTCACCAGCTTCAACACTGTCTTCATCTTTAGTATACTTTTTATCTCCATGGTTGTTCCTCGCCCGACGCAAATAGAGTGTAGAAAATAAATTGTACGATATAAATCGCAGCTGTGACACAGAAAATAATTTGCCAAACGTTCATGTGATGGATTACCCTCGCGTTAAATCATCCAACAAAAATAGAAACAATAAATCCAGGCACGGTTGCCACAGTGTTGGTAAGTGCCATCAAAAGTACCTGAAATAAACCCGCAATATCAATAAAAACTCCAACTAGACAGTTGAAGCCTATTAAAGCCGCAGGATCTACCTAAAGTACCTACTTAAGATGTGGACTCTTTACAAAAAAAAATAATTAATTTATTTGCAGTTCTAAGCGAGGCATAGTTGTATAGAGAAAAGTATGTTTAGTTTTATTTAAATAGCGAGTTACAACTGAGGTTTGTAGCGAGTTAAACAACAGAATATTTTTTTTATCATGATAAAAGTGTGATGGTCATAATAAAATCACCACTCTTTAATTTATTTGTCCTTTATTTTTTGCTTCAGTTTGATTCGGAACCCTTCAATAACGGTAATTTTTGTAGGATTAAGTTAAACCCTTACGACTGAGCAGACTAATTTAAAAATAACTAAAAACAATTAGAAAAAACCCTCTATGGTAAAAAAAGAAGAATATTTTAGTCTTACGGCACGGAACATCTTTAGTCAATTGGAAATTGTGTATGAACAACATAGGGTCATGAGAGCATGCAAAATAATAACAAGAACTTAATAAATAAAATAGAAATTTTTTGTGAACTCAATTACGTAAAATCTAGCCTATAGTACCCTTTTAAATTTCAACATGCTCATACCTTACCGTGAGAGAACTCTTTCCAACAGTACCTAATAGCATTCAATTAACTCACATTTTTAGCTGTGTACTTCACCAAATTCCATTCATCCGAAGACTTTGAATTTCTAGAATCTCGTATATCCTGTTCTTATAATATTAGAAGAGAGAGAGAAGTAATGTTTCAAAGTTTTCACGTGATAATCATTTACTCAATGGTTTGAACATAGAAACAGAGAGAGCGTTTTACATGTAAAAATATTGTGATCAAAACTCTTCGTTTTTTTTACTTGCTTAAAATTTCATGCAAATGAACTGGCTCAAAGTTTGGCATAGAGCCAATAGGTAAATTTAACAACCAGAAGAAAAACGGCGGGGCTATTTTTGCCTGTCTTTTGGATACATGTTAGAGCGAGCAATAATATTTTTAGGCTCAAGAAACTGTATTAGCTAAGAAAGGCTTTTCGTAAGGATGGCCTCCTGTGGTGGGAGCACGCCTTTTATTACGGAAGGCTATTTTTTTTTTCTATGGTATTTTTTTATATTTTTTTTTTTATGTGTAGTGGTTAGTAGGTGACGCGTAAGATTAAAATTAAATTTGTTTTAAAAGTTTGTCGTTACTGAGAGGAGCGGAGATGGGACTTAAAAAAATAAATAAAAAGAAACCGTGACGATTGACGTCACAAAAATAAGCCAAATAAATACAGCACACATTATAACAGGGAAGTGTAGCAAAGTATTTTCACTCGGTGAGTGGCATGTCAGTTCACGAAAAAGGGGAGAGAGGGGGAGGATTAAAAATTTATTCTCAAAATCAAGCAGGGGAGGGGCAATTTTTTCATTAAAAAAACTAGAATTAAAAAAAAACATTTCCAATGAAAATTCATCACAAAAAAAGGAATTTTTCAAAATCTAGGAGGGGGAGCGAAAAATCATGGGGCTCATGCCCCCTCCCCACTGAAGCTACTGCTCTTGTTCTCTTAGGTTTAAATCAGAAAAAACTCATAAAAATTATTTGTTGGTTTCTTGAAAATATGGCTTCAATTATTAAATGAAATTAGATTTTTTAAATGGCTAAAATTGGTAGATTAGTTATATGGCATAAGCGATCTCAAATTTGACGACAGTAAGAAATTAGATTAAGAAAACAAAATTAGGTTCAATCAAACTAAACCAACATGAAAGTCTATCTAGATTATTAGACAACCAGATATTGTATGACGGTGTGAAACAATCATTTTTGGCTGTAAATTCTAATCATTTTCTTTTTCATGTTGCAATATACATAGGTTTAAACGGCAATAGCCTAAGAGGCCTAAGCCTCGACTCACTATTGGCAAATTATTTCTGTCAATATTAATAACATATTACGGGCATATACTTCCTATTATGAGAGGTGTGGGGGTCGAATCAGTAGCATTTTGATGCTCAAACTTTTTCCATAAGCGTCAAAAACAGAGCAAAGTGAATTTCCAGTCCCGTATTTTTCCAAGATTGAGAAGACACTTTTGGTTGAAATCTCTCCACTCCCCCTTTTGCACGCAGACGGAGTCACGACGAATTGTCTTTATAAAAACGTCACAAAATTGGCCCTTACCTGCATAATTAGGAGCTATGTCCACATGAATTTGTCAAATATCCACAGTAATCCCAGATACGAACATGACGGCAACAGTCATGAGAGCTACAGCAGCGGGTTCGGTTGCATCCAGAGAAAAACGACAGCAATCAGGCATATAGCAGGAAGGAAAGAAGAGATCCCCGTGCATATTTCCTGGCAGTGTGTTTGGTCAAATAATGCCATCCTTACATCAGCTTGTCCATGATGAAAACTTAAAATCAAGCTGAACACCCACATGGCAAGGTATGGAAGGGCAGATAAGCCGAGGTTCTAAAATTAAATAAATGTATTACAAAAATAGACCCAAGAGGTAACATTAAAGCATTAAAGGGTATGTCATTCAGAATCATTAGCATTTTTAAGGGGTATGAAATTATACTCAGATATTATGCAAAAAAGGCAAAACACTAAAAGTGTAATGAAAAACAAAGCGTCAATTAAAATTGTTCCTGAATCTCTATTTAGAGCTACTTGACATCATCACTCTATATACGTTCATCTTCGTCAATGAAAGTCAATGAAAGTACCATCTATTTACCCACTTCCGTTCTTCCTATCAAAATAACTAACCTACAAAATCATTTATGCCAAGGCCAAAAAATTACAAAGAATATGAAAGGGATGAACAGGAGCGAAGAAGCTTGACTAGGCTCTCCTAAAAATCCCCTTTATCTTTCAAAAACCAGTTTCATTCCTTTAATTAAAACATTATTTTTCAGAATATTCCTTCTTGCGCAACGGAAAATTCACTCTTGAAGTACTCATTTTTCAAAGTGGAGCAGCAAAGCGACAAATAGTTTTGGTGCATATTTCTACCCAAAACTATTTAAAGACCCGCCCCCCCCCCCCCTCCTCACCCGATTTCTCAAAATGCCTTTTTTGGTATTTTTTCATGGAAAAAATGAAAAAACACAATTGCGTCCCTCCCTAGATTAAAAAAATACATTTTGTCCCAGCCCCTCCCCGCAATTTTTATGCCACTAATTTCTATGCCACTGGTTGCAATACCGGCTGTGTGATACATTTCTCCAGTACAGCCTTGTCTAAAAACACGAAAAAATTGTAACCCCGCTACCCCCCCCTTAAGCATGTTCAAATATCAAGACGGCCTCTCATTTCCTATCCACTAAAGCCATCTGTTTTGAAGAAAATCATCACGTCGATGCAGATTTTGTCGACCGCTAATCAAAAAAGTGATTACTCAGATATGAAGAACAAAGCTCATAATTGTGGCATAAAACCGTACTGCACACGCGGCCATATTTTAAATGGAATTAAAAGTTGGTCTAAAAATTTTACCAACAGCTACTCTTTGTAATATAAATTGTGGCCTTAAAACGCCTTAGACATTCTAGTAAAAGATCAAAACAGTTACAGTCTGTAGAAGATTAATTAAAAAAACTTTTTCCACAAAATAAGTTTTTCAAAAAAAGTAAAGAACTCCATTAAACAAAAAAATGAGCAAAAATAAAATCAAATAATATACCAAGCGTGAAACTACCAACACAAATCAGCATCAATAAATAAATGAAACCAAAACGAACAGAAATTACAATAAATAACCGAGTCAAACTCAAAAACGAGCAGAAATTAATATAAGTTGGGCTTCAAAACCCCTAGCCTTCCCAAGGCCAGAACAAAATTTGCACTTTCCTGAAAAACCATATAGGCATAACAGGGCAAACTTATAACCTTTGCCCTGAAGACTGTGTTGGGAGTGTCCTGCTCAAAGGTATAATTCCTGAAATTTAAACTGCGTGGGAACAAAATAGCTATCTCAAAATTTTGATTGGTTGTGTTCGGGGAAAATCGTGGGCGTGGAAAGAGTGTTAGTTGCCTTCAATCACGTTTGGCTATTAAAAACGGCACTAGCCACTCCATTTCCAATCGAAATGAGCCCTTTTCGAAGTTTCTACGACGACTCCTTCGATACGAAGTGCCTTCCTGATGTATGAAAAAAAAAAAAAACAAACAGTACATTGTGACCACATCGTTCTTTACTTAGGCAGCGGGGGGGGGGCGATTGCGCTGCCTATGATAGTGCATTGTCAAATCAGCAGGGTCATTTTTTTTTCGGTGCAAGTCAGAGTAAAGAGGAGGAAGTATCTTCTATTGACAGATATATTGAACCTTCAACTTCGTCATATGAACCAACTTCTGATTTCCACAACAACCGAAAGAGAAATAAATATCTCCAAGCCATCTGATATTCAATTCCGATCATGAAGAATGCGCCTAGGGAGGTTATGAAGATTCCTTGAATGATCCCAATGTGAAAAAAAAAACAAAAAGCTGACATTAAAAATTAGAAAGATATCAGCAAGCAATTTTAAAAATGAGCTGAAAATATGCTTCAAACCTCTGATCCAAAAAATACACTACCGCTAAAGAGAGTGACACAGTTAGAGCTCAAAGTCCTAGATGTCGACAGAGGTTGCGGTGATCGAAGAATATTTGGCGTCTATTCTTAACGTAACAGGTGCCAATCATTATAAATGAGGCATGAACATAGACAAAAAAAAAAATAAAAAAAACGCATGCAAAATTTGTTTATATCCATTTTTGTTACGTTTTTACGAGTCAAACAAACATTTTTTGGTGGGGGGGGGGGGTCAAAAACCCTTAACCCCCCTGGATACGGCCTTGATTGTAAATACCCAATTATTTACATTCACCATAAAATGAATAAAACTTTTCTTAAATTGCGCACTTGATTCCAAGCATTTTTTATTGTAATACCCGGGAAATATAATATTTTCTATATAATTTATCATTCTGCTATATCCCATTGCGGTCACTTCTAAAATTTGTTCAGGCATTTTGAACCAATGCCTAATCATTTATATGGGAATTTCTAAACTGACACTAATTAAAATAATCTTGGGTATCCTTCTCACTTCATCCACAAGTCATCCATTTGAAAAAGTCGGTCAGGAATGAATTAAGAAGACTGTTCATTATCACAATAAGTTACTTTGAACTAAAAATTCGATTTCCGAGACTTTTGTCCTCTTTCAAGTATGTTGGTGAAATAAAAGTTAGAAAATATATAATAAAGTAATTTAATAAAACGAAGTTATCTGGCAATATGGAAAAAAAAAAAATAAAAAAACAATAGGTAAAAAAAACTAAATTAGTAAAAATTAAAAAAATAAAGCAAGGGTACCTGCGTACGTGAATGATGATATCCTTCCTTTTTTTCAGTCGGTGGTGCCCACTTCGACAAAAAGTACATGGATTGCTGCAAGGATATACCCTAAAAAAAAATTCAATAATTATATTCTCAAACTAGCCCACAAATACTTTTATTAGCCCCACAAATTCATTAGCCCCACAAAATACTTTATTATAAAAATAGCTTTGTCATATCCAGTAACACATAGTCATATTTTTTTTAATTTGAAGTTTCACGCATAATATTTATCTCTAGTTGCCTTTTTTTAATGACAGAGGGTAATTATTAATAAAAAAGATTAACAAAAAAAGCAGAGCCCAGTTACCTGGATCTGTACAGCTACACCAAAAATAATTTTTTTTGGCAACATATTTACACAATTGCATTCGATTATTTGTATTACTAAATAAAAATAAACGAAGTAGCCCCCGAGCAAAAAAAACATAGTAATATAATTTCTCTTCAGTCTAATAAAAAACGTGAACAAAGGTATGATGGTAAGGACGGGCTTTATGGAAGAAGCATATGAAGAACACATGGGGCAAAAATATCAAACTAAATTACCAGGAAAGAGCATATTCAACGCCCGGATTCCTGAAAAGTTTCAAACGGTTAGTCCGACAGAGCGCGGTCACCGCTATCAACGAAGAAAAAGAATGAATAAAGACCCAACTACCCTCCTACTAAAAATTCTAAGCACTCTACAGGAACCCAAATTACAAACTATTGAGACAATAGGTGAAAAGAAATGCTACACTTGATAAGCGTCAGCATCTGGACCACAAAACATTTGAGGCCTAGTGGCGTAATTTTATCTCAAAATCCGGGAGGAGGGGGGACGAGAAGCAAATTTGGGGCCAATTTCCCAAATCAAGTGAAAAATGACAGGAAAATTGAAAAAATGTAGTACCTTAAAGGTAAATGTATACTAAAGAAAACTGACCCGCTTTTGTCGATACTTGAATATGGAGTCTTATCTTAGTTTTTGACAAAATTTCAAAGCAAAGAAACTAAATTTCAGCTGGGGCGGCGGGGCATTAACCATGGTCTAGGAGAGCTGGTACCCCCTACCCCATAGGAAAAATTACGCCCCTCATTTGAGGCAGAGGATGCTGCATAAAGAGCAGACAGCTTTACACAAAGTTACAAAATAAATTTTTGGCAAGAAACCCAACGCAGAAAGGACCGTTTTAGGGACCCATCTGGAAATCTAGTAAAAGACCCAGAAGCTTTTAAGGAAGTGTGGGCTCTAAAAGCTGAAAGAATCTTTAATCGTCCAACTCTAACTGATGAACATTGCGATCCAATCAGAACCACTCTTCTTCGAGCGAGAACAACAAATTGTTCTCCCTCGACGTTAAATTTTGATCCGCCTACAGTCGAAGAAATCCTTGAAGCGTTCCAACAAATTGAAGAATAATAAAAACAGCAGTAATTTTATGAATCAGAGTCTGAAATGATTAAACAGTCAGTCCCATCTTTGGATCCAAAAGGGCTGATCTCTTTGCCGATTATGTCGTCCCCGGAGAAGGCCCATTAGCTTTCGGTATGGAACTTTGTGCTTTAAGTGAGTTTTGCATATTTAAACCCCTCCCAGTAAAATCATAAAAAACCGATTTTTTCTTGTGTATATATTATCATACTAAACCTTTTTTTTAAAAGAATTTCGGGGACTATTCGCACGAGTAACTCCTTCCTTACAGTTCGTTACCCCACGAACTATTTGACAGATAACGTTGCAGTATCAAAGGCAACGCTATAGCGTTGCCTATAGTAAAGGCCATACGGCTCCAATGTTTTAATCATATTTTTTTCCCCAGAGGCACTTCATATGGAAGGGGTCGTCGTAGAAACTTCAAAGGAGGTCATTCAATTGGAAATCGAGAGTTCTAGTGCCTTTTTTAAGGGTCGAACAAAGTAATTGGAAGGCAACTAACACCTCTTCCATGCCCACCTTTTCCCCAAACACATCCAATCAAAATTTTGAGACAGCCATTTGTTCAACGTAGTTGAAAGGTCTGAAAATTAGGTTTTTGAGGATGCACATCCCCCCCCCCCTACAGCCCTCCGGGCAAGGGTTGTAAGTTATACCCTGGGGGCATATAAGGTTTTTATAGAAAGCATTGTCGTAGAAACTTCAAAAAGTGCTCATTCGATTGAAAATTTAAATGGTAGTGCCCTTTTAATAGTCGAAAGTGATTGGAAGGCAACTAACACCCCTTCCACGCCCACCATTTCCCCAAACAACACATCCAATCAAAATTTTGAGATAGCCATTGTGTTTTCAAACGTAGTTGAAACAGTTCTGGAAATTATATCTTTGAGCAGGACACTCCCCCATGACAGTCTTCAGGGCAAGGGTTATAAGTTATGCCATGGGGGCCATATATGGTTCTTATAGAAGAAATTCTCGTATAAACTTCAGAGGGCTCATTTGATTGAAAATTGAAAGGTGCTAGTTCACATTTTAAGCGTCAACAGATATCGGAGGGTAAAGCCAGCCCCGCGCCCACTCTTCCCAAATGCATCCAAAAAAAATTTTGAGATAGCTATTTTGTTCAAAAATAGTTCAAAGATCATATACCTAAAATCCGGGTGTCTCGTAAGTTTATGGCAGGCGTTGTACAGTTATATGCCCTGGGGGCATAGATGGTTCTCATGGAATGAATGCTCGTATAAACTTCAAAAGAAGGCTCATTTGATTGGAAATTGAAAGTTTTAGTTCACTTTTTAAGAGTCAAAAGAGATTGGATGGAACCTTAGCCCCTCCCCCCCTTCCACGCCCTTTTTTCCTCAAACCCATCCGATAAAATGTTTTAAAATAGCCATTTCATTAAAATAGTTCAAAGGTCAGATAAGAAAAACTCCTGTGTCAACGCAACCCCCCAGGGCCCGGAGGCAGGCGTCATGAGTAATGCTCTTGGGGCATATATAGTTCTTCAGAGGGCTCATTTGATCCGAAATTGAAAATTCTAGTTCACTTTTTAAGATTCAAAAGATATCCAAGTGCAAACTAGCCCCCCCCCCACAACACCACCCTTTTTTCCCCAAGCCCATCCGATAAAATGTTTAAAATAGCCATTTCATTAAAAATAGTTCAAAGGTCAGATAAGAAAAACTCCTGTGTGTCAATGCAAACCCCCAGGACCCGGATGGCAGGCTTCATGAGTAATGCTCTTGGGGCATATATAGTTCTTCAGAGGGATGCTCATTTGATTGGAAACTGAAAGTTCTTGTTCACTTTTTAAGAGTCAAAAGAGATCGGAGGGCAACTAGCCCCCCTCTTCCACGCCCTAAATGCATAAGATAAAATTTTGAGATTGAAATTTTGTTAAAAATATAATTCGTTTTCGTTTGATTTAAGAAACTTTTATTTGAAACACAGATGCAAAGAACAAAAAATAGTTTTTTTTTTTAAATCTTGATTGAGGGTAATTCCCCCTTCACCTTCTGTTCGTTTTTATAATATTTCTGTTCGTTTTAAGTTCTAATGTTGCTTCTTACTTTCAGTTGAAAAAACTTGTTTTTTTTAATTTAATTTCTGATCGTTTTTTAAATAATGCTTGGAAATCCGGCGCCCCCTTCATAGAAATGTGCCTTACCCCAAAGAAACATCCTCCATGGAAAGATTCTCCTGAGTGACCCCCTCCTCACAGCAACCCCCCCCCCACCAGAAAAAAATCCTTCCTGAAAATATCCATATACTTCCCAATAACCAATACAATATATAAGCAATGGGCAAAGTTAATAACTTGCAGCCCTTCCCCTGGGAAACTGTGGGGGATTAAGCCATCCTAAAAGACATATTTATTAGATTTTCGACTATGCTGAATAAAAAATGGCTATCTCAAAATTTTAATTGGGTGACTGAGAAAAAAATGACTGTGGGAGAGGGCCTAGTTGCCCTCCATTTTTTTTTGTCACTTAAAAAGGGCACTAGAACTTTTAATTTTTATTCCATTGAGTCCTCCTACGATATTCTAGGACCACTGGGTCAATACAATTACCCCTGGAAAAAAAAAAAAAAAAAAAACTGATATGCTGAATATGATGGCGTGATTTTTCATTAAGGTTCATCCGTGATCTTTCTTCTGGCAAAAAATAGAAAATTGCACATTTTTGTAGATAGAGATTGAAACCTCTACAGCAGGGTTCTCTAATATGCTGAATATGATGGTGTGATTTCATTAAGCGTTCTATAACTTTTAGGGGTTCTTTCCCCCTTTTTTTGAAAATCAGCCAAATTTTCTCAGGCGCGTCACTTTTGATGGGTAAGATTAAACTTGATGAAACTTATATTTGAAATCAGAATTAAAATTTGATTCTTTGATGTATCTATTGGTATCAAAATTCCGTTTTTTAGAGTTTTGGTTACCATTGAGCTGGGTTGCTCCTTACTTACAGTTCATTACCGCAAAACTGTTTGAAAATTGTCAATAGCATAATAAAATGTAGAGTTAACTAAAAAAAACAGCATATTTAGCATTACTAATACAAGGTAGATTCTACTGGACATTTTTGAGCACAACAAGAGGCATGAATGAAACAAGTTGGAGGCTACAGTCACTATAAAACATGCAACGCCAGTAAGCTTTCCTTGTCTTATTTGTATGGAAGAGAAACAAAAAATTACCTGCTCATAAGTGTTGTTTGACGACCCTTGTGCAGGACATGCGTAACTATCATCATTATTCCTATCATCATCCTTTTCTGTGGTGTTCAATTTTGTATGATTTGCCATAGCTACAATCATACATGGCGAATCAAACAAAATGGAACACCACATTGATATGAACAAAACAAACTGTGGTGTTCAATTTTGCATGATTTGCCATAGCTACAATTAATACTGACATGTTTACCTGTAGTCCATATAAAATGGCAATGCCAGCAGAGGCTAAAAAAGAGGAATGCACCCTTATTCATTATTCAAATATATATGTATATATATATATATATATATATATATATATATATATATATATATATATATATATATATATATATATATATATATATATATATATATATATATGATGCAACTCAGCTACAAAATGCACTAGCAGAGATATCTTCAAAGAGAATGCTTATACTACAGGCTTCCAAAGTGTTTCAGATACTGCGCACTACCTGGCCTGACCATCTTATGAAGAAGATACAAGTCAAAAACCAGTTTATGGTGGAGGGAGGAGCCAAGAAATTCTACTGAAATAGAAAAGAATATGGCTCAGGGTCTCCGAATACTTGAAAAGTGGGGCATAGGTCTCAGCAAGCAGGAATTTCTTGACCAAGTCCAAGACTATCTCATCAAGAAACAAAGTTCAAACAAGATTTAAGGACAACCAACCTGGTCATGACTGGGGTCGGGTTCAAGTGCTGAAACAAAAATTTCACTAAAGAAACAAGAAAGGTTAGAAAACAAAGACTTTTGCAGCAATCTGACCCTTTCATAATATATGGCTTTATGAGCTGTTGTAAAAAAACAAACAGAAATTCATCTAAAAAAAACTTTTACCACAAAACAAGCTTTTCAAAGAAAGTACAGAGCTCCATTAAGCCAAAAATAAAGGCAAGTAATCATCCAAGCATAAAACTAACACAAATCCCTACATCAGTGACCACAAATCACTGACTCAATTACTTTTGAGTCAAACTCAAAACAAGCAAAAATTAACATTAGTAGGGCTGATAACCCCCATGCCTTCTCAAGACCAGAATATAATTTGCGCTTTACTGAAAACAAAAGATGTTTAAATGTTTTCACTTTTTACCCATTTTTTATTTTAAGGAATAAATATTAGCATAGGTAAATTAAACTGAAAATCCACAGTCATTTTTTTTTTCAGTAAAGCCTAAGTTATGCTCTGGTCTTGAGAAGGCAACAATAATTATTCTGTATATGAAAGGGGCTGTCCCCTCCTCAGCCTTATGCTAAAGTAGCATAGCGTCTCTTGTATGCAAAGTAACACAAAAGACAAAATTAACAAACAACAGAGTATTGAAGAATTATGGTATACAAAGTAAGATTTTCCTAGCCTAACCCCTTTCCAAGATAGCAAAAATTAGCTAAACTAGAATTTTACCAAAATAGCATCCAGTGGTAGAATATGTTCACTTAATTTGGGGTAAGGTTTACATTAGCAGACTATTCAGGTAGGCTAGCTAAAAATAAGGTAAAATTTAATTACTTTTGGCTATCTTGGAATGGGATTGAGTTAGGAAAATGAAACTTTCAGGGATGAGTCTACATGCTAAGGTATGTGCCGGAAGGTACTTTGAAGTACCTACCTCCACTCCTCCCCCTCTATATAATGCAAATTATTGCACATTACTAGTTGTTTTAGCTCACATCTCATCCTATATTACTATCATAATTATAAATCACTGCTTACCTTACCACAACTTCAACTTTTAACCTTGTTCATTAAAATATATTCCAAAATCCTATTTCCATTATTAGCCATTTAATTTTCTTCCCATGCTGACGTTGGTTATGGTATAATGAAACTGGGTTTGTGATGTCACAACTTTGCTTATCATAACCCATTAAGGGAAGCATGCAGGTGCCAGGGTGTAGAAGACAACAGTGGTGTTGATAAGCCATTTAAACTTTATTAATTAGGGAAAGGATTTGACAAAAGATGGACCAGTAAAAAAGATCCAAATTGCTTTTACAGGACAAATTATGTCATGGGAAGATGTTTTTATTTTTATAGGTCCAAGCACTCATGAAGTTTCTGTTGAGTTTATTGAAATGCTAGCACAGACTTCTGTAGTTAAGGACTCTCCATAAAACATTTAAAATTGCAAAGATGCACCTTAGCAAGGGGCGAAGTTGTACTTGGGGTGGATTTCTAAGGGGAATATCTTCCTTGGGAGGGACATTTCTGATGAGTGAATATTCTGGGGGAAATGTTACACTGGGGTTTTGACAGAATTACTATATAAAGTTCTTTTAATTGTTTTACATTCTCTTTGCCAAATTTTTTATATGGAGATGTTCCAGGGGCTTTTTTTCCATGCATTATGTTTTCTGGGAAATAATTTCCATGGAAGGGGACATTTCTGGAGTGATCAAGAAACCAATATATAGATTAAAATCTTATTCCAATGAAAAAATGTTAAGGAGAATTGTTCAGAGTGACTTGTCAACAAGCAATTTTACAGAGAGGGGGGATTCTCAGCAAGGAAAGAATTGTTGGAGGAATTTGACAGGGGGAGGTGCACTTTATGTTGGATCAAAATTCCATGGAGGAGTTCCATGATGGGGAGGGGTATATTCATAGAGGGTGAGCCAGATTTACCAGCATTATTTGAAAAACAAACAGGAATTATGCCATATATGGAGGGTTGCCCCTCCTCAATACCTTATTCTTTATGCTAAAGTTTGACGGTTACTAAAATTGAAACACAGGGGCTGTTTTTATTAGAATAGGAAGCTTTTTAAAAGTGCTAACAGCTAACAGTGTAAAGAGCAAGGTATTGAGGAGGGGTGACCCTTCATATCTGGAATAAATCTGCCAAAACTAATACACCAATTGTGTTTTAATTTTTCATGCACTGTGAGCCAAAAATTGAACCAGCATTAGTTGAAAAACGTTCAGAAATTAAATAAAAAAGAAGTTTTTTAACTGAAAGTAAGGAGCAAACATTAAAACTTAAAAACTAACAATAATTATTCTGTATATTAAAGGGGCTGTCCCCTCCTCAACCCCTTGCTCTTTATGCTAAAGTAGCATAAAGAGCAAGGCATTGAGGAGGGGACAGTCCCTTTCATATATGGAATAATTGCTGTTTGTTTTAAGTTTTTAATGTTGTTCCTTACTTTCAGTTAAAAAAAAAATTGTTTTTATTACTTAACCTCATAAAGACAATAATTTTGTCAACATATGAAGAACCATGTATATTGCAATCATATCTTTCTGTTTTATATGCTAAGTAACACAAGAAACAAAAATTAATGAACAAGAGAGTAGTGAAGAATTATGGTATAAAAGTAATATTTGGCCGGGATAGTCAGTAGTGATAAATCACTAGGGGTGGCAACATGATTGGATGATTTTTGGGGATTTGGGGAGCCAATTTTTTTTTTTGGGGGTGGCGCATAGATTTTTGGGGAAATCCCCAAAAATTTGGGAATAGTGCAAGCCCTACTTGATTTCTAATCAGGAAAATTGAAATACTTTAACAATATGAGAAAAGAAAAGCTTCAACTTTGTGTTTGATGCAATAAAGAATTACTGCAAAATTAATTCAAAGTCAACCAAATGCCTCTGCTGGTGGAGGCTTGCGTGTGGCATGATTGATGCGCTGGCATGGTGCTGGGGTCTAGCTCAGGCACAGAGCTCTACAAACATCAGAATTGACTTTAGAGGACAAATTATGTTATGGGAAGATGTTTTTGAAATCCCCCTTCCACCCAACTCAAAATTTTCTAAAATTCTACTTTAGAAGCTTCAAAATATTTCTAAAGCACTAATAGATAGAGTGCTACAAATATCAGAATCAACTTTAGAGGACTTGTTATGTCATGGGAAGAGGTTTTTGAAATCCCCCTTCTCTCCAAACAAAAACCCTAGTGTAACATTTCCCCCAGAATATTCACTCATCAGAAATTTCCCTCCCAAAGGAAGATTCTCCCCTTTGAAATCCAACCCAAGCACAACTTATCCTGGGCAAAGGTGAATCTGTGCACTTTTAAACGTTTTATGGAGAGTCTGTGGTATTTATTTAGCCTTGTGACACCAGATAAGGAGACACATTAAGAAAACAATTCTACTTTAAAATATGTATAATGATCCTAGTTCTTATATTATCCAATGGGGCAGAACCTTTATCATCAAGTCTTTCCTCTAAAAATCCTCAAAAGAGAAAGTTTCCAAATATCACAACATTGAAAATTCAATGCTTAAGTCTTTTGAAATTGCTGCTGTAAACTGCTGCCAAATAAGTTGTTTTATAGATAGCGTTTAGCACGTGTGTCAAAAAAACGTGTTTAAAGAAAAAGTGGTAAAATTCTACTTTAGCTACTTTTGTCTATCTTGGAAAGGGGGTCAGGTTAGGAAAATGAAACTTTCAGGGATGGGTCCTACAGGCTAAAGTATGTCCCGGGAAGGTATTTTGAAGTACCTATCTCAACTCCTTCTCCCTCTAGAGGGCCCTGAAATTTGCCTACATGACAGGTCTATACCTATTGAAATTTTTACAAAACAGCATTTTACCTTAATTTTCAGTTATCAGTTTCTGTTTCTCTAGGTTTAGTTCTGAAAATGCAATTCATGTTACTTGAGTAGAATTTTAAGCCATATGATTTTTTTTTTCACAATTTAGGAAATGTATTTGCATATCTTTAAAACCTTATAAATTAGGATTGAGCAAAGTTGTGAAGCTGAAAACAATTTTGTTGTACTTCATTTAAGCAGAAGATCTATTTTGCAAGGTTTCACTTTTATAAACACACAAATTTTTAAAGGTCATCAAAGGTCAGGACCCTCTAGAGGGAGAAGGAGTAGAGGTAGGTACTTCAAAATACCTTCCCAGGACATACTTTAGACTGTAGACCCATCCCTGAAAGTTTCATTTTCCTAACCTAACCCCTTTCCAAGATAACCAAAAGTTGCTAAAGTAGAATTTTACCGAAAAAGTAGTGGTAAATTGAAATTATAGAAATTCTATGCATCTTTTGTAGCCTAACCTAACCACTGCTATTAATATTTTGTATTTATGCTGCTGCTATTTGCCCTTCACCACTGCTCTTTAAAAAAAAAAATATTAAAAAGACTGGCATGAACGCTATCTATAAAAGAACTTATTAGGCGGGGGGCAATTTAAAAAACTTAAGCATTCTTTTAAAAAACGTGGTGATATTTGGAAACTTTTTCTCTTTTGAGGATTTTTTAGAGGAAAGACTTGATGATAAAGGTTCTCCCATTGGATAATATAAGAACTAGGATCATTATACATATTTTAAAGTAAGAATTGTTTTCTTAACATGTCTCCTTATCAGGTGTCACAAGGCTAAACAAATACCAAGTCTGTAACTACAGTAAGTCTGTGCTAGTGTTTCAATAAACTCAACAGAAACTTCAAGAGCGCATGGACCTATACAAATAAAAACATGACATAATTTGTCCTTAAAACATTTTGGATCTTTTTACTGGTCTATTACTTGTCAAATCCTTTCCCTACTTAATAAAGTTTAAATAGATTATCAACACCACTGTTGTCTTCTACACCCTGGCACCTGTATGCTACCCTTAAGGGGTTATAATAAGCAAAGTTGTGACATCACAAACCCAGTTTCATTATACCATAACCAATGTCAGCATGGGAAAAAAATTAAAAGGCTAATAATGGAAACAGGATTTGGGAATATATTTTAATGAACAAGGTTTTTAAATGTTGAAGTTGTGTAAGGTAAGCAGTGATTTTATAATTATGTTAGTAATATAGGATGAAATGTGAGCTAAAACAACTAGTAATGTGCAATAATTTGCATTATATACAGGGAGGAGGAGTGGAGATAGGTACTTCAAAGTACCTTTTCCTGGGACATAGGCTACCTTAGCATGTAGACCCATACCTGAAAGTTTCATTTTCCTAACTCAACCCCTTTCCAAGATAGCCAAAAGTAACTAAAGTAGAATTTTACCTTATTTTTAGCTAGCCTACCTGAATAGACTGCTAATGTAAACCTTACCCCAAATTAAGTGAGCATATTCTACCACTGGATGCCATTATGGTAAAATTCTAGTATAGCTAAATTTTGTTATCTTGGAAAGGGGTTAGGCTAAGAAAATTTTACTTTAGAAGGTAGGCTATTTTGAAGCATCTGCATGACTTATAATTTTCTTCATCTTCTTTTAAAAAACAGCACCTGGTATTTATAGAGGATATTCGTTTTTGAAGCGCCACCCTCGCACAAGACAAAAACTATGCCAAGGTGGCCATTGTGAGGTGTGCTCTTAAACATAACAAAGGAACAGAATGGATTTTTCACAGAGTTTTAAGTTCTGTGAATACAGAACTGTGTTGCATTGTATGGATAAAAAAATATTTCAGCTCTAAACAATATAGAAACATTATTCAGCGGTTTGATAGAAATATTTCAACGCAGCCGTCGAACCGCTATGATGCATAAATTTGCCGAAAAAAAACAGAAAAATCACGTGTGACGTGTGAGTCATGCAAAACGGCTGTTTTTTCGTGAAAATGGGGCAGCGTGAACGGCCTTGCCCACCACTCCTCCTTCACAATTGCTAATGTTCACTTAAATATCACTGAAAAAATACCCGTTATGAGAGGGGACCCGTTATGCTTACCCCCCCTAATGTGCAAATCTATAGTGCAAATTTATTTCTAAAGAAAACGTAGAAAAATAATAAAAAACCGGTGTGTTCTCGAATTTTACACAGCGTAAACTTGAGTGAGTGGTGCATAATACACAAGTACCAAAATTCCATCCCCTACGGAAATTAAAAAAATAAAACTCAAATTAAATCCTCAAACTTGGAAAGCCTTATTTTCCGCGGGGGGGTATTTTGTTTTTTTTTGTGGGGGGGAGGGGGGGTATTTTTCGCGGGGTATATTTTCCGGGGAGGTAAACGCCGGCCACCGCTAAGAGCATGGGTAACTTGTAAAAGTGGATAGTGGAGCTAGTGTCAAGAAAAAAAACGTCAGCGCCACCTAGAAAAGTTTTTGATATTCCTAATTTTGTTTTTCTCAAAAAACTGAGGTTAGACACTTATCACTACATGAATTATTCCAATTACCCTTGGTTCACGCTGCTCCATTTTCACGAAAAAAAAAGTCGTTTTGCATGACTCACATGTTATATTTCTGTTTTTTTTCTTCAAATTTATGCATCATAGCGGATCGACAGCTGCGTTGAAATATTTCTATCAAACCGCTGAAAAATGTTCCCATTGTTGCGCTGAAATATTTTTTTAACCATACAATACAACACAGTTCTGTATTCACAGAACTGAAAACTCTGTGAAAAATCCATAAAATTAGGAATATCGAAAACTTTTCTAGGTGGCGCTGACGTTTTTTTCTTTACACTAGCTCCAGTATCCACTTTTATAAGTTACCCATACTCTTAGCGGTGGCCGGCGTTTACCTCCCCGGAAAATACCCCCCCCAGGAAAATATCCCCCCCCCAAAAAAAAAACAATAAAATACCCCCCGCGGAAAATAAGGCTTTCCAAGTTTGAGGATTTAATTTGAGTTTTATTTTTTTAATTTCCGTAGGGATGGAATTTTGGTACTTGTGTATTATCCGCCACTCACTCAAGTTTACGCTGTGTAAAATTCGAGAACACACCGGTTTTTTATTAGTTTCTACGTTTCTTTAGAAATAAATTTGCGCTATAGATTTGCACAATAGGGGGGGGGGGGGGGGGTAAGCATAACGAGTCTCCTCTCATAACGGGTGTTTTTTCAGTGATATTTAAGTGCACATTAGCTATTGTGAAGGAGGAGTGGTAGGCAAGGCCGTATCCAGGGGGGGGGCATTTTTTAGGGGGGTTAAACACCCTCCCCCCCATTCACTATATTCATTTATGTTATTTTACTGTGTTCATGGCCGTATATTTGGCTTTAGAATACGCTTATTTGTCTATCTATCTAATATGCAGAATAATTGTACCTAACATATTTGCATGCAGATCCGTTATGCTTACCCCCCCCCCCCCTAATGTGCAAATCTATAGCGCAAATTTATTTCTAAAGTAACGAAGAAACTAACAAAAAAAACGGTGTGTTCACGAATTTTACACAGCGTAAACTGGAGTGAGTGGCGCATAATACACAAGTACCCAAAATTCCATCCCCCTACGGAAATTAAAAAAAAATAAAACTCAATTAAAAATTCTAAAATTTGGAAAGCTTTTTTTCCATGGGTTTTTTTTGGGGGGGAGGGGGTATTTTCGCGGGGGGGGGTATTCGCCTAAAACCGCTCTTAGCAGTTTGAAATGTTGACCGTCATAATTTGAATGCGTAGTAGCAATCAGACCTCATTTTGTTTTTGCATTGGGGATGTTTGTGCCAAAATATTTTCTTTTTTTTGGGGGGGGGGGAGTAAAGTAGGATCAAGTTAAAAATCTGAAATAACTACAACGAAGTAATCGTAAGCACTCCTACGCCTCTGCAATCTTCTGTTACAGCAATTAATGACTGTATGCCTCGTTTGTGTTTTTTTTGCTTTCTTACAGGTCTGCCATCTTTTGGTAAGGCAATTTACAAGCTCCTTTGTAAAGATTCTGGATTTGTTCCCAATTATAATATGCGCTAAGATTGTGGAAATAATAGGCATAAGTTAGAATATAGCATTCTCATTGTTGAGGTTATGATAACAATTTAAAACACATTAAATGAAACCAGAGGAAAATATGGAACTTAAAACAGTAAGAAAGATCAAGTTAGAATATATAAAGTAAATCCCCGTTATTAAAAAAAAAAATTAAGAGAAGGCTGTGCTCGATACTTGTTTTCTTTTTCCCGCCAATTGCTTCAATAAGGAGTGTATCAGGGACGGCGTTCTATAATAAAGATAGGCCACCGTAACCAAGTAAGTTTTTGTAACACGCCTAAAAGTCGTGTTTGAGATTTTCAAACCTCTAACATAAAAAAAGATAAGGATAAATGACCTCCAGATCCATTGCTAGTGCGTAGAGCGTCAATTTGACGTTTCAATTGCTGGGTCCTTTTTTCAGGGACAAGTAGTAAAACCTGTCCCCCAACCTTGCTGCAGCAGGGATTGATCCCGTGCCCTTTTTTGCCAAGCAGAGCATTAATCCACTGTGCAACCACAGGGTTATTTCTGATAGAGCTGCCAAAAATAGAGTCCTAATCGGTTCTCAAGGGTAGGATCAATAGTGCAATTAAATGTACGTTCATTTACACTTTGAAATTGTAGCTTGGCGATTAAGCTATACGATGCCCAAATCATCGCTCAGTTTGCTTGAGATATAGGGAAAATAAGAAGTCCTGGCAATGGTTAATGATGGATATTTTTATTTCTCAGCGTCTTCAGTTGTTTACCCCACTTTCAGCAAATAGAAGGAAAGTGTGATTCCGTCAATTTTTTCAAAGCAGACTTGCATTGATCGATATGTTCGCAGTAGGCAAAATACATGTAGATTTTCGTTTTCCATAGAAAAAAGTTTGAAAAATGGAATGTAAAAGACTTTCTCAACAGTTCAAAGAGAAATGAAGCTAATCTAAATTGAGCAATTTCTTCTAAAGAGGTAATGGATCCAGAAAGATGGGGTCACCCTTTGCTTAGGTGCAGTTTTTACATATATTTATGAACGTTGGGAGAAAATAAATCTCGTTCCCTTTCCAGAATCCTGGATCGATAGTTGTACCAAAGATCTAGCTTTTGCCATTAGACCTGGGCTAGACGAATTATTGACAAGGCTCTCATATGCATCAGCAGCAGCAAAAACCAGCCCAAGAAAATTAGTTACACAATCGTGTCTCTTGACCCAGTGAGAATCATAACAGAGAAGCAGTTATGTCAGTTGAAAAGCTTTGAGGCAAAATTACATTTTCTTAAGCATGAGACTTGTAATTCGTTTCAATAAATCCTTACTGATACGAAATTTTTTTCTGATGATTTTTATCTACCACTGAAGTCGTTCTCTGGGGTTTAGTTGAAACCCAAAACTTAATCCGTTTACACTTTTGTAGGCACATATTTTGTAAAATTTTGGAGAAGGAGGGTGGGTCAGTCAGTTTTGTTTCCGACAGTTCACAGTTTTCGACTTTATTTTTCCTTTTACAGGCTTCAAAGTTTCTATCGTCTTTTCGGCTTTCTTTTTCCCTATATATCTTATAATGAAGAGGGAGAATATATTGCTTCTTTCAGCCTCCCACTGAGAATCCTTTAAATAGTTTCAGATTAGAGGCCTTCACCAGGGCAAATTTTGAACAACGGGTAGCACAATGCACATAATCGGCAAGTGTACTGTGCTTTCGCTGGTTTCATTAGTTTCTTCTTCAGTTCAAGAAGGACCATCGTTACTGCATTGTTGGAAATACAAAAAGAAAAATGTTGGACCACGGTTGAACGATGCTTTCGAGAAAAAGGGGAGTCAAATCACGGTAAAATTTCCTGAATCCGGTCCTGATCGTACCGATACGGCTGTTATAATTAAAAGGGTGACATATGCCATTTTGGTTGAAAACGAGTTGTGTCGTGGGTACTCAGCACGAGGAATCGAATGGGCAGTCAGAATTGTCCTATCTCATACCGTTACTAAGATAAAGACACGTGCAGAACATATGACCCCTTGCGGCCCTGTTCTTTAGGACTTTGACATTATCTTATGGAGTTGTAACATGGGGACCTGGCATTTATCTCCTTTTTTTGTCAAGGAAAAAGTTTTTTTTGTCAAATTGAACAAGTTTAATTCGTTCGGAATACCTGAATTTAATTTATACCACTGAAAAGAGAATAAAAAGTTGGCTTTGAATATGTTCCCTTTATTTCCATCAGCCTCATCCTTCAGAGTGACCACAGCCGACAAAACTTTTTTCCGTTTTTCGGCTCTCCTGAAGCTTAAAAAAAATGGCGTATGTCGCTCTTTTAATTATCACAGCCGAATATTCGAGGCTTTTCCCCAGTTTGGTCAACTTTAATAGGATAGGGGGTACACCATCCCCCCTAACTATATTTTGAAAAATATTACTTTATATTTCCATTGAAAGATGTGTTTTGCATATTAATAGAAAAAAACAACAATATTGCTCCTCCCCTGTCCTAGATTCTGAAAAATACATGCCCGACATTCATTACCGTGAATTGGTGCCACTACTTTTTCCCTGAAAATGGAATAAAGCTCCTGATCTTTTTTAGCATCTGAGTAAGCTCTTAGGAAACGAAATTTGAGATCCTTAAACTAAAGCAAGAATAATAGATGTTTGTGCCTAGATTTTGTGTCGTTTGTGTCTGGTTATTTTCAGTAAGAAAAACTATTGAAGTGGGATAGACAAGTGAGCTGCAGCTCTCTCAAAAAGGCTTTAAAAAGGCAGAGAGAAGTTGATGTTTAAATATTAGATCTTCCAAAAAGCTACGTTTTTGCTATAGGAACAAAAAACTAGTTTCAAAAATTTTTATCTACAGTTTCCAATTTTAAAGTGTGAAGAGATTAAGGAGAGAGGGGAGAGGAGATAGAAAGAGAGAGAGAGAGAGGAAAGAACGGAAAGAGGGAGAGGATGAGAGAAATAAAAATAACACATATGATCCATAAAAACTGGTTGAAAAAACAGCCGATAAAATACACATAATTCAAATTATCACTAAAAGCACTACTTAGCGTCCCAAAAATTCACCAGCTTCAACACTGTCTTCATCTTTAGTATACTTTTTATTCCATGGTTGTTCCTCGCCCGACGCAAATAGAGTGTAGAAAATAAAATTGTACGATATAAATCGCAGCTGTGACACAGAAAATAATTTGCCAACGTTCATGTGATGGATTACCATGCGTTAAATCTCCAACAAAAATAGAAACAATAAATCCAGGCACGGTTGCCACAGTGTTGGTAAGTGCCATCAAAGTACCTGAAATAAACCCGCAATATCAATAAAACTCCAACTAGACAGTTGAAGCCTATTAAAAGCCGCAGGATCTACCTAAAGTACCTACTTAAGATGTGGACTCTTTACAAAAAAAAAAATTAATTTATTTGCAGTTCTAAGCGAGGCATAGTTGTTATAGAGAAAAGTATGTTAGTTTATTTAAATAGCGAGTTACAACTGAGGTTTGTAGCGAGTTAAACAACAGAATATTTTTTATCATGATAAAGTGTGATGGTCATAATAAATCACCTCTTTAATTTATTTTCCTTATTTTTTTGCTTCAGTTTGATTCGGAACCCTTTCTAATAACGGTAATTTTTTAGGATTTAAGTTAAACCCACGCTGAGCAGACTAATTAAAAATAACTAAAAACAATTAGAAAAACCCTCTATGGTAAAAAAAAAAAAAAGAAATATGTTATCTTACGGCACGGAACATCTTTAGTCAATTGGAAATTGTATGAACAAACATAGGGTCATGAGAGCATGCAAAATAATAACAAGAACTAATAAATAAATAGAAATTTTTTGTGAACTCAATTACGTAAAATCTAGCCTATAGTACCCTTTAAATTTCAACATGCTCATACCTACCGTGAGGAATCTTTCCAACAGTACCTAATAGCATTCAATTAACTCACATTTTTAGCTGTACTTCACCAAATTCCATTCATCCGAAGATTTAATTTCTAGAATCTCGTATATCCCTGTTCTTATAATATTAGAAGAGAGAGAAAGTAATGTTTCAAAGTTTTCACGTGATAATCATTTACTCAATGGTTTTGAACATAGAAACAGAGAGTTTACATGTAAAAATATTGTGAATCAAAAACTCTTCGTTTTTTTTACTTGCTTAAAATTTCATGCAAATGAACTGGCTCAAAGTTTGGCATAGAGCCAATAGGTAAATTTAACAACCCAGAAAAAAAGGCGGGGCTATTTGGCCTGTCTTTTGGATACATGTAGAGCAATAATATTTTAGGCTCAAGAAACTGTAGTAAGAAAGGCTTTCGTAAGGAGGGCCTCCTTTGGTGGGAGCACGCCTTTTATTACGGAAAGGCTATTTTTTTCTATGGTATTTTTTTTTTTATTTTTTTTTTTTAATGTGTAGTGGTTAGTAGGTGACGCGTAAGATTTAAAATTAAATTTGTTTTAAAAGTTGTCGTTACTGAGAGGAGCGGAGATGGGACTTAAAAAAATAAATAAAAGAAACCGTGACGATTGACGTCACAAAAATAAGCCAATAAATTACAGCACACATTATAACAGGGAAGTGTAGCAAAGTATTTTCACTCGGTGAGTGGCGTCAGTTCACGAAAAAAGGGGAGAGAGGGGAGGATTAAAATTTATTTCTCAAAATCAAGCAGGGGAGGGGCAATTTTTTCATTAAAAAAACTAGAATTAAAAAAAAAACATTTCCAATGAAAATTCATCACAAAAAAAGGAATTTTTCAAAATCTAGGAGGGGGAGCGAAAAATCATGGGGCTCATGCCCCCTCCCACTGAAGCTACTGCTCTTGTTCTCTTAGGTTTAAATCAGAAAAAACTCATAAAAATATTGTGGTTTCTTGAAAATATGGCTTCAATTATTAAATGAAATTAGATTTTTAAATGGCTAAAATTGGTAGATTAGTTATGCATAAGCCGATCTCAAATTTGACGACAGTAAGAAATTAGATTAAGAAAACAAAATTAGGTTCAATCAAAACTAAACCAACATGAAAGTCTATCTAGATTATTAGACAACCAGATATTGTATGACGGTGTGAAACAATCATTTTTGGCTGTAAATTCTAATCATTTCTTTTTCATGTTGCAATATACATAGGTTTAATAGGCAATAGCCTAAGAGGCCTAAGCCTCGACTCACTATTGGCAATTCTGTCAATATTAATAACATATACGGCATATACTTCTTATTATGAGAGGTGTGGGGGTCGAATCAGTAGCATTTTGATGCTCAAACTTTTCCATAAGCGTCAAAACAGAAGCAAAGTGAATTTCCAGTCCCGTATTTTTCCAAGATTGAGAAGACACTTTTGGAAATCTCACTCCCCCTTTTGCACGCAGGACGGAGTCACGACGAATTGTCTTTATAAAAAATGTCACAAATTGGCCCTTACCTGCATAATTAGGAGCTATGTCCACATGGTTTGTCAAATATCCACAGTACATCCCAGATACGAACATGACGGCAACAGTCATGAGAGCTACAGCAGCGGGTCGGTTGCATCCAGAGAAAACGACAGCAATCAGGCATATAGCAGGAAGGAAAGAAGAGATCCCCCGTGCATATTTTCCTGGCAGTTGTTTGGTCAATAATGCCATCCTTACAGAGCTTGTCCATGATGAAACTTAAAATCAAGCTGAACACCCACATGGCAAGGTATGGAAGGGCAGATAAGCCGAGGTTCTAAATTAAATAATGTATTAGAAAAATAGACCCAAGAGGTAACATTAAAGCATTAAAGGGTATGCCATTCAGATATCATTAGCATTAAGGGAAATGAATATACTCAGATATTATGCAAAAAGGCAAAAACTAAAAGTAATGAAAACAAAGCGTCAATTAAATTGTTCCTGAATCTCTATTTAGAGCTACTTGACATCATCACTCTATATACGTTCATCTTCGTCAATGAAAGTCAATGAAAGTACCATCTATTTACCACTTCCGTTCTTCCTATCAAAATACTAACCTACAAAATCATTTATGCCAAGGCCAAAAACAAAGAATATGAAAGGGATGAACAGGAGCGAAGAAGCTTGACTAGGCTCTCCTAAAAATCTCCCTTTATTCTTTCAAAACCAGTTTCATTCCTTTTAATTAAAACATTATTTTTCAGAATATTCCTTCTTGCGCAACGGAAAATTCACTCTTGAAGTACTCATTTTTCAAAGTGGAGCAGCAAAGCGACAATAGTTTTGGTGCATATTTCTACCAAAAACTATTTAAAGACCCCCCCCCCCCTCCTCACCCGATTTCTCAAAATGCCTTTTTTGGTATTTTTCATGGAAAAAATTGAAAAACACAATTGTCCCTCCCTAGATTAAAAAATACATTTTGTCCCCGCCCCTCCCCGCAATTTTTATGCCACTAATTTCTATGCCACTGGTTGCAATACCGGCTGTGTGATACATTTCTCCAGTACAGCCTTGTCTTAAAAACACGAAAAAAATTGTACCCATTTAAGCATGTTCAAATATCAGACGGCCTCTCATTCTATCCACTAAAGCCATCTGTTTTGAAGAAATATCACGTCGATGCAGATTTTGTCGACCGCTAATTCAAAAAAGTGATTACTCAGATTATGAAGAACAAAGCTCATAATTGTGGCATAAACCGTACTGCACACGCGGCCATATTTAAAAATGGAATTAAAAGTTGGTCTAAAAATTTTACCAACAGCTACTCTTGGTAATATAAATTGTGAAAACGCCTTAGACATTCTAGTAAAAGATCAAAACAGTTTACAGTCTGTAGAAGATTAATTAAAAAAAAACTTTTTTCCACAAAATAAGTTTTTCAAAAAAAAAGTAAAGAACTCCATTAAACAAAAAATGAGCAAAAATAAAATCAAATAATCTACCAAGCGTGAAACTACCACAAATCAGCATCAATAAATAAATGAAACCCAAAACGAACAGAAATTACAATAAATAACCGAGTCAAACTCAAAACGAGCAGAAATTAATATAAGTTGGCTCAAAACCCCTATGCCTTCCCAAGGCCAGAACAAAATTTGCACTTTCCTGAAAAAAATATAGGCATAACAGGGCATAACTTATAACCTTTGCCCTGAAGACTGTGTTGGGAGTGTCCTGCTCAAAGGTATAATTTCCTGAAATTTAAACTGCGTGGAACAAAATAGCTATCTCAAAATTTTGATTGGTTGTGTTCGGGGAAATCGTGGGCGTGGAAAGGGTGTTAGTTGCCTTCCAATCACGTTTGGCTATTAAAAACGGCACTAGCACTCCAATTTCCAATCGAATGAGCCCTTTTCGAAGTTTCTACGACGACTCCTTCGATACGAAGTGCCCTGGTATGAAAAAAAAAAAAAAAACAAACAGTACATTGTGCCAACATCGTTCTTTACTTAGGCAGCGCGATTGCGCTGCCTATGATAGTGCATTGTTAAATCAGCAGGGTCATTTTTTTTTTCGGTTGCAAGTCAGAGTAAAGAGGAGGAAGTATCTTCTATTGACAGATATATTGAACCTTCAACTTCGTCATATGAACCAACTTCTGATTTCCACAACAACGAAAGAGAAATAAATATCTCCAAGCCATCTGATATTCAATTCCGATCATGAAGAATGCGCCTAGGGAGGTTATGAAGATTCCTTGAATGATCCCAATGTGAAAAAAAAAAAAAAGCTGACATTAAAAATTAGAAAGATATCAGCAAGCAATTTAAAAATGAGCTGAAAATATGCTTCAAACCTCTGATCCAAATACACTACCGCTAAAGAGAGTGACACAGTTAGAGCTCAAGTCCTAGATGTCGACAGAGGTTGCGGTGATCGAAGAAATATTTGGCGTCTATTCTTAACGTAACAGGTGCCAATCATTATAAATGAGGCATGAAATAGACAAAAAAAAAAATAAAAAAACGCATGCAAAATTTGTTTATATCCATTTTTGTTACGTTTTTTACGAGTCAAACAAACATTTTTGGTGGGGGGGGGGTCAAAACCCTTAACCCCCCTGGATACGGCCTTGATTGTAAATACCCAATTATTTACATTCACCATAAAATGAATAAAACTTTTCTTAAATTGCGCACTTGATTCCAAGCATTTTTATTGTAATACCCGGGAAATATAATATTTTCTATATAATTTATCATTCTGCTATATCCCATTGGGTCACTTCTAATTGTTCAGGCATTTTGAACAATGCCTAATCATTTATATTGGGAATTTCTAACTGACACTAATTAAAATAATCTTGGGTATCCTTCTCACTTCATCCACAAGTCATCATTTGAAAAAGTCGGTCAGGAATGAATTAAGAAGACTGTTCATTATCACAATAAGTTACTTTGAACTAAAAATTCGATTCCGAGACTTCTTTGTCCTCTTTCAAGTATGTTGGTGAAATAAAAGTTAGAAAATATATTAATAAAGTAATTTAATAAAACGAAGTTATCTGCATATGGAAAAAAAAAATAAAAAAACAATAGGTAAAAAAACTAAATTAGTAAAAAATTAAAAAAAAGATAAAGCAAGGGTACCTGCGTACGTGAATGATGATATCCTTCCTTTTCAGTCGGTGGTGCCCACTTCGACAAAAGTACATGGATTGCTGGCAAGGATATACCCTAAAAAAATTCAATAATTATATTTCTCAAACTAGCCCCACAAATACTTTATTAGCCCCACAAATTCATTAGCCCCACAAATACTTTATTATAAAAATAGCTTTGTCATATCAGTAACATAGTCATATTTTTAATTTGAAGTTTCACGCATAATATTTATCTCTAGTTGCCTTTTTTTTAATGAAGAGGGTAATTTATTAATAAAAAAAGATTAACAAAAAAGCAGAGCCCAGTTACCTGGATCTGTACAGCTACACCAAAAATAATGCACATATTTACACAATTGCATTCGATTATTTGTATTACTAAATAAAAATAACGAAGTAAGCTCCCCGAGCAAAAAAAACATAGTTAATATAATTTCTCTTCAGTTAATAAAAAACGTGAACAAGGTATGATGGTAAGGACGGGCTTTATGGAAGAAGCATATGAAGAACACATGGGGCAAAATATCAAACTAAATTACCAGGAAAGAGCATATTCAACGCCCGGATTCCTGAAAGTTTCAAACGGTAGTCCGACAGAGCGCGGTCACCGATCAACGAAGAAAAAGAATGAATAAAGACCCAACTACCCCTCCTACTAAAAATTCTAAGCACTCTACAGGAACCCAAATTACAAAACTATTGAGACAATAGGTGAAAAGAAATGCTACACTTGATAAGCGTCAGCATCTGGACCACAAAACATTTGAGGCAGTGGCGTAATTTTATCAAAATCCTGGGAGGAGGGGGGGACGAGAGCAAATTTGGGGCCAATTTCCCAAATCAAGTGAAAATGACAGTGAAAATTGAAAAATGTAGTACCTTTTGTTTTAAAGGTAAATGTATACTAAAGAGAAACTGACCCGTTTTTGTCGATACTTGAATTATGGAGTCTTATCTTAGTTTTGACAAAATTTTCAAAGAAACTAAATTTCAGCTGGGGGGCGGGGGTTAACCATGGTCTAGGAGAGCTGGTTACCCCCTACCCCATAGGAAATTACGCCCCCTCATTTGAGGCAGAGGATGCTGCATAAAGAGCAGACAGCTTTACACAAAGTTACAAAATAAATTTTGGCAAGAAACCCAACGCAGAAGGACCGTTTAGGGACCAATCTGGAAATCTAGTAAAAGACCCAGAAGCTTTTAAGGAAGTGTGGGCTCTAAAAGCTGAAAGAATCTTTAATCGTCCAACTCTAACTGATGAACTTGCGATCCGAATCAGAACCACTCTTCTTCGAGCGAGAACAACAAATTGTTCTCCCTCGACGTTAATTTTGATCCGCCTACAGTCGAAGAAATCCTTGAAGCGTCCAACAAATTGAAGAATAATAAAACATGCAGTAATTTTAGAATCAGAGCTGAAATGATTAAACAGTCAGTCCCATCTTTGGGATCCAAAAGGGCTGATCTCTTTGCGATTATGTCGTCCCCGGAGAAGGTCCCATTAGCTTTTGGTATGGAACTTTGTGCTTAGTGAGTTTTGCATATTTAGTAAAACCATAAAAAACCGATTTTTTCTTGTGTATATATTATCATACTAAACCTTTTTTTAGAATTTCGGGTACTATTCGCACGAGTAACTCCTTCCTTACAGTTCGTTACCCACGAACTATTGACAGATAACGTTGCAGTATCAAAGCAACGCTATAGCGTTGCCTATAGTAAAGGCCATACGGCTCCAATGTTTATCATTATTTTTTTCCCCAGAGGCACTTCACATGGAAGGGGTCGTCGTAGAAACTTCAAAGGAGGCTCATTCAATTGGAAATCGAGAGTTTTCTAGTGCCCTTTTTTAAGGGTCGAAAGTAATTGGAAGGCAACTAACACCTCTTCCACGCCCACCTTTTCCCCAAAC
Source organism: Artemia sinica (assembly GCA_027921565.1). NCBI lineage: Eukaryota > Metazoa > Arthropoda > Branchiopoda > Anostraca > Artemiidae > Artemia > Artemia sinica. Next base: position 35,023,006 of record CM051273.1, on the reverse strand, counting down.
ACATCCAATCAAAATTTTGAGACAGCCATTTTGTTTCAACGTAGTTGAAAGGTCTGAAAATTAGGTTTTTGAGGATGGCAATCCCCCCCCCCTACAGCCCGCCGGGCAAGGATTGTAAGTTATACCCTGGGGGCATATAAGGTTTTTATAGAAAGCATTGTCGTAGAAACTTCAAAAAGTGCTCATTCGATTGAAAATTTAAATGGCTAGTGCCCTTTTAATAGTCGAAAGTGATTGGAAGGCAACTAACACCCCTTCCACGCCCACCATTTCCCCAAACACATCCAATCAAAATTTTGAGATAGCCATTTTGTTCAACGTAGTTGAAAGTTCTGGAAATTATATCTTTGAGCAGGACACTCCCCCCACAGTCTTCAGGGCAAGGGTTATAAGTTATGCCATGGGGGCATATATGGTTCTTATAGAAGAAATTCTCGTATAAACTTCAGAGGGCTCATTTGATTGGAAATGAAAGTGCTAGTTCACATTTTAAGCGTCAACAGATATCGGAGGGTAACCAGCCCCCCCCGCGCCCACTCTTCCCAAATGCATCCAAAAAAAATTTTGAGATAGCTATTTTGTTAAAAATAGTTCAAAGATCATATACCTAAAATCCGGTGTCGTAAGTTATGGCAGGCGTTGTAAGTTATGCCCTGGGGGCATAGATGGTTCTCATGGAATGAATGCTCGTATAAACTTCAAAGAAGGCTCATTTGATTGGAAATTGAAAGTTTTAGTTCACTTTTTAAGAGTCAAAAGAGATTGGATGGAACCTAGCCCCCTCCCCCCCTTCCACGCCCTTTTTTCCTCAAACCCATCCGATAAAATGTTTAAAATAGCCATTTCATTAAAATAGTTCAAAGGTCAGATAAGAAAAACTCCTGTGTCAACGCAACCCCCCAGGGCCCGGAGGCAGGCGTCATGAGTAATGCTCTTGGGGGCATATATAGTTCTTCAGAGGGCTCATTTGATCGGAAATTGAAAATTCTAGTTCACTTTTTAAGATTCAAAAGATATCCAAGTGCAACTAGCCCCCCCCCCCCCACCACACCCTTTTTTCCCCAAGCCCATCCGATAAAATGTTTAAAATAGCCATTTCATTAAAAATAGTTCAAAGGTCAGATAAGAAAAACTCCTGTGTCAATGCAAACCCCCAGGACCCGGAGGCAGGCTTCATGAGTAATGCTCTTGGGGCATATATAGTTCTTCAGAGGGCTCATTTGATTGGAAACTGAAAGTTCTTGTTCACTTTTTAAGAGTCAAAAGAGATCGGAGGGCAACTAGCCCCCCTCTTCCACGCCCTAAATGCATAAGATAAAAATTTTGAGATTGAAATTTTGTTAAAAATATAATTCGTTTTCGTTTTGATTTAAGAAACTTTTATTTGAAACACAGATGCAAAGAACAAAAAATAGTTTTTTTTTTTAAATCTTGATTGAGGGTAATTCCCCTTCACCTTCTGTTCGTTTTATAATATTTCTGTTCGTTTTAAGTTCTAATGTTGCTTCTTACTTTCAGTTGAAAAAACTTGTTTTTTTTAATTTAATTTCTGATCGTTTTTTAAATAATGCTTGGAAATCCGGCGCCCCCTTCATAGAAATGTGCCTTACCCCCAAAGAAACATCCTCCATGGAAAGATTCTCCTGAGTGACCCCCTCCTCCAGCAACAACCCCCCCCCCACCAGAAAAAAATCCTTCCTGAAAATATCCATATACTTCCCAAATAACCAATTACAATATATAAGCAATGGGCAAAGTTCATAACTTGCAGCCCTTCCCCTGGGAACTGTGGGGGATTAAGCCATCCTAAAAGACATATTTATTAGATTTTCGACTATGCTGAATAAAATGGCTATCTCAAAATTTTAATTGGGTGACTGAGAAAAAAAATGACTGTGGGAGAGGGCCTAGTTGCCCTCCATTTTTTTTTTGTCACTTAAAAAGGGCACTAGAACTTTTAATTTTTATTCCATTGAGTCCTCCTACGATATTCTAGGACCACTGGGTCAATACAATTACCCCTGGAAAAAAAAAAAAAAAAAACTGATATGCTGAATATGAATGGCGTGATTTTCATTAAGGTTCATCCGTGATGTTTCTTCTGGCAAAAAATAGAAAATTGCACATTTTTGTAGATAGGAGATTGAAACCTCTACAGCAGGGTTCTCTAATATGCTGAATATGATGGTGTGATTTTCATTAAGGTTCTATAACTTTTAGGGGGTCTTTCCCCTTTTTTTTTGAAAAAGTCAGCCAAATTTTCTCAGGCGCGTCACTTTTTGATGGGTAAGATTAAACTTGATGAAACTTATATATTTGAAATCAGAATTAAAATTTGATTCTTTTGATGTATCTATTGGTATCAAAATTCCGTTTTTAGAGTTTTGGTTACCATTGAGCTGGGTTGCTCCTTACTTACAGTTCATTACCACAAACTGTTTGAAAATTGTCAATAGCATAATAAAATGTAGAGTTAACTAAAAACAGCATATTTAGCATTACTAATACAAGGTAGATTCTACTGGACATTTTTGAGCACAACAAGAGGCATGAATGAAACAAGTTGGAGGCTACAGTCACTATAAAACATGCAACGCCAGTAAGCTTTCCTTGTCTTATTTGTATGGAAGAGAAACAAAAATTACCTGCTCATAAGTGTTGTTTGACGACCCTTGTGCAGGACATGCGTAACTATCATCATTATTCCTATCATCATCCTTTTCTGTGGTGTTCAATTTGTATGATTTGCCATAGCTACAATCATACATGGCGAATCAAACAAAATTGAACACCACATTGATATGAACAAAACAAACTGTGGTGTTCAATTTTGCATGATTTGCCATAGCTACAATTAATACTGACATGTTTACCTGTAGTCCATATAAAATGGCAATGCCAGCAGAGGCTAAAAAGAGGAATGCACCCTTATTCATTATTCAAATATATATGTATATATATATATATATATATATATATATACATATATATATATATATATATATATATATTATATAGATATATATATATATATATATATATATATATATATATATATATATATATAAGATCTATATATATATATATATATATATATATATATATATATATCTATATATATATATAGATATATATGTATATATATATATATATATATATATATATATATATATATATATATATATAATATATATATATATATATATATATGTATATGTATATATATATATATATATATATATATATATATAATATATATATATATATATATATATATATATATATTATATATATATATATAGATATATATATATATATATATAATATATATATATATATATAATATATATATATATATTTATATATATATATATATATAATATATATATAAATATATATATATATATATATATATATATATATATATATATATAATATATATATATATATATATATATATATATATATATATATATATAATATATATATTATATAATATATAGATATATATATATATATCTATATATATATATATATATATATATATATCTATATATTATGATGCAACTCAGCTACAAAATGCACTAGCAGAGATATCTTCAAAGAGAATGCTTATACTACAGGCTTCCAAAGTGTTTCAGATACTGCACACTACCTGGCCTGACCATCTTATGAAGAAGATACAAGTCAAAAACCAGTTTATGGTGGAGGGAGGAGCCAAGAAATTCCTACTGAAATAGAAAAGAATATGGCTCAGGGTCTCAGAATACTTGAAAAGTGGGGCATAGGTCTCAGCAAGCAGGAATTTCTTGACCAAGTCCAAGACTATCTCATCAAGAACAAAGTTCAAACAAGATTTAAGGACAACCAACCTGGTCATGACTGGTGGGGTCGGGTTCAAGTGCTGAAACAAAATTTCACTAAAGAAACCAGAAAGGTTAGAAAAACAAAAGACTTTTGCAGCAATCTGACCCTTTCATAATATATGGCTTTTATGAGCTGTTGTAAAAAAACAAACAGAAATTCATCTAAAAAAAACTTTTACCACAAAACAAGCTTTTCAAAGAAAAGTACAGAGCTCCATTAAGCCAAAAATAAAGGCAAGTAATCATCCAAGCATAAAACTAACACAAATCCCTACATCAGTGACCACAAATCACTGACTCAATTACTTTTGAGTCAAACTCAAAACAAGCAAAAATTAACATTAGTAGGGCTGATAACCCCCATGCCTTCTCAAGACCAGAATATAATTTGCGCTTTACTGAAAACAAAAGGATGTTTAAATGTTTTCACTTTTTTACCCATTTTTTATTTTAAGGAATAAATATTAGCATAGGTAAATTAAACTGAAAATCCACAGTCATTTTTTTTTTCAGTAAAGCCTAAGTTATGCTCTGGTCTTGAGAAGGCAACAATAATTATTCTGTATATGAAAGGGGCTGTCCCCTCCTCAGCCTTATGCTAAAGTAGCATAGCGTCTCTTGTATGCAAAGTAACACAAAAGACAAAATTAACAAACAACAGAGTATTGAAGAATTATGGTATACAAAGTAAGATTTTCCTAGCCTAACCCCTTTCCAAGATAGCAAAAATTAGCTAAACTAGAATTTTACCAAAATAGCATCCAGTGGTAGAATATGTTCACTTAATTTGGGGTAAGGTTTACATTAGCAGACTATTCAGGTAGGCTAGCTAAAAATAAGGTAAAATTTAATTACTTTTGGCTATCTTGGAATGGGATTGAGTTAGGAAAATGAAACTTTCAGGGATGAGTCTACATGCTAAGGTATGTGCCAGGAAGGTACTTTGAAGTACCTACCTCCACTCCTCCCCCTCTATATAATGCAAATTATTGCACATTACTAGTTGTTTTAGCTCACATCTCATCCTATATTACTATCATAATTATAAATCACTGCTTACCTTACACAACTTCAACTTTTAACCTTGTTCATTAAAATATATTCCAAATCCTATTTCCATTATTAGCCATTTAATTTTCTTCCCATGCTGACGTTGGTTATGGTATAATGAAACTGGGTTTGTGATGTCACAACTTTGCTTATCATAACCCATTAAGGGAAGCATGCAGGTGCCAGGGTGTAGAAGACAAACAGTGGTGTTGATAAGCCATTTAAACTTTATTAATTAGGGAAAGGATTTGACAAAAGATGGACCAGTAAAAAGATCCAAATTGCTTTTACAGGACAAATTATGTCATGGGAAGATGTTTTTATTTTTATAGGTCCAAGCACTCATGAAGTTTCTGTTGAGTTTATTGAAATGCTAGCACAGACTTCCTGTAGTTAAGGACTCTCCATAAAACATTTAAAATTGCAAAGATGCACCTTAGCAAGGGGGGAAGTTGTACTTGGGGTGGATTTCTAAGGGGGAATATCTTCCTTTGGGAGGGACATTTCTGATGAGTGAATATTCTGGGGAAATGTTACACTGGGGTTTTGACAGAATTACTATATAAAGTTCTTTTTAATTGTTTTACATTCTCTTTGCCAATTTTTTTATATGGAGATGTTCCAGGGGCTTTTTTCCATGCATTATGTTTTCTGGGAAATAATTTCCATGGAAGGGGACATTTCTGGAGTGATCAAGAACCAATATATAGATTAAAATCTTATTCCAATGAAAAAATGTTAAGGAGAATTGTTCAGAGTGAATTGTCAACAAGCAATTTTACAGAGAGGGGGGATTCTCAGCAAGGAAAAGAATTGTTGGGAGGAATTTGACAGGGGGAGGTGCACTTTATGTTGGATCAAATTTCCATGGAGGAGTTCCATGATGGGAGGGGTATATTTCATAGAGGGTGAGCCAGATTTACCAGCATTATTTGAAAAACAAAACAGGAATTATGCCATATATGGAGGGTTGCCCCTCCTCAATACCTTATTCTTTATGCTAAAGTTTGACGGTTTACTAAAATTGAAACACAGGGGCTGTTTTATTAGAATAGGAAGCTTTTTTAAAAGTGCTAACAGCTATAGTGTAAAGAGCAAGGTATTGAGGAGGGGTGACCCTTCATATCTGGAATAAATCTGCCAAAACTAATACACCAATTGTGTTTTTAATTTTTCATGCACTGTGAGCCAAAATTGAACCAGCATTAGTTGAAAAACATTCAGAAATTAAATAAAAAAGAAGTTTTTTAACTGAAAGTAAGGAGCAACATTAAACTTAAAACTAACAATAATTATTCTGTATATTAAAGGGGCTGTCCCCTCCTCAACCCCTTGCTCTTTATGCTAAAGTAGCATAAAGAGCAAGGCATTGAGGAGGGGACAGTCCCTTTCATATATGGAATAATTGCTGTTTGTTTTAAGTTTTTAATGTTGTTCCTTACTTTCAGTTAAAAAAAAATTGTTTTTATTACTTAACCTCATAAAGACAATAATTTTGTCAACATATGAAGAACCATGTATATTGCAATCATATCTTTCTGTTTTATATGCTAAGTAACACAAGAAACAAAAATTAATGAACAAGAGAGTAGTGAAGAATTATGGTATAAAAGTAATATTTGGCCGGGATAGTCAGTATAGTGATAAATCACTAGGGGTGGCAACATGATTGGATGATTTTTGGGGATTTGGGGAGCCAATTTTTTTTTGGGTGGCGCATAGATTTTTTGGGGAAATCCCCAAAAATTTGGAAATAGTGCAAGCCCTACTTGATTTCTAATCAGGAAATTGAAATACTTTAACAATATGAGAAAAGAAAAGCTTCAACTTTGTGTTTGATGCAATAAAGAATTGCTGCAAAATTAATTCAAAGTCAACCAAATGCCTCTGCTGGTGGAGGCTTGCGTGTGGCATGATTGATGCGCTGGCATGGTGCTGGGGTCTAGCTCAGGCACAGAGCTCTACAAACATCAGAATTGACTTTAGAGGACAAATTATGTTATGGGAAGATGTTTTTGAAATCCCCCTTCCACCCAAACTCAAAATTTTCTAAAATTCTACTTTAGAAGCTTTCAAAATATTTCTAAAGCACTAATAGATAGAGTGCTACAAATATCAGAATCAACTTTAGAGGACTTGTTATGTCATGGGAAGAGGTTTTTGAAATCCCCCTTCTCTCCAAACAAAACCCTAGTGTAACATTTCCCCCATAATATTCACTCATCAGAAATTTCCCTCCCAAAGGAAGATTCTCCCCGGCTTGAAATCCAACCCAAGCACAACTTATCCTGGGCAAAGGTGAATCTGTGCACTTTTAAAACGTTTTATGGAGAGTCTGTGGTATTTATTTAGCCTTGTGACACCAGATAAGGAGACACATTAAGAAAACAATTCTTACTTTAAAATATGTATAATGATCCTAGTTCTTATATTATCCAATGGGAGAACCTTTATCATCAAGTCTTTCCTCTAAAAATCCTCAAAAGAGAAAGTTTCCAAATATCACAACATTGAAAATTCAATGCTTAAGTCTTTTGAAATTGCTGCTGTAAACTGCTGCCAAATAAGTTGTTTTATAGATAGCGTTTAGCACGTGTGTCAAAAAACGTGTTTAAAGAAAAAAGTAGTGGTAAATTGAAATTATAGAAATTCTATGCATCTTTTGTAGCCTAACCTAACCACTGCTATTAATATTTTGTATTTATGCTGCTGCTATTTGCCCTTCACCACTGCTCTTTAAAAAAAAAAATATTAAAAAGACTGGCATGAACGCTATCTATAAAAGAAACTTATTAGGCGGCAATTTCAAAAGACTTAAGCATTGAATTTTCAATGTTGTGATATTTGGAAACTTCTCTTTTGAGGATTTTTAGAGGAAAGACTTGATGATAAAGGTTCTCCCATTGGATAATATAAGAACTAGGATCATTATACATATTTTAAAGTAAGAATTGTTTTCTTAACATGTCTCCTTATCAGGTGTCACAAGGCTAAACAAATACCAAGTCTGTAACTACAGTAAGTCTGTGCTAGTGTTTCAATAAACTCAACAGAAACTTCAAGAGCGCATGGACCTATACAAATAAAAACATGACATAATTTGTCCTTAAAAACATTTTGGATCTTTTTACTGGTCTATTACTTGTCAAATCCTTTCCCTACTTAATAAAGTTTAAATAGATTATCAACACCACTGTTGTCTTCTACACCCTGGCACCTGCATGCTACCCTTAAGGGTTATAATAAGCAAAGTTGTGACATCACAAACCCAGTTTCATTATACCATAACCAATGTCAGCATGGGAAAAAAATTAAAAGGCTAATAATGGAAACAGGATTTTGGAATATATTTTAATGAACAAGGTTAAATGTTGAAGTTGTGTAAGGTAAGCAGTGATTTATAATTATGTTAGTAATATAGGATGAAATGTGAGCTAAAACAACTAGTAATGTGCAATAATTTGCATTATATACAGGGAGGAGGAGTGGAGATAGGTACTTCAAAGTACCTTCCTGGGACATAGGCTACCTTAGCATGTAGACCCATACCTGAAAGTTTCATTTTCCTAACTCAACCCCTTTCCAAGATAGCCAAAAGTAACTAAAGTAGAATTTTACCTTATTTTTAGCTAGCCTACCTGAATAGACTGCTAATGTAAACCTTACCCCAAATTAAGTGAGCATATTCTACCACTGGATGCCATTATGGTAAAATTCTAGTACAGCTAAATTTTGTTATCTTGGAAAGGGTTTAGGCTAAGAAAATTTTACTTTAGAAGGTAGGCTATTTGAAGCACCTGCATGACTTATAATTTTCTTCATCTTCTTTTAAAAAACAGCACCTGGTATTTATAGAGGATATTCGTTTTTGAATTGCCACCCTCGCACAAGACAAAAACTACGCCAAGGTGGCCATTGTGAGGTGTGCTCTTAAACATAACAAAGGAACAGAATGGATTTTTCACAGAGTTTTAAGTTCTGTGAATACAGAACTGTGTTGCATTGTATGGATAAAAAAATATTTCAGCTCTAAACAATAGAAACATTATTCAGCGGTTTGATAGAAATATTTCAACGCAGCCGTCGAACCGCTATGATGCATAAATTTGCCGAAAAAAAAACAGAAAAATCACGTGTGAGTCATGCAAAACGGCTGTTTTTTTCGTGAAAATGGGGCAGCGTGAACGGCCTTGCCCACCACTCCTCCTTCACAATTGCTAATGTTCACTTAAATATCACTGAAAAAAATACCCGTTATGAGAGGGGACCCGTTATGCTTACCCCCCCCCCCCCCCCTAATGTGCAAATCTATAGTGCAAATTTATTTCTAAAGAAACGTAGAAACTAATAAAAAACCGGTGTGTTCTCGAATTTTACACAGCGTAAACTTGAGTGAGTGGTGCATAATACACAAGTACCAAAATTCCATCCCCTACGGAAATTAAAAAAATAAAACTCAAATTAAATCCTCAAACTTGGAAAGCCTTATTTTCCGCGGGGGGTATTTTGTTTTTTTTTTGTGGGGGGGAGGGGGGTATTTTTCGCGGGTATATTTTCCGGGAGGGTAAACGCCGGCCACCGCTAAGAGCATGGGTAACTTGTAAAAGTGGATAGTGGAGCTAGTGTCAAGAAAAAAAACGTCAGCGCCACCTAGAAAAGTTTTTGATATTCCTAATTTTGTTTTTCTCAAAAACTGAGGTTAGACACTTATCACTACATGAATTATTCCAATTACCCTTGGTTCACGCTGCTCCATTTTCACGAAAAAAAAAAGTCGTTTTGCATGACTCACATGTTATATTTCTGTTTTTTTTTCTTCAAATTTATGCATCATAGCGGATCGACAGCTGCGTTGAAATATTTCTATCAAACCGCTGAAAAATGTTCCCATTGTTGAGCTGAAATATTTTTTTAACCATACAATACAACACAGTTCTGTATTCACAGAACTGAAAACTCTGTGAAAAATCCATAAAATTAGGAATATCGAAAACTTTTCTAGGTGGCGCTGACGTTTTTTTTTCTTTACACTAGCTCCAGTATCCACTTTTAATAAGTTACCCATACTCTTAGCGGTGGCCGGCGTTTACCTCCCCGGAAAATATCCCCCGAGGAAAATATCCCCCCCCCAAAAAAAAACAATAAAATACCCCCCGCGCGAAAATAAGGCTTTCCAAGTTTTGAGGATTTAATTTGAGTTTTATTTTTTTTAATTTCCGTAGGGGATGGAATTTTGGTACTTGTGTATTATCCGCCACTCACTCAAGTTTACGCTGTGTAAAATTCGAGAACACACCGGTTTTTTATTAGTTTCTACGTTTCTTTAGAAATAAATTTGCGCTATAGATTTGCACAATAGGGGGGGGGGGAGTAAGCATAACGAGTCTCCTCTCATAACGGGTGTTTTTTCAGTGATATTTAAGTGCACATTAGCTATTGTGAAGGAGGGGTGGTAGGCAAGGCCGTATCCAGGGGGGGGGGGGGGCATTTTTTAGGGGGGTTAAACACCCTCCCCCCCATTCACTATATTCATTTATGTTATTTTACTGTGTTCATGGCCGTATATTTGGCTTTAAAATACGCTTATTTGTCTATCTATCTAATATGCAGAATAATTGTACCTAACATATTTTGCATGCAGATCCGTTATGCTTACCCCCCCCTAATGTGCAAATCTATAGCGCAAATTTATTTCTAAAGTAACGAAGAAACTAACAAAAAAAACGGTGTGTTCACGAATTTTTACACAGCGTAAACTGGAGTGAGTGGCGCATAATACACAAGTACCAAAATTCCATCCCCCTACGGAAATTAAAAAAAATAAAACTCAATTAAAATTCTAAAATTTGGAAAGCTTTTTTTTCCATGGGTTTTTTTTTGGGGGGGAGGGGGGTATTTTTCCGCGAGCGGGGGGTATTCGCCTAAAACCGCTCTTAGCAGTTTGAAATGTTGACCGTCATAATTTGAATGCGTAGTAGCAATCAGACCTCATTTTGTTTTTGCATTGGGGATGTTTGTGCCAAAATATTTTCTTTTTTTTTTTTTTGGGGGGGGGGAGTAAGTAGGATCAAGTTAAAAATCTGAAATAACTACAACGAAGTAATCGTAAGCACTCCTACGCCTCTGCAATCTTCTGTTACAGCAATTAATGACTGTATGCCTCGTTTTTGTGTTTTTTTGCTTTCTTACAGGTCTGCCATCTTTTGGTAAGGCAATTTACAAGCTCCTTTGTAAAGATTCTGGATTTGTTCCCAATTATAATATGCGCTAAGATTGTGGAAATAATAGGCATAAGTTAGAATATAGCATTCTCATTGTTGAGGTTATGATAACAATTTAAAACACATTAAATGAACCAGAGGAAAATATGGAACTTAAAACAGTAAGAAAGATCAAGTTAGAATATATAAAGTAATCCCCGTTATTAAAAAAAAAAAAAAATTAAATTAAGAGAAGGCTGTGCTCGATACTTGTTTTCTTTTTTCCCGCCAATTGCTTCAATAAGGAGTGTATCAGGGACGGCGTTCTATAATAAAGATAGGCCACCGTAACCAAGTAAGTTTTTTGTAACACGCCTAAAAGTCGTGTTTGAGATTTTCAAACCTCTAACATAAAAAAAGATAAGGATAAATGACCTCCAGATCCATTGCTAGTGCGTAGAGCGTCAATTTGACGTTTCAATTGCTGGGTCCTTTTTACAGGGACAAGTAGTAAACCTGTCCCCCAACCTTGCTGCAGCAGGGATTGATCCCGTGGCCCTTTTTTGCCAAGCAGAGCATTAATCCACTGTGCAACCACAGGGTTATTTCTGATAGAGCTGCCAAAAATAGAGTCCTAATCGGTTCTCAAGGGTAGGATCAATAGTGCAATTAATGTACGTTCATTTACACTTTGAAATTGTAGCTTGACGATTAAGCTATACGATGCCCAATCATCGCTCAGTTTGCTTGAGATATAGGGAAAATAAGAAGTCCTGGCAATGGTTAATGATGGATATTTTTATTTCTCAGCGTCTTCAGTTGTTTACCCCACTTTCAGCAAATAGAAGGAAAGTGTGATTCCGTCAATTCTTCAAAGCAGACTTGCTTGATCGATATGTTCGCAGTAGGCAAATACATGTAGATTTTCGTTTTCCATAGAAAAAAGTTTGAAAAATGGAATGTAAAAAGACTTTCTCAACATTTCAAAGAGAAATGAAGCTAATCTAAATTGAGCAATTTTCTTCTAAAGAGGTAATGGATCCAGAAAGATGGGGTCACCCTTTGCTTAGGTGCAGTTTTTACATATATTTATGAACGTTGGGAGAAATAAATCTCGTTCCCTTTCCAGAATCCTGGATCGATAGTTTGTACCAAAGATCTAGCTTTTGCCATTAGACCTGGGCTAGACGAATTATTGACAAGGCTCTCATATGCATCAGCAGCAGCAAAAAACCAGCCCAAGAAAATTAGTTACACAATCGTGTCTCTTGACCCAGTGAGAATCATAACAGAGAAGCAGTTTATGTCAGTTGAAAAGCTTTGAGGCAAAATTACATTTTCTTAAGCATGAGACTTGTAATTCGTTTCAATAAATCCTTACTGATACGAAATTTTTCTGATGATTTTTATCTACCACTGAAGTCGTTCTCTGGGGTTTAGTTGAAACCCAAACTTAATCCGTTTACACTTTTGTAGGCACATATTTTGTAAAATTTTGGAGAAGGAGGGTGGGTCAGTCAGTTTTTGTTTCCGACAGTTCACAGTTTTCGACTTTATTTTTCCTTTTACAGGCTTCAAAGTTTCTATCGTCTTTTCGGCTTTCTTTCCCTATATATCTTATAATGAAGAGGGAGAATATATTGCTTCTTTTCAGCCTCCCACTGAGAATCCTTTAAATAGTTTCAGATTAGAGGCCTTCACCAGGGCAAATTTTGAACAACGGGTAGCACAATGCACATAATCGGCAAGTGTACTGTGCTTTCGCTGGTTTCATTAGTTTCTTCTTCAGTTCAAGAAGGACCATCGTTACTGCATTGTTGGAAATACAAAAAGAAAAATGTTGGACCACGGTTGAACGATGCTTTCGAGAAAAATGGGAGTCAAATCACGGTAAATTTCCTGAATCCGGTCCTGATCGTACCGATACGGCTGTTATAATTAAAAGGGTGACATATGCCATTTTGGTTGAAAACGAGTTGTGTCGTGGGTACTCAGCACGAGGAATCGAATGGTGCAGTCAGAATTGTCCTATCTCATACCGTTACTAAGATAAAGACACGTGCAGAACATATGACCCCTTGCGGCCCTGTTCTTTAGGACTTTGACATTATCTTATGGAGTTGTAACATGGGGACCCTGGCATTTATCTCCTTTTTTTGTCAAGGAAAAAGTTTTTTTTTGTCAAATTGAACAAGTTTTAATTCGTTCGGAATACCTGAATTTAATGTTATACCACTGAAAAGAGAATAAAAGTTGGCTTTGAATATGTTCCCTTTATTTCCATCAGCCTCATCCTTCAGAGTGACCACAGCAGACAAACTTTTTTCCGTTTTTTTTCGGCTCTCCTGAAAGCTTAAAAAAAATGGCGTATGTCGCTCTTTAATTATCACAGCCGAATATTCGAGGCTTTTCCCCAGTTTGGTCAACTTTAATAGGATAGGGGTACACCATCCCCCCTAACTATATTTTGAAAAATATTACTTTATATTTCATTGAAAGATGTGTTTTGCATATTAATAGAAAAAACAACAATATTGCTCCTCCCCCTGTCCTAGATTCTGAAAAATACATGCCCGACATTCATTACCGTGAATTGGTGCCACTACTTTTTCCCTGAAAATGGAATAAAGCTCCTGATCTTTTTTAGCATCTGAGTAAGCTCTTAGGAAACGAAATTTGAGATCCTTAAACTAAAGCAAGAATAATAGATGTTTTTGTGCCTAGATTTTGTGTCGTTTGTGTCTGGTTATTTTCAGTAAGAAAAACTATTGAAGTGGGATAGACAAGTGAGCTGCAGCTCTCTCAAAAGGCTTTAAAAAGGCAGAGAGAAGTTGATGTTTAAATATTAGATCTTCCAAAAAGCTACGTTTTTTTGCTAGGAACGAAAAACTAGTTTCAAAAATATTTTATCTACAGTTTCCAATTTTAAAGTGTGAAGAGATTAAGGAGAGAGGGGAGAGAGATAGAAAGAGAGAGAGAGAGAGGAAAGAACGGAAAGAGGGAGAGGATGAGAGAAATAAAAATAACCCATATGATCCATAAAACTGGTTGAAAAACAGCCGATAAAATACACATAATTCCAAATTATCACTAAAGCACTACTTAGCGTCCCAAAAATTCACCAGCTTCACACTGTCTTCATCTTTAGTATACTTTTTTATTCCATGGTTGTTCCTCGCCCGACGCAAATAGAGTGTAGAAAATAAATTGTACGATATAAATCGCAGCTGTGACACTGAAAATAATTTGCCAACGTTCATGTGATGGATTACCATGCGTTAAATCTCCAACAAAAATAGAAACAATAAATCCAGGCACGGTTGCCACAGTGTTGGTAAGTGCCATCAAAGTACCTGAAATAAACCCGCAATATCAATAAAACTCCAACTAGACAGTTGAAGCCTATTAAAAGCCGCAGGATCTACCTAAAGTACCTACTTAAGATGTGGACTCTTTACAAAAAAAAAAAATTAATTTATTTGCAGTTCTAAGCGAGGCATAGTTGTTATAGAGAAAAGTATGTTTAGTTTATTTAAATAGCGAGTTACAACTGAGGTTTGTAGCGAGTTAAACAACAGAATATTTTTTATCATGATAAAGTGTGATGGTCATAATAAAATCACCTCTTTAATTTATTTTCCTTTATTTTTTTGCTTCAGTTTGATTCGGAACCCTTTCTAATAACGGTAATTTTTGTAGGATTTAAGTTAAACCCACGCTGAGCAGACTAATTAAAAATAACTAAAAACAATTAGAAAAACCCTCTATGGTAAAAAAAGAAATATGTTATCTTACGGCACGGAACATCTTTAGTCAATTGGAAATTGTATGAACAACATAGGGTCATGAGAGCATGCAAAATAATAACAAGAACTAATAAATAAATAGAAATTTTTTGTGAACTCAATTACGTAAAATCTAGCCTATAGTACCCTTTAAATTTCAACATGCTCATACCTACCGTGAGGAATCTTTCCAACAGTACCTAATAGCATTCAATTAACTCACATTTTTTAGCTGTACTTCACCAAATTCCATTCATCCGAAGATTTAATTTCTAGAATCTCTATCTCGTATATCCCTGTTCTTATAATATTAGAAGAGAGAGAAAGTAATGTTTCAAAGTTTTTCACGTGATAATCATTTACTCAATGGTTTGAACATAGAAACAGAGAGTTTACATGTAAAAATATTGTGAATCAAAACTCTTCGTTTTTTTTACTTGCTTAAAATTTCATGCAAATGAACTGGCTCAAAGTTTGGCATAGAGCCAATAGGTAAATTTAACAACCCAGAAAAAAGGCGGGGCTATTTGGCCTGTTCTTTTGGATACATGGTAGAGCAATAATATTTTAGGCTCAAGAAACTGTAGTAAGAAAGGCTTTCGTAAGGAGGGGCCTCCTGTGGTGGGAGCACGCCTTTTATTACGGAAAGGCTATTTTTTTTTCTATGGTATTTTTTTTTATATTTTTTTTTTTTTAATGTGTAGTGGTTAGTAGTGACGCGTAAATTTAAAATTAAATTTGTTTTAAAAGTTGTCGTTACTGAGAGGAGCGGAGATGGGACTTAAAAAAATAATAAAAGAAACCGTGACGATTGACGTCACAAAAATAAGCCAATAAATTACAGCACACATTATAACAGGGAAGTGTAGCAAAGTATTTTCCACTCGGTGAGTGCGTCAGTTCACGAAAAAGGGGAGAGAGGGGGAGGATTAAAATTTATTTCTCAAAATCAAGCAGGGGAGGGGCAATTTTTTCATTAAAAAAACTAGAATTAAAAAAAACATTTCCAATGAAAATTCACAAAAAGGAATTTTTCAAAATCTAGGAGGGGGAGCGAAAAATCATGGGGCTCATGCCCCCTCCCACTGAAGCTACTGCTCTTGTTCTCTTAGGTTTAAATCAGAAAAACTCATAAAAATTATTGTGGTTTCTTGAAAATATGGCTTCAATTATTAATGAAATTAGATTTTTAAATGGCTAAAATTGGTAGATTAGTTTTGCATAAGCCGATCTCAAATTTGACGACAGTAAGAAATTAGATTAAGAAAACAAAATTAGGTTCAATCAAACTAAACCAACATGAAAGTCTATCTAGATTATTAGACAACCAGATATTGTATGACGGTGTGAAACAATCATTTTTGGCTGTAAATTCTAATCATTTCTTTTTCATGTTGCAATATACATAGGTTTAAAGGCAATAGCCTAAGAGGCCTAAGCCTCGACTCACTATTGGCAATTCTGTCAATATTAATAACATATACGGCATATACTTCTTATTATGAGAGGTGTGGGGGTCGAATCAGTAGCATTTTGATGCTCAAACTTTTCCATAAGCGTCAAAACAGAAGCAAAGTGAATTTCCAGTCCCGTATTTTTCCAAGATTGAGAAGACACTTTTGGAAATCTCACTCCCCCTTTTGCACGCAGACGGAGTCACGAACGAATTGTCTTTATAAAAAATGTCACAAATTGGCCCTTACCTGCATAATTAGGAGCTATGTCCCACATGATTTGTCAAATATCCACAGTACATCCCAGATACGAACATGACGGCAACAGTCATGAGAGCTACAGCAGCGGGTCGGTTGCATCCAGAGAAAACGACAGCAATCAGGCATATAGCTGGAAGGAAAGAAGAGATCCCCGTGCATATTTTCCTGGCAGTTGTTTGGTCAATAATGCCATCCTTACACAGCTTGTCCATGATGAAACTTAAAATCAAGCTGAATACCCACATGGCAAGGTATGGAAGGGCAGATAAGCCGAGGTTCTAAAATTAAATAATGTATTACAAAAATAGACCCAAGAGGTAACATTAAAGCATTAAAGGGTATGTCATTCAGATATCATTAGCATTAAGGGGTATGAATATACTCAGATATTATGCAAAAAAGGCAAAAACTAAAAGTAATGAAAACAAAGCGTCAATTAAATTGTTCCTGAATCTCTATTTAGAGCTACTTGACATCATCACTCTATATACGTTCATCTTCGTCAATGAAAGTCAATGAAAGTACCATCTATTTACCGCTTCCGTTCTTCCTATCAAAATACTAACCTACAAAATCATTTATGCCAAGGCCAAAAACAAAGAATTATGAAAGGGATGAACAGGAGCGAAGAAGCTTGACTAGGCTCTCCTAAAAATCTCCCTTTATTCTTTCAAACCAGTTTCATTCCTTTTAATTAAAACATTATTTTTCAGAAATATTCCTTCTTGCGCAACGGAAAATTCACTCTTGAAGTACTCATTTTTCAAAGTGGAGCAGCAAAGTCGACAATAGTTTTGGTGCATATTTCTACCAAAACTATTTAAAGACCCGCCCCCCCCCCTCCTCACCCGATTTCTCAAATGCCTTTTTTTTTTTTTTTTGGTATTTTTCATGGAAAAAATTGAAAAACACAATTGTCCCTCCCTAGATTAAAAAAATACATTTTGTCCCCGCCCTTCCCCGCAATTTTTATGCCACTAATTTCTATGGCCACTGGTTGCAATACCGGCTGTGTGATACATTTCTCCAGTACAGCCTTGTCTTAAAAACACGAAAAAAAATTGTACCCATTTAAGCATGTTCAAATATCAGACGGCCTCTCATTCTATCCACTAAGCCATCTGTTTTTGAAGAAATATCACGTCGATGCAGATTTTGTCGACCGCTAATTCAAAAAAAGTGATTACTCAGATTATGAAGAACAAAGCTCATAATTGTGGCATAAAACCGTACTGCACACGCGGCCATATTAAAATGGAATTAAAGTTGGTCTAAAAATTTTACCAACAGCTACTCTTTGTAATATAAATTGTGAAAACGCCTTAGACATTCTAGTAAAAGATCAAAACAGTTTACAGTCTGTAGAAGATTAATTAAAAAACTTTTTCCACAAAATAAGTTTTTCAAAAAAAAGTAAAGAACTCCATTAAACAAAAAATGAGCAAAAATAAAATCAAATAATATACCAAGCGTGAAACTACCACAAATCAGCATCAATAAATAAATGAAACCCAAAACGAACAGAAATTACAATAAATAACCGAGTCAAACTCAAAACGAGCAGAAATTAATATAAGTTGGGCTCAAAACCCCTATGCCTTCCCAAGGCCAGAACAAAATTTTGCACTTTCCTGAAAAACATATAGGCATAACAGGCATAACTTATAACCTTTTGCCCTGAAGACTGTGTTGGGAGTGTCCTGCTCAAAGGTATAATTTCCTGAAATTTAAACTGCGTGGAACAAAATAGCTATCTCAAAATTTTGATTGGTTGTGTTCGGGGAAATCGTGGGCGTGGAAAGGGTGTTAGTTGCCTTCCAATCACGTTTGGCTATTAAAAACGGCACTAGCCACTCCAATTTCCAATCGAATGAGCCCTTTTCGAAGTTTCTACGACGACTCCTTCGATACGAAGTGCCCTGGTATGAAAAAAACAAAAAACAAACAGTACATTGTGCCAACATCGTTCTTTACTTAGGCAGCGCGATTGCGCTGCCTATGATAGTGCATTGTCAAATCAGCATGGTCATTTTTTTTTTTTCGGTGCAAGTCAGAGTAAAGAGGAGGAAGTATCTTCTATTGACAGATATATTGAACCTTCAACTTCGTCATATGAACCAACTTCTGATTTCCACAACAACGAAGAGAAATAAATATCTCCAAGCCATCTGATATTCAATTCCGATCATGAAGAATGCGCCTAGGGAGGTTATGAAGATTCCTTGAATGATCCCAATGTGAAAAAAAAAAAACAAAAGCTGACATTAAAAATTAGAAAGATATCGCAAGCAATTTAAAAATGAGCTGAAAATATGCTTCAAACCTCTGATCCAAAATACACTACCGCTAAAGAGAGTGACACAGTTAGAGCTCAAGTCCTAGATGTCGACAGAGGTTGCGGTGATCGAAGAAATATTTGGCGTCTATTCTTAACGTAACAGTGCCAATCATTATAAAATGAGGCATGAAATAGACAAAAAAAAAAATAAAAAAACGCATGCAAAATTTGTTTATATCCATTTTTGTTACGTTTTTACGAGTCAAACAAACATTTTTGGTGGGGGGGGGGGGGGGGGGGTCAAAACCTAACCCCCTGGATACGGCCTTGATTGTAAATACCCAATTATTTACATTCACCATAAAATGAATAAAACTTTTCTTAAATTGCGCACTTGATTCCAAGCATTTTTATTGTAATACCCGGGAAATATAATATTTTCTATATAATTTATCATTCTGCTATATCCCATTGGGTCACTTCTAAATTGTTCAGGCATTTTGAACAATGCCTAATCATTTATATTGGGAATTTCTAACTGACACTAATTAAAATAATCTTGGGTATCCTTCTCACTTCATCCACAAGTCATCATTTGAAAAAAGTCGGTCAGGAATGAATTAAGAAGACTGTTCATTATCACAATAAGTTACTTTGAACTAAAAATTCGATTCCGAGACTTCTTTGTCCTCTTTCAAGTATGTTGGTGAAATAAAAGTTAGAAAATATATTAATAAAGTAATTTAATAAAACGAAGTTATCTGCATATGGAAAAAAAAAATAAAAAAACAATAGGTAAAAAAACTAAATTAGTAAAAAATTAAAAAATAAAGCAAGGGTACCTGCGTACGTGAATGATGATATCCTTCCTTTTTCAGTCGATGGTGCCCACTTCGACAAAAGTACATGGATTGCTGGCAAGGATATACCCTAAAAAAAATTCAATAATTATATTTCTCAAACTAGCCCCACAAATACTTTATTAGCCCCACAAATTCATTAGCCCCACAATACTTTATTATAAAAATAGCTTTGTCATATCAGTAACATAGTCATATTTTTAATTTGAAGTTTCACGCATAATATTTATCTCTAGTTGCCTTTTTTTTAATGAAGAGAGTAATTTATTAATAAAAAAAAGATTAACAAAAAAGCAGAGCCCAGTTACCTGGATCTGTAAAGCTACACCCAAAATAATACACATATTTACACAATTGCATTCGATTATTTGTATTACTAAATAAAAAAACGAAGTAGCTCCCCGAGCATAAAAAACATAGTTAATATAATTTCTCTTCAGTTAATAAAAAACGTGAACAAGGTATGATGGTAAGGACGGGCTTTATGGAAGAAGCATATGAAGAACACATGGGGCAAAATATCAAACTAAATTACCAGGAAAGAGCATATTCAACGCCCGGAATCCTGAAAATTTTCAAACGGTAGTCCGACAGAGCGCGGTCACCGATCAACGAAGAAAAAGAATGAAAAAAGACCCAACTACCCTCCTACTAAAAATCTAAGCACTCTACAGGAACCCAAATTACAAAATTATTGAGATAATAGGTGAAAAGAAATGCTACACTTGATAAGCGTCAGCATCTGGACCACAAAACATTTGAGGCAGTGGCGTAATTTTATCAAAATCCTGGGAGGAGGGGGGACGAGAGCAAATTGGGGCCAATTTCCCAAATCAAGTGAAAATGACAGTGAAAATTGAAAAATGTAGTACCTTAAAGGTAAATGTATACTAAAGAAAACTGACCCGTTTTTGTCGGTACTTGAATTATGGAGTCTTATCTTAGTTTTGACAAAATTTTCAAAGAAACTAAATTTCAGCTGGGGGGCGGGGTTAACCAAGGTCTAGGAGAGCTGGTTACCCCCTACCCCATAGGAAATTACGCCCCTCATTTGAGGCAGAGGATGCTGCATAAAAAGAACAGACAGCTTTACACAAAGTTACAAAATAAATTTTTTTGCAAGAAACCCCAACGCAGAAGGACCGTTTAGGGACCAATCTGGAAATCTAGTAAAAGACCCAGAAGCTTTTAAGGAAGTGTGGGCTCTAAAAGCTGAACGAATCTTTAATCGTCCAACTCTAACTGATGAACTTGCGATCCAATCAGAACCACTCTTTTTCGAGCGAGAACAACAAATTGTTCTCGCTCGACGTTAATTTTGATCCGCCTACAGTGAAGAAATCCTTGAAGCGTCCAACAAATTGAAGAATAATAAAACATGCAGTAATTTTAGAATCAGAGCTGAAATGATTAAACAGTCAGTCCCATCTTTGGGATCCAAAAGGGCTGATCTCTTTGCGATTATGTCGTCCCCGGAGAAGGTCCCATTAGCTTTCGGTATGGAACTTTGTGCTTAGTGAGTTTTTCATATTTAGTAAAACCATAAAAAACCGATTTTTTCTTGTGTATATATTATCATACTAAACCTTTTTTTTAGAATTTCAGGTACTATTCGCACGAGTAACTCCTTCCTTACAGTTCGTTACCCACGAACTATTTGACAGATAACGTTGCAGTATCAAAGGCAACGCTATAGCGTTGCCTATAGTAAAGGCCATACGGCTCCAATGTTTTATATCATTATTTTTTTCCCCAGAGGCACTTCATATGGAAGGGGTCGTCGTAGAAACTTCAAAGGAGGCTCATTCAATTGGAAATCGAGAGTTCTAGTGCCTTTTTTAAGGGTCGAAAGTAACTGGAAGGCAACTAACACCTCTTCCACGCCCACCTTTTCCCCAAACACATCCAATCAAAATTTTGAGACAGCCATTTTGTTCAACGTAGTTGAAAGGTCTGAAAATTAGGTTTTTGAGGATGGCAATCCCCCCCCCCCCTACACAGCCCTCCGGGCAAGGGTTGTAAGTTATACCCTGGGGGCATATAAGGTTTTTATAGAAAGCATTGTCGTAGAAACTTCAAAAAAGTGCTCATTCGATTGAAAATTTAAATGGCTAGTGCCCTTTTAATAGTCGAAAGTGATTGGAAGGCAACTAACACCCCTTCCAGGCCCCCCATTTCCCCAAACACATCCAATCAAAATTTTGAGATAGCCATTTTGTTCAACGTAGTTGAAAGTTCTGGAAATTATATCTTTGAGCAGGACACTCCCCCCACAGTCTTTCAGGGCAAGGGTTATAAGTTATGCCATGGGGGCATATATGGTTCTTATAGAAGAAATTCTCGTATAAACTTCAGAGGGCTCATTTGATTGGAAATTGAAAGTGCTAGTTCACATTTTAAGCGTCAACAGATATCGGAGGGTAACCAGCCCCCGCGCCCACTCTTCCCAAATGCATCCAAAAAAAATTTTGAGATAGCTATTTTGTTAAAAATAGTTCAAAGATCATATACCTAAAATCCGTGTGTCGACACAGCCTCCCACGGCCCGGGGACAGGCGTTGTAAGTTATGCCCTGGGGGCATAGATGGTTCTCATGGAATGAATGCTCGTATAAACTTCAAAGAAGGCTCATTTGATTGGAAATTGAAAGTTTTAGTTCACTTTTTAAGAGTCAAAAGAGATTGGATGGAACCTAGCCCCTCCCCCCCCCCCCCCCCACTTCCACGCCCTTTTTTTTCCTCAAAACCCATCCGATAAAATGTTTAAAATAGCCATTTCATTAAAATAGTTCAAAGGTCAGATAAGAAAAACTCCTGTGTCAACGCAACCCCCCAGGGCCCGGAGGCAGGCGTCATGAAGTAATGCTCTTGGGGCATATATAGTTCTTCAGAGGGCTCATTTGATCGGAAATTGAAAGTTCTAGTTCACTTTTTAAGATTCAAAAGATATCCAAGTGCAACTAGCCCCCCCCCCCCCCCCCCGCCACACACCTTTTTTCCCCAAGCCCATCCGATAAAATGTTTAAAATAGCCATTTCATTAAAAATAGTTCAAAGGTCAGATAAGAAAACTCCTGTGTCAATGCACCCCCCAGGACCCGGAGGCAGGCTTCATGAGTAATGCTCTTGGGGCATATATAGTTCTTCAGAGGGCTCATTTGATTGGAAACTGAAAGTTCTTGTTCACTTTTTAAGAGTCAAAAGAGATCGGAGGGCAACTAGCCCCCCTCTTCCACGCCCTAAATGCATAAGATAAAATTTTGAGATTGAAATTTTGTTAAAAATATAATTCGTTTTCGCTTGATTTAAGAAACTTTTATTTGAAACACAGATGCAAAGAACAAAAAATAGTTTTTTTTAAAATCTTGATTGAGGGTAATTCCCCCTTCACCTCCTGTATACCGACTCACTGAATGAGTAATCTAAAGGAGTTAGATATAACTTTTATATAACCCCAATTTTTTTAATAAGAATATCCTCAAACCTTTCAATTTGAAAAATATCGAAAATAATCTCATTTTGTATATAAATAAGCTCATTGGTGAAATCATGCCATATATTGTGATTTGGAGTGTTCTAAATAACAAACATGGGTCAAATAAAAAACAAATATATATCAGCTATCAAAACAATTTCAAAGAAATAAAGAACGCTATTCAAAAGCCAAAATTAGATACATTGGCTTCCCTATTCTTTAATAAAAATGTTTTATGATTTTTAATAATTAAATTTTTAATCGTTAATTTGACAATAATAATTTTTTAATAGCCAGTTTTTTAAAACAATTTTATCCCGTCAGCACTTTTAAACTCATTAACTTCCATGAAATAAGATCAAATGTTATTGTGGAAAACTGCGCAATGGCTGCTGCTATTTATTTTAGAAAAAAAATCAATAATTAATTGAGAACAATCACTTACTGCCCCTAATCCTTCCACAAACCGAACAGCAATCACGAGTCCAAAATGAATATTAGCAGCCAAGGGGTGTGATTAGGTTAAGGCAGCATTGACAATGACAGAAGTCCAAAACACCCATTTGGCGGAATGCTTTTCAGCCAACCAGCCACCAAGCATCTGAGTGATAATGTAGCCCCATAAATAGGCTCCAAGAATGAATCCCTGAGTTTGTTCGTTCCAGAGGAAGGGCCCATCCTAAATACATTAATAGCCAATTAAAATCATAACAGAATACTTAATATCAATCAATCAATCAATCATTTATTACCCACAACTAACAAAAAGTAGTACAAGTGGAGTACATAATAATAAAAAAGAAAACAAAAAAGAACTCAAAGAACACTAGCAATTAAATTAAACTAAGAAAACAACTGTGAAAGACCGCGGTCAGGGCCAAATTTACAAAATGCAATCTGAAGAAAGCTTTTTTGTAGGTCACCGAGCTTTTGAGTTACATCCGTAACATGAAATGTTTTAACTAGATACCGATTTCTAGTCCATGGCGGCAGAGAAAGAAGAACTTTGCAAAATTTGAAATAAGTAACTAATCTTTTTTAAATCCTTTAGCTTAAGAACAGAAATGAGGACACCCGAAAATAAAGCACAGAATGATCAGAAAAAGTCGAGAATAAGCGCCCAAGAGCTCTTCTGTTATATTTTCCACGGTTTGCTACAATTTTTGAATAACTGAACTGAATTTTTCTTACTGAATCAGCAACAATCTGTTTACGAAAGAGAGCTATAGAATTAGAAACAGTAATACCAAGCCACCGAAAGGAAGAGACAGAAAGTACAGAAAATTCATTACATACCAGAGGAGTAGACGAAGACAGATTATAAGATAAGAATTCACACTTGTCAAGATTCAGGGATAGACGAATATTTAGGAAGACTGAGAAACTAAGGAAACCATCGCAGAAAGAGCAGACTTAGTACGACTAATCAACAGAATGTCATCAGCATAGGCAATGTAAGAAATATCAGTAGAACCGGAAAAATAAGTGCCTGAGATCTTTTCCAGAACAGTAGAAATACAAATTTTGAACAGGGTTGGTGATAAAACAAATCCCTGCATAACACCACGAAGCACTTTAATAGTTGTTTCTGGAGAAGATTTCAGGCGGAGGTAAGAATTAGAATACCAAAATCGTAGAAGGTAAATAACCGAAAAATTAACACCAGAAAAAGCCAAAGAAAAGAAAAGCTGGTTATGAACAACAGAATCAAAAGCCTTTGAAAGATCAAGTGTACAGAGATATACGCCTTTACCCTTAGAAGAATTAGAAAGTAGAAAAGAAACGAAAGGACACGATGAGCATGTTGGCACTCCACACCAGGTCTGAAACCAAGTTGATTTTCACCAAAACGAAAGAAATATTTCGAGTTAAATTAGGTAAAAGAATATACTAAAGGATAGAATATACTAAAGGGTAAAGAGAGGATAGAATGATAATATTGGTCTATTTCATATTTAGCATAATAAAATTCTGACTACACTCCAAAAGCTAAAAAATACTTAATATACATGGTTTGTAACGTATCTAGTAATTAAATCCAGGTAAATTCATATTCTAAGAGATTTAATGTCTAGGCTAGAAGATCAAGAGATTCAACATTGGGGTGCTGGTGCAAATGCTTTGACTAGTTTATTTTTTCTATAGAAGTGTTAAATAGAGTTTATATGGAACTATATACACTCCTTCCATATACACTTTATATGGAAGGAGGGGTCATATAAACTTCGGAGGGGCTCAGTCGGAAGGAGATCTTAAATTATAGTGCCCTAATTAAGAATCAAAAGCAATCGGAGGGCAACCACATCAATGTCCTCATTTCTTTGTTTAGGGAGCCTTTTTTTTGTTTAGTAGCCTACTCAACGCTACCGCTTATATACTGTATAAAAAAACACTAAAGGAAACCAGTCAAACGGGTATCAAGGAGGCACACTTGTGCCTCTATAAAGAGGCGACCCACCACAATGTTAAGCGATTTCAGGTCCTAGAGTTCGCAGAGAGACGGCGGTAATCGCATTTTGTAGCCCCAAGCTCAAACTAAGAAACTTGCAAAATTTCATCCTCCTCCAACTTTATCTTCATGGGGTAAACTGGCCGGATGTTTGGACCTCCCACCACAGCCCCCCTTTAACGTTGTCCGATTGGGCTGAAATTTAGAGGTTAAGCTTTCCTAGGGCCCGGGAGCTTATCCTCGAAATTTCAGCTCAATCCGATCACTCCTTCCCTGTTTTCAAAAAACCAAATATAGCCACTTAAAATTCATCATCATTTCTTTTTTTTTTTCTTAGCCACGCCTACAGGCCACAGTTGGCAACGGATCCGGTTGAATGAGGACTCATTCGAAGCAGAATTCGACCTGTTAGGGCCTTTTGATATTTTCAGACCGAAAAAATTATCCCCCGAATTTACATTTACGAAAAACCTCGTTTTCCTATATTAGCCCATGTTAATTTTTCCCACCACAACCCCCTTTAACGTTGTCTGATCGGGCTGAAATTTAGAGGATAAGCTTTCCTGGGGTCTGGGAGCTTATCCTCGAAATTTCAGCTCAATCTGATCACTCCTTCCCTGTTTTCCAAAAACCAAATATCAAGTTTTTTGGGAATTTGCTTGCGTCGAAAATAGCTTCCTTTACAAAATAACAATTACTATTGTGCTTGTATAGTCCAGCGGTTGAAACTTTAGACTGTCAGGCGGAAAATACGGGTTCAATTCACCATCAGAGCAAATTTTTTATATACTGAATTAAACTTTAAAAAGAAACTCAGTTTCTTTTTTAAATTATTTGAAAAAAATTACGTTTTTCTAAAGAGTTAAAGAGGCTGAGTTACAAGGTCGACCCTTAAAACGTACAGGGATTAGGAGGCACAGTTGGGGGGCTGTTAAAGAGGCTGAGTCACAAGCTCGAACCTTAAACGTACAGGGATTAGGAGGCACCCTGTACGACGTGATTTGAGTATTCAGGAATTAAAAGCCTTAACACAAGAATGTTCAAGAGCGGGGGGTTTGGGGGGGGCGGCAGCCCCCCAACTTTAACTCCTGACACGATCAGCTAACAGTTAGTCAAGCAATAATAAGTAATAAAATTAACTGTACAAAAAACGTGCAGAAATTATTTGAAAAAAAACTACGTTTTCTAAAGAGTTAAAGAGCTGAGTTACAAGGTCGAACCTTAAAAACTTAAAACGTACAGGGATTAGGAGGCACAGTTGGGGGGTTACCGCCCCCCAAACCCCCCGCTTTCGCAGCCTTTAAATATAAAAAAAAATTCTTTAAACTGAAAGTAAGGAGCGACATTAAACTTAAAACGAACAGAAATTATTCCGTATATGAAAGAGGGCTGTGCCCTCCTCAAACGCCTCGCTCTTTACGCTAAAGTTTTTTATTGTTTAAAAAAGAGTTGTGAGAAAGTCAAACTTTAGCGTAAAGAGCGAGGCGTTGAGGAGGCACAGCCTCTTTCATATACGGAATAATTTCTGTTCGTTTTAAGTTTTAATGTTGCTCCTTACTTTCAGTTTAAAGAAATTTTTTTTTATATTTAAGGCTGCGAAAGCGGGGGGTTTGGGGGGCGGTAGCCCCCCAACTGTGCCTCCTAATCCCTGTACGTTTTAAGGTTCGACCTTGTAACTCAGCCTCTTTAACTCTTTAGAAAACGTAGTTTTTTTCAAATAATTTACAATAGACAAAATAGATTGCAAAGCGTGGTTTCTCATTGAGTTTACAATATTTAAACTATTTTGGGGGGTATTTAGTGGGGGAAAATTACCTAGGTTAGGTTACGTATTTAATATATGCTATGCTTTACCCCCCCCCCCTAATGTAAAAAAATATATGGCCCAAATTTGTATCTAAACTATTATATATTCATCCTATTTTAATTTTCATTACCATTAATCAAATTTGACTTCTTTCGTGGCTATCGTATATTGCATAAGTACCAAATAGCTGCAAAGCCAGGAAAACGATTGCTATTGACCTCCTTTTATAAAAAAAATTC
The DNA here is from genome assembly GCA_027921565.1 of Artemia sinica. Classification (NCBI taxonomy): domain Eukaryota; kingdom Metazoa; phylum Arthropoda; class Branchiopoda; order Anostraca; family Artemiidae; genus Artemia; species Artemia sinica. Next base: position 34,995,284 of record CM051273.1, on the reverse strand, counting down.
TAGCTGATGATTCAGACGCGTTTTTTATACCCATCCCAAACCGTTTTTTTGTCTTATCTTTAGACGCCGGTTTATCTAAGGAATAATTTCTGTTCGTTTTAAGTTTTAATGTCGCTCCTTACTTTCAGTTTAAAAAACTTGTTTTTTTATTTAATTCTCTTAAAGAATTGACTGCTTTGCTTGCCAACGTCTATGTGATTGCATGTAAATAGGACATTTTCTTATTTCCATTCTTTGAACTCACTTAAATTAGTATTTCTTGATTCCACAAGAGAAAAATTAAATGCCATTATTATTGCTAAACGGAATGTCAAAATAACCCAACGGAATTTTCAGTGTTAATTCAAATTTGCAATTAATATTTAGTTATGACAATAAAATGTGCATTTCATTGCAACCTCGCATTCATTACTGGAATTTTAAATAAGCTATTGATTCTCTATTAAAGAATACAGGGACGCACTTAGGGTGGGTATACTGGGTACCCAAAAGGCGTATCCCTTACATGACTCAAAATGGGACGCACTTTGGTATTAAAATGCACCCTTTGTTGTATCTCCCTCCCTCCCAAACTACAAAACAATCAGAGAACCCTATTGTAAAGATCAATTGCCTTTTTATGTTTTGTAATTTGTCCATTGCTTAAAGATAAAATTTTTTATTGGGAAAAATAGTGACATTTTCGTGTTTTTTTTTGCGGGGGGGGGGGGGGCTACTGCCTGGAGGAATTTTTAGGGGGAGTATGTTTTTAGGAATTATTTCCTTTCAAGGAGGATGTATTTTTCCAGGGGGTCTTTTCCACCGGTGGGGGGGGGGGGGTATTTTCAATGAGGCGGTCGTAAACGCCTAGAACAACCCTTGGGCAATATTGCCTTTCTATTTATAACTTAAATAAATGAAAATACAATGCTGGGCAACGTGGGGGAGAGAGAGAGAAGAAAAAAAAATGTTTGCACAGTTAACGTATTATAGAATATAACATAAAAAGATGAGAACTACTACTGTAGACCTACTGGTCTACATTATGAGAAACACTACAGAACCCTACTGTAGAGGTTCAAGCTCCTATCTGCAAAAATGTGGAATTTCGTATTTTTTTGGCCAGAAGAAAGATCACGGATGCGTGTTTATTTGTTTTTTTTTAGTTGTTGTTTTTTTTTCCAGGGGTGATCCTATCGACCCAGTAGACCTAGAATATCACTAAGGGAGGTCTCATTCGAACGAAATTAAAAGTTCCAGAAAAATTTCCCTTTTTAAGTGACCCGAAAAATTGGAGGGCAACTAGCCCCCCATGCTCATTTTTTTCCCGAAGTCACCTGATCAAATTTTGAGATAGCCATTTTGTTCACCATGGTCAAAATATAATAACTATGTCTTTTAGGTGACTTAATCCCCCAAAGTCCCTGAGGGGAGGGCTGAAAGTTATGAACTTTACCCAATGTTTACATTTAGTATTGGTTATTGGAAGTATTACAGACGTTTTCAGGGGGGATTTTTTCTGGTAATGGGGGGGATGGATCAGGGGTTATGTGGGTAGGATCTTTCCGTGGAGGAAGTTTTCATGGGGGAAGGAAAAAATTTCTACGTAACGAACTTCTATATTTGTATATTTTTCTTCTGGCAAAAAATACGAAGTTGCAGATTTTTGCAAATATGAGCTTGAAACCTCTGTAATAGGGTTTTCTGATACGCTGAATCTGACGGTGTGGTTTTCATTAAAATTCTTTCACTTTTAGGGGCATGTTTCCCCCCCCTCTTTAAAAAATCAGGTAAATTTTGCTCAGGCTCATAGCCTTTGATGAGTAATACTAAAACTTAATAAAATTTATATATTTAGAATCAGCATTATAAGCCCATTCTTTGATACATTTATTGACATCAAAATTCCGTTTTTAAGTTTCGATTACTATTGAGCTGTATTGCTAGTTTTTTTTATAGTTTTTTTTTTTATTATATTACGTACATGTTCATTTTTTATTATATTACGTATATGGTATATGTTATTACGTATATGAGGGGGTTCTCACCCTTAGTCATACCACGCTCTTTACGTTTAAATTAAAAAAAAAAATTAAATTCACAAACCCCTGAATCACAAAGGCTGTTTAATTAGAATAGATAGCTCTTTTGAAAGCACTAAAAAAAAACTGTAGCATAAAGAGCAATGTATTGAATTTGGGGGAGAGCCCCCTCATATACGTAATAATTTCTGTTCGTTTTAAGTTCTAATGTTGCTTCTTACTTTCAGTGGAAAAAACTTGTTTTTTTTAATTTAATTTCTGATCGTTTTTTAATAATGGCTTGGAAATCCTGCGCCCCCTTCATAGAAATGTGCCTTACCCCAAAGAAACATCCTCCATGAAAGATTCTCAAAAAACTGATTGACCCCCCTCCTCCAGCAACCCCCCCGCACCAGAAAAAAAATTCCTTCCTGAAAATGTCCATATACTTCCCAATAAACCAATACAATATATAAGCAATGGGCAAAGTTCATAACTTGCAGCCCTTCCCCTGGGAACTGTGGGGGGATTAAGCCATCCTAAAGACATATTTATTAGATTTTCGACTATGCTGAATAAAATGGCTATCTCCAAATTTTAATTGGTGACTGAGAAAAACATGACTGTGGGAGAGGGCCTAGTTGCCCTCCATTTTTTTTTGTCACTTAAAAAGGGCACTAGAACTTTTTAATTTTTATTCCATTGAGTCCTCCTACGATATTCTAGGACCACTGGGTCAATACAATTACCCCTGAAAAAAAAAAAAAAAAAAAAAAAAAAACTGATATGCTGAATATGATGGCGTGATTTTCATTAAGGTTCATCCGTGATCCTTTCTTCTGGCAAAAAAATAGAAAATTGCACATTTTTGTAGATAGGAGATTGAAACCTCTACAGCAGGGTTCTCTGATATGCTGAATATGATGGTGTGATTTTCATTAAGGTTCTATAACTTTTAGGGGGTCTTTCCCCTTTTTTTTGAAAATGCAGCCAAAAAAATTTTCTCAGGCGCGTACACTTTTGATGGGTAAGATTAAACTTGATGAAACTTATATATTTGAAATCAAAATTTAAAATTTGATTCTTTTGATGTATCTATTGGTATCAAAATTCCATTTTTTAGAGTTTTGGTTACCATTGAGCTGGGTTGCTCCTTACTTACAGTTCATTACCACAAACTGTTTTTGAAAATTGTCAATAGCATAATAAAATGTAGAGTTAAACTAAAAACAGCATATTTAGCATTACTAATACAAGGTAGATTCTACTGGACATTTTTGAGCACACCAGAGGCATGAATAAAACAAGTTGGAGGCTACAGTCACTATAAAACATGCAACGCAGTAAGCTTTCCTTGTCTTATTTGTATGTAAGAGAAGAACAAAAATTACCTGCTCATAAGTGTTGTTTTGACGACCCTTGTGCAGGAACATGCGTAACTATCATCATTATTCCTATCATCAGCTTTTCTGTGGTGTTCAATTTTGTATGATTTGCCACAGCTACAATTTTGGGAATAGTGCAAGCCCTACTTGATTTCTAATCAGGAAAATTGAAATACTTTAACATATGAGAAAAGAAAAGCTTCAAAACTTTGTGTTTGATGCAATAAAGAATTGCTGCAAAAGTAATTCAAAGTCAACCAAATGCCTCTGCTGGTGGAGGCTTGCGTGTTGTGCATGATTGATGCGCTGGCATGGTGCTGGGGTCTAGCTCAGGCACAGAGCTCTACAAACATCAGAATTGAACTTTAGAGGACAAACTATGTTATGGGTAAGATGTTTTTTAAATCCCCCTTCCACCCCAAACCTCAAAATTTTCTAAAATTCTACTTTAGAAGCTTTCAAAATATTTCTAAAGCACTAATAGATAGAGTGCTACAAATATCAGAATCAACTTTAGAGGACTTGTTATGTCATGGGAAGAGGTTTTTGAAATCCCCCTTCTCTCCAAACAAAACCCTAGTGTAACATTTCCCCCGAGAATATTCACCTCATCAGAAATTTCCCTATCCAAAGGAAAGATTCTCCCCTTTGAAATCCAACCCAAGCACAACTTATCCTGGGCAAAGGTGAATCTGTGCACTTTTAAACGTTTTATGGAGAGTCTGTGGTATTTATTTAGCCTTGTGACACCAGATAAGGAGACACTTTAAGAAAACAATTCTTACTTTAAAATATGTTATAATGATCCTAGTTCTTATATTATCCAATGGGAGAACCTTTATCATCAAGTCTTTCCTCTAAAAATCCTCAAAAGAGAAAGTTTCCAAATAGCCTATCACAACATTGAAAATTCAATGCTTAAGTCTTTTGAAATTGCCGCTGTAAACTGCTGCCAAATAAGTTGTTTTATAGATAGCGTTTAGCACGTGTGTCAAAAAACGTGTTAAGAAAAAGTAGTGGTAAATTGAAATTATAGAAATTCTGTGCATCTTTTGTAACCTAACCTAACCACTGCAATAATATTTTGTATTTATGCTGCTAGCTATTTGCCCTTCGCCACTGCTCTTTAAAAAAAATATTAAAAGACTGGCATGAATGCTATCTATAAAAGAACTTATTAGGCGGCAATTTAAAAAGACTTAAGCATTCTTTTAAAAAACGTGATGATATTTGGAAACTTTTTTCTCTTGTGAGGATTTTTAGAGGAAAGACTTGATGATAAAAGTTCTCCCACTGGGATAATATAAGAACTAGGATCATTACACATATTTTAAAGTAGAATTGTTTTCTAACATGTCTCTCCTTATCAGGTGTCACAAGGCTAAACAAATACCAAGTCTGTAACTAGCAGTAAGTCTGTGCTAGTGTTTTCACAAACCCGGTTTCATTATACCATAACCAATGTCAGCATGGGAAAAAAATTAATAGCATGTAGACCCATACCTGAAAGTTTCATTTTCCTAACTCAACCCCTTTCCAAGATAGCCAAAAGTAGTAACTAAAGTAGAATTTTACCTTATTTTTAGCTAGCCTACCTAAATAGCCTGCTAATGTAAACCTTACCGCCAAATTAAGTGAGCATATTCTACCACTGGATGCCATTTTGGTAAAATTCTAGTTAGCACCTGCATGACTTTTATAATTTTCTTCATCTTCTTTTAAAAAAACAGCACCTGGAATTTATAGAGGATATTCGTTTTTGAAGCGCCACCCTCGCACAAGACAAGAACTACGCCAAGGTGGCCATTGTGAGGTGTGCTCTTAAACATAACAAGGAACAGAATGGATTTTTCACAGAGTTTTCCAGTTCTGTGAATACAGAACTGTGTTGCATTGTATGGATAAAAAAAATATTTCAGCTCTAAACAATAGAAACATTATTCAGCGGTTTGATAGAAATATTTCAACGCAGCCGTCGAACCGCTATGATGCATAAATTTGCAGAAAAAAAACAGAAAAATCACGTGTGAGTCATGCAAAACGGCTGTTTTTTCGTGAAAATGGAGCAGCGTGAACGGCCTTGCCCACCACTCCTCCTTCACAGTTGCTAATGTTCACTTAAATATCACTGAAAAAAACACCCGTTATGACCCACCCGTTATGAGAGGGGACCCGTTATGCTTACCCCCCCCCCCGTAATGTGCCAAATCTATAGCGCAAATTTATTTTCTAAAGAAACGTAGAAACTAATAAAAAACCGGTGTGTTCTCGAATTTTACACAGCGTAAACTTGAGTGAGTGGCGCATAATACACAAGTACCAAATTCCATCCCATACGGAAATTAAAAAATAAAAACTCAAATTAAATCCTCAAACTTGTAAAGCCTTATTTTCCGCGGGGGGTATTTTTGTTTTTTTTGTGTGGGGGGGGGAGGGGGGGGTATATATTTCGCGGGGTATATTTTCGGGGGAGGTAAACGAACGCCGCCACCGCTAAGAGCATGGGTAACTTGTAAAAGTGGATAGTGAAAACTTTTCTAGGTGGCGCTGACGTTTTTTTCTTGACACTAGCTCCAGTATCCACTTTTATAAGTTACCCATACTCTTAGCGGTGGCCGGCGTTTACCTCCCCGGAAAATATCCCCCGAGGAAAATATCCCCCCCCCCAAAAAAAAAAAACAATAAATACCCCCGCGGAAAATAAGGCTTTCCAAGGTTGAGGATTTAATTTGAGTTTTATTTTTTTAATTTCCGTAGGGGATGGAATTTTGGTACTTGTGTATTATCCGCCACTCACTCAAGTTTACGCTGTGTAAATTCGAGAACACACCGGTTTTTTATTAGTTTCTAGGTTCCTTTAGACATAAATTTGCGCTATAGATTTGCACAATAGGGGGGGGGGGCGGTAAGCATAACGGGTCTCCTCTCATAACGGGTGTTTTTTTCAGTGATATTTAAGTGCACATTAGCTATTGTGAAGGAGGAGTGGTAGGCAAGGCCGTATCCAGGGTATCCAGGGGGGGGGTAAGGTTTTTGATCCCCATGAAGTTTTTTTTTGTCCCCCCCCCTCAACAAAAAAAAAATTACGGAGCAATATTTAATCCCCGAAAAAAAAATACAGAGCAGTATTTAATTTTTGAGGTCAATGAAGGTTCCTAGGTGGTCTGTGACCAAATTCTCTCTAACCGTATAGTTTCCTGACTGCCAAACATGGGCCGCAGGCCCTGCCGTTGGAGCATGGCAATATTTTGTTTGGCCAAGGGCACGACATACACCATTCGGCTAACTGAACCTTAATTTTGGAAAAAAAAATTTTACGCTGGCTGAATTTGCAAGAATTCATGTAAGAAATTTCTTTATGTCTTGCTTTCTCTTTGCCGATTTAATTTTACGCGTGGGGATGTTAAGGGTTAATTGTCCGTGGTAAATTTTTCGCCCAGGATTGAGATGTCCAGAAGATATTTCTATGGGGAGGGTATTATTATTCGTGGGGGAGGGCATTTTTTAGGGGGGTTAAACACCCTCCCCCCCCATTCACTATATTCATTTATGTTATTTTACTGTGTTCATGGCCGTATATTTGGCTTTAAAATACGCTTATTTGTCTATCTATCTAATATGCAGAATAATTGTACCTAACACATTTGCATGCAGATCCGTTATGCTTACCCCCCCCCCCCCCCCCTAATGTGCAAATCTATAGCGCAAATTTTATTTCTAAAGTAACGAAGAAACTAACAAAAAAAACGGTGTGTTCACGAATTTTACACAGCGTAAACTGGAGTGAGTGGTGCATAATACACAAGTATCAAAATTCCATCCCCCTATGGAAATTAAAAAAATAAAACTCAGTTAAAATTCTAAAATTCGGAAAGCTTTTTTTTTCCACGGTTTTTTTTTTGGGGGGGGGGGTATTTTCCGCGGGGGGGTATTCGCCTAGAACCGCTCTTAGCAGTTTGAAATGTTGACCGTCATAATTTGAATGCGTAGTAGCAATCAGGCCTCATTTTGTTTTTGCATTGGGATGTTTGTGCCAAAATAGCTTCTTTTTTTTTGGGGGGGGGGAAGTAAAATAGGATGATCAAGTTAAAAATCTGAAATAACTACAACGAAGTAATCGTAAGCACTCCTACGCCTCTGCAATCTTCTGTTACAGCAATTAATGACTGTATGCCTCGTTTGTGATTTTTTGCTTTCTTACAGGTCTGCCATCTTTTGGTAAGGCAATTTTACAAGCTCCTTTGTAAGATTCTGGATTTGTTCCCAATTATAATATGCGCTAAGATTGTGGAAATAATAGGCTAAGTTAGAATATAGCATTCTCATTGTTGAGGTTATGATAACAATTTAAACACATTAAATGAAACCAAGGAAAATATGGAACTTAAAACGTAAGAAAGATCAAGTTAGAATATCATAAAGTAAATCCCCGTTATCAAAAAAAAAAAAATTAAGAGAAGGCTGTGCTCGATACTTGTTTTCTTTTTCCCGCCCAATTGCTTCAATAAGGAGTGTATCAGGGACGGGCGTTCTATAATAAAGATAGGCCACCGTAACCAAGTAAGTTTTTTGTAACAAGCCTAAAGTCGTGTTTGAGATTTTCAAACCTCTAACATAAAAAAAGATTAAGGATAATGGACCTCCAAGAATCCATTGCTAGTGCTGTAGAGCGTCAATTTGACGTTTTCAATTGCTGGGTCCTTTTTACAGGACAAGTAGTAACCTGTCGCCCAACCTTGCTGCAACAGGGATTGATCCCGTGGCCCTTTTTTTTGCCAAGCATAGCATTAATCCACTGTGCAACCATAGAACACAGGGTTATTTCTGATAGAGCTGCCAAAATAGAGTCCTAATCGGCTTCTCAAGGTAGGATCAATAGTGCAATTAATGTAGCGTTCATTTACACTTTGAAATTGTAGCTTGGTGATTAAGCTATACGATGGCCCAAATCATCGCTCAGCTGCTTGAGATATAGGGAAAATAAGAAGTCCTGGCAATAGTTAATGATGGATATTTTTATTTTCTCAGCGTCTTTCAGTTGTTTACCCCACTTTCAGCAATACAAGGAAAGTGTGTTCCGTCAATTCTTCAAAGCAGACTTGCATTGATCAATATGTTCGCAGTAGGCAAATACATGTAGATTTTCGTTTTCCATAGAAAAAGTTTGAAAAATGGAATGTAAAAAGACTTTCTCAACAGTTCAAAAGAGAAATGAAGCTAATCTAAATTGAGCAATTTCTTCTAAAGAGGTAATAGATCCAGAAGGATGGGGTCTCACCCTTTGCTTAGGTGCAGTTTTTACATATATTTATGAACGTTGGGAGAAAATAAATCTCGTTCCCTTTCCAGAATCCTGGATCGATAGTGTACCAAAGATCTAGCTTTTGCCATTAGACCTGGGCTAGAGACGAATTATTGACAAGGCTCTCATATGCATCAGCAGCAGCAAAAACCCAGCCCAAGAAAATTAGTTTACACAATCGTGTCTCTTGACCCAGTGAGAATCATAACAGAGAAGCAGTTATGTCAGTTTATGAAAAGCTTTGAGGCAAAATTACATTTTCTTAAGCATGAGACTTGTAATTCGTTTCAATAAATCCTTACTGATACGAAATTTTTCTGATGATTTTTATCGACCACTGAAGTCGTTCTCTGGGGTTTAGTTGAAAACCGAACTTAATCCGTTTACACTTTTGTAGGCACACATTTTGTAAAAATTTTGGAGAAGGAGGGGGGTCAGTCAGTTTTGTTTTCCGACAGTTCACAGTTTTCGACTTTATTTTTCCTTTTACAGGCTTCAAAGTTTCTATCGTCTTTTCCGCTTTCTTTCCCTATATATCTTATAATGAAGAGGGAGAATATATTGCTTCTTTCAGCCTCCCACTGAGAATCCTTTAAATAGTTTCAGATTAGAGGCCTTCACCAGGGCAAATTTTGAACAACGGGTAGCACAATGCACATAATTGGCAAGTGTACTGTGCTTTCGCAGGTTTCATTAGTTTCTTCTTCAGTTCAAGAAGGACCATCGTTACTGCATTGTTGGAAATACAAAAAGAAAAATGTTGGACCACGGTTGAACGATGCTTTCGAGAAAAAGGGGAGTCAAATCACGATAAATTTCCTGAATCCGGTCCTGATCGTACCGGCGGGGGGGTACGGCTGTTATAATTAAAAGGGTGACATATGCCATTTGGTCGAAAAACGAGTTGTGTCGTGGGTACTCAGCACGAGGAATCGAATGGTGCAGTCAGAATTGTCCTATCTCATACCGTTACTAAGATAAAGACACGTGCAGAACAAATGACCCCTTGTGGCCCTGTTCTTTCGGACTTTGACATTATCTTATGGAGTTGGTTGTAACATGGAGGACCTGGCATTTATCTCCTTTTTTTGTCAAGGGAAAAAGGTTTTTTTTTTTGTCAAATTGAACAAGTTTTAATTCGTTCGGAATACCTGAATTTAATTTATACCACTGAAAAAGAGAATAAAAAGTTGGCTTTTGAATATGTTCCCTTTATTTCCATCAGCCCATCATCCTTCAGAGCGACCACAGCCGACAAACTTTTTTCCGTTTTTCGGCTCTCCTGAAAGCTTAAAAAAAATGGCGTATGTCGCTCTTTTAATTATCACAGCCGAATATTCGAGGCTTTTCCCCAGTTTGGTCAACTTTAATAGGATATGGGGTACACCATCCCCCCTAACTATATTTTGAAAATATATTTTATATTTCCATTGAAAGATGTGTTTTTGCATATTAATAGAAAAAAAACAACAATATTGCTCCTCCCCCTGTCCTAGATTCTGAAAAATACATGCCCGACATTCATTACCGTGAATTGTGCCACTACTTTTTCCCTGAAAATGGAATAAAGTTCCTGATCTTTTTTAGCATCTGAGTAAGCTCTTAGGAAACGAAATTTGAGATCCTTAAACTAAAGCAAGAATAATAGATGTTTGTGCCTAGATTTTGTGTCGTTTGTGTCTGGTTATTTTCAGTAAGAAAAACTATTGAAGTGGGATAGGACAAGTGAGCTGCAGCTCTCTCAAAAAGGCTTTAAAAAAAAGGCAGAGAGAAGTTGATGTTTAAATATTAGATCTTCCAAAAAGCTATGTTTTTGCTAGGAACGAAAAAAACTAGTTTCAAAAATATTTTATTTACAGTTTCCAATTTTACAGTGTGAAGAGATTAAGGAGAGAGGGGAGAGGAGATAGAAGAGAGAGAGAGAGAGAGGAAAGAACGGAAAGAGGGAGAGGATGAGAGAAATAAAAATAACACATATGATCCATAATACTGGTTGAAAAACAGCCGATAAAATACACATAATTCAAATTATCACTAAAAGCACTACTTAGCGTCCCAAAAAAATTCACCAGCTTCAACATTGTCTTCATCTTTAGTATACTTTTTTTATTCCATGGTTGTTCCTATCCCGACGCAAATAGAGTGTAAGAAAAAAAATTGTACGATATAATCGCAGCTGTGACACAGAAAATAATTTGCCAACGTTCATGTGATGGATTACCATGCGTTAAATCTCCAACAAAAATAGAAACAATAAATCCAGGCACGGTTGCCACAGTGTTGGTAAGTGACATCAAAGTACCTGAAATAAAACCCGCAATATCAATAAAACTCAACTACACAGTTGAAGCCTATTAAAGCCGCAGGATCTACCTAAAGTACCTACTTAAGATGTGCACTCTTTACAAAAAAAAAAAAATTAATTTATTTGCAGTTCTAAGCGAGGCATAGTTGTTATAGAGAAAAGTATGTTAGTTTATTTAAATAGCGAGTTACAACTGAGGTTTGTAGCGAGTTTAAACAACAGAATATTTTTATCATGATAAAGTGTGATGGTCATAATAAAATCACCTCTTTAATTTATTTTCTTTTATTTTTTTGCTTCAGTTTGATTCGGAACCCTTTCTAATAACGGTAATTTTTGTAGGATTTAAGTTAAACCCACGCTGAGCAGACTAACTAAAAATAACTAAAAACAATTAGAAAAACCCTCTATGGTAAAAAAAGAAATATGTTATCTTACGGCACGGAACATCTTTAGTCAATTGGAAATTGTATGAACAACATAGGGTCATGAGAGCATGCAAAATAATAACAAGAACTAATAAATAAATAGAAATTTTTTGTGAACTCATTACGTAAAATCTAGCCTATAGTACCCTTTAAATTTCAACATGCTCATACTACCGTTAGGAATCTTTCCAACAGTACCTAATAGCATTCAATTAACTCACATTTTTAGCTGTACTTCACCAAATTCCATTCATCCGAAGATTTAATTTCTAGAATCTCGTATATCCCTGTTCTTATAATATTAGAAGAGAGAGAAAGTAATGTTTCAAAGTTTTCACGTGATAATCATTTACTCAATGGTTTGAACATAGAACAGAGAGTTTACATGTAAAAAAATTGTGAATCAAAACTCTTCGTTTTTTTTACTTGCTTAAAATTTCATGCAAATGAACTGGCTCAAAGTTTGGCACAGAGCCAATAGGTAAATTTAACAACCCAGAAGAACAAAAAGGCGGGGCTATTTGGCCTGTCTTTTGGATACATGGTAGAGCAATAATATTTTAGGCTCAAGAAAAACTGTAGTAAGAAAGGCTTTCGTAAGGAGGGCCTCCTGTGGTGGAGCACGCCTTTTATTACGGAAAGGCTATTTTTTTCAATGGTATTTTTTTTTAATTTTTTTTTTTAATGTGTAGTGGTTAGTAGGTGACGCGTAAGATTTAAAATTAAATTTGTTTTAAAAGTTGTCGTTACTGAGAGGAGCGGAGATGGATGGGACTTAAAAAAATAAATAAAAGAAACCGTGACGATTGACGTCACAAAAATAAGCCAATAAATTACAGCACACATTATAACAGGGAAGTGTAGCAAAGTATTTTCACTCGGTGAGTGGCGTCAGTTCACGAAAAAAGGGGGAGAGAGGGGGAGGATTAAAATTTATTTCTCAAAATCAAGCAGGGGAGGGCAATTTTTTTCATTAAAAAAACTAGAATTAAAAAAAAAACAACATTTCCAATGAAAACTTCATCACAAAAAAGGAATTTTTCAAAATATAGGAGGGGGAGCGAAAAATCATGGGGCTCATGCCCCCTCCCACTGAAGCTACTGCTCTTGTTCTCTTAGGTTTAAATCAGAAAAAAACTCATAAAAATTATTGTGGTTTCTTGAAAATATGGCTTCAATTATTAAATGAAATTAGATTTTTTAAAATGGCTAAAATTGGTAGATTATTATGCATAAGCCGATCTCAAATTTGACGACAGTAAGAAATTAGATTAAGAAAACACAAATTAGGTTCAATCAAACTAAACCAAAACATGAAAGTCTATCTAGATTATTAGACAACCAGATATTGTATGACGGTGTGAAACAGTCATTTTTGGCTGTAAATTCTAATCATTTCTTTTTCATGTTGCAATATACATAGGTTTAAAGGCAATAGCCTAAGAGGGGTCCTAAGCCTCGACTCACTATTGGCATTCTGTCAATATTAATAACATATACGGCATATACTTCTTTTATGAGAGGTTGGGGGTCGAATCAGTAGCATTTTGATGCTCAAACTTTTCATAAGCGTCAAAACAGAAGCAAAGTGAATTTCCAGTCCCGTATTTTTCCAAGATTGAGAAGACCACTTTTGGAAATCTCACTCCCCCCTTTTGCACGCAGACGGAGTCACGACGAATTGTGTCTTTATAAAAAATGTCACAAATTGGCCCTTACCTGCATAATTAGGGAGCTATGTCCAAATGGTTGTCAAATATCCACAGTAACATCCCAGATACGAACATGACGGCAACAGTCATGAGAGCTACAGCAGCGGTCGGTTGCATCCAGAGAAAACGACAGCAATCAGGCATATAGCAGGAAGGAAAGAAGAGATCCCCGTGCATATTTTCCTGGCAGTTGTTTTGGTCAATAATGCCATCCTTACAGAGCTTGTCCATGATGAAACTTAAAATCAAGCTGAAAACCCACATGGCAAGGTATGGAAGGGCAGATAAGCCGAGGTTCTAAAATTAAATAATGTATTACAAAAATAGACCAAGAGGTAACATTAAAGCATTTAAAGGGTATGCCATTCAGATAATCATTAGCATTAAGGGGTATGAACAAACTATACTCAGATATTATGCAAAAAAAAGGCAAAAACTAAAGTAATGAAAACAAAGCGTCAATTAAATTGTTCCTGAATCTCTATTTAGAGCTACTTGACATCATCACTATATATACGTTCATCTTCGTCAATGAAAGTCAATGAAAGTACCATCTATTTACCGCTTCCGTTCTTCCTATCAAAAATTACTAACCTACAAAATCATTTATGCCAAGGCCAAAAACAAAGAATATGAAAGGGATGAACAGGAGCGAAGAAGCTTGACTAGGCTCTCCTAAAAACTCTCCCTTTATTCTTTCAAAACCAGTTTCATTCCTTTTAATTAAAACATTATTTTTCAGAATATTCCTTCTTGCGCAACGGAAAATTCACTCTTGAAGTACTCATTTTTCAAAGTGGAGCAGCAAAGCGACAATAGTTTTGGTGCATATTTCTACCAAAACTATTTTAAAAGACCCCCCCCCCCCTCCTCACCCGATTTCTCAAAATGCCTTTTTTGGTATTTTTCATGGAAAAAAATTGAAAAAAACACAATTGTCCCTCCTAGATTAAAAAAAATATTTTGTCCCCGCCCCTCCCCGTAATTTTTATGCCACTTAATTTCTATGCCACTGGTTGCAATACGGCTGTGTGATACATTTCTCCAGTACAGCCTTTGTCTTAAAAACACGAAAAAAATTGTACCAATTTAAGCATGTTCAAATATCAGACGGCCTCTCATTCTATCCACTAAAGCCATCTGTTTTGAAGAAATATCACGTCGATGCAGATTTTGTCGACCGCTAATTCAAAAAAGTGATCACTGAAGAAAACACTAAAGTGTAGCTTTTCGCACTCTGCTGAAATTTCTTCTAGAGGTTTAAGCAACACATAATATTGTTTATTCTGAAAATATATTTTTTGTGGTATTTTTAGAAAAAAATTTCTCCGTAAGTAGAGCTATGTTCCATACACTTGCAGGGGAGGGCAGGGAATTCAAGGATTATATAGTATTTTGAGACCAAAGGAAAGAGAGCAGAGTAGGGAAAACCATGAAAAATTGTTGTCTTCTGTTTCTTTAAGGCCTATGGTTGGCTGCCTGCCAATAAGTTTTGGCCCTTAATAGGGGCAATACGAGTTATAATTTTTGACGGAATGATCCCTTCCGGTTTTACATAAACGTTTTTTCATATATGACTTTCTTAAGAAAAAAAAACGAAATCTTCTTAGCAATGAATGGTAGATAGACAGCGATCCTTATCAATAACAAAAGCAAATAACCTAAATACTGATAACATTAAATAAAAGAATCAGCTTTTTATTCCAAACACGTATTTGTTTCGAGTTTCAAGTTAAACATCCAAAGTTATTAGTCCATAAGAGGGGGCCACCCCGACAAAATAGGCCGTCAAATTGAGCAAGTCTGAGTACCGTTGAGCCAATATTTGAAGCTACTATAATAAGAAATGTTTAATATTGTATTTTCTTTGTGTTTCATCATTATTATTTTTTTTTTTTTTTTACCAGGAGTGACTGTATTGACCTAGTTGTTCACTTCGAAAAAGCTTGAATTTTTTATAGTTAGGAAGTATAAAGCCGTCAAATATATTTTTGGTATTCAAATTAAATTAAAATATCAATATTACTCAGCAATGTTCAACACTCAGAGCCTTTCTCAATAAGACCCAGCACTACAAATTTTAATTTGATTTTCTTAATCTTAGTTTCAGTGCTTTACTTTGAACCAACTACTTTGAAAATGCTTTACTTTTTATAATTACAGAGTTTGAAAAGCGTTAAATATATCGGTGTTTGATAACCAAGTTCAAAATGTTTTTAAACACTTCGGCATTACTAAGTAGAATTAAATAATACGAGTTCCTGTCTAATTTTTAAAGAAGGCTATTGTTTTGGGTATTTTTTTGTAATTACTTTATTTTTTTTCATTTTTATATACTTTTACTTTACTTGACTCACTTTTTTTCATTACCTTTCAAAACATATTTTTTTTCTTTAAGCTTTGCAACTCATCGAAAACCAGACAGAGAGCATTGTAATATTGTCTTTTTTTTCCGTTTCATGAAATGCAATGAAAAAATTGTTGTTTCCTCAGTTTTCAAGCTAAGTTCTTTGAACATATTTTTTTTTTATAGGGATGCCCCCATGGGTTCCGTCAAAGGCAATGTTCCCCCCAGTAAGCAAAAGGGATTGCAAATACATATAAATAAGAAAAACGAAAATATTCCCATTTAAATCTTGGTAAACAGGAATAATTTTTTCTTTTGATAACGTTCAGTTTTCTCTTTTGTTCTTATTATATCTATCTTTTTGTTGTTGCTGTTGTAATGTTTGAGTCCGTCTGTCTTATATTTTTCTATACTTCATAATATATCTACTTTTGTGTACTTGTTGTGGGGGTGATTGTTTAAATAAATGAGCAATGAATATGGATATTTAAAAGATTATAATAGCAAAAGATTGTGTCCCAAGTTTACCAGGGGACTGATCTTTGCCTGCAGGTACGTGACCAAAGGTTCGTGCCTGACTGCCGCTGGAACGATGCGAGGACTTTTTGTATCCTTATTAGTCTATATTACCTGTAGTGGTCATAAACATTGGATTTGACTTTTAAGAACATGACTGTGGTGGTCTCCCCCCCCCCCCCAAATTATGATTTTAACAACGTTCAGCATTTAAAGTAGTTTTCTTATTTAAGTTAAATATACAAAAGGTAGGTCAAACTCCTCACCCCCAAAACTTGACGGTTTCTTTCGAAACGACTTCTTAAATTTTTGGTTACTATTGGCTAGGGCTCATTCATCATTAGGTCGCCTCAAAGGGCAACGATTGTTTTTAAGCTAAAAACATTTTTCCCAGAGAGGGGACCGAAGGGATCCAAAAAAACCAATATTTATCGGTAGAGCATCACAGTTCTTACTGATATTACACAGTGTTGCATTTACTAAATTGTTGCAGTTCTTACCGATTTAAAAAATTATGCACGCTAATTTTTAGAAAAAAAAAAATTCAAAAATAAATTTCTTACCTCAGCAATGTCAAAATCGAAGAATCTGCTTCATATATGTGGGAAGCTCCACAAGGAACACATACAATCCCCAGTTACCGCAGGTGTGGGCAACTGCAATGGCCCAGAACGGCATTGATTTCAGGACATCCAACCATGGTACACGAACCTAAAAAAAATAAGGCGTCAATGCAACTACTGCAGATAACGCATGTAAACGCATTTATGCTCATTAAGTGAAAAAAAAACACATAAAACCCTGTTTCATACAAAAAACTCATGTGGTAGAATACACGAACAGTAGTGAAAAGTTTCTCCAAAAATCACACACATCATAGCGCGCAGACTGGGAAGTTTCCCAAGTACATCTCATAGTTGCCAAGTACGATTTTGTCTCATATGTATGTCTTTTGGCTTCTGTTTCATAACGAAATCTAAGAACATTGTCTTTAGCCCTCAATTTTATTAGATAGTTACATTAATAATGGCCGCGTCCAATTTCTTATCTTTGAGACTTAGTCCTTCTTGTAGTTCTAATTTATATTTTGAAAGCTACGAAGCATTTTGTTTCTCATAACTAAGTCTGAGAATTTATATTTTTTGATCCTTAGAATTGCAATGTCATAAAAACGTTTTATAAAGAAGTAACTTTGATGTCACTTACCTAAATGACATTTTGGATAGATGTGACCTTCAAGGATCATGCTTCTCTTTAGTTCTACATTCCTATCTATCTATTGGTTTAATAAGAAAAACGAGCGACACTTACCAAGTATATTGGCAAGTATTTTTTTTGTGTAGATCTTCTTTAATTCCCTTTTTTATTTTTAATTCTCTGACATATAGAGAACTAAGGAAAATATCTTTCTTGTCAAGCAAGAGACTGAGAACAGAAAATTTCGACTGTAATAGCACATATAATCAGTCAAAAAAATGCTTCACTGTTTTAGATTTCGGAATGTGGTGCCGAAAAACATCTGTCAATGAAGACTGAATCCTACCAATTTTGAGTTCTAGTAATCTGAAAAGCAAATTCACACTATCGGGTAACATTGCTTCTGAATTTCTGTTTGCTTTTTTTTTTTCTTTTTTTTTGCACTCATCCCTGCAAGATCTAATTTACCCGGAATTTCGAAACTCCACCCAAAAACTAGAGAGCGAAAATGCACCGAAGGCGCATTCTCGCTTCCCTTGTTTGCGCTATCTAAAATCAGGCACCTGGCGGCGTCACTGTACATCTCAGCAACAGTTTCAGTCGCTTCTTGGCATTCAGTCAGGTCACAGTATAAGCCCGCTGTAATGCGCCAAACATTTGTCATTGCGCGTGCGCGAAGATACGGGGTCATGAAGAGAGGGTTAGATTGATGTGTTTCAAAAATCTTTCATGGAGAGTATAGGACTGTTCGTATATATATTTATACTGTGCGAAGAACCCAACAAACTATCGGCCGATTTAGATCCTGTCTGCATTTGGGAAGCTGCTCAAAAGTGCCTTTATAACCGCATAGTCAGCTTTTCTAATGTAAACTATATTTTTCATCCCGATGAAATTTGGGTTCGATAGTCTCACTCTAATGAGATTGCTATTATGACCATGACTCAGTTTGCTCATGAAACCCTCGATAAAGGTGATATTCCTGCTACAATTTTTATAGACATTAAAAAGGCATTCGATATTGCAAGCTTTACTTGATATCTATGGTATAAGAGTCCCCATTTAACGATTGGCAGTGTCATGCCCTATAAAAAACCGAAATCAGTATGTCGACAGGGGCGATACTTTTCTTCATCGATATCTCAATCTCAGTCAGTTGGAGTTCCACAGGGCTCTATTTTGGGTCCACTGCTATTTCTCATTTGTGTGAAAACGATATCCCAGTAACAGCGTTCAAAGATATTGCCTTAGCATATTATTCGTCGATGACACGGCACACAATATAAGCAGCCCCGACTCTAGATCTTTGATGCTCCGCGTTCTGATCAACACTGATGAGGCTTATCTTATGGTTTCCGAGAAATAAATTGTGCTAAGACAATTTTCATTGTCTTCTTTCGTACTGAAAGAGCAGCACCGGATGTCGTGACGATTAATATTTGGCCCCTCCGTAGAAATTGAAAGAGTTTGATATATTGGGATAATAATGGATTCAAATTTATCATTAAAAAGCCATACAATTATTCTTCGAATGAAACTGTCAAGAAATATTGGAACGATGACCATCTGAAATTTATTCTGCCGGTTTTAGCCCTGAAATTTCTTTATCTTTCTCTGGTACTTTCATATATAAATTACTGTCCTATGTATTTTTTTCGAATAATTTTAAAAACTCGTATTCTTCTCCTTCAGAGGCAACAAAATAAATTCTGTGTATACTGAAAAAAACTACCTACCTAGCCCATATTCTTACCCTGGTAAATTGTCAACGAAAAGTATGTATCAAATGTTCAAACGTCTTCTGCCTGATTATTTTATTTGCATAATATATTTTTTTAGGATGGTAATCAGAATTTACATGCTTAATTGACCAGTGCAGCAGTTCTGTTAGTTCGTAGTCCATTTTTCACACCGGCCATAGCATTATTTATAATTGGAATAAATTTCGTAGTTTTGTAGATTTGAATAAATATCTGGTTAATAATAAAATTAGATTAAATAATCCTTTAATTAGAAAAACTATTAATTTAATTTGAATTATGGGGTGGAGGGTGGAGGCTCCTCATTTTATTATATCTATTTCTTATTTGGTTATTTTTGATTTATTGGGCGTTTTCTTTTTTTATACCATGCCATCTTTTTAATTCTGGTATCTGGAGATAGTGTTATTTATTTATTGTTGAATATATTATCCCACCAACACGAGTTATTCTCACTGTGGGTCAGTAATTTGATAGTTTTGTGGCAAAACATCTTTTTCTGATTAATAAAGAACTTGAACAATGATTGATTCCCAAAATAATATTGAAAAAGTAAATAACTAAAAATGAACGTTTCTCAAATAGTAAGCTGTACGAAAAATATGGTTAAATCCCGCTTTCTCGGGCTATAATGAAAGAAAAGATGAGATGGCTAGGACACGTTCTGCGAGTGAAGTATGATTGATTACCAAAGATTGGTCGTGCCGGCCAACCGTTCTATGGCCAAACGAAAAGCAGTTGTCTCTCAAATAGGGTGGAAGGATGTCGTCAGGTAAGATATAAGGAATATGAGAACTTCTTGGGAGGGTGTGGTTATGAGAGGGAGGCTTCGAATAGATTGGGTTAGAGGAGAAGCCTGTGTAGTTGTGTTGGCCTCAGTCGGCAATGGTTACTGCTGTGAGTTGTTAGTAGTAGTAGTAAATTTATTTCGTGGGGAGAGGGTTAGGTCTAAGAAATAGGCTTGCATAAAGATCTTTATAGGGGCAAAATTTAATATTTATATAGAGCAGTTTTACGTTTCAAGGAAAGAATATTAGTTAATGCAGGTCGGCAGGTATTTACAGGCATTTCTATTGCAGGGGATAGGGAGTAATTTGTAAAAGGAGCAACAAAGAAAAAAAAAGGTATATAATAGCTAAAGAAAAGTTTCAGTAATTGAGATTTAGGAAGAGAGAGGTGGGTCCATTGTGAAGTACATGAACAGAGAAAATCGGATACCTTTTGTTTCTTTACGCCATCGACAGGTACTGCATTGACGTTTATTGAATCGATAAAAATTGTTTTTTTTCCATTGGGCTGAGGAATTTGTGTGTCAACGGAGAATCAAAAACTAGAAATATCCATTAGACGCACCAGACGATGGGCACATGATGCCCTGAATGTAGAACACACCACGCCCAACACAAGTTTGCCAGCCAAAACACCAGAAAGAGGATATCAGGGTGTTCTGAAAATAAACTTTTGTGCCCCTTAAAGTTCTCCAATGCTTCAAATAAGCTTCAATATCTCACAGTCGGTTTCTTTCCCTTCTGTAACATCCTGAGAACTACAGATAACCCTTCAATTTAAGTATGACTATATTTTGACAAGGCAAGAACAAAAAATTGTCATCAACGAAAATAGTTGGGTTAACAATCCCAATTTACTTACATCATTTTGCTTTCTTAAGGGCCTTTTGACCAATATGCCTGGCATCCTCCTATTCGAGGTCTATAATATTCGGAGGAACGAACCCCGACCTCTGGGCGCTGCAGTTGACGAGTGTGTGTCAATGCAAGTGTTAGATATAGCCAACCTGCAAGAAGATTTATCCTATTAGAGACGGCGTTCTTGATTGATTGCACGAAAAAAAAACTAGGCTATTTTTATGGAAACCTTATTTTTTTTAAAAAAATTACTATTTTTTGTGCTTATAAAACTAAAAAACTTTGGATATTCGCATTAAAATTTATCGGCCTTCTCAAAATAGAGATCTGAAGCATGAATCCATTTCGTTTGAGATAAAAACAAGCACTTCAAAGGTTCTGATAACTGCATCCTTCTCATTTAATAAGAAAAAAGATGTTTTTTTTTTTCCAAACAACAGTAAACAGTGAAAAAATACTTACAACCGGTGAAAAACTATCTGGAAAAGGAGATAGGCTGTCGCCTCCCTCACCCGTCCACTCCTAATTTTCAAGTAGTTATCTGCGCTTTAGTGACAACAATACATTACGAAATTTTGCCATTAAACATGAAAATGCTTCTATATTTGCGAGCACAAGGAACTTCTTGAACGTTACAAGTGGGGGGCAGGTGGCAGGGTGGGGGAGGGCAGCAAACTTCTCCCTAGAGGTATTATTTCTCCGGTCTTGGGTTTTTATATCAAGTGAAAAGCAACTTGTCTTCTTGAGTTCAATTTCTGTTTGCTTTTAATTTTGATATTACTATGGTTTTATGCTACTCCAATATGCCGAGAGGGGGCCTAATCCTTATTTAAGAGGACTGACCATTCACTTTGAGCGCTAAATATATAGATTTTTGATTTACTTGAAACAGGAAATAATCTGAACAGTTTTTTTTAGAGTTTTAGTAATAAGAAATGCTGCGGAATAAAAAATATTGAAATAGGCAATATTTTACTTACTTATGAAATTACATTAGCAAAACTTACAAGGTATCACAAGTTACAAGGTACAAACTTACAAGTTACAAGGTATAAAAAAAAAGAAATAAAAAACAAAACACTGGAAAAAATTCCCCGGAATAAGATTTCAAAGTCCATTACTTGCAAAATCGATATGATGGTTATCCAGTGCGTTACCGACTCGGTTGCGATAAAATAAGGAACCAGTGCTACCAATCCTTGGGATTTTCACTAAAAGCTTGGGGTTCTGGTGCTGAGCTTTGGGTCTTGGGACAAGAATTGAAATTTGACATTATCTTAAAAATTTCATTAGTATTATTATTCAATGTTTAGGGATTTCTTTCAAACGACAAAGGTTTTCACCAAAAACCTTTGGTTTTTCACCAAAAGGTTTTCACCATCCTGGCGCATTTTTATATTTCCAGCGGCAGCCCTTGAATGAACTAGATTGAAATAATGTAATTGAAGTTTCCACACAAGACATAGAGAATTAAATTATTTGAAAGACGGTGCAGATTTTGATGCTAGCCAGAATCAGATCAAGGATTTTTGGCAACTGGAAAAGGGGGGATGATTGCATAGATTTTTCACTTAGCAGATTCATATAAATATGAGAAAATAGCATGAAAGTAAACTCCTCCCAATTCAAAGGGAAACAAGTCGATCAGCATCTCTGCTGAGATGCTGTTGCTAATAACATACCATTAGCAGTGTTATTAGATAATTTCAGACTTGTCAATACTACTGACTTCTGAGCAAGAAAATAGCCTTATTAATCCGAAGATGACAGGAACAAGTGATTTATGCCCCGCACCAGATCTAGCACCAAGATAAGCGAGTAGGCTAGAGCGCTCCTTGGCGTACCGTAAATAATCACTCTTTAATAGCTCATTAGCTATTCTGACCCCTAAGCTTCATCAGTTAAGTAGACAATAAAATTCAGTTCCATTTGATAGCATTGTATTTGCCACGATGTCTAAGAGACCAAACGATTTTTGGATTCTTTATTTAACTCAAAAAGGTTTTATTTCGAAATGAAATTAAAGAGTGAAATTACAACTCAATACAAACAGAGACTGCCCAGTAAATGAGTTGGGCTAAAATCCCCTCTTTTTACGCAATCATTTAACTAGTAACTAATTTGAAAGCATTTTAGAATGCAAAAATTGTGTCTTGTTCCGAATAATTAAACTTCCATTTTCGAAGCTTGCTTCCTAAGAAAAAATAAATAACTTTCAACTCATAAGGAAAACATTAGAAGTTTGGAGCTCTCTTTTAATATTCTAAGACAATTGATTTGACTTGAGAAGCCCTTCAGATGGTACTTTTTCAGGGAACTTGGGGGAATAGATGGGCATAGAGTCATGCATAACTACTTCTGTTCTCAACGTTCAAAATGATAAATATGATTACGCAATTCGCATCAATGTGGAATTCCTTTTAGGAGAGGGGAGGATGCGTTTCACCCAGTTTTTAAATTATTCAAAAGTGCATTAGGATAAGATAAGATACTTATTTCAAAAAAAAATCGCTAAACAAAATTCTAAGTAAGTAACAAACTCTTTATTGTTTTCACGACTAAGCTACACGACTGTAGAAATTTAATTCAAGAAATTATGAAAAAATTCTCAGTAAGTAACATTTCTTTCTCTGAAGTCAACTAATTGGATACACAATACGGAAATTTCATTCAAGAAATTATGAAAATATTTGTAAGTAAGTAACAAGCTCTTATATTGCTTTCACCTCTTGGATATACAGTAACAGATACTTCATTCAAGAAATTATGAAAAAACATCGCACAGTAAGTAACAAACTCTTTATTGTTTACCTCTTGGATATAACAATACGGAGCAATTTCATTCAAATAAATTATGAAAAAGATTGTTAAGCAAGTAACAAAACTCTTTCCCATGAAGTCACCTCTTGGATACACAATGCAGAAACTTCATTTAATACACTATGAAAAAAAAATTGTAAAGTAAGTAAGTAACAAATTCTTTCGTGAAGTCGACGTCTTGGATACACCTCATAACAAAAAATTTCATTAAAGAAATTATTCGAAAAAAAATTGTAAGTAAGTAGCAAATTCTTTCTTCAATTCACCTGCTGGATAAACAAAAAGACATTTCATTCCAAGAAATTATGACAAAATTCTAAGGAAGCTAACAAACTCTTTATTGTTTCAACGACTTAGCTACACGATTGTAGAAATTTAATTCAAGAAATTATGAAAAAATCCTTCTCAGTAAGTACACAATTTCTTTCTTGAAGTCAACTCTTGGATACCAATACGGAAATTTCATTCAAGAAATTTTGAAAATATTTGTAAGTAAGTAACAAGCTCTTTATTGATTTCACCTCTTTCGATATACACTACAGATACTTCATTCAAGGGGCCAAAATTATGAAAAATCGCATTAGTATAGTAACAAACTTTTATTGTTTTCACCTCTTGGATATACAATACGGAAATTTCATTCAATAAATTATGAAAAATTGTAAGCAAAGTAACAAACTCTTTCCTGAAGTCACCTCTTGGATACACACAATGCAAGGAAAACTTCATTTAACAAACTATGAAAAAAGTGGTAAGTAAGTAAGTAACAAACTCTTTCTTGAATTCACCTCTTGGATAAACAATACAGAAATTTAATTGAAGGAAATTATGAAAAAAAAAAATTTTAATTTGTAAGTAAGTAACAAACTTCTTTCTTGAAGTCCACCTCTTTTTTAAGTTGTGGTATACACAATTGCAGAAATTTCATTTAGAGAAAATTATCAAAAAATTGTAAGTAATAGCAAATTCTTTTCTGTAATTCGCCTCCTGGATAAATAAAAAAGACGTTTCATTCAAGAAATTATGACAAAATTCTAAGTAAGTAACAAACTCTTTCTGAAAAGTTACCTCTTGGATACACAATGCAGAAATTTCATTAAGAAATTATGAAAAAATTGTAAGTAAGTAGCAAATTTTCTCTGAATTCACCTGCTGGATAAACAAAAGACAATTTCGTTCAAGAAAATTATGACAAAATTCTAATTAAGTACAAAAACTCTTTATTGTTTTCACGACTTAGCTAAAACGATGTAGAAATTTAATTCAAGAATTATGAAAAAATTCTCAGTAATAAGTAACAATTTCTTTCTTGAAGTCAACTCTGGATACACAATACGGAAATTTCATTCAAGAAAATTATGAAAATATTTGTAAGTAAGTAACTAGCTCTTTATTGCTTTCACCTCTTGGCATATACAGTACACGATACTTCATTCCAAAATTATGAAAAACTCGGCAAGTAAGTAACAAAACTCTTTTATTGTTTTCACCTCTTGGATTACAATACGGAAATTTCATTCAGAATAAATATGAAAAAACTTGGGTAAGCAAGTAACAAACTCTTTCCTGAAGTCACCTCTTGGATACACAATGCAGAAACTGATATCATTTAAGAAACTATGAAAAAAAATTGTAAGAAGTAAGTAACAAATTCTTTCTTGAAGTCACCTCTTGGATACACAATACAAAATTTCATTAAAGAAATTATGAAAAAATTGTAATAAGTAGCAAATTTCTTTCTTGAATCACTGGCTGGATAAACAAAAAGACATTTCGTTCAAGAAATTATGACAAAATTCTAAGTAAGTAACAAACTCTTTATTGTTTTTTCACGACTTAGCTACCGATGTAGAAATTTAATCAAGAAATTATGAAAAAATTCTCAGTAAGTAACAATTTCTTTCTTGAAGTCAACTCTTGGATACACAATACGGAAATTTTCATCAAGAAATTATGAAAATATTTGTAAGTAAGTAACAAGCTCTTTATTTTGATTTCACCTCTGGGAATATACACTACAGATACTTCATTCAAGAAATTATGAAAAAATCGCAAGAGTAAGGGTAACAAACTCTTATTGTTTTCACCTCTGGGATATACAATACGGAAATTTCATTCAATAAATTATGAAAAAGTGTAAGCAAGTAACAAACTCTTTCACTGAAGTCACCTCTTGGAATACACAATGCAGAAATTTAATATGGAATTATCTGAAACAAAAATTGTTCAAGTAAGTAACAAACTCTTTTCTTGAAGTATACCTCTTGGATACACAAGGCAGAATTTCATTTAAGAAATTTTTTTATCAAAAATTGTAAGTAAGTAGCAAATTTCTTTCTTGAATTCGCCTCCTGGATAAATAAAAAGACATTGTCATTCAAGAAATTATGACAAAATTCTAAGTAAGTAACAAAACTCTTTCTTGAAGTTGACCTCTTGGATACACAATGCAGAAATTTTCATTTAAGAAATTATGAAAAAATTGTAAGCGCAAGTAACAAACTCTTTCCTGAAGTCACCTCTTGGATACACATGCAGAAACTTCATTTAAGAAACTATGAAAACAATTGTAAGCAAGTACACAAATTCCTTCCTGAAGTCACCTCTTGGATACACAATGCAGAAAATTTCATTAAAGAAATTATGAAAAAATTGTAGCAAGTAGCAAATTCTTTCTTGAATTCACCTGCTGGATAAACAAAAAGACATTTCGTTCAAGAAATTATGACAAAATTCTAAGTAAGCAACAAACTCTTTATTGTTTTCACGGACTTAGCTACATTATGTAGGAAATTTTAATTCAAGAAATTATGAAAAAAATTCTCAGTAAGTAACAATTTTCTTCTTGAAGTCAACTCTTGGATACACAATACGGAAATTTCATTCAAGAAATTATGAAAATATTTGTAAGTAAGTAACAAGCTCGTTTAAATTGCTTTGCACACTTGGGAATATACTATACAGATACTTCATTCAAGAAATTATGAAAAAATCGAAAGTAAGTAACAAACTCTTTATTGTTTTCACCTCTTGGATATACAATACGGAAATTTTCATTCAATAAATTATGAAAAAATTGTAAGCAAGTACCAAACTACGCTTTCCTGAAGTCAACTCTTGGATACACAATGCAGAAACTTCATTTAAGAAACTATGAAAAAAAATTGTAAAGTTAAGTAAGTAACAAATTCTTTCTTGAAGTCACCTCTTGGATACACAATAGAAAAAATTTCATTAAAGAAATTATGAAAAAAGTGTAAGTAAGTAGCAAATTCTTTCTTGAATTCACCTGCCTGGATAAACAAAAAGACATTTCGTTCAAGAAAAGTTATGACAAAACTCTAAGTAAGTAACAACTCTTTTATTGTTTCACGACTTAGCTACACAGATGTATCAAATTTAATTAAAGAAATTATGACAAAATTCTCAGTAAGTAACAATTTTCTTCTTGAAGTCAACTCTTGGATACACAATACGGAAATTTCATTTCAAGAAATTATGAAAATAATTTTGTAAGTAAGTAACAAGCTCGATTTATTGATTTCACCTCTTGGATATACACTACAGATACTTCATTCAAGAAGCTTATGAAAAAATGCAAGTAAGTAACAAACTCTTTATTGTTTTCACCTCTTGGATATACAATCCGGAATTTCATTCAATAAATTATGAAAAAATTCTCAGTAGGTAACAATTTCTTTCTTGAAGTCAACTCTTGCATACACAATACGGAAATTTTTCATTCAAGAAATTATGAAAATATTTGTAAGTAAGTAACAAGCTCTTTATTGATTTTCACCTCTTAGGATATACACTACAGATACTTCATTCAAGAAATTATGAAAAAAATTCGCAAGTAAGTAACAAACTCTTTATTGTTTTCACCTCTTGGATATACCAATACGGAAATTCATTTCAATAAATTATGAAAATTGTAAGCAAGAGTAACAAACTCTTTCCTGAAGTCACCTCTTGGATACACAATGCAGAAACTTCATTTAACAAAACTATGAAAAAAATTTGTAAGTAAGTAAGTAACAAACTCTTTCTTGAATTCACCTCTTGGAATACACAATACAGAAATTTAATTAAGGAAAATAATGAAAAAAAAAATTGTAAAGTAAGTAACAAACTCTTTCTTGAAGTCCCACCTCTTGGATACACAATGCAGAAAAATTCATTTCAAGAACATTATCAAAAATTGTAAGTAAGTAGCAAAATTCTTTCTTGAATTCGCCTCCTGGATAATAAAAAAGGGACCATTTCATTCAAGAAATATGACAAAAATTCTAAGTAAGTAACAAACTCTTTCTTGAAGTTTACCTCTTGATACCTCTTCTTAAGGATACACAATGCAGAAAAATTTCATTTAAAGAAATTATGAAAAAATTGTAAGTAAGTAGCAAATTCTTTCTTGAATTCACCTGCTGGATAAACAAAAGACATTTCGTTCTAGAAAAATTATGACAAAATTCTAAGTAAGTAACAACTCTTTATTGTTTTTCACGATTTAGCTAAACGATGTAGAAATTTAATTCAAGAAATTATGAAAAAAATTCTCAGTAAGTAACAATTTCTTTCTGAAGTCAACTCTTGGATACACAATACGGAAATTTCATTCAAGAAATTATGAAAATATTTGTGTAAGTAAAGTAACTAGACTCTTTATTGATTTCACCTCTTGGATATACAGTACAGATACTTCATTCCAGAAATTATGAAAAAATCGCAAGTAAGTAACAAACTCTTTATTGTTTTCACCTCTTGGATATACAATACGGAAATTTCATTCAATAAAATTATGAAAAAATTGTAAGCAAGTAACAAACTCTTTCCTGAAGTCACCTCTTGGATACACAATGCAGAAACTTCATTTAAGAAACTATGAAAAAAAAAATTGTAAGTAAGTAAGTAACAAATTCTTTCTTGAAGTCACCTCTTGGATACACAATACAGAAATTTCATTAAAGAAATTATGAAAAAATTGTAAGTAAGTAGCAAATTCTTTCTTGAATTCACCTGCTGGATAAACAAAAAGACATTTCGTTCAAAATTATGACAAAATTCTAAGTAAGTAACAAACTCTTTATTGTTTTCACGACTTAGCTACACGATGTAGAAATTTAATTCAAGAAATTATGAAAAATTCTCAGTAAGTAACAATTTCTTTCTTGAAGTCAACTCTTGGATACACAATACGGAAATTTCATTCAAGAAATTATGAAAAAATTTGTAAGTAAGTAACAAGCTCTTTATTGATTTCACCTCTTGGATATACACTACAGATACTTCATTCAAGAAATTATGAAAAAATCGCAAGTAAGTACCAAAACTCTTTATTGTTTTTCACCTCTTGGATATACAATACGGTAATTTCATTCAATAAATTATGAAAAAATTGTAAGCAAGTAACAAACTCTTTCTGAAATCACCTCTTGGATACACAATGCAGAAACTTCATTAAGAAACTATGAAAAAAATTGTAAGTAAGTAAGTAACAAACTCTTTCTTGAATTCACCTCTTGGATACACAATACAGAAATTTAATTAAGGAAATTATGAAAAAAAAATTGTAAGTAAGTAACAAACTCTTTCTTGAAGTCACCTCTTGGATACCCAATGCAGAAATTTCATTTAAGAAATTATCAAAAATGTGTAAGTAAGTAGCAAATTCTTTCTTGAATTCGCCTCCTGGATAAATAAAAAAGACATTTCATTCAAGAAATTATGACAAAATTCTAAGTAAGTAACAAACTCTTTCTTGAAGTTACCTCTTGGATACACAATGCAGAAATTTCATTTAAGAAATTATGAAAAAATTGTAAGCAAGTAACAAACTCTTTCCTGAAGTCACCTCTTGGATACACAATGCAGAAACTTCATTTAAGAAACTATGAAAAAATTGTAAGTAAGTAACAAATTCTTTCTTGAAGTCACCTCTTGGATACACAATACAGAAATTTCATTAAAGAAATTATGAAAAAATCTTAAGTAAGTAGCAAATTCTTTCTTGAATTCACCTGCTGGATAAACAAAAAGACATTTCGTTCAAAAAATTGTGACAAAATTCTAAGTAAGTAACAAACTCTTTATTGTTTTCACGACTTAGATACACGATGTAGAAATTTAATTCAAGAAATTATGAAAAAATTCTCAGTAAGTAACAATTTCTTTCTTGAAGTCAAGTCTTGGATACACAATACGGAAATTTCATTCAAAAATTATGAAAATATTTATAAGTAAGTAACAAACTCTTTATTGATTTCACCTCTTGGATATACAATACAGATACTTCATTCAAGAAAACTATGAAAAAATCTCAAGTAAATAACAAACTCTTTATTGTTTTCACCTCTTGGATATACAATACGGAAATTTCATTCAATAAATTATGAAAAAATTGTAAGCAAGTAACAAACTCTTTCCTGAAGTCACCTCTTGGATACACAATGCAGAAACTTCATTTAAGAAACTATGAAAAAATTAAGTAAATAAGTAACAAATTCTTTCTTGAATTCGCCTCTTGGATAAACAAAAAAGTCATTTCATTCAAGAAATTATGACAAAATTCTAAATAAGTAACAAATCCTTTCTTGAATTCGCCATTGGATTGCACAATACAGAAATTTAATTCAGGAAACTATGAAAAACATTGCAAACAAACTCTTGAAATCGCTTCCTGGACAGACAATACAGCAATTTCACTCAAGAAATTTATGAAAAAATTGTAAGTAAGTAGCAAACTGTTTCCTGAATCCTCCTCCTGAATGCACAATACAGATATTTCATTCAAGAGATTATAAAAAAAAATTGTAAGTAAGTAACAAACTCTTTCTTGAATACACCTCTTGGATACCCAATACAGAAATTTCATTCAAGAAATTATGAGAAAATTCTAAGTAAGTAACAATCTCTTTCTTGAAGTCCCCTCTTGGATACGCAATATTATACGGATATTTTATTCAAGAAATTATAAAAAAGGAAAGTAAGTAACAAACTCTTTACTGATTTCGCCTCTTGGATACAAAAAAAGACATTTCATTCAAGAAATTATGACAAAATTCTAAGTAAGTAAAAAAACTCATTCTTGAATTCGCCGTTTGCATGCACAATACAGAAATTTCATTCTATGGGACCTCTACACGTGATTAAACACGTTTTGAAACTACATGCTATTTGCTTGCCTTTCCTTGGTACCTTTCCAAACGAGCGGGGATTCCCCACTGGTTCCTACACATTGCAAAAAAATGAGCAGTACGAAAACTCTCCACGTTTTCAACCAGACTGGTTTTTAGACAACACCCATTTTCTTAGGGGCCAATCAGAGACAGCGGAGGTTGCTCAATATACGATAACTTGATTGGTGATTGGTTACACACCGCGACGGCGCATACATAGTGAGAGAGAGACATTAAAAGTCAACATAGCTTTATTTCATTTTTAAGGTTAATTTAGACGAGGTTACGTGCGCGCACGTAACCTCATATAAATTAACCTTAAATAATGAAATAAAGCTATGTTGACTTTGCATGTCTCTCTCTCACTATGTATGTGCCGTCGCGGTGTGTAACCATCACCAATCAAGTTATCGTATATTGAGCAACCTCCGCTGTCTCTGATTGGCCCCTAAAAAAAATGGGTGTTGTCTAAAAAACCAGTCTGGTTGAAAACGTGGAGTTTCCGTACTGCTCACTTTTTTTTTGCAATGTTTAGGAACCAGTGGGGAATCCCCGCTCGTTTGGAAAGGTAGCAAGGAAAGGCAAGCAAATAGTATGTAGTTTCAAAACGTGTTTAATCACGTGTAGAGGTCCATAGAATGAAATTTCTGTATTGTGCATGCAAACGGCGAATTCAAGAATGAGTTTTTTTACTTACTTAGAATTTTGTCATAATTTCTTGAATGAAATGTCTTTTTTTGTATCCAAGAGGTGAAATCAATAAAGAGTTTGTTACTTACTTTCCTTTTTTTTATAATTTCTTGAATAAAATATCCGTATCGTATTGCGTATCCAATAGGGGACTTCAAGAAAGAGAATAATACTTACTTAGAATTTTCTCATAATTTCTTGAATGAAATTTCTGTATTGGGTATCCAAGAGGTGTATTCAAGAAAGAGTTTGTTACTTACTTACAATTTTTTTTATAATCACTTGAATGAAATATCTGTATTGTGCATTCAGGAGGAGGATTCAGGAAACAGTTTGCTACTTACTACAAATTTTTCATAATTTCTTGAGTGAAATTGCTGTATTGTCTGTCCAGGAAGCGAGTTCAAGGAAGAGTTTTGTTTGCAATGTTTTTCATAGTTTCTTGAATTAAATTTCTGTATTGTGCAATCCAATGGCGAATTCAAGAAAGGTTTTGTTACTTATTTAGAATTTTGTCATAATTTCTTGAATGAAATGACTTTTTTGTTTATCCAAGAGGCGAATTCAAGAAAGAATTTGTTACTTATTTACTTACAATTTTTTCATAGTTTCTTAAATGAAGTTTCTGCAATGTGTATCCAAGAGGTGACTTCAGGAAAGAGTTTGTTACTTGCTTACAATTTTTTTCATAATTTATTGAATGAAATTTCCGTATTGTATATCCAAGAGGTGAAAACAATAAAGAGTTTGTTACTTACTTGAGATTTTTTCATAATTTCTTGAATGAAGTATCTGTATTGTATATCCAAGAGGTGAAATCAATAAAGAGTTTGTTACTTACTTACAAATATTTTCATAA
This sequence comes from Artemia sinica, assembly GCA_027921565.1. Classification (NCBI taxonomy): domain Eukaryota; kingdom Metazoa; phylum Arthropoda; class Branchiopoda; order Anostraca; family Artemiidae; genus Artemia; species Artemia sinica. The sequence goes on along the minus strand of CM051273.1, from coordinate 34,963,139 downwards.
TATCTTGAATGAAATTTCCGTATTGTGTATCCAAGAGTTGACTTCAAGAAATAAATTGTTATTTACTGAGAATTTTTTCATAATTTCTTGAATTAAATTTCTACATCGTGTATCTAAGTCGTGAAAAACAATAAAGAGTTTGTTACTTACTTAGAATTTTGTCATAATTTCTTGAACGAAATGTCTTTTTTTTTATCCAGCAGGTGAATTCAAGAAAGAATTTGCTACTTTACTTACAATTTTTTTCATAATTTCTTTAATGAAATTTCTGTATTGTGTATCCAAGAGCTGACTTCAAGAAAGAATTTGTACTTACTTACAATTTTTTTCATAGTTTCTTAAATGAAGTTTCTGCATTGTGTATCCAAGAGGTGACTTCAGGAAAGAGTTTGTTACTTGCTTACAATTTTTTCATAATTTCTTAAATGAAATTTCTGCATTGTGTATCCAAGAGGTAACTTCAAGAAAGAGTTTGTTACTTACTTAGAATTTTTTCATAATTTCTTGAATGAAATGTCTTTTTATTTATCCAGGAGGCGAATTCAACAAAGAATTTGCTACTTACTTACAATTTTTGATAATTTCTTAAATGAAATTTCTGCATTGTGTATCAAGAGGTGACTTCAAGAAAGAGTTTGTTACTTACTTATATTTTTTTTTTCATAATTTCCTTAATTAAATTTCTGTATTGTGTATCCAAGAGGTGAATTCAAGAAAGAGTTTGTTACGTACTTACTTACAATTTTTTTCATAGTTTCTTAAATGAAGTTTCTGCATTGTGTATCCAAGAGGTGACTTCAGGAAAGAGTTTGTTACTTGCTTACATTTTTTTCATAATTTATTGAATGAAATTTCCGTATTGTATATCCAAGAGGTGAAAACAATAAAGAGTTTGTTACTTACTTGCGATTTTTTTCATAATTTCTTGAATGAAGTATCTGTAGTGTATATACAAGAGATGAAATCAATAAAGAGCTTGTTACTTACTTACAAATATTTCATAATTTCTTGAATGAAATTTCCGTATTGTGTATCCAAGAGTTGACTTCAAGAAAGAAATTGTTACTTACTGAGAATTTTTTCATAATTTCTTGAATTAAATTTCTACATCGTGTAGCTAAGTCGTGAAAACAATAAAGAGTTTGTTACTTACTTAGAATTTTGTCATAATTTCTTGAACGAAATGTCTTTTGTTTATCAAGAAGGTGAATTCAAGAAAGAATTTGCTACTTACTTACAATTTTTTCATAATTTCTATAATGAAATTTTCTGTATTGTGTATCCAAGAGGTGACTTCAAGAAAGAATTTGTTACTTACTTACTTACATTTTTTTTTTCATAATTTCTTAAATGAAGTTTCTGCATTGTATATCCAAGAGTTGACTTCAAGAAAGAAATTGTTACTTACTTTGAATTTTTTCATAATTTCTTGAATTAAATTTCTACATCGTGTAGCTAAGTCGTGAAAACAATAAAGAGTTTGTTATTTACTTAGAATTTTGTCATAATTTCTTGAACGAAATGTATTTTTGTTTATCCAGCAGGTGATTTCAGGAAAGAATTTGCTACTTACTTACAATTTTTTTCATAATTTCTATAATAAAATTTCTGCATTGTGTATCCAAGAGGTGACGTCAGGAAAGAATTTGTTACTTGCTTACAATTTTTTCATAATTTCCACCATTCAGGCTGGTGGATTAAGACCCCAAATACTGAGCTAGTGGATTTCCACCATTCAGGCTGGTGGACTAAGACCTCAAATTCTGAGCTAGTGAATTTCCACCGTTCAGGCTGGTGGACTGGGATCCCCAATACTGAGCTAGTGGATTTCCACCATTCAGGCTGTTGGACAAAGACTCCAATACTGAGCTAATGGATTTCCACCATTCAGGCTGGTGGACTAAGACCCCAATTTTCCAACTCTTGCATTTCACGACAAAAATTCAAAATGAACTTCGAAAAATCAAGAGAACGTAACTGTGACAAGGTAAAGCACAACAAGTCACTACTGAAATATTCCAACTCTTGCATTTCATGACAGAAATTCACAATGAACTTTGAAAAATCATGAGAATGTAGCTGTGACAAGGTAAACCACGACAAGACACTACTGAAATATTCCAATTCTTGCATTTCACGAAAGAAATTCAAATGAACTTTGAAAAATTAAGAGAATGTAATTGTGACAAGGTAAACAACAACAAAACACTACTGAAATATTCCAACTCTTGCATTTCAATGAAAGAAATTCAAAATGAACTATCAAAATCAACAGAATGTAACTGTGACAAGGTAAAGCACAACAAAAAACACTACTGAAATATTCCAACTCTTGCATTTCACGACAGAAATTCAAAATGAACTTCGAAAAAAATCAAGATAATGTAACTGTGACAAGGTAAAGCACAACAAGTCACTACTGAAATATTCTAACTCTTGCATTTCACGACAGAAATTCAAAATGAACTTCGAAAAATCAAGAGAACGTAACTGTGACAAGGTAAAAGCACAATAAGTCACTACTGAAATATTCCAACTCTTGCATTTCATGACAGAAATTCAAAATGAACTTTGAAAAATCATGAGAATGTAGCTGTGACAAGGTAAACCACGACAAGACACTACTGAAATATTCCAATTCTTGCATTTCACGAAAGAAATTCAAAATGAACTTTGAAAAATTAAGAGAATGTAACTGTGACAAGGTAAAGTTCAACAAAACACTACTGAAATATTCCAACTCTTGCATTTCAATGAAAGAAATTCAAAATGAACTATGAAAATCAACAGAATGTAACTGTGACAAGGTAAAGCACAACAAAACACTACTGAAATATTCCAACTCTTGCATTTCACGACAGAAATTCAAAATGAACTTCGAAAAATCAAGAGAATGTAACTGTGACAAGGTAAAGCACAACAAAACACTACTGAAATATTCCAACTCTTGCATTTCAATGAAAGAAATTCAAAATGAACTATGAAAATCAACAGAATATAACTGTGACAAGGTAAAGCACAACAAAAACACTACTGAAATATTCCAACTCTTGCATTTCAATGAAAGAAATTCAAAATGAACTATGAAAATCAACAGAATGTAACTGTAACAAGTAAAGCACAACAAAACACAACTGAAATATTCCAACTCTTGCATTTCACGACAGAAATTCAAAATGAACTTCGAAAAATCAAGAGAATGTAACTGTGACAAGGTAAAGCACAACAATTCACTACTGAAATATTCCAACTCTTGCATTTCACGACAGAAATCATTTCTTGTTAAAACTTTATTTTCAACTAATTCATTTGGGTTTTCGAAAGCAATTCATAGCTCTTAATAGAACTTTTTAAGTGTGAACTCCTATTTTTTCAGTCGAAATTATGGAAAATTTGATCAAAAACCCTATATTTTCAGTCAGAAAAGCGTAGTTTTGGTTCAAAAATGAACCATTTCCATAAAAATAGCTCTTAATAGAACTTTTTTTAAGCTTGAACTCCTTTTTTCAGACGAAATTATAGAAAATATCGTCAAAACACACTTCTCTGTTTCAATTGTGCACATTATTCACACTTTCTGATTCAAATGTGTATCTTCAGTCAGAAAAGCATAGTTTCGAGTCAAAAATGAGCCATTTGCATAGCAATAGCTCTTAATAGAACTGTTTAAGTATGAACTCCAATTTTTTCCAACGAGACTATGCAACTCAACCGCATTTAACTAATCCCCGTGTAACTGAATCCGCATGTAACTGAACCCCCGTGCAACTGAACCCTTGTGCAACTCAACCCCCGTGCAACTCAAGCCCCATTTAACTAAACCCCTGTGCAACTGAACCCCCCATGCAACTGAACCCCTGTATAACCGAAACCCCGTACAACTGAACCCCCGTGCTACTGAGCCCTCGTGCTACTGAACCCTCGTGCAACTCGATCCCATTTAATTAAACCCCCGTGTAACCGTACCCCCTTTAACTGAACCCTCGTGCAACTCAACCCTCCATGCAACTCATCTCCCTCAAAACACTTTTCAGCCATTTCTTGTTAAATTTTGCAACTCAACCACATTAACTAAACCCCGTGCAACTGAACCCCCTTTAACTGAACCCTCGTGCAACTCAACCCCCTGTGCAACTCAACCACATTTAACTAAACCCCGTGTAACTGAACCCCCGTGCAACTGAACCCTCGTGCAACTCAAGTCCCATTTAACTCAACCCCCGTGCAACTGAACCCTCCATGTAACTGAACCCCTGTATAACCGAAACCCTGTACAACTGAACCCCCGTGCTAATGAACCATCGTGCTACTGAACCCTCGTGCAACTCGACCCAATTTAACTAAACCCGCGTGTAACTGTACCCCCTTTAACTGAACCCTCGTGCAACTCAACCCTCCATGCAACTCATCTCCCTCAAAACACTTTTCAGCCATTTCTTGTTAAATTTTGCAACTCAACCACATTTAACTAAACCCCTTGCAACTGAACCCCCTTTAACTGAACCATCGTGCAACTCAACCCCCCCGTGCAACTCAACCTCATTTAAACTAATCCCCCGTGTAACTATACCCCCTTTAACTGAACCTTCGTGCAACTCAACCCTCCATGCAACTCATCTCCCTCAAAACACTTTTCAGCCATTTCTTGTTAAATTTTGCAACTCAACCACATTTAAATAAACCCCGTGCAACTGAATCCCCCTTTAACTGAACCCTCGTGCAACTCAAGCCCCATTTAACTCAACCCCGTGCAACTGAACCCTCCATGTAACTGAACCCCTGTATAACCGAAACCCCGTACAACTGAACCCCCGTGCTACTGAACCCTTGTGCTATTGAACCCTCGTGCAACTCGACCCAACTTAAATAAACCCCCGTGTAACTATACTCCCTTTAACTGAACCCTTGTGCAACTCAACCCTCCATGCAACTCATCTCCCTCAAAACACTTTTCAGCCATTTCTTGTTAAATTTTGCAACTCAACCACATTTAACTAAACCCCTTGTAACTGAATCCGCATGTAACTGAACCCCCGTGCAACTGAACTCTAGTGCAACTCAAGCCCCATTTAACTCAACCCCCGTGCAACTGAACCCTCCATGCAACTGAATCCCTGTATAACCGAAACCCACAGCACTATAAGTACTCTAAGAAATCCTCCCATCATCCCATCCCTCCACAAAATATTTTATTCAGAGATTTTCATGTTAAAAAATTATCTAATCACTAATTACCCTCACGATTTTTTTGCAAATGCTATAACAAAAAAAAACCTGTCTGCTTTTCAAAATGTTCGTATTTGGAACTCTGTCAGTTAGCACTAAGAAGTGAATTGGGTAATCCACTAGCAACAACAATAGGCTTAGCAGGGATTACATGTCGTTTTCGACCCATTGTCGGCGACAATTCAATTAGAGCAGAGTTAGAGCACCTTTTCGCAGTTTGAATTAGCTTAATGCAAATGAGATATCTTTTTACATGTTATGTAATCCCAAACTAGCACAAGATGGAACATAGTCTACCCAAAGTATAATACCATGTGAGGGAGCTCTGAATCTCTTTGAAAAGGTGTAGAGCTTCTATAGAATAACATAGAAATTGCTATATACCGGAGCAAAGTATAAGGCCATGTGAGGGAGCTCTGAATCTCTTTGAAAAGGTGTAGAGCTTCTATAGAATAACATAGAAATTGCTATACCTCCGAGCAAAGTATAAGGTAACATACTACTCAGGTATTAGTGCATTATACCTAACACACGAAAGAATTCAAGTTTGGTTAATGCTAATGAAATAAAATAAAATAGGATGAATATATAATAGTTTAGAAACAAATATTGGCTATATATTTGCACATTAGGGGGGGAGAGGGGGGGGGGGGTTAAGCATAGCATATATTAAATACGTAACCTAACAAAACGAAACAATAATAAAAAAAGAGAAAAACGAGGATTATACAAGCCAGTGAAACATAGAACTAAAATGCAAATATTTCGGTCAAGACCTCCGCTTGACCGTCCTCAGTGCAAGATAATAACATCAAAATTACTAATAAAACTCCATGGATACTATAAAAAAAGAATTTCAAACCTTTAAAACGAAACGCAACTAAAATTTGAAGATCCTCTCCATGTAACGGTGAGAGGGTACCCTCTCACCGTTACATGGAGAGGGTCTTCAAATTTTAGTTGCGTTTCGTTTTTAAAGGTTTGAAATTCTTTTTTATAGTATCCATGGAGTTTTATTAGTAATTTTGATGTTATTATCTTGCACTGAGGACGGTCAAGCGGAGGTCTTGACCGAAATATTTGCATTTTAGTTTCATATGTTTCACTGGCTTGTATAATCCTCGTTTTTCTCTTTTTTTATTATTGTTTCGTTTTGTCATGATTAGCCAGTGTGGTCTTAGAAATTATTTACGTAACCTAACCTAACCCTAGGTACCCCTCCCCTAAACCCCCAAAAAACAGCTTAAATATTGTAAATTCAATGAAAATACCACGCTTTGCAATGAATTTAGATAGCAAATACCCGTTTTACAGGTCTCCACGTCTGCATTCCTTGGACAGTCTATAGCGCTGTGTTAGGTATAATGCACCAGTACCGCAAAACATTATCGCTCTTATGAGCTCCAGTGATTAGCATGGGCGCCGAAAATCTGAATTTTTAGGGGGGGGCTTACCTGGTCTAATCGGCGCTTCCAATGTTGTATAATAGAAATCTCAAAACAAAAAAGTAAAAAATATAAGGCAGTGTCATTCAGCCAGGAGGGCTGGCACCCCTCCCCCTTATGGACACATATGCTCACTAGCAAGTGACTTCCCAGTAGGGTGCCAGCACTGGTAAAAAAGACATTATAAAAACCAAAATTTACGGCCTATGTGCTATATGGAGCTTTGTTCTGGAACTGTGAGTCCAGAAAATATCAAAATACATAGACAACAAGATTACCTTACGAATGATCCCCCCCTCTACGGTTATTTAGTAGTCTGCTAGCACAGGTGGAGTACAAAGAAAAAAGAAGATAAAGTCATAAGTAGAAAGCTATCTTATACTCCCAGACGACACCCCTGCTGCCATCTACAATTTAGTCTAACTCTGTACGAACACAATATATGGGCATGGAATCCCAGG
>CM051273.1:34885907-34955907 GCA_027921565.1 Artemia sinica | reverse complement strand
GCAAAGTCAACATAGCTTTATTTCATTTTTTTAGGTTAAGGTTAATTTAGACGAGGTTACGTGCGCGCACGTAACCTCGTCTAAATTAACCTTAAAAAATGAAATAAAGCTTCGACATTGCGCTTCGACAACGCTTCGACATTGCTCAATAGAATTAAATGTTGGGAGTTTTATATCTTAGTTTTTGTAAGTAGGCTATTGTTTTGCGTATAGTTTAATCTAAAAATTGGTAGGCAAAAAATAGGTTTATAGACACTTAATTTACAGGGCAGGGTATTTCTAGCAAAAAATATAGTTAATTCTAATTAATGGTACGCAAAATGGGTTTACAGATACCTAATTTGCAGATCTGGCTATCTCGTAATGTCGCGTAGTGGCGCGCCACTTAACCTAGTGTAAGTTAACCTAGAAATGTCAGGTAACCTAACCTAACCTAACCAAACCCTAGTAATGTTAGGTAGCCTAACCTAACCTAACCTTGGTGCTGGGGGTCCCACCCGTGGCCGGCTTTCGGCCCCGTGGCCCCGGGGTGGGGGGCCCCGCCCGCAGCCGGCCTTCAGCCTGCGGCCCCGGGGGGTGGGGGGGTCCCACCTGCGGTGGGCCTTCAGTCTGTGGGCCCGGCGGGTGTAGGTCCCGCCCGTGGCCGGCCTTCGGCTCCGCGGCTCCCATTAGACGATTTTGGAAAAAGGTGATGCGGGAGGGGGGCCTAGTTGTCCTCCAATTATTTTTTGTTACTTAAAAGGGTCACTAGAATCTTTTTTCAATTAGAATGAACCCTCTCTCGACTGTTGTGTTTCGAGTTGGAGTACAAATCTTTTTCAATCCCAACTTTTACCGGCTTTATGTATAAATTTCATAACTTAAAAACCTTTCCCCCAGGGGCCGAAGGGTCCATTTTATCTCTAAAGACATAGTTATTAAGCCTTTCAACTATGTTGAAGAAAAAAAAATCCATCTAAAAATTGATTAGACGATTTTGGAAAAATATTCACATTATGACAAGAACTTTCATATATATATGAAGTTACTTTGTTCACGTAGAAATAACTTTATTTCTGAAAAACAAGTCATAGAATGGCTTATGTTATTGGAAGTCTTATGCAAATGAAAGAAGACATAAAATGAACTTGTTTTCCATGATCCTATAGGTCAGCATTTATTAATTTGATTAAGGAAAGGAAATATGCCGTTATTACCGCATATTATTTAGTGTTTGATGGCTTTAACTTCAGTGCATATTGAAATATAGATATATATATATATATATATATATATATATATATATATATATATATATATATATATATATATATATATATATATCTATATATATATATATATATATATATATATATATATATATATATATATATATATATATACATATATACATAAAGTAATGAATACTCCAAATGAACTCACCGGTCCTTCAATGGCTAATGTACGTTTAAATTTTAATTTATATTTCCCCTATGGGTTTTTTACATATTTGAACCAGAGAAATATATTTTCTATAATTTTCTTACAAAAACTAGACGATTTTGGAATATCCAGATCTGTAAATTAGGTATCTGTAAACCCCATTTTGCGTACCATTAATTAGAATTAACTATATTTTTTGCTAGAAATACCCTGTCCTGAAAATTAAGTGTCTATAAACTCATTTTTTGCCTACCATTTATTTAGATTAAACTATACGCAAAACAATAGCCTACTTACAAAAACTAAGATATAAACTCCCAACATTTAATTCTATTGAGCAATGTCGAAGCGTTGGACCTAATTTTTTTAAACAGTATCGTTAGTTTTGAACTTGGTTTTCAAACACCTAAATATTTAAATGGCTTTAGACTCGGTGTTTTATAAAAAGTAACGCATTAACAAAGTAGTTTGTTCAAAGTAAAACATTAAACTAAGCTTCAGATAATCAAATGAAAAGTTTTATTCAATATTTTTAATAATAATAAGCTTTGTTTTTAAATTCTAAAAAAAGTTGTGTAAAGAGCGATTTCTTGAGGAGGGGGTATTCCCACTGGTCCTAATTTTTGGTCTATTTTTAAAAAAAATGGGGCTGTTTTTGAGCGTCACTAATCAGCATAGCATCCCCCCCTCTCCATCGCTCTATCTTAATTGAGGTCCCCTTGTCTCTCTCTCTCTAATTACCCCGTAGGTCTAAGCCGATCAGAGATGCGGGACCCACACCCCGAGCCCGCACCCATTTGTGGGTATCATTTATTTAGAATAAACTTATATTTTTTGCTAGAAATAAATATTTTTAGCAGTCCTTAGACATTACGAGATACCCAGATCTGCAAATTAGGTATCTGTAAACATATTTTGCGTACCATTAATTAGAATGAGCTATATTTTTTGCTAGAAATACCCTGTCCTGTAAATTAAGTGTCTATAAACCTATTTTTTGCCTACCAATTATTTAGATTAAACTATACGCAAAACAATAGCCTACTTACAAAAACTAAGATATAAACTCCCAACATTTAATTCTATTGAGCAATGTCGAAGCGTTGGACCTAATTTTTTAAACAGTATAGTTAGTTTTGAACTTGGTTTTCAAACACCTAAACATTAAAATGCCTTTAGACTCGGTGTTTATAAAAAGTAACGCATTAACAAAGTAGTTTGTTCAAAGTAAAACATTAAACTAAGCTTCAGATAATCAAATAAAAAGTTTTATTCAATACTTTTAATAATAATAAGCTTTGTTTTTTAAATTCTAAGAAAAGTTGTGTAAAGAGCGATGTCTTGAGGAGGGGGTATTCCCATTGGTCCTAATTTTTGGTCTATTTAAAAAAAATGGGGCTGTTTTTGAGCGTCACTAATCAGCATAGCATTCCCCCCTCTCCATCGCTCTATCTTAATTGAGGTCCCCTTGTCTCTCTCTATCTCTAATTACCCCGTAAGTCTAAGCCGATCAGAGATGCGGTACCCACGCCCCCCGAGCCCGCACCCATTTGTGGGTATCATTTGTTTTGAATAAACTATATTTTTTGCTAGAAAATAAATATTTTAGCAGTCCTTAGACATTACGAGATAGCCAGATCTGTAAATTAGGTATCTGTAAACCCATTTTGCGTACCATTAATTAGAATTAACTATATTTTTTGCTAGAAATACCCTGTCCTGTAAATTAAGTGTCTATAAACCCATTTTTTGCCTACGATTTATTTAGATTAAACTATACGCAAAACAATAGCCTACTTACAAAAACTAAGATATAAACTCCCAACATTTAATTCTATTGAGCAATGTCGAAGCGTTGGACCTAATTTTTTTAAACAGTATCGTTGGTTTTGAACTTGGTTTTCAAACACCTAAATATTTAAATGCCTTTAGACTCGGTGTTTATAAAAAGTAACGCATTAACAAAGTAGTTTGTTCAAAGTAAAACATTAAACTAAGCTTCAGATAATCAAATAAAAAGTTTTATTCAGTATTTTTAATAGTAATAAGCTTTGTTTTTAAATTCTAAAAAAAGTTGTGTAAAGAGCGATATCTTGAGGGAGGGGGGTGACCCTTTTCTTATACGTAATAATTTCTGTTCGTTTATAAACTTTGATGTTGCTTCTTACTTTCAGTTGATTTTTTTTTAATTTAATTTCTTATCGTTTTAAATAATACCGTGTAATCTGGTTCACTCTCCATGAACAATTCCGGTACTTGTATATTATACACACATCGCAACTGTAGCATGACAATTTTTTTTTTCGTGATTATAATTTAAAACTGCACATAAACTCTTGATTTTTTGTCGTGTTACTTAGGTAATACAGGAACATTTGGTTTTCTTTCCTAATTTTGAATTTTTTCACAAATTTAGCCCTAGCTAGTTAAAACTGTGCATAAATTCATGATTTTTTTTTATTTAGCCTAGCAGCTCTTTACTTTTAGTTGAAAATGCCCTCTTGTGGAAAAAAAGTTTTTGTCACTCTAACAAGTTTATCACTAGACATAAGTTTACAGAAAATTTAATTTTGAACAATTATTCGTTATTATTTCTGCTCATCTTTGATTTAGTCGAGCAGCTCTTTACTTTTATTTGAAAAATGCCCTCTTGTGGAAAAAAAGTTTTTGTCACTAACAAGTTTATCATTAGAAATAAGTTTACAGAAAATTTAAGTTTGAACAATTATTCGTTATTATTTCTGCACATCTTTGATTTAGTCTAGTAGCTCTTTACTTTTAGTTGAGAAATGTCCTCAATGATCCATCGTTAACAAATTTAGCCCTAGCTAGTTAAAACTGTGCATAAATTCATGATCTTTTTATTTAGTCTAGCAGCTCTTTACTTTTATTTGAAAATGTCCTCTTGTGAAAAAAAAGTTTTTTTTACTCTAAAAAGTTTATCAATAGACAAAAGTTTACAGAAAATTTAAGTTTGAACAATTATTCGTTATTATTTCTGCATATCTTTGATTTAGTCTAGTAGCTCTTTACTTTTAGTTGAAAAATGTCCTCAATGATCCATCGTTAACAAATTTAGCCCTAGCTAGTTAAAACTGTGTATAAATTCATGATTTTATTTTATTTAGTCTAGCAGCTCTTTACTTTTAGTTGAAAAATGTCCTCTTGTGGACAAAAATTTTTGTCACTCTAACAAGTTTATCAATAGACATAAGTTTACAGAAAATTTAAGTTTGAACAATTATTCGTTATTATTTCTGCTCGTTTTGATTTAGTCTAGTAGCTCTTTACTTTTAGTTGAAAAATGTCCTCTTGTGAAAAAAAGTTTTTTGTTACTCTAGCAAATTTATCACTAGACATAAGTTTACAGAAAATTTAAGTTTGAACAATTATTCATTATTATTTCTACTCATCTTTGAATTAGTCTAGTAGCTCTTTACTTTTAGCTGAAAAATGCCCTCTTGTGGAAAAAAAAAGTTTTTGTCACTCTAACAAGTTTATCACTATACATAAGTTTACAGAAAATTTAAGTTTGAACAATTGTTCGTTATTATTTCTGCTCATCTTTGATTTAGTCTAGTAGCTCTTTACTTTTAGTTGAAAATGTCCTCTTGTTGAAAAAAATTTTTTGTCACTCTAACAAGTTTATCACTAGACATAAGTTTACAGAAAATTTAAGTTTGAACAATTATTCGTTATTATTTCTGCTCATCTTTGATTTAGTCTAGTAGCTCTTTACTTTTAGTTGAAAAATGTCCTCTTTTGGGAAAAAAGTTTTTGTCACTCTAACAAGTTTATCACTAGACATAAGTTTACAGAAAATTTAAGTTTGAACAATTATTCGTTATTATTTCTGCTCATCCTTTACTTAGTCTAGTAGTTCTTTACTTTTAGTTGAAAAATGCCCTCTTGAAAAAGAGGGCATTGCAAGAGGGCATTGTGGAAAAAAAGTTTTTGTCACTCTAACAAGTTTATCACTAGACATAAGTTTACAGAAAATTTAAGTTTGAACAATTATTTGTTACTATTTCTGCTCGTTTTTTATTTAGTCTAGTAGCTCTTTACTTTTAGTTGAAAAATGTTCTCTTGTGGAAAAAAGTTTTTGTTACTCTAGCAAGTTTATCACTAGACATAAGTTTACAGAAAATTTAAGTTTGAACAATTATTCATTATTATTTCTACTCATCTTTGATTTAGTCTAGTAGTTCTTTACTTTTAGTTGAAAAATGCCCTCTTGTGGAAAAAAAGTTTTTGTTACTCTAGCAAGTTTATCACTAGAAATTAGTTTACAGAAAATTTAAGTTTGAACAATTATTCATTATTATTTCTACTCATCTTTGATTTAGTCTAGTAGTTCTTTACTTTTAGTTGAAAAATGCCCTCTTGAGGAAAAAAGTTTTTGTCACTCTAACAAGTTTATCATTAGACATAACTTTACAGAAAATTTAATTTTGAACAATTATTCGTTATTATTTCTGCACATCTTTGATTTAGTCTAGTAGCTCTTTACTTTTAGTTGAAAAATGTCCTCTTGTGGAAAAAAAGTTTTTGTCACTCTAGCAAGTTTATCACTAGACATAAGTTTACAGAAAGTAACCTCTTAGTTTAACTGAGATATTGGACCTTTCATCTATGCCGAAACAAAAAATAACTAGTTGAAGTTGTGTTTAAATTCTTCATCAATATAAAATCAAAAACATGAAAATTAAAAATGTAAAATGTATATTTCAAAGAAATAATAGTCTTCTTAATAATTTAACGTCGATAAACAGTGGAAACTGGTTTTCTTCAGTATTGTTTGTGAATGATTAAAAGATGGTGACTGACAAAAAAGATTTTTGAAACTAAAGAAAACCTTAAAATTTAGTAAATTATCAAACGTAACAAAATGTAATTTTTTTTCATAAATTGAAACCCGCTGAAAATTTCCAAGAACCATTCTCCCACAACATTGTTTGAATTTTAATTTATATTTCCATCATAGTGTTCTCAATCTTTTTTAGGATGTGCGGTATGTGTGGGGGCTCACTCTCGAGGAGGAGGAGGAGCTTCTAGCTACATGTAATGAAATCGACACCAGTGAGATTACACCTGAAGAGGAGGAAGAGCTTCTCTGCACATGTAGATCAGAGGATCTCTTGAGGAGTGGGTCTTCGGATCGAATACCTAACCCGACACTTCGAGTGCGCGAGGATTTATTTGCGGAGGTGACTCAATCTCAGGAGATACCCTCTCTCATAAATTATGCCAGTGGCGGAGGACGAGGTTCAAATAATTGAACCTGAGATAGTATACATTAAAACTGTGATAAATATCGATATCACAATAGAATAAATATTTGAAGATTGTTTGTAAATTTGTTTATTGATAAAATGCATATATATACAACAATGTCTTTAAATCATCACTTTAGATTTTCTTCTTCTTCGGTGTATAGGCAACTGTCGTGAACCACTAATGCTGGTAAATCATTTGGATTCACTGTATATTGACCCAGATTCGTTACCTCTAACCTAACCTAATCTGAAAAGAAAGGGAACATTTTCGATTTCGAAACAATTTTATTGAATAATTACAACAACAACAATAATACTAAGCATGTACAATTAGCGATAGAGTTTATTGTCTTCGATATGTTTCACCAATGCACTTAAAGCACATTGAAGTCTATTCACATGTGCTATATTAACTTTTGCAGCGAAACATAATTGATCCCCCATTTTAAATTTGCTCAAGGATATCACATATCTTGCATATACTTCATCCCATTCCAGACAAAGCCGTGATCCTCTCGTGATTTCCACCACAATGTTTGGTGCTCTTGTATTATTGCCATCAACTCCACTATCAACTTCTAATAGGGTAAACATTCCACTCGTCATCATCATCAACACACAAAATATATATCCAAATGAGTAAAATCAAACTGTTCTTCTCGCTCCTTTGAATTCTATTCACAGACTATAGAAACTATAGCAAAAATACTTTCCTCGTATTCTCTGCAAACCTCCGCCGCTAATATGTAACCAGCCCTCTGATTGGTCTAGAAGGAGATGTATCCGAGTCTCTGATTCGCTGAGAAGGAAACACGTGATCCTGTTTCCTATTCCTGGATCTTAACATTCGCCCCGAGCGTGCACTTGGCCAAACAACAACAACAACAAATAAATCGACCTTGGAGAAAGAGGTTATTGACCCCATTAGACTCGATCAATAATCCTTGAATAAATTATGTTCGTACAGCGTTAGACTAAATTGTAGATGGCAGCAGGGGTGAGTCGTGGGAGTCAATAAGGCAAACTCAAGTCCTAGATCAATACATCTCTTCCCACCGTTAATGCGCATGTGCAAACCTCACCCCCAGTGTCATTACACCTGGACAAACAACAACAAATCAATTGACCTTGACACCATTAGACTCGATCAATAATCCTTGAATAAATTATGTTCGTACAGCGTTAGACTAAATTGTAGTCTAAATTGGTCTAGAAGGAAACACGTGATCCTGTTTCCTATTCCTGGATCTTAACATTCGCCCCGAGCGTGCACTTGGTCAACAACACAACAACAAATAAATCGACCTGGGAAAAAAGAGGGCATTGACCCACTTCGATTACGCAATCATTCTCCCTAGGGATTCCATGCCCATATTTGGTGTGGGCGAGGGACTGACATTACCACGTGTTCTCCCTAGGGACTCTATGCCCCATATATGGTGCCCCGCTGGGACTATAAGATAGCTTTCTACTTACACGAATAATATTTCTTCATCTTATTTCAGGTTTCATACTCAATGCGACTGACACCTATAATGCAGCATTTTTTATGATGTCTGGCTGCTTGTTTTTAGCGTCGTTTCTTCTATTTACTGTTGAGCCATGGATCCTTAAGCGTCAAAGACGTGACCAAAAGCTAGCTTATTATTTTAATACTGCAGTTAGGGGTGGGGGAATGAGTTAAACATCGGAGTGTTTTTCCCTCAACAAAATTTTGTAATTTCTTGTGACGAAAGCTTTGTTTCCAAGTCCCTTAAAAAATCCCAAAACTAAAAAATTGAGGTTTCGAAGCTATAAAAAATTCAAAACCGCGTCTGTTCGAAAATTTGCATTCCGAGGAAGAAAAAATATCTGTGTTGGACTCTGATGAAGTTTTTATAATTGATCTTTTATTTAAATATATACAGTTTTTCTAAATGATAGAAGCTATTTCGACATTATAAGCCGATAGGCTCGTTGTCTATTAATAAGCTAGTAGGCTACATGGGCGCCCATAAGCTGAATTCCATGGGGGGGGGGGCAAACCTCATCTAATTGGCACTTTTAATGCTATATAATAGAAATCTCAGAACAAAAATATAAAAATAAGGCAGCATCATTCAGCCAGGGGTGGGGGCGGGAGCCCCCCCCCCCCCTTCCTGCCCCCCATACGGGCGCGCCCATGGTAGGCTAACAAGGTGGATCTCTTGCTACAAAATTTCGAAATTTGAACGCATATTCGAATAAATTCTAGACAGAGGAATATCGACAAGACAGGCTGGAAATTAATGTTAAGAAGACTAGTCGCTAAGTCGCTAAGGCTAAGAATAAGTGAAGGTGAAAAGGTGACCTTGGGTAACGAAAAGATCGATCAAGTGGACATCTTCACCTACCTTGGTAGTATTATAATAAATACGGTAGGAACTGCGAAGATGATAAAAGTAGAATAGCGATGGTTCAGGGTATTTTTTCACAGTTTGAAAAATTTGGAAGAATAGGAAGATAAGTCTGCGAACCAAGACTAGGATATCGGAAGCTACAATGATGACAATGGTCAAATATGGTTGTGAAGTATGGGTACTTCGAAAAACTGAGGCAGATTTAATAAATAATTTCATGACAAATTTTCTACGGATTGTTATGGGTAGCTGGCTGACTGGCCGTATTTCAAACAGTAGGCTGTGCGAAAAAGTGTGATTCAATCCCACTTTCTAGCGCTGTAATGAGAGAAAGGTTGCGACGACTACAGCACGTTCTGTGGATGAATGATGAAAGATTACAAAAAATTGTTCTTTTCTGCTAACTGTTTAGGACTAAACAGAAATCAGGTCGTCCACGGTTGGTCGTCCACGGGACAATTTTATTCTGAGAAGAGGTGACAAACAGAAATTTTAACCTAGAATGGTTCTTTTTTTTAAATATAACCTCTTCATAAAGAAAAAAAAAAATATCGGTTACTCATAATGTTCTAGCTGTATCGGAGGTATTCATTTCTACGTGTATTTGCTATACCAGAAGTTTTTAAATAGTAATAATTGCATTTGCCGCAGTATGTCCATTTTAAAACGAAACAAGTTAATTTCTTCAAGCGAGCACACACATAGGAATTTGGGCTGACGTATCTAAAATTTAAAAGTAAATGTTTGAGATTACTCCTTTAATTTCTTATATAGTTCCAAATAATTTGCCAATTTTCTTCATTTCAATTGAATCCATCCTGCTACACTCCCATTTAATTATCTGCGTGCGCGACTTTGTAGTAGTAGTAATGATTTATTGTCAAACAATATAAGCAAAATTGCTCGGTAGCGTAATAAAATTGTCGCTGGCAGGGGCGTGCTACTAGTGGAAAAAAATAAACATAAATATAATGGAATAAGATTCTGGTGGGTGAGATCGTATACCGTGGCACACATACATAAATATATCTCACACCACAAAATTGCATAATGCCAAGATCCTGAAGTAAAATAATCGCAATTTTGGTAATAATCACCTATATTTAAATAAAGAAATAAAAAATCAATGTATAATTATCAATAAATGTATATTCCCACTCAATGTCAATCTTTTCTAAGGTATATTTACCTAGCAGCCCCACATGTATTTCAAGCTTATAATAATCAATGCGTAATTTCTTATCCATTGAGCTAAGTTTATTGCAAAAACCCTGCATCTCTCTATACAACGGAAAAAGCAGTCCTACTTGAAGTCTAGGCGAAGAACCTCAATATCTCCTGTTGACCGAGTGTCATAGTAAGGAATATTTTACTTCTTACCACATGTATCTTTAAAGTAATATAGAAGGCACCCGTTACAATACATATATATGTAAACTAGTTATAAAATCATGTAATCCAGCTTCAGGCATTATTTATTTCATCAATATACTGACCTCATTGACTCCCTGTTCTCTATTCAAACAGTTCGTGGTAACGAACTGTAAGTAAGGAGCGACCCGGCTCAATGGTAACCGAAACTCTAGAAAACGGGTTTTTTGATACCAATAGATATATCAAAAGAATCAGATTTCAATGCTGATTTCAAATATATATCTTTCATCAAGTTTAGTGCTACCCATCAAAAGTTACGCGCCTGAGAAAATTTGGCTGATTTTCGAAAAAAGGGGGAAAGACCCCCTAAAAGTTATAGAACCTTAATGAAAATCACACCATCATATTCAGCGTATCAGAGAACCCTAATGTAGAGGTTTCAAGCTCCTATCTACAAAAATGTGGAATTTTCCATTTTTTGCCAGAAGAAAGATCACGGATGCGTGTTTATTTGTTTGTTTGTTTGTTTGTTTTTTTTTTTTTTTTCCCCAGGGGTGATCGTATCGACCCAGTGGTCCTAGAATATCGTGGGAGGGCTCATTGGAACGGAAATTAAAAGTTCTAGTGCCCTTTTTAAGTGACCAAAAAAATGGAGGGCAACTAGGCCCCCTCCCACGCTCATTTTTTTTCCCAAAGTCACCCGATCAAAATTTTGAGATAGCCATTTTGTTCAGCATGGTCGAAAATATGATAAATATGTCTTTTAGGATGACTTAATCCCTCGAAGCCCCCAGGGGAGGGCTGAAAGTTATGAACTTTACTCAATGTTAACATATAGTATTGGTTATTGGGAAGTATATAGACTTTTTCAGGAGATTTTTTCTGGTAGGTGGGGGAAGGAGAGGGTCGGGGGCTATATGGAAGGATCTTTCCATGAAGGAAGTTTTCAGGGGGGAAGGGAAATTGCCATGAAGGGGGGCGCCGGACTTGCCAGCATTATTATTTATTGGTTATTGGGAAGTATACAACCATTTTCAGGAAGGATTTTTTCTGGAGGGGGGGGGGCTAGAGGAGGGGATTACTCTGGAGAATATTTCCTTGGAGGATGTTTCTTTGGGGTAAGGGACATTTCTATGAAGGGGGCGCCGGATTTCCAAGCATTATTTAAGAAACGATCAGAAGTTAAATAAAAAAAAAAAAAAACAAGTTTTTTTCAACTGAAATGTAAGAAGGAATATTAGAACTTAAAACGAACAGAAATTATAACGTATGTGAGGGGGTTCTCCCCAAGTCAATACCTCGCTCTTTACGCTACAGTTTTTTTTTTAGTGCTTTCAAAAGAGCTATCTATTCTAATTAAACGGCCTTTGTGATTCAGGGGTTTGTGAATCAAAATTTTTTTTAACTTTTAACGTAAAGAGCGTGGTATTGACTAAGGGGAGAACCCCTTCATATAAGTAATAACATATACGTAATATAAAAAAAAAAACAATATAAAAAACAAGCGATACGGCTCAATAGTAATCGAAACTTTTAAAAACGAAATTTTGATGTCAATAAATGTATCAAAAGAATGTGTTTATAATGCTGATCCTAAATATATAAATTTTTATTAAGTTTAGTATTACTCATCAAAGGCTACGAGCCTGAGAAAATTTACTCGATTTTTTAAAGAGGGGGGAAACATCCCCTACAAGTGAAAGAATTTTAATGAAAATCACACCGTCAGATTCAGCGTATCAGAAAACCCTATTACATAGGTTTCAAGCTCATAATCTGCAAAAATCTGCAACTTTTGTATTTTTTGCCAGAAGAAAAATATACGAATATAGAAGTTAGTTACGTAAGTTAATTTGTAAAGACATCCATTTAGCAAAGAAAAGTAAAATTTTTAAGCAAATAAAAGCTGCATTAACTAAAAACGATCAGAAATTAAATAAAAAAAACAAGTTTTTTAAACTGAAAAGTAAGGAGCGACATTAAAACTTAAAACGAACAGAAATTATTCCGTATATGAAAGGGGCTGTCCCCTCCTCAACGCTGTAGACCTCGCTCTTTACGCTAAAGTTTGACTCTGTCTCACAACTTTATTTTTTAAAACAATAAAAAACTTTAGCGTAAAGAGCGAGGCGTTGAGGAGGGGACAGCCCCTTTCATATACGGAATAATTTCTGTTCGTTTTTAAGTTTTAATGTCGCTCCTTACTTTCAGTTTAAAAAACTTGTTTTTTTTTATTTAATCCACAAAATGATCTAATGGCGTCTGCAGTACACGTATTTGGTGAAATATCGACATGAAAACATCAAGCAATGTAGACGAACATTCTAAAACGTACAGACTCATCATTGAAAAACACAATACATAAGGAAAAACATGGGTTATCTTATTAATAATCTTTAGCTTGTTATATTTATTGTTATATACGTTTGGTAATTTTTATTGTTTTGGAATCTGTTGAAAACCTAAACATCTTTAAATATTCTCCTTTGATGAGAAACAAAACATTGAAAGAAAGGTTGCTTCTTTGTTTTATTAATTTGTGTAGTAGAATAGATAATGGATAATAGTTATTAATAATATAATATATATTAATAATAGGTAGTGAAGATTTGTCCATGGTGTACATGCCCGCGTGATAAGCTGTAAAATTTGAAATGTCAACCAACCGCCAATAAACTGCTATTTTTCTTGGAATCTAGGAGGATATTTTATCTGAAGAAGAATTTTTGGAACCAATCGTACTAAGAGATCTAAATATTCCAATTGAAGAGAAAACTGAAAGAGAATCATAGGCAGCGCGCTAGCGCTGCCTAAGTAAAGAACGATGTGGGCACAATGTTTTTTTTTGTTTTGTTTCTTTCTTCAGCCGGGTACTTCGTATCGAAGTAGTTGTCGTATAAACTTCGAAAAGGGCTTATTCGATTGGAAATTGGAGTGGATAGTGCCCTTTTTAATAGTCGAAAGTGATTGGAGGTAACTAGCCCCCCACCCACGCCCATCATTCCCCCAAACACATCCAATCAAAATTTGAGATAACCATTTTGTTCAGTGTAGTTAATTTCCAGATAGAAAATATATTTTTGAGGAGGACACTCCCCCACAACCCTCAGGGCAAGGTTTTAAAGTTTAAGTTAAGCCCTAGGGCCATATAAGGTCTTTATAGAAGGCGTTGTCGTAGAAACTTCAAAAAAAGGTTCATTCGATTGGAAATTGAGATGACTAGTGCCCTTTTTAATAGTCGAAAATGATTGGAGGCAACTAGCCCCCCCCCCCCCCCCATGCCCATCATTTCCCCAAACACATCCAATCAAAATTTGATATAGCCATTTTGTTCAGCGTAGTTGATTTCCAGATAGAAAACATATTTTTGAGGAGGACACTCGCCCACAACCTCGGGGCAAGGGTTTTAAGTTATACCCTGAGGGCATATAAGAACGATGTTGGCGCAATGTACAATTTATTTTTTTTTTTCCCTTTAGAGCTGGGCACTTCATATGGAAGGGGGTCGTCGTAGAAATTTCAAAAGGGGCTCATTCGATTGGAAATTGAGAGTTCTAGTGCCTTTTTTAATAGTCAAAAGTGATTGGAGGGGAACAAGCCCCCCCCTCTACGCTCATCATTCCCCCAAACACATCCAATCAAAATTTTGAGATAGCCATTTTGTTCAGCGTAGTCGATTTCCAGATAGAAATTAGAAATAGGAGGATACTCCGCCACAACCCTCCGGGCAAGAGTTTTCAAGTTATGCCCTGGGGTCATATAAGGTTTTAATAGATGGCGTTGTCGTAGAAACTTCAAACAGGTTCATTCGATTGGAAGTTCGAAGGGCTAGTACCCTTTTTAATAGTCGAAAGTGATTTTAGAGCAACTAGCCCCACCCATGCCCTTTATTCCCCCAAATATATCCAATCAAATTTTTGAGATAGCCATTTTGTTCAGCGTAGTGGATATCCAGATAGAAAATATGTTTTTGAGAAGGACGCTCCCCCACACAAACCCTCAGGGCAAGGGTTGTTATGCCCTGGGCGCATATAAGGTTTTTATAGAAGGTGTTGTCGTAGAAACTTCAAAAAAGGCTCATTCGATTGGAAATTCAAAGGGCTAGTGCCCTTTTTAATAGTCGAAAGTGATTGGAGGGCAACTATCCCCCCCCCACGCCCATCATTCCCCCAAACACATCCATCGAAAGTTTTAGATAGCCATTTTGTTCGGCGTATTTGATTTCCAATGTAGTATTTTATTTTTTTTTTTTTTTTCGTTAGAGCTGGACACTTCATATGGAAGGGGTTGTCGTAAAAACTTCAATAGGGGCTCATTCGATTTGAAATGGAGAGTTCTAGTGCTCTTGTTAATAGTCAAAAGTGATTGGAGGGCAACTAGCCCCCCCCCCCCCCCCCCCCTACGCTCATCATTCCCCCAAACACATCTAATCAAAGGGCATATAAGGTTTTTATAGAAGGTGTTGTCGTAGAAACTTCAAAACAGGCTCATTCAATTGGAAATTCGAAGGGCTAGTACCCTTTTTAATAGTTGAAAGTGATTGGAGGGCAAATAGCCCCCCCCCTCTACGCTCATCATTCCCCCAAACACATGCAATCAAAATTTTGAGATAGCCATTTTGTTCGGCGTAGTTAATTTCCGGATAGAAAATATGTTTTTTGAGGAGTACACTCCCCCAAAACCCTCAGAGCAAGGGTTTTAAGTTATGCCCTGGGGGCATATAAGGTTTCATAGGCAGCGCGCTAGCGCTGCCTAAGTAAAGAACGATGTGGGCACAATGTGTGTTTTTTTTTTCTCCATACCCGGGCACTTCGTATCGAAGGATTTGTCGAGGAAACTTCGAAAAGGACTCATTCGATTGGTCTGGCTAGTGCCCCTTTTCAATAGTCGAAAATGATTGGAGGGTAACTACCGCCCCCCCCCCCCCCCACGCCCATCATTCACACAAAAACACATCCAATCAAAATTTTGAGATAGCCATTTTGTTCAGCGTAGTTGATTTCCGGATAGAAAATATGTTTTTGAGGAGGACACTCCCCCACAACCTTCGGGGCAAGGTGCCTGTGGTGTTTTACATGACACCATAATTATTAAAAAGGGCTACTGCCCTTTTTAATAGTCGAAAGTGATTAGTGATATTTTTGCTGTTTGTTTTTGTTAAGACCAGGGCACTTCGTGTCGAAGGAGTTGTCGTGGGACCTTCAAAAGAGGCTCAATCCATTGAAAATAGAAAGGGCTGATGCCCTTTTTAATAGTCCAAAGTGATTGGAGGGCAACTAATCCCCCTTCCATTCCGACCCTCTCACGCCCACTCTCCCATTTGTCCATTATGTTTAAAAACTAAATGTTGCCTTAAGATTAAATCAAAATGCACTGTGTTAATGCTAATTCCCAATAAAGCATCTCAGCAGTATCCCAAGAACGATTGGGGGTATCATGTTCAAACTTTCGGGGCTACTTCTGCTCTCGAAATTTAACCAAATAAAATAGCGTAAGTGTATCCAAGCTATCAAAGAAACTAAACAGATTTTTTTTTTGCGAATGGTATCAAGTTTTCCATTTCAGGTCAACTAGAGGAGGTATGAAGCTAAATTAAACAGTACTATTTGTGTCTAGATTTTTAAAAGGGTGTATGTTGTTAAAAATTGCTGAAAATCTTTCTCCAGTATACAAATAGCAGGCCAAACTTTAAAGTCTTAAAAATCGAAAAGATTTAGAGTGTTATTTTCTTTTTCCCTGAAAGACTATGTCAATATAAAATGAACAGTTATTAATTAAAAATTACTTTTTCTACAAATTAAGTTTTTCAAAGAAAAGTAAAAAACTCCATTAAACAAAAATGAGCAAAAAACAAAATCAAACAATCTACCAAGCGTGAAACTACCACACACCAGCAGCGATAAATAAATGAAACCCAAAACGAACAGAAATTACAGTAAATAACCAAGTCAAACTCAAAACGAGCAGAAATTAACATAATTTGGGTGTAAAACCCCTATGCGTTCCCAAGGCCTGAACAAAATTTGCACTTTACTGAAAAAATACAAATGAATGTGCATTGTCAGTTTAATATACATATACTGATATTTAGTAATCAAATTTTAATATTATTAGATTTATTAAAGTTATAGAAGTAAAAATATTTATATTTCTTCTGATTATAATAGGTCTCCTAAGTACACTGACCTATCCCCCGATTTGACTTTTATTTCACTAGCTACAGCGCAAGCGGAAATTAGCCTGGCTCTTGTTATCTTATTTATTTAAAGCAAATACGAGTCCCGAGGCATGTAATTCTGGACTAGAACTGGAGTATCTTAGTTGTTTATGGCTAATATGTCCTAAGATGTCAGTATTCACATGTTAATGGCTAGCTCTTTAAAGTTCGGAAGTAGGAAGAACATGACATGCAGAAAGAACTGAAAGAGAGTAAGGCGAGAGTATAACTTTGTATGCCATTAGATAATGCTTACAAACTCTTCTGAATTGTATTCTGAGGTATGATAAAAACGGCTTTGGCTATTTTCCTACACAAATTCTACTTTGTACTTGAAACTAACACTGACCCTCAACGCTGTGTCTTTGTTATGACTTTCTCAGGCAAAGCCATTCGTGTTTTTTTACTGTTTCTAATAACTCCAGCCAAAGATAATGTGTCTTAGCCCCTAAAATTAAATAAAGCACATTCTCAGTTACTTTTTTCAGGTAAGGTCAACTCTGATGACCTTTATTCGGAAGTGACCATTCGAAAGAGACTGTTTTTTTTTTCACAAAAGACCGAAAATGACAAGTTTTATTTTAAAATTTTGTATTTCACATGGGCAACATAGCGGAAAGCAAGCAAAGAAATTAAATTTCTATAGACATGGAATGATTTTTAGGGTTTGTATTCGCAACAGTAGTTATGTCAAGATTAGTGGATTACTTCATGGTAGTTGGATATGAAGAGAATACAAAAAGTAAGAATAACCAAAGTAGTATATATTCAGCTTACTTGGCCATAGATCTTGTCCAGAGTATGTAAAGCAGATTATCCTGGCCCTAGCTTTTATAGCCTAGGCCTATGTAGGCTGCTAGAGATGGCTAATAAAAAAATGAATTTACCAGGTCAAAATCCTAGTAACACTTGTGAGTTAAGGCTCCTGTAAAGTAAACATGTAAATGAAATGAAAGTATAACTGTTAGACTCAATAGCCTAGGCTATTTAGTGCTCTTTCCAAATTGCTGATCATGCTTGTGTTTCTGACTATGCACCCTCCCTGTGTTTCTGATGGTCCTAAGGTAAAATTCTTGTTTAACTACTTTTTGCTATCTTGGAAAGGGATTAGGTTAGGAAAAATGGAACTTTCAGGGATGGGTCTAGCCTACAGAGTATAATATATCCCAGGAAGGTATTTTGAAGGTAAATTTTTACCAAATCATATTATGGACTTAGAAATAAAGTGAGTAATAACCACTCAATGCCTTTTTTATGCTCTTTCTAAATATAATGGTCATTTTTGTCAGAAATAAATTTTACCCCCACCCCTATATAGGGTAAAAAACCAGTATCCAATTGAGCAAAATTATGTAAAACTAAAACCCTCACATCTTGTTACCAAAGAGGAATTGAGAAGGATTGGGTATATTAATGAATAGCTAAAAGTCTAAGCTATGCATCAATATGGTTATTATTCAGATTATTTAAGATCAGAGACTTGCAATTCTTAGTTTATTGACTTACCTGCAGGGACCTCTTTTTGGAAATACCAATTATCCTATTTTGATGTATATATCCTTTTAGTGTTTCAGTTTTATTCATATATTAACAGAAAGCTGATTTTCTTCTGATTCTAGAAATGTAGCTTTTGTTGCTTGATATTTATTCTATAAATCACAAATATTTAAATATAATTTTTCTTTTCAATTGCTTTTCGAAACAGAGACCATGTTTTCAATTTATGCTGACAAATCATTGGTGAAAATTTGACCAAGAAGGCGGGGTTCTTGTTACTGCCCTCACATTGCTTCATGTTGCAGTAAAAAGGGGTGGTCCAAAAACCCATTGCTATTTTTCCGAAATGCCAAAGAAAAGTGGTCTTTCCCAAAAAGAGGTCTTTTACCCTATACCAGTTCAGGGTGTATATTTGCACATTAGGGGGGTGGGGTAAATTTTAAACTTACCTCCTATTTACATCAGAAATAAAAATTTACCCCTACCCCCTAATGTGCAAATATATAGGCCTACCCTGAATTGGTATATACAGGGGTGGGCGTAAAATTCATTTCTGACAAAAATGATTATTATATTTGGAAAGAGCATAAAAAGGCATCAAGTGGTATGTTTGCTTTATCCATAAGTTGATAATATGATTTGGTAAAAATTTACCATTTTGAAGTACTTACCTCCACTCCTTCTATGTCTAGAGGTCAGTGACCCACCAAACAAAAAGTAGAGTAGGAATGCTGCTTGCCAGTTTTCAAATTTGTTTGCAGATTTTGTCTGAAAATACCATTTTTACATATAAAAATACTTTTTGCTCAAAGTAAAGCTGGTAAATTTCTACATGTCACCATAATTTAGCTAGGATGAAAGTGAAAACATTATTTGATGCCTTTTTTTATGCTCTTTCATAATTCAATAATTGCTTCTGTTGAAAATTTTATCTTGAGCCCTCAAAGGGGCCCCAAAGGTATTTCATTTTTTGTAACCATGCAAAGAAGTTATCAACACTAGTTAACTTATTAAAAAGTGGTTAAAAAAAATATCACTAGTTTTTAAATAAGTTGTTCAAGAGTATATATATTCCAAAAATAATTATTTGTAACAATTCAAATCTCATGTATTAGGCAACTCAAATATAAATTGTTTACCTACTGTTTCAAGTTTTTCAAATGCTATCAACAAAAATAGCACAGAATTTTGCAATTCAAAACTTTGCCATCAACAATTCAGGGTATACATTTCCAGACTGGGGGGGGGGGAGGTGGAGGGGGTAAAGTTCATGGTGAATTTGCAGTGGGCCATATAATTTAGCTCAGATGAAAGTGAAAACATCATTTGATGCTTTTTTTATGCTCTCTTCTAATTCATATAAAATACCTTCTGGGCCCCTTTAAAGGGCTCAAGATGCAAGTTGCAACAGAAGCAATTATTCAATTGTGAACAAGCCTAAAAAAAGGCATCAAATGTTGTTTTCACTTTCATCCTGGCTAAACCATAGTGCCACCTAGAAATTTACCAAAAAACTGTCAGTACACAGATTTTGTTTCTAAAGTATTGGCAGCTTTTGGAATTCTGCCAAATTCTGCTACTGGCAGCTTTTGAACTTTTTCCATACCTGGTAGTGACCTTTAACAATCTTTGTGTCATGAAAATGAAACCTTGCAAAAACAAATCTTCTGCTTAAAATGTTAAATAGAATGGTGTTCCCTGGAAGTACCAGTGGGATGCATCTGATGTTTAATCATTCACATAATCAAGCCATTAACAGATCAAGAGAGATCTTAGTTTTGCTCTGAAGTGCAGATTAAGGTAATTAATTAATTAAGGCAAAAGAAGTAAAAGAAATCTGTTTTTTAGCTTCACAACTTTGCTCAGTCCCAATTTACAAGATTTCAAAGATCTGCAAATACATTTCCTAAATTTAGAAAAAACCTATTGATATGTCTTAAAATTCTATTCCAATAACAGGAATTGCATTTTCAGAACTAAAACCAGAGGAAAAGAAAATGATAACTGAAAATTAAGGTAAAATGTTGTTTTTTCCAAATTTTAATAGGCACAGACCTGTCAAATAGGCAGACTTCTAAGACTTAGAAATCAGAAGAGGGTTAACATGGAAGCTTGGCAATAGGCCTTCCCAGAGTATATTCTTGGCCCTAGATTTATTACTGAAAGTTTCATTTTCCTAACCTAACCCCTTTCCAAGATAATTAAATCTAGCTAAATTTGAATTTTACCCCATATAAAATAATAATAATATTTATTTATTCACCCACCATCTACAAAAACAGATTATAGTGGAGTACTACAAAAAAAAGAAAAAGAAACCAGCTTCAAAAAGATAAAGATACACCACTCATTGTAATTCACAACAATCAAATTAATGCAGGTAAGAAACTTCATCTGTATAATTTAACTTTTATCACTGAATTATTTCAAATGCTAGACCATCATTTGGATGGCTCTTTATGACCATATTTTTCAAGGTGGGAATTCCTATAATCCTTGGGTATGTACAGTAAAAAATTTGCAAATTTATAGTAGCACTTTTTGATGTTTTCAGTGTCTCTCACTGACATCATGTGGGATGCACTGGCAAGGTAGGTTATGTGTGATAAGCATGCTGAACAATAAATTGAGGCAAGAGATTTCCTGGAGTAGTGTCCACAATTCAGCACTACTGACACATAAGCACATTTAATGGCTTTAGTTGTTTACTTAACAATTGCTTGTCTAGTTTTAATGATTGTTTCCACAATCATAATACCAAGATATCTCAGCTCTGATACTATAGGAACAACATGATTTCTAAGAGAGACAAAATCACTTTGCAGTGCATTAAAGGACAAAAATTCATACTTATCAATATTGATAGAAAGCCCAATAGATCGAAAGTCACTTAGGAGTTGATTCAGGTTCTCTTGTAAGTCTGCTTTGGATCTACTGAGCAGAAGGACATCATCAGTGTATGCCAAGTAAGATAGGTCAGTGCCATGCAATAGGAGAGAGGCCAAGATACAGTCCTGAATCTTGGAGATGGTATGTCTGAAAATAAGAGGACTAAGAACAATCCCTTGCCTCACACGTCTTCTGATTTTAGAGTCCTAATAATAATATCCTTCTTAGGATATAGAGTCCTAATAATATATGTCTTTATTGGGTTAATATATATAAAATTTCATAGGCCTATTTAAGGATACCTTAGAGACAAGGTGAACAAACTACTTGACACCTTTTTTATGTTCTTTCTAATATAGTAACCATTTCACATGCAAATCCATTTTAAATTCCTTTCATGGATCTGGGAGTAACACCTATTTCCTTATTTTTGGCTGAAAACATAGGTTAAGGAAAGGGGTTGAAAACAGACCAAATGATTATAAATCAATTCTTTTTAAGATATATACTCATCAGGCATTGCCTAAGACAATTAAATTCAATAAACATAACAATTAATAAATCTTTTATTATGCTCATTTTGGACAAAATTTAATGAGACTTCGTTTAATTGTGAACAGGTTTTTTGGCCAGTCAAAACCATTAAACCTCTGTATCTTCATAAGAAAAATTAGATCTATTATTACTCACCTCTATCTCTTCTTCCTCCAAAGGGAACTGAACTTTCCTGACCCTTCACAATTCTTTTATCAAAAAAATTGACAGCTTGAGAAATTGATGTACTACTCAAATGAGGCACAAGGAAAAAATTTGAGCCCCATACCTCAGCTCAGTTTCAATTTGTAAGGTTTTCAAGATTTTGAAAATCCCTTCTTTAAATTTAGGGGAGAAGCCTTGATAAGGATTTAAATCCTTATCAGCTTATTATCAAAATTTAGGTAGATGCCTGTCATCTATGTAATCTTTGAAGCCTCAAGAATAAGTAAAGGGTAGAGATAGTAGCCTAACATCACCTTCCTATGTATTTAAAGCTAGATAGATAATACCCAGTACTTAAATGGCTTATCAATAGTTCAATAATTAAATAACTGTACAATCTTGGCAACACTGGAGAGTTAGGGCTCTTTTGAAGAAACATGTTAATAAAATAGAAGTAGTGCCATTAGATTCCTTTTTATATGTCCGTTCTAAATATCATGAGTTGCATTTCTGATAATTTACTCTCCCCACCCTGATTGTCCTGGATATAGATCCCAGGCTATAATTTACCAAAACTATTTCATTGACATCACTTAGGCAAAACTGGAGCTATCAATTATGTAATGCATCACAAGACAAAAAACAATGAGGAGTAAACATCTAGGGCATTCCATAAATGAGGTAGGGACTAAGCAAATTAACTACTTGATATTTTTTGTTCTTTCCAAAATATAGTAACCATATCACTTGCAAATCGAATTAAAACCATTCAATGTATTTTTATAGTGACACCTAACTCCTTATCCTTAATTTCCTACAAAAAAAATTTATTAGCATACCAATAGGTCTATTTGATTTGATTATGAACAATCAATTCCTGTTGAATAAATGACTTGGAGATTGATTTATAATTGTTTGGTATGTTTTAAGCCACTTTTCTTAACCCATTTCTTGTGTAGAAAAAAAATTAAGGAAAAAAATTGTCTCACTTTAATCAATAAATAAATATCAATTAAATTGATTGTATAGGACTTAGTCAATGTTGAAATCAATGTTTTTACTGGGTTTTTAAGTAGGCTATGGATTCAGGCAAACATACCTGATGCTCGTTTTAGGAACAATCTACCACAAAACTAGGCTTAGGTCTATAAAAAGTGTGGAAAGGAGAATTAGGGGTCTATATATACAAGATTCCATAACTGAAATAGGAAAATTCTGAACAAAATACTTTGTGCCTTTTTTATGCTATTTCCAAATATAGTAGTCATTTTGCTTGCAGATGCATCACCCCCCCCCCCCTTATGGTCCCATATATAAACCTAGGATATCACCCAGGTTTGTATAAGACTTAAAAAAACACATATAATTTTTACTTTGTAATATTACTCTATTAATAAATTCCCTTAATTTCCACTTTGGAGCAAATTAAGATCCATCTTGATATGTGAATTGCTCTATACTTGATGATGTGGATGGTTAAACATCAATTACATCCCACTAATATTTCCAGGGAGCACCATTCCATTCAACATCTGGTAACTTCTTGAAAGCTTCATCATTGGGTTGTTGCTGTTGATTTTTGACAGATGGCTTGAACAGCTTCTTTGAATGTCCCTCCCTGTCAGTGCCAAAAACATAAAATCGTGAAGAAAACAAGGAACAATTAATAGCCAGTGAAAAAATTGAAAAATTATGCAAATAATTTCGGTCAAGACCTCCGCTTGACCGTCCTCAGTGCAGAATAAAACTAATAAAATATAAAAAAACCAAACCCTAAAAACAAAAACACAAAACTAAAATTGGACAACTCTCTCTCAGTAACGGTGAAAGGGTAACTGTAAAAAAAACACAAGTCTAAATGGCATTTCACAATTTCATTTTACGTAAAGCACTCTTAAAGGCCAATCGCTTTCCAGTTAGATTATTATTGGAGATTTTATTTGATTGCACAATATAATTTTGTGGATGTATGTAAAAACGATCAGAATTAATAATTTCATCAGAATTGAAAAATTAGAAACTTTGAAAAGTTTCTCCAGTGTCTGTATTGAGAGCTATCTTTTGGTGAATGTGCTTTTTTATTTCAACTGCCTCCCTGAAAATTTGCGTGAGACCTATGATGGGGGCAACAATGGAGGTTTCGTCAAACAAAATGAATGGTGTGGACTCTCATACACATGTTGAGCCAAGGCGGAATCAAAAAACCCTCAGACCTTTGGTGTAGCCTCATGGCTTTGTTGATTGAGGACCTATGTTCAGATAACCTCTCCCCCAATTGCCGTTGGGTTCTACCAACATAAAAACAGCCACAAGAACAAAGAATTCTATAAACACCACTACCCAGAATGGGGCTGGTTTTATTTTTGCTGTTGTTGTAAAAGCTCTGTATAGTATTTGAAATTTTTAAAGGTGACATTAGGTTTATGTTTTTTAAGGATTCTTTTCAGCTTGTCACTCAATTTGGAGTGTAGGGTAGAACAGTGAAAAGTTTCTTATCATCCACCAATGGGATGATATCTGTTGGGGTTTGTGGATTTGATGCATTCTTTCCTGCTTTTTTTTGTCTTTTTTCTTTAATGATCTCAAGTATTTTTATGGGGTAGCCATTGCAAAATAAAATGTCCTTAATATAGTTTAATTCTGAGACTATGTGAGGCTCCAAGCATATTCTTATTACTCGGTCAACCAAAGAAATAACAACTCCTCTTTTTATGAGAGTGGTTGGAGGAAAAATGCAAATACCTATTGTTATGCATAGGCTTTCTATAAATAGAAAATTCAAGGCCAGGAGACTAATTAAAATTTAGACATCTAGAAAAGGAAGTTTGTGGTTATGTTCTAGTTCTAAAGGGAACTGAAGGTTAGGGTCCAAAGTGTTTAGATGAGTTAAGAAGGAGTTAAGTGACTCCCCTCCATGCTCCCACACAGAACTAGCATCATCCACAAACTGACCCAGAACTGGTGTTTCATAGGAAAATTTTTCAGAGCAGAGGTTTCAATGAATTCCATATAAAAAGTTGCCAAAAATGGTGAAAGACTTGTACCCATGGGTAGACCCCTGATTTGGGCGTAAAATTGATTATTAAATCGGAAATATGAGGAGGAACTATTGCAAAGACGGACGAGACGCATAATAGTTTCTATATCCAGTGTTTTGCAGGCCATTTGATCAATATTATCTTCTAATTTCCTTTGAAGAGCTAGTTCACATTTTTTAACATTGCAAGAAGTATACATAGAAATGGCATCAAAACTGGCCAAATTGTATCTTTTTTCATTTCAAGATCTTTTAATTTTTCAACAAGGTGAACTGAATTTTTTATGTATGAAGTTTGCGTTTGCATAAGGGGGGAAAAAATGTTGACGACCATTTCCCTAATCTGGCAGTCGGAGAGCTATAAGTTCGTTTATCAAAAAAGTTTGAAATATTAGAATA
This sequence comes from Artemia sinica, assembly GCA_027921565.1. Taxonomy (NCBI): domain Eukaryota; kingdom Metazoa; phylum Arthropoda; class Branchiopoda; order Anostraca; family Artemiidae; genus Artemia; species Artemia sinica. Next base: position 34,930,719 of record CM051273.1, on the reverse strand, counting down.
CGAAAAAAAATCGTTAAAACAAAAAAAAGAAGACAAAAAATGCAATTTTATAAATAAATAAAAAAACCTTGTGGGAACTGAAAACCAATACTCACATAGGAGAGAAGACAGCCCTCCCCCTCTCCCATCCTCACTCGTCAAGAAATTATTTATCTTATTTTTAAAAGAGAACACACTATCAGCTGTCCTAGTGCTTTCCAGAAGAAAGCACTAGAGAGTGGGATGATTTGTAGTCAGTTGAAAAAAAATCATTTATATAGATATTGAACAGGGTAGGTCCAAAGACACTACCCTACAGGACACCACTGGTGACTCCACATCTGTCAGAAAGGATTGATTCTCCTTCATTAGTTAAAAGGCTCATCCGCTGTGTCCTATCATTAAGAAAAACTAAGATCCAGCCCACAAGGTCTGCATTTATTCCACATGAGAGGAGTTTCCAGGTGCAGATGTGAAAATTTGTCAAATATTTTTGCAAGGTAAAGCAGCAGGACATCCATAAGGTATGCCCTGATTAATCATCAGGGCAGAGATGATGATTAGATGCAGCATGTTTGTAGAAATTGCACTATCATGTTTATTTTCACTGTAATCCATATATCATTACAACTATTTCTATATACATAAATATAGAAATATTTCTATATTCTATATACATATACATAAATCATTTTAACTACTTCTTTAATTTTTTCTTCTTAAAACTGGCAAATTGACATTTCTGTTATCACAAACAATCTAAATAGGTCACAACTTTAAGAAAGAATTCGTATTTTTCCCAGGGTGACTCTGTCAAACCTGTGGTGACTTCATGACATCAAGAAAAGGCTCAAATTGTCTGCTGTTAGAAGATAAGTGACGATGATAATCCATATATAGAAGCCTGCCATGTGCCAAGTGCTGGGGCCCAGCGGTGAAGCCACTGGTCTCCTGGTACTATATATATATATATATATATATATATATATATATATATATATATATATATATATAATCACTTATATATATATATATATATATATATATATATATATATATATATATATATATATATATATATATATATATATATATATATATATATATATATATATATATATATATATATATATATATATATATATATATATATATATATATATATATATATATATATATATATATATATATATATATATATATATATATATATATATATATATATATATATATATATATATATATATATATATATAAAGGCCAAAAAGGAGAGTTTTTGGCCATGTGGGGAGTTTTTGACGGGAGAATTGGCTGCTGATGAATTTTTCATAAAATACGATCGTTATTAATACTCGAAGGAGGATTTTCTGCTGGGGAGTTTTCCGCAAAGACGGAGTCTTTTTGCGGGGTGGAATTTTCTGCGGAGGGAGAGTTTTCTGCATGGGGGGGGGACTCCCTTGAATTTCCTTGCTTTTGTAATTGCAGCAAGGCGCGATATGAAAAAGGAGAAATTTCAAATTTTATAGATAGGCCTGTCCTTTAGATCTGTCATGCATGTTAAATTACATTGCATAGTTTGCCATCAAGGTGACTCACCTTTTTGGGGGAGTTTAGTTCCTTTTTCTAAAATTATACAAATTATAATTTGCTGCAACTTTAAATTAACACATTTTGCACATTCAGAATCAGCATGAATAATAGCCTACATTTTATTGTCAAATATGGTGTAATCAAATCTTTTTAGAGTTTTGGTTTCTATTGACAAGGGTTGCTCTTTACTTGTAATTAGTCACTACGAGCTTGTTGAATCAAGACTCTTCTAAATATGAAGGAGAGTTACTACTTTATCCTCCAACGCCCATTGTTACTTCCAAGTTTAATGCTCATAAAACAATACTTCAAGAATGACATACATCCTTGAAAAAATGGCACCCGACCCTTCGGATGTTTATTAGGAGGGCGGGGTTGTAATCAAAAAATTATTCATAGTCATAATTTCCACGGTTTTAAAGGAGATTTTTTTTGAAAGATCTGTTTTAAAGGGATGCTCTTCTCTATGGACGCCAGTAGAGAGCCGACGATCCCTGGGAAGCAAGGAGACATAAAATATTGTGCATATATAGTAAATGAAAAATATTACCACTGTAACTTGCTGAAAACAAAGCTCCTGGTAGCACTTGCCTCTCCCCCCCCCCCCCCCCCCCAAAAAAAAAAAAACAAACAAACCTGGTAGAATAATAATGGCCAATCCCCACTTTTCTACCTCTGTGCCTAAAGGTACGTGAATGTAATTTTTTATGCTACATAGTAAAAGAGTGTCGCAATGGAAGGGTCACTATCACCCCCTACACCAATGATAAAGTTGTAGACCAAAGATATGCTTGGATATCAAGAGGAATTAGATATCAATTTCCAGTATTTGAATGATGCATGGAAACTTAAAACGTATTTTTTTTTTGCTTTGACAGCGGAATCGTTTTAAGAAGATGGAATGTTTTCAGGATTCTGATTCTTGAAAGTCCAGCAATCCTCTTGTTCCTGATTCCAATCTTTTATGCCATCATTAGAATCTACACGTCATTCTTAAATGATATTTTGAGCAGTAGAGATTTTAAATAATTCTATATGAATTTGTACAATATTTCTAAAACCCTTATTAATTGCTAATCGTATTAATTGCTTAATCGTTTTTTTCTTAACCAAGAGCTGTCGGTGGTTTGGCGGTTGGTGGTTTGTCAGTGGTTTGGTGGTTGGTGGTTTGTCGGTGGTTTGGCGATGGATTGATTATCCGTCTTAACAATTATTGTCTTAGCTCCTTGTAAACAAGGAGCTATAGAAATTTATTCTTTGCACTCATGAACAGAGCTAGTGCTGATAAAAAACTAATTTTAATTTAGAATCCTGTAATAAAATATAGACATAGATAGCTGGTTACGTTGTTGAGACTAGAACATTTTTTTTAGAAGATTTTTATTGTTGAAAATATATCTTATCTTAACATGAATAGTGGTTTTACTTTGAAATTATTAGAGGGGAGAAACGTAGCTTAAAAACTATGTTCTTATATAGGTTTCTGAACCTTTTCTGTTGGCTACACTAGCTCTGTAGCGCACCGACGGCGTTGCTAGAATATTGAGGGAGATGTGTCCCCTCCATCTCCTCGAATGAGCTATGTAAAACTGGTCTCATTCAATTCCATTCAGTCCAATCAATGAACCCTACTTAATTCAGTCCAATTCAATCTTATTTAATCCCTATTTATTTTTTCAACTCAACCACATGTGACTCAACTTAGCTCTTATTTATTTTAGCTCTATTTATTTTAACCCGTCAACTCAAATTGACATCAACTGCAATCAACCCAAACCTCAAGCACCTCAAACCCCATTGAACTCAACCTCAATGCAAGTAAACTCCCATTTCAATCTGCTCCACCCCATTCGGTTCAACTCAACCTCTTAAAGCTTAATCCCCGCAATTCAACTCAACCCTAACTGATGCAACTCAATATATGTTTGAGCCACCTCTAATTAACTCGGCAGTACTTCTTTTAGTCCAAATGATAAAAGTTTGACTTATTGAAATTGTCTTTATTGATTGGTTAATATGTGTGTATATTTACTATTTTATGCTGTTAATCAAAAAGCATTTTCAAAAAAAATAGTTTTTCAAAGAAAATAAAGAGTTATATCAAAACTAAAGACGAGTAGAAATAAAGTCGTATATTAATCAAGAAGTTCATGGTAACTGTAAGTAAGCAACAACCCGGCCCAGCAGTAACCGAAACTGTAAAAAACGGAATTTTGATAACAATAGATACATCAAAGGAATTGTTTTTTTTTTTTGCTAGTTTCAAATGCATAAAGTTCATTAAGTTTAATGTTTAAAATCCCTAAGGCTAGGAATAAGTGAAGGTGAAAAGATAATGTTGGGTAACGAAAGATTGATAAGTGGTCAGCTTCACTTACCTTGGTGGTATTATTAGTAAATACAGGGGGAGCAGTGAAGATGTTAAAAAATAGGATAGCCAAGGCATAGGGTATTTTTTCACTGTTGAAAAAAGTTTGTAATAATAGAAAGATAAGTCTGCAAACCAAGATTAGAATATTGGAAACTACAATGATGACAGTGGTCAAATATGGTTCTGAAGTATGGGTGCTCTGAAAAAAGGACGGAGATTTGCTAGATGTTTTCCAGAGAAATTGCTTACGGATTGTTTTGGGTACACGGCTGACTGACCGTATTTCAAACAGTCGGCTGTACGAAAAGGGGTTCAATCCCGCTTTCTAGGGCTATAATGAGAGAAAGGTTGAGATGGCTAGGGCACGTTGTGTGGATGAAGAATGACAGGTTGCCGAAGATTGTCCTTTTCGGCCGCCCGTCTAGGGGTAAACGGAAATCAGGTCGTCCGCGCCTGGGGAGAGAGGACGTCGTAAAGAGAGATTTAAGAGAAATGGGAACTTCTTGGGAGGGTATGAGAGGGAGGCTTTGAATAGATTGGGATGGAGGAGGAGCGCGCGTAGCTGTGTTGGCCTCAGGTGGCTTGGTGCTACGGTGAGTTGATAGTAGTATTAGTTACCCATGAAAATCTACAAGCCTGAAAACATTTGCCTGATTTGCGAAATAGGATGGAAACACCCCCAAAAGTCATGTAATCTCAATGAAAATCATACTATCAGATCCAACATAACCGAGAACCCAACTGTGGAAGTTCCAAACTCCTATGTACAAAAATATGGAATTTTACAATTTTTGCCATAAGTATTTTATGTATTTTTGTATGTTTGAGCTTTTTTAACCAATGGTTCTAGAAAATCAGGAAAGTGCTCATTTGAACGAAAATCAAAAGTTCTAATGTCGTTTTTAATTGACCAAAAAGATTGGAGGGTAACTTGCACCCTCCTAGGGTAACGAAGTCCTTTTTTCCCTCAAAGACACCCGATAAAAATTTTGAAATTGGGGATAATATAACCTCCCCAAGTTCCCGGGGAAAGGGCTGTAAGTTACGCAATTTGCCCATTGTTCACATATAGTATTTGTTGTTGAGAAATATACGGACACTGTAGGGAAAAAATTCTGCAGAGGGGGAATTTTCCGGAGGGAGGAACTTTTCTGGGGGATTTCCCGGGAGGAGTTCTACAAGGGGAGGGAAGGGGATTTCCTGTTATGGTTTGGAAAGCGATCAGAAATTATATGAAAGAAAAATTGTTTTTTAAAACTGAAAGTAAGAAGAACAATAAAACTTAAAATGAAGAAAATTATTCTGTATATGAAGGGAGGGGGCCTGCTCCTTCTTTAACACTTGACCTGTGCGTCAAAGTTTGAATTTTTGCCACAGTTCTGTAAGAACGACTCCTGAAACACTAGGACTGCTGAATTAGAATGAATGATTTTAAATAACTTTAAGAATTTAGCGTAAAGAGTGAGAGTTGAGAAAGGGGCAGCCCCCCCCCCCCTCATATACGGAATAATATCTGTTCGTTTTAAGTTTTAATGTTGCTCCTTACTTTCAGATGAAAAAAACTTGTTTTCTATCAATGAATAAATAAGACCGTAGACGAATAGAAATTAAAGTGAATAATCAAGTCAACTCAAAACAAACTCAAATTAACGTAAACAGGAATAGGCCTAGCCCGCCCTATATTTCAAAGAAAAAGACTTTTATTCCGAGCCAAATGTTTTTATTTGTCAAAATATTCATAAAAAAAAATCGAATAATAATCAAGATTGCTGAAAAGAACTAATGAAACTAAACCGATTTATTTGATATATTCATTCCATTCCAATATATTAATTTTTATTCCTGCAGGGCTCAGCGATTTTTGACATAAGCTACTTTTGTTATTAAGAGAAACTGTCTAAAACGTTCTGGCTCTTAGAAGGCCTAGTGATCGTTAGCTTTATTTTTTTGTGGTAATTTCTGTTCGTTTCAAGGCTAGACTGGATTTTTCTTTTTAGTTTCTGTTTGTTTTGGTTCTCATTTATTTATTGGTAGTAATTCCAGTTTGTTTCAAATATGAATAATTATGACTTTATTTTTGGTCGGATTTGGTTTATTATACCTAGATTTTTACTTTTCTTTGTAAAACTTGGTTTTAAATGACTTCTTTCCGTTTGGTTAAAAGCAGGAATATCTTTTTTTTTCTGGTTAAGAATTATAATTTTTGCTAGCTATTTACATGTTGGACAAAATTGTTCAATTTTTTTTAACAACAGTAATTTGGTGCAGCGAATTTTAGTAATCGTTTTCCTTTATACATTTTGGGGGGTAGGAAGGGGGAATATTATTCAAATTGACTGAAAATCTGTATAGTTTTAAGCCATCTGTAGGGTTGAAGCAATTTTGACCCCCAGCCTATTACTATCTGGAATGTAGATGAATACCGATCCTCCAATTTGTTATTAGAATCCTACTCTATTATATTTCCATGTAACTGCTTTTTTATTTAAATAAATGCATTTCGAGTTCGAATTCTTATTAAAAAGAATTAATAAATAACCTATATTAAAAAGAATACCTTTAAGTTTTAGCTTCAAACACAAAAGCTGCATTCGATGTATTGCAGATAGCCTTTTTTGTTTCGATGACCTGGATGCCCATAGTGTATTTTGTTTTTAGTCTGCCTCCTCCCTAATTCAAAAACATGAGGTCCACTTGACCCTTCCCCCAAGATTCCCTGGAAGTTTCAACTCGATCTCCAAAGTCATTCCTGGGTTTAACCTTATATGTAAATTAATTAAAAAAACTTTTTCCACAAAATAAATTTTTCATTAAGAGTAAAGAACTCCATTAAACCAAAAATGAACAAAAATAGAATCAAATTATCTACCAAGCATAAAACTACCACAAATCAGTATCAATAAATAAATGAAATCCAAAACAAACAGAAATTAAAATAAGTAACAGAGTCAAACTCAAAACGAGCAGAAAATTAATATGATTAGGGTTCTAAACCCCATGCTTTCTAAAAGCCAGAATATAATTTGTACTGTACTGAAAAAAATTCAAATGAATTTACTGAAAAAAAATGTGCATTGTCAGTTTTATTTACATATGTTGATATTTATTCCTTAAAATCTTAATTAATTTTGTATTTCTAAAGTTATAAAAGTGAAAACATTTAAAAGAATTTTTTTTTCAGTAAAGTACAAATTATATTCTCGCTTTTAGAAAGCATCGGGTTTAGAACATTTGTGATTGGATGTGTTTGGGGAAATGGTGGGCGTGAGAGGGGGATTATGATGCCCTTCAATCACTTTCGACTATTAAAAACGAGCACTAGCTCTCTCAATTTCCAATCGAATGAGCCCTTTTTTAAGTTTCCACAACACCGCTTTTTGTAAAAACCTTATATGTCCCCAGGGCATAATTTACAACCCTTACCCTGAGAGCTGTGGAGGGGGGGGGGGGGGGGGGTGTCATCCTTAAAGACCTAATTTATTTAACTCTCAACTACGTTTAAAAAAAATGGCTATCTCAAATTTTTGATTGGATGTCTTTGGGGAAATGGTGGGCGTGAGAGGGGGGTTAGCTGCCCTCCAATCACTATCTTCTATTAAAAGGGTACTAGCCCTTTCAATTTCCTTTTTGAAGTTTCTACAACAACGTTTTCTATAAAAACCTAAGTATGCCCCCGGGCATAATTTACAACCTTGCCCTGAGGGGTCTGGGGGGGGGGTTATAATCCCCAAAGACCTAATTTCTAAAACTTTCAACTGCGTTGAACAAAATGGATATCTCAAAATTTTGATTGTTTGTGTTTGGGGAAATGGTGGGCGTGAGAGATGGGTTAGTTGCCCTCCAATCACTTTCGGCTATTAAATAGGGCACTAGCCCTTTCAATTTCAATTGAATTAGACTTTTTTGAAGTTTCTACGACAACGCTTTCTATCAAAACCTTATAGGCCCCCAGGGCATAACTTACAACCCTTGCCCTGATGGCTCTGAGGGGGTTATCATCCTCAAAGACCTAATTTCCAAAACTTTCAACTGCGTTGAAAAAAAATGGATATCTCAAAATTTTGATTGTTTGGTTTTGGGCAAATGGTGGGCGTGAGAGATGGGTTAGTTGCCCTCCAATGACTTTCGGCTATTAAAAAGGGCACTAGCCCTTTCGATTTCCAATTGAATTAGCCCTTTTTGAAGTTTCTACGACAACGTTTTCTATAAAAACCATATATGCCCCCAGGGCATAACTTACAACCCTTGCCCTGATGACTCTGAGGGGGTTATCATCCTCAAAAACCTAATTTTCAGAACTTTCAACTACGTTGAACAAAATGGCTATCTCAAAATTTTGATTGGATGTATTTTGGAAAATGGTGGGCGTGAGAGGGGGTTAGTTTCCCTCCAATTACTTTCAAATATTAAAAAGGGGAGTAGTTATTTGAATTTCCAATTGAATGAGCCCTTTTTGAAGTTTCTACGACAACGCTTTCAATAAAAACCGTATATGCCCCCGGGGCATAAAGTACAACCCTTGCCCTGAGGACTTTTGGGGAAGTGACCTCATCAAAGACGAGTTTTCTAGATCTTTCAACTACGTTGAACAGAATGGCTATCTCAAAATTTTGTTTGGACGTGTTTGGTGAAATGGTGGGCGTGGAAGGGGTGTTAGTTGCCTTCCAATCACTTTCGACTATTAAAAAGGGCACAAGCCCTTCCAATTTCCAATCCAATAAGCCCTTTTCCAAGTTTCTGCGACAAGTCCTTTGGTACGAAGTGCCCTGGTCTAAAACCAAGAAACCAAAAAAATAATACATTGTGGCAACATCGTTCTTTACTTAGGCAGCAGTATTGTACTGCCTATGATAATTACCAACCTGGATAATTTAATGAATTTGCCTCAAGGCATATTTATTAAACTTCCCTACTAACCAGCAACCTCAAAATTTTGATCATATGTTTTAGGGGTCTGTAGGAGAAAAGGGGGAAGGAAAAAAAGGATATTGGAGGATTTGGCTTCCGTCCAACCACTTTTGACTCTTAAACATGGCCCAAGAACTTCCAGTTTGCAATATCAATGGCCGATTTCTAATTCTTAACATATTCCAATTATGGCATTTTGATATCATGGATGTACATAGTGTCTTTGATTTAACTATTCCCTTCCACCGAATAATTCTAAGTCAACTCGCCCTTCCTCCTTCCCCTCGAAATTACCTAAATGTTTCAATCTAGTACCGTAAGCCATTCCTGTGATTTTGCCGATGCACCGTTTTGACAACCTGGCATCAGTTAATGTCATATGATTTATCTTGCTACTTAACCATGTATAGATTTTAAGTCCCATTGGAGCTTATAATACAAAGAATTACTTTTATCTGGATTTTTGACAGAAATTGCTTGATTGACCCCATCCCTCCCCCAGCACTAAATTTAAATTTCTGTTGGCCCCTTGCTTTCTCCAACTGTACCGGAAACTTGACTGCATCCCTTAAGTCGTTCGCAAGATATTGCAGACATATTTTTTTGGTTACTTGGATACACTCAGTGCCATTGGTTCGACTTCTGCTCCACCAAATCAAAAGTTAAAATCCTTTTGACCCGTCCCACCTTATATTAATCCCTCAAGGTTTCAGCTCGATCTCTAGCCTTTTCCAAGGTAGTGTAAATAATTTGAAAAAAACCATGTGCGCATGGTGTCTTTTGATTTACTTAAAACCTAATCCTTTTGACCCCCCCCCTCCTAAGCATAATTGCACATAAGTGTGTTAAGATTTATTTCGCTACTTAACCATGCACAAATTATAAGTCATATAGGAGTTATAGTGCAAAAACATAATTTGTGTCTAGATTAGAGACAAAAATGTTTAACCCTTTCCCTCTTCTCCATATAAGTAGAACCCCCTTATTGAATACTGACGGGCACCACTGCTACCATCTACAATTAAGTCTAACGCTGACGGGACATAATTTGTTCAAGGATTATCAATCCACGAAGGGGAGAGAATTTCTGAGAAATTGATTTGCATAATCGAGGGGAATGTATTGATCGACTCGAGGGGAATTAAGAAACAAATATGGCTTCTTTGATCTTAGGTCTGAGGGATAAACGGTCTTTAGTGGCAGAGATAAATTGATATTCTATTTTTAAATACGGCTTCTTTGATCTTTAGGTCTGAGGGATAAATTAATGTTCTATCGAAACCATAATAGTGTAGCTAGGAACACCTATGAGATGAAGAGATTAACGCGGGAAAGGGTTCCTAGGATTTTCAAATGTGACAGCGCAGGGATGCCAAAACAAAAGGAACACGCAGAAATTACGTTTAGCGGTTATTTGGGCGAAACCGTTTGAGACATTTTAGGGGATTATTTAGGCGAAACCGTTTGAGACATTTTAGAAGATGATTGGGGCGAAACTCCATGGTCGTTATAATACACAAGTTCCATTTGATCAATGTTGTGCGGTCCCCTACCCCAACCCCAAAGGGCCCCCCCCCCCCCGACCCCAAAGGGCCCCCCTATCCCGACCCCAAAGGGCCCCCCCAACCCCAATGATGATCGGGGACAACTCCTTGCTACTGTTGCTGGTAACACATTACCTGTTGATACATCTTATCGTCATCTTTCCGATATTAGCATTTTAAAGAAGACAAGCATACTCCTGCACTAATGTCATTAATCATATCTTGTCAATGTGCCAAAACTGTTATCTATGTAAAAATAATGTGACAATAGACATTGAAATCGCAGGCAGAATAAAAAGGACATTAGCAGACAATATCATCAATGAATATAAAGATGAATGAAGGAAAGTGAAGCGCAAGTGTACTAATAATGTATAATAATGTATTTAACATATTTTTATATTAATATTCTACATGTCGTTATTTCATTAAAAATATCTTATGTATTACTTTGTTAAGTGTTCATTATTTTTAGGGTATGCTAGAACGTCACACGTTCAGAATATCTATTAAAAAGGTCAGAGATTTAAGAAAAGGAATTTTTAGAGATAAAGATACTACTAGCAGGCTCATAGTGGATACATTAGAAGATGAAATACTTTAACAGAACTTTTACCAATGTCTGAGAGAGATGAGCAGAATTTTTTCTCAAAATGTCCACAAACAAGCAAACACTCATCCTGACACACAGCAGAGAAAATTTTAGTTTCCAGAAACAGGAACATCCACCTTTAAAATACATCTGTTTCTATTAATAAAATTTGATTTTTTAATAAAGTTGGGTTTTAGTTTCCAGAAATAAGAACATCCACGTTTGAAATACATTTAATTTTAATAATATTTATTTTTATTAAAGCTTCGGTTTTAGTTTTCCAAAATAGGAACATCTGCGTTAAAAAATATATTTGATAATATTAATAATTTTTAATTTTCAAATAAAGTAATTTCATAGTCGAAATCAACGATAAACCCATTTTTACAAGTTGAAGTACTCATCTTTTTCACTCCCAACAGTACATTACGACCTTTTACATACCCCAACACCAAGAAATACTTTTCAAAGGCTATATTATTATTATTTTAGAACAAGGTCCTTTCTTAATATCCCTCCTAAACCTATTTTACAAGTTGAAGTACTCATCTTTTTCACCCACAACTTTACTTTACGACTTTTTACATACCCCAACATCAAGCAATACTTTTCAAAAGGCTTTATTATATTATTTCAGAATAAGTTCTTTACGTAATGTCCCTCCTAAACCAATTTTACAAGTTGAAGTACTCACCCTTTTCACACACAACTTTACTTTATGGCTTTTTGAATACCACAACACCAACCAATACTTTTCAAAAGGCTTTATTATAAATTTTTTCAGAACATGTGCTTTTCTTAATATCCTTCCTAAACCAATTTCTAAATTTTTCGATGGAAGATAGAAAAAGTAATACCATGGTTGTGAATATTTTCCCGGAAGATAAAAAGTTCTACTTCAATTTTAAATTTTCTCAACGAAGTGAAGAAAAGTTCAAGTTCTATTCTGAATTTTCTCAAAGAAAAAGAAATTAGTTATTGATCAATTCTATTTTTCCAGGGAAGATAAAAAGTTCCACTTCGATCCTAAATTTTCTCAATGAAAAAGAAATAAGTTATTGATCAATTCTATTTTTTCCAAATAATATAAAAATTTTCCACTTCAGTTCAGATTTTTCTCAAAGAGATGAAAAAATTTAAAATAATGTTCAAATTTTTCATAGAAGATAGAAAAAATTCAAGTTCACTTCTGAATTTTACCAAAGAACACAATTCAATTCTAATTTCTCCAGAGAAAACAAAAATCTTCCACTTCAGTTTTAAGTTCACCAAGACATAAAGAAATTTAAAGTTCTATTCTAAATTTTTCCGTAGTAGATTGAAAAAGTTATACCATAGTTGTGATTATTTTCCCGGAAGATAAAAAGTTCTACTTCGATTTTAAATTTTCTAAACGAAGTGAAGAAAAGTTCAAGTTCGATCCTAAATTTTCTCAATGAAAAAGAAATAAGCTTTTGATCAATTCTACTTTTTTCCAAATAATATAAAAATTTTCCACTTCAGTTCAGATTTTTCTCAAAGAGTTGAAAAAATTTAAAATAATGTTCCAAATTTGTCATATTATAAAGATAGAAAAGTTCAAGTTCACTTCTGAGTTTTACCAAAGAACACAATTCAATTCTAATTTCTCCAGAAAAAAAATAAAAAGCTTCCACTTCAGTTCTTATTTCCCCAAAGACATAAAAAATTAAAGTTCCATTCTAAATTTTCCCGTAGAAGATAGAAAAAGCTATATCATAGTTTTGAATATTTGCTATGAAGATAAAGAGTCCTACTGCAATTTTAAATTTTCTCAACGAAGTGAAGAAAAGTTCAAGTTCTATTCTGAATTTTCTCAATGAAAAAGAAATAAGTTTATTGATCAATTCTATTTTTCCAGGGAAAATATAAAAATTTTCCACTTCAATTCAAATCTTTCTCAAAGAGATGAAAAAATTTAAAATACTGTTCCAAATTTTTTCATAGAAGATAAAAAAGTTCCACTTCGATCCTAAATTTTCTCAATGAAAAAGAAATAAGTTATTGATCAATTCTATTTTTCAAAAATGATATAAAATTTTCCACTTCAGTTCAGATTTTTCTCAAAGAGATGAAAAAATTTAAAATAATGTTCCAAATTTTTTCATAGAAGATAGAAAAGTTCCACTTCGATTCTGAATTTTACCAAAGAACACACTTCAATTCTAATTTCTCCAGAGGAAAAAAAGCTTCCACTTCAGTTCTTATTTCCCCAAAGACATAAAAAATTAAAGTTCCATCCTAAAATTTTCCCGTAGAAGATACGAAATGAAAAAAAGTTATACCTGATGCGAATACTTAACATTTCTCCGTGTTTAAGTTAGGTTAAGTTAGGTTAGCTTATCATGGGCGCTCATTATAAGCTTACCTAACCTAACTTAAACACGGAGAAATGTTTCTATTTATTTATTAATATTTAACTTATACCTAACCTAAACCTATGGTTTTGGAGATTAGATGAACGAGCTTGAAAAATTGTCGTTAATAATAGAACGACGCACTCATTTTCTAATTTAGAAATTTGAGGAGTAAATCCCTAAGACAAAAGAGCTAAAATTTAATTTAAAAGTTAGCTTATGGCTCCGGGAAAAAATCGGTAAAATTGTCCCTGAAAATTTCATCCCTGGAAAACCCCCCTCCACATATAAAATCAATCCCTGTGCAAAATCCTTCCACTCGGAGATTTTTATTTTCTTTGGAGAAAATTAGAATTGGTCTATAACTTTTTTCTTTTCTTTGAGAAAATTCAGAAGAGAACTTGAACTTTTCTTCACTTCGTTGTGAAAAGTTATAATTAAAGTGTAACTTTTCTCTTCTCTTGGAAAACATTCAGAAGGGAACTTGAACTTTTCTTCACTTATTTGAGAAAATTTATAATTAAAGCAGAACCCTTTCTCTTCTTGGAGGAAAAATTCAGAATCAAAGTATCTACAGAAAAATTTAGAACAGAACTTTAAATTCTTCATCTCTTTGAGAAAAACCAGAACTAAAGTGGAACCTTTTTATTTTCTTGGAAAAATTAGAAGAGAACTTGAACTTTTCTTCACTTCATTGAGAAAATTTAGAATTAAAGTGGAACTTTTTATCTTCATGGTAAGTATTCACATCTAAGATATACTTTTCCTATCTTCTACGGGAAAATTTAGAATGGAACTTTAATTTTTTATGTCTTTGGGTTTGAAATAAGAACTGAAGTGGAAGCTTTTTATTTTCTCTGGTGAAATTAGAATTGAAGTGTGTTCTTTGGTAAAATTCAGAATCGAAGTGGAAGTTTTCTATCTTCTATGAAAAAATTTGGAACAGTATTTTAAATTTTTCATCTCTTTGAGAAAGATCTGAACTGAAGTGGAAAATTTTCATTTTCCCTGGAAAAATAGAATTGATCAATAACTTATTTCTTTTCATTGAGAGAATTCAGAAGAGAAGTTGAACTTTTCTTCACTTCGTAGAGAAAATTTAGAATTGAATTAGAACTTTTTATCTTCATAGCAAATATTCGCAACTATGGTATAGCTTTTTCTATCTTCTATGGAAAAATTTAGAATAGAACTTGAATTTCTTTGTGTCTTTGTGAAATTAAAAACTGAAGTGGGAGATTTTTATTTTCTCTTGGGAAATTAGAATTGAATTGTGTTCTTTGGTAAAATTCAGAAGAGAACTTGAATTTTTCTATCTTCTATGAAAAATTTAGAACATTATTTTAAATTTTTTCAACTCTTTGAGAAAAATCTGAAGTGAAGTGAAAAATGTTTATATTATTTTGGAAAATAAAATTGATCAATAGCTTATTTCTTTTTTTCATTGAGAAAATTCAGAAGAGAACTTGAACTTTTCTTCACTTCGTTTAGAAAATTTAAAATTGAAGTAGAACTTTTTATCTTCATAGCAAATATTCACAACTATAGTATAGCTTTTTCTATCTACTACGGAAAATTTTAGAATAGAACTTTAAATTTCTTTATGTCTTGGTGACCTTAAAACTAAAGTGGAAGATTTTTGTTTTCTCTGGAGAAATTAGAATTGAATTGTGTTCTTTGGTAAAATTCATAAGAGAACTTGAACTTTTCTATCTTCCATGAAAAATTTGGAACATTATTTTAAATTTTTCATCTCTTTGAGAAAAATCTGAACTAAAGTGGAAAATTGTTATATTATTCGGAAAAATAGAATTGATCAGTAACTTATTTCTTTTTCATTGAAAAAATTCAGAATAGAAGTTGAACTTTTCGTCACTTCGTTTAGAAAATTTAGAATGGAACTTTAAATTCCCTTGTGTCTTTGTGAAATTAAAAACTGAAGTGGAAGATTTTTATTTTCTCTGGAGAAATTAGAATTGAAATGTGTTCTTTGGTAAAATTCTTTTTATATTATTGGAAAAATAGAATTGATCAATAACTTATTTCTTTTTCATTGAGAAAATTTAGGATCGAAGTGGAACTTTTTATCTTCTATGAAAAAATTTGGAACAGTATTTTAAATTTTTTCATCTCTTTGAGAAAGATTTGAATTGAAGTGGAAAATTTTTATATTTTCCCTGGAAAAATAGAATTGACCAATAACTTATTTCTTTTTCATTGAGAAAATTTAGAATAGAACTTGAACTTTTCTTCACTTCGTTGAGAAAATTTAAAATTGAAGTAGGACTTTTTATCTTCATAGCAAATATTCACAACTATGGTATAGCTTTTTCTATCTTCTACGGGAAAATTTAGAATGGAACTTTAATTTTGTATGTCTTTGGGGAAATAAGAACTCAAGTGGAAGCTTTTTATTTTCTCTGGAGAAATTAGAATTGAATTGTGTTCTTTGGTAAAATTCAGAAGTGAACTTGAACTTTTCTATCTTCTATGAAAAATTTGGAACATTATTTTAAATTTTTTCAACTCTTTGAGAAAAATCTGAACTGAAGTGGAAAATTTTATATTATTTGGAAAAATAGAATTGATCAAAAGCTTATTTCTTTTTCATTTAGAAAATTTAGGATCGAACTTGAACTTTTCTTCGCTTCGTTTGGAAATTTTAAAATGGAAATAGAACTTTTTATCTTCCGGGAAAATATTCACAACTATGGTATAACTTTTTCAATCTACTACGGAAAAATTTAGAATAGAACTTTAAATTTCTTGTGTCTTGGTGAACTTAAAACTGAAGTGGAAGATTTTTGTTTTCTCTGGAGAAATTAGAATTGAATTGTGTTCTTGGTAAAATTCAGAAGTGAACTTGAATTTTTCCATCTTCTATGAAAAATTTGGAACATTATTTTAAATTTTTCATCTCTTTGAGAAAAATCTGAACTGAAGTGGAAAATTTTTATATAATTTGGAAAAATAGAATTGATCAATAACTTATTTCTTTTTCATTGAGAAAATTTAGGATCGAAGTGGAACTTTTTATCTTCCATGGAAAAATAGAATTGATCAATAACTAATTTCTTTTTCGTTTAGAAAATTCAGAATAGAACTTGAACTTTTCTTCACCTCGTTGAGAAAATTTAAAAATGAAGTAGAACTTTTTATCTTCCGGGAAAATATTCACAACCATGGTATTACTTTTTCTATCTTCCATCGAAAAAATTTAGAATTTGTAAAATTGGTTTAGAAAGGATATTAACAAAAGAACATGTTCTGAAAAATATAATAAAGCTCTTGAAAAGTATTGGTTGGTGTTGTGGTATTCAAAAAGCCATAAAGTAAAGTTGTGTGTGAAAAGGGTGAGTACCTCAACTTGTAAAATGGGTTTAGGAGGGACATTACGTAAAGAACTTATTCTGAAATAATATAATAAAGACTTTTGAAAAGTGTTGCTTGATGTTGGGGTATGTAAAAAGTCGTAAAGTAATGTTGTGGGTGAAAAGATGAGTACTTCAAGTTGTAAAATTGGTTTAGATAGGACATTACGTGAAGAACTTGCTCTGAAAAGATATAAAAAAGCCTTTGAATAGTATTGCTTGGTGTTGGGGCATGTAAAAAGCCGTAAAGTAAAGTTGTGGGTGAAAAAGATGAGTACTTCAACTTGTAAAATAGGTTTAGGAGGGATATTAAGAAAGGACCTTGTTCTAAAATAATATAATATAGCCTTTGAAAAGTATTGCTTGGTGTTGGGGTATTTAAAAGGTCGTAATGTACTGTTGGGAGTGAAAAAGATGAGTACTTCAACTTGTAAAAATGGGTTATCGTTGATTTCGACTATGAAATTACTTTATTTGAAAATTAAAAATAATTAATATAATCAAATATATTTTTAACGCAGATGTTCCTATTTCCGAAATCTAAAAACCGAAGCTTTAATAAAAATAAACATTATTAAAATTAAATGTATTTCAAACGTGGATGTTCTTATTTCTGGAAACTAAAATCCAACTTTTTTAAAAAATCAAATTTTATTAGTAGAAACAGATGTATTTTAAAGGTGGATGTTCCTGTTTCTGAAAACTAAAATTCTCTCTGCTGTGTGTCAGGATGAGTGTTTGCTTGTTTGTGGACATTTTGAGAAATAATTCTGCTCATCTCTCTCAGACATTGGTAGAGTTCTGTTAAAGTATTTCATTTTCTAATATATCCACTATGAGCCTGCTAGTAGTATCTTTATCTCTAAAAATTCCTTTTCTTAAATCTCTGACCTTTTTAATAGATATTCTGAACGTTTGACGTTCTAGCATACCCTAAAAATAATGAACACTTAACAAAGTAATACATAAGATATTATTAATGAAATAACGACATGTGGAATATTAATATAAAAATATGTTAAATACATTATTATACATTATTTGTACACTTGCGCTTCACTTTCCGTCAATTCATCTTTATATTCATTGATGATATTGTCTGCTAATGTCCTTTTTATTCTGCCTGCGATTTCTCTGTCTATTGTCACATTATTCTTACATAGATAACAGTTTTGGCACATTGACAAGATTTGATTAATGACATTAGTGCAGGAGTAAGCTTGTCTTCTTTAAAATGCTAATACCGGAAAGATGACGATAAGATGTATCAACAGATAATGTGTTACCAGCAACAGTAGCAAGGAGTTGTCCCCGATCATCGACAATTATTTTTATGTTTGCATTCTCTTTGACCACTAATTTCTCTGGTAATGTTAATCTCGCATATCCACCGTCTACGCGATTGAAATTCTTGGGTACTCCAAAGAAATCTAACTTCTCGCGGTCATGACAACGCATGCATACATTTCCAATAGTGTTACCACTTGTACTCGTTTCATAGTTCAGGTATTTCTCCTTGTCAGCATTCAACGCGACGATGATTTTATCATGTGCACATACTTTCATCGAATAATTCATCTTCACTTTTTACAGATATGAATTATGTGTTTATCCTTCCACTGCGTAAAAAATACTGATTTAATACATGCAATAAACTAGGTAGTGTCGATAACCTGCCATAGAGTACCGGTGGGAAAGCCGCGTCATGTCTATGAACAAGCACAGAGCACGATTGGTAGAGCCGTAAGCATATTTCATGTCATTTTAAGATACGTAAAAAAAAGTTTAAAAAAAAATACCATGTTAAAAATAATATTAAAAAAGTAAAAAAAACTTAAAAAAGTGTAAAAGAAAATTGGGAGGGGGGCTCTTTGGGCCCCAGGGAGGCCTGCGGAGGCCCGGGGGACATTTCGGGACATTTCGGGGGCTCGGGGGCATTCGGGGGCCTTTGGGGGCTCGGGGGGTGTTTGGTGGTCCGGGGGCATTGGGGGGCTCGGGGGCCATTGGGGTGGGGGGCCCTTTGGGGTTGGGGTAGGGGACCTCACAACATTGATCAAATGGAGCTTGTGTATTATAACGACCACTGGGTTTTGCCCCAATCATCTTCTATATCATCTTCTAAAATCATATTCTAAAATGTCTCAAACGGTTTCGCCTAAATAATCCCCTAAAATGTCTCAAACGGTTTCGCCCAAATAATCCCTAAACTAATTTCTGCGTGTTCCTTTTGTTTTGGCTTCCTTGCGCTGTCAAATTTGAAATTCCTAGGAAACCCTTTCCCGCGTTAATCTCTTCATCTCATAGGTGTTCCTAGCTACACTATTATGGTTTCGATAGAATATTAATTTATCCCTCAAACCTAAAGATCAAAGAAGCCATATTTAAAAATAGAATATCAATTTATCTCTGCCACTAAAGACCGTTTATCCCTCAGACCTAAGATCAAAGGACCACCCCCCCTTCCCCGCTTCATTTGTCCAACGTAGAAAAAAGTACTTGGAATTTTCAACTCTATTCCCCAAGCCGTTCTCAGGATATTCCGAAAATTACTCCTGGATGGACAAGATAAGCATAGAGTCTTCTGATCTACTTCCCCTCCCCAAATCCAAATATAGAGTTCACTTGACCCTTCCCTCTCCAATACTCCCCAAAGTTTCAACTCGTTACCTTAATCCGTCACTGAGACATTGTAAATGATTTTGAAAAATCAGGTCTGCGTAGCGTCTTTTGATTACTCGGGTACGCGTGCCGTTTCCAGAGTATATTCTTGGGAAACTAGGGGAATCTTTGCTTAACGAACGATCTGTAAGAGCTCGCTTGGAATCAACTTATTAGGAACGAAGCTATTGGGCTCATTTTAAGGCTACATAACATACCCCCTCCACTCCCAAGAAAATGTTTTTTTTTTCTGGTTCTGAGAATGATCTTTGAAAGCTTTGAGCTAAAGCCTCGGACACTCAATATGATACATACCCCCTTTTCCATTATAAAATCCATATGTACAACCGACAACTTGCATAATTTTACGGCCTTTGTATCAGGGGCTGTGGGGATCATGTCCCTCTGGAGGCACATTTGTTGAATATTTTGACTATTTTGAACAATATGGCTATTTCAAAATTTTTTTATCAGATATCTTGGGTTGAGTGTGGTGGAGTGGGTTGCAAAAAAGGACATGGGCACTAGAACTTTCAATATTCAAACGAATGAACCCCGTACAAAATTTCTATGACTACCCTTTCATACGTAGCGTGGGGAAAAAACAATAATGCATGGAACTCACTTCGCTTTTTACTTAGGCAGAATTGCTGCACTACCTATGACTTAAAGGGCATAAGCTTCAAACCGATTGGATGCCAAAAAATGTATTTTTTCGTGTTTTGGACTCTCATGTACTCCTTAACACATTACTTTTAGATGGGTATTTTACTATCGCGTATGAGTCGGTTAAACTATCAAATTTAACTGAATATTAATTTGAGCTGAAATAGGTGATTTTCACGAGGTTGAGTTGAACGAGTTGCAACTCTGTGAAATCTATGGCAGAAAGCTTTTAGTTGGCCTCCCACATTGACACTTTTTTTGAATGTTTTTTTTTTGAAAAGTCCCATTTTATTAAACATAGCAACGATAATTAACGTTACTAAAGAACAAAGTCAGAGGTTTCCGAAAATTGAATTGAATGCTTGCCGACGCAATCATGCTGGACGGTTGAATAGGCCTAGTACTTTACAATACAGATAGTTGTAATACTTTCTGTAAAAAAAAAAAAAAAAAAAAAAAAAAAAAAATGATAAGGGCTTCGGTTAGTTTTTGCATGATTCATTTTTTTTAATTAATAGCGGTCGGAATCAGAAACATATTTTGGAAGATTTCTACTCTCCTTTGAAATTTATGTCTTAGTTCCCCCACTCTCTTAACATTTCCCCCACTCTCTCCCTTAAAAGAAAATCGGGCTCTCTATAATCCCCTCGAAAATTAACGTTCGTGAGTAGTATACGAACTTATCAAGAAATGCAAATCATTTATCTTTGATAATGTTAATTCTTAGGGATATTTTCGGTAATTTCCAGCAATATATCATACAAGTACCCTGAAAAAATTCAGCGGTACTTGTATGATATACCCCTATCTAATATTCGTCTAATATGTTTTTATGACGCTCAATCCTAATAAAATATACCTAAGTATAATAAAAATATAATACTTTAGAAACAAATTTGGGCTGTATATTTGCACATTAGGGGGTTGGGGTGGGGGTATAGTATAGCTGTCTGCATGTCTAATGTGTTAGGAATTTAATTATTCTGCATATTATGTTATTAGAATTGTTTTCTAACTTCAAACTGTCCAAATACTTTACCCTCCTCCCTAATGTGCAAATATATAGCCCAAATTATGTATTTTCCATTTATTCTGTCACTTCTCTTTCTCTTGTCCACAGTTTATATAATTATCATAAACTGTGATAATTATATAAACTGTGGTCTTGTCTCACGCTAAGCTGAAAGAAATTAACAAAAAAAACCGGTTTTGCCGGTTGAACAACTTGAGCGGTAGGGGGTTTATTATACAAGTACCAATTCAGCCTAGTGGAAGCACTATTTGCAAAGTCTTTTGAATCACACGTCCAAATTTGGCTTCAAATTTCTTCGGGGTTCCAAAAACACCGTTTTTTAATTGTTTATCTCTTTCTCTTGACATTTTTTTTGCTTCCGTTGAAAGTTTCGGCTTTCTATTTAGGCTATTTAAAACATTAATGCTTATATTATGAAAAAAGCGGAATCGTGGAAAATTGAATTGACTGATGGTGTTTTGCAACATTTGGCATGATTTTAATGCCAGTTGCTGGTTGATTTAAATATCTTGCCTTGTTTGTTAACCAGTTTTCAGGTAATGCTTTTAACAAATTAAGTTTGCTTTTTGGCTGACTGGCTACTGATAAGGTTCGTCAAATCTTTTGTAGTCGCTTAGCAACACCTATATTGTTTCAGCTTTAGGTTAAAAAATATCTTTCCCTTGTCTTTACATTGTTGACTTGTCTTCAGTCTAGTGTTAGGCGATATCGTGAAATGCTGATATTGGATATCAAAATCTAATAGCGATATCGAAAACAGTATTTGAAAATGCATGGCTTTTCTTGGCTTTTTGTGGTGATACTCCAGCAGTTAAGATCCAACATAAACAAACTTTTAGGTAATGGTCGAGAAGAAGAAGAATCATCAGGTCGTGGTAACGAACTAGTAAGGAGCGACTTGGCTCAATAGTAGCCGAAACTCTAAAAACTGAATTTTGACGTCAATAGATGCATCAAAAGAATTGGCTTTTTATTCTGATTAATTAAAAAAAAACTTTTCCCACAAAATAAGTTTTTCAAAGAAAAGTAAAGAACTTCATTAAACAAAAAAAAAGAGCAAAAATAAAATCAAATAATCTACCAAGCGTGAAATTACCAAAAATCAACATCATTAAATAAATGAAACCCAAAACGAATAGAAATTACAATAAATAACCGAGTCAAACTCAAAACGAGCAGAAACTAAGATGAGTAGGGCTCAAAACCCCTATGCCTTCCCAAGGCCAGAACGTAATTTGCACTTTACTGAAAAAATATAAATGTTTTTACTTTTATAACTTTAATAAATCACATAATATTAAAATATTGATTACTAAATATCAGTATATGTATATTAAACTGACAATGCATATTCATTTGTATTTTTTTCAGTAAAGTGCAAATTTTGTTCTGGCCTTGGGAAGGCATAGGGGTTTTGAGCCCAACTTATGTTAATTTCTGCTCGTTTTGAGTTTGACTCGGTTATTTATTGTAATTTCTATTCGTTTTGGGTTTCATTTATTTATCGATGTTGATTTTTGGTAATTTCACGCTTGGTAGATTATTTGATTTTATTTTTGCTCTTTTTTTGTTTAATGAAGTTCTTTACTTTTCTTTGAAAAACTTATCTTGTGGAATTTTTTTTTTAAATAATTTCTGTTCGTTTTATATTGACATAGTCTTTTCAGGGAAATAGAAAATAATACTTTAAATCTTTTCGTTTTTTCTAAGACTTTATAGTTTGACCTGCTATTTGTATGCTGGAGAACAGTTTTCAGCAATTTTTAACACCGAAAACCCTTTTAAAAATCTGGACACACATAGTAGTGTTTAATTTAGTTTCAAACCTCCTCTAGTTGACCTGAAATGGAAAACTTGATACCATTCGCAAAAAAGTCTGTTTACTTTCTTTGATAGCCTGGATACACTTACGCTATTTTGATTTGGTTAAATTTTAAGAGCAGAAGGTGCCCGAAAGTTTGAATATAATACCCTCAGTCGTTCTTGGGATAGCGCTGAAATGCCTTATTGGGAATTAGCATTAACACAGTGCACTTTGATTTAATCTTAAAGCAACATTTAGTTTTTAAACATAATGGGCAAATGGGAGGGTGGGTATGGGAGGGGTATTAGTTGCCCTCCAATCACTTTTGACTATTAAAAGGGCATCAGCCCTTTCTATTTTCAATCGAATGAGCCCTTTTCGAAGTTCCCACAACTACTCCTTCGATGCGAAGTGCCCTGGTCTAAACAACAACAACAACAACAAAATAATACATTATACCCACATCGATATTTACTATAAAAATGTCAAGCCTTCCAAGTACTTTCGACTATTAAAAAGGGCACTAGGGCTTTTGATTTCCAATCAAATGAGCCATTTTTGAAACGACAACGCTTTTTATAAACACCTTATATGCCCCCAGGGCATAAATTACAACCCTTCCCCCTAGTGCTGTTAGGGGGGCTGTCATCTTCTAAGACCTAATTTCCAGAACTTTCAACTACGTTAAAAAAAATGGCTATCTCAAAATTTTGATGGGTGTGTTTGGGAAAATAGTGGGCGTGATAGGGGCGTTAGTCGCTCTCCAATCACTTTCAACTTTTGAAAATGGTACTAGCCCTTTCAATTTCCAATCAAATGAACCCTTTTGAAGTTTCTACGACAACACTTTCAATAAAAACCTTATATGCCCCCAGGGCATAACTTACAACCCTTGCCCTGAGGGCTGGGGGGTGTCATTCTCAAAGACCTAATTTCTGGAACTTTCTATTACGATGAACAAAATGGCTATCTGAAAATTTTGATTGGATGTATTTGGATGAATGGTGGGCGTGAGAGAGGGTTAGTAAGCCTCCAATCACTTTCGACTATTAAAAAGGGCACTAGCCCTCTCAATTTCCAATTGAATTAGCCCCTTTGAAGTTTTACGACAACTTTATCTATAAAAACCTTATATGCCCCCGGGCATAACTTAAAATCTTTGCCCTGGGGGCTCTGGGGGGTTTGTCATCCTCAAATACATAATTTCCAGAACTTTCAACTACGTTGAACAAAATGGCTATCTCTAAACTTTGATTGAATGTTTTTGGAGAAATGGTGGGCGCGAGAGGGGGGTTTAATTACTTTCCACTCACTTTCAACTATTAAAAATGTCACTAGCCCTTTCAATTTCCAATCAAATGAGCCCTTTTTGAAATTTCTACGACAACTTTCTATATAAACCTTATATGTCCCCAGGGCATAGCTTACAACCGTTGGACTGAGGGCTCTGAGGGGGTTATCATTCTAAAAGACCTAATTTCCAAAACTTTTAACTACGTTGAACAAAATGGCTATCTCAAAATTTTTATTGGATGTGTTTGGGGAATTGGTGGGCGTGTAAAGGGTATTAGTTGCCTTCCAATCACTTTCGACTATTAAAAAGGGCACTAGCCATTTCAATTTCCAATCGAATGAGTCCTTTTTGAAGTTTCTACGACAACGCGTTCTATAAAAACTTATATGCCCCCAGGGCATAACTTAAAACCCTTGCCCTGAGGGCTGGGGGGGGGGTGTCATCCTCAAAGACCTAAATTCCGCTTAAAACTAAGTGGAACAAAATGTCTATCTCAAAATTTATTGATGTGTTTGGGGAAAAGGTGGGCGTGAGAGGGGGGTTAGTTGCCCTCCAATCACTTCCGACTGTTAAAACTAGCCCTTTGAATTTCCAATCGAATGAGCCTTTTTTGAAGTTTCTACGACAACGCCTTCTATAAGAACCTTATATGCCCCCAGGGTATAACTTACAACCCTTGCCCAGGGCTGTGGGGGAGTGTCCTCCTCAAAAACATAATTTCTATATGGAAATCAACTTCGCTGAACAAAATGGCTATCTCAAAATTTTGATTGGATGTGTTTCGGGAAATGGTGGGCGTGGAAGGGTGTTAATCGCCCTCCAATCACTTTCGACTATTAAAAAGGGCACAAGCCACTCCATTTTCCAAGTGAAAGAGCCCTTTTTGAAGTTTCTACGACAACTTCTTCGATACGAAATACCCTGCTCTAAAGGACAAAAAAAGAATAAATACATTGTGCCAGCATTGTTCTTATATGCCCCCAGGGCACAACTTAAAGCCCTTGCCCTGAGGGATTTGGGGGAGTGTCCTCCTCAAAATCATATTTTCTATCTGGAAATCAACTACGCTGAACAAAATGGCTATCTCAAAATTTTGATTGGATGTGTTTTTGGGGAATGATGGGCGTGTGGGGGGGGGGGGGGCTAGTTGCCCTCTAATCACTTTCGACTATTAAAGAGGACATTAGCCTCTCCAATTTCCAATTGAATGAAGCCCTTTTCGAAGTTTCTACGACAACTCCTTCGATACGAAATGCTCTGGTATGGAAAAAATAATCCATTGTGCCAACATCGTTTTTACTATCCTTGTTCTAAGGGCATAACTTACAACCCTTGCCCCTAGGGCTGTGAGAAGGTTGTCATCCTCAAAGACCTAATTTAAAGAACTTAAAACTATGTTGAATAAAATGGCTATCTTAAAATTTTGATTGGATGTGTTTGGGAAAAAGATGGGCGTGAGAGGGGGGTTAGTTGCCCTCCAATCACTTTCGACTATTAAAAAGGGCACTAGCCCTTTGAATTTCCAATCGAATGAGCCCTTTTTGAAGTTTCTACGAAAACTTCTTCAATACGAAGTGCCCTGCTCTAAAGGAAAAAAAAAAAATTATAAATAATACATTGTGCCCAACATCGTTCTTATATGCCCTCAGGGCATAACTTAAAACTCTTGCCCCGAGGGTTTGTTGGGGAGTGTCCTCACAAACATATTTTCTATTTGAAAATCAACTACGCTGAACAAAATGGCTATCTCAAAAATTTAATTGGATGTGTTTGGGGGAATGACGGGCGTGGGGGGGGGGGCTAGTTGCCCTCCAATCACTTTTGACTATTAAAAGGGACACTAGACACTCCAATTTCCAATCTAATGAGCCCTTCTCGAAGTTTCTACGACAACTCCTTCGATACGAAGTGCCCGGGTACGGGAAAAAAATAATAATAACACATTGTGCCAACATCGTTCTTTACTTAGGCAACGCTAGACCCCGGCGCCGCGCCGGCGGATCGACCGAACGCCGCCGACGAGAGGCCCGGTCGAACGCCGCCGAAGTGTTGTAGCGCCGCCGGCGCTCCAAAGGCGCGCCGCCGCAGACAGAGGTGGCGGTGTTCGGTCGACTTCAAATTAATTTTGCGGCAATTCTTTATTGCGTCAACCGCAAAGTCAGAGCTTTTCCTTCTCGTGTGGTTTAATATTTCGATTTTCCTAATTAGAAATCAAGCAGGGCTTGCACTTTCCCCGAATTTTCGGGTATTTGCCCGAAAATCTATGCGTCACCCCGAAAAAAAAAAATTTGGTTCCCTGAATCCCCAAAAATCACGCAATCACGGTGCCACCCCGAGCGATTTATCACCAGTGACTTTCCCTGCCAAATATTACTGTGCTTACCATAATTCGTCACTACTCTCTTGTTCATTAATTTTCGTCTCTTTTGTTACTTTGCATAAAAACCAGACAGATGCAATATGCAATTGCAAATATTGCAATATACACAGTTCTTCATATGTTGACAGAAAACAGTATCGTCTTTATGAAATGAGTTTAAATCATTTCGAATGTAGTTTCCCAATCGCTATTTCTAACATCGTTCGTAGTCAAGAATTTTATTTTCAAGTTGAATAGAATTATAGAACGAATTCAGTACTATACAGCTTCAACCTTCAGTTGGATTTTGAAATTGACAGCCGTTAGATTGTTTCTACAGCTGAATTGTAAGTTTGCAATTTTTTTTTCTGCTGTTTTTAGATAAGATTTTCTTAATGTTTAATGCTCAATTTCGAACGCCTGAATGTTTAATACTCAATTGTTCGGAAGCTACCCTAAAAATATGACTCATAAATAAATTGTAAATTATTGCCTATTGGGGGGGGGGGATAGGGGACTATCATTTTTAGGTGATAATACCCTATTTTTTTTTATTGAAAGCAGGGATGCCAAAAGGATAATTATTTTTTTCATTTAAAGTGGAGACAGAAGAAAATGATATAAAATTCCCTGGGAAACCATTGAAATATTTTAATCGACCCAGGGCCCCCCATTAAGACTTGTTCATTGTCTTGGATATTTTGCGATTTCTCATAGGGTACTGCCTAATTTGGCTTTTGTGTGTGCTCCCTTTTAATTAGATTCTTTGGATCTTATTGAATGCCACAGCGAATCTATGACTCAGTTTTCCAATAATTTGAGGTATATCTGAATAATTTCGACATTTTCTTGTTGTCTTTGTACCCCTTTACTCATACCCTCAATTTTTTTTTTCAAGGAACACTAAGCTGTTTTGCGTTATTTTGCGTGTTTGTTTGAACCATATAGTGACCTAGTTAATTATTAAGTAACTTATTTTTCTAATGAAAGCTGAGACGGTATCCTATCAAGGTGGTATCCAGAGGGGGGGGGGTTAAGGTGGTATTACATTTAAATGATAATGTCTCGAAATTTTTTTTATTGAAATCAGGGATCCCAAAAAGTTATTTTTTTTTAATTTAAAGCAGAGACGGCATTTTATCAAGGTGGTATCCAGAGGGGGGGGGGGGGTAGTGAGCTAACATATTTAAATGATAATACCTCGATTTTTTTTTTTGAAAGCAGGGGTGCCATAAGTTAAATATTTTTTTTTTTATTAAAACAGAGACGGTGTCCTATCAAGATACTATCCATAGGGGGGGGGGGGCATAGGGAGTTATTATATTTTTAAGGGATAGTACCTTAATTTTTATTTTTATTGAAAGCAGGGATGCCAAAAAGTTGAAAAGTTGACAATAATTAACAAGATTTTCGTGAGTCATACTTGATACAGCACTTGCATGGTTTTATCGTCCAAAGGGAAAGGGACATATGCGTCCAACCCATTTTTTTTTCTTATTGATGAAACGGGTTTAATTTGAAAACATTCATTCATAAGTACCAGGCAGATTCACACTAAAACGAATTGGTGTGACGAAAGCGATATCGATATCCCCACCTAACGTTGCGCTCGATTGACAATGGCGCCCTTGGTCCAGTGCCCAAGTTACATTAAAAGGCCAGGTCATAATAAAAGCTTTCAATTTGGGAGGTTCAAGGAGGAGTCTTTGACAGTCTTATGGCGTCAGGGTACTAGATGTTGCAACGTTCTTACGTATCTACAGTGGTTTAAAAAATTCTATCACCCCACAAATGATTACCAAAAATATGCACAAATATAACAAATGTAACAATTGAATATTATAACACTTTTTTCAAAGCTTTGAAGAAAGGCAAAAAAGGCTAAATACCCTAACTAGGCTTGAAAGCTATTTTAAAAAGAAACTCTTTGGAGATTTCCATGGAAATGACCATAGCAGAAGCTTTGAGCCGGGGTGGGAATCTAAGAGGAGTCTTTGAATATTTTGACCACAGGTGACTTATTGTTGCGACTTTCTTAAATTTGGTAATTTTTGTGAGCATTTGGAAATCAAAGCTTAAACTCAATAACTGATACTAAGTGTTCTAACATTTTTGCTTGGATTAAAAGTGACGAACTAGGATGAAAATCTCAACATCTTCCTGGAGCTACTTCAGTCTGCATATTATTTCATTTAATTACATTTTAAAACGGATGAGCTTTTCATTTTTTACCAGAAAATAGCTGGCATTTAATTTTTCTTCATACCGAATAAACCATCAAGTGTTTTTTGTTTCAGTGTAATTGAAGTGTTCTCATGTGAAGTGTTCATCATGTATTTTTCAATTTGATAAATTTACTCCTTTTAGATGCAGTTTATAATTTGACTGATATTAGGTATTTATCAATTTATAATTTGGAATGAATCCCCAAAGAAAATAAACGAATAATATCCAAAAGAGCAGCCAAAAGCAATAAAAAAGCAGCAGTTCAGCCTTAGCCTACATGACATATATTCTATAAAGAAGCCAAATTTATAATTTGGAATGAATCCCCAAAAGAAAATAAACGAATAATATCCAAAAGAGCAGCCAAAAGCAATAAAAAAGCAGCAGTTCAGCCTTAGCCTACATGACATATATTTATAAAGAAGCCAAAAAACTTTAAAATGCATTTTTAAAAATTGTAATTAAAAACCAGTTTTTAATACAAGAAGTCTTTTTAAGAATCCAAAAGAGCAAAAAAAAAAAATCAATATCAAAGTCGCCCATTTCAACTGTTTTAAAGGTGAAAAACAGATAGGCAAAGGGCATTATGAAAAAATTAAGCTTCTAAGTTCAAAGTTATATTCACAGTTTTTACCCAGATAACTGACGAATTGACTCAAAAAAAAAATGCGCTGATTCCAAATATGCAAAGTTTGCTCATCTAGTTGTTTCACAAATATGTTTTTTTTGAGGTTGAGGTTGATTTTAGGAGGTGAAATTCGTGTTTCCATATAAAGGCGTACAACAACAGAATTGATGTCTAGAATAGGGTACTAGATCACGGTGAGTATGAAAATCACCTTTATTTGAATGTAAAATTAAAACTTCCATAGGTTGAACGATGAATATATAGCAAACTACTAAAAATTATGTTTTAAAGGTTGATGTTGATTTTGAGGATGTAAAATTCATGTTTTCATATAAAGGCGTACAACAACGAAATTAAGGTCTAAAATAGGGTACTAGATCATCATGATTATGAAAATACCCTTTATTTGAAAGTAAAATTCGAACTTTCATCTAAATATTCCATCAGTTTCATAACCCTTTTGCGATTGACGGGACCTAACAATCCCAGAATGTAAAAATCCTTCGGGCGATTCTAAATCTATCATTACAGTGATAAAACCTGTTCCATCGTGTTTTGCCTTATCTGGCTAGTCAATTAAATCTGGCCAGTGGGATGCAAGTCCTATAAAAAAAAATTATCCTGTGGCTGGGTGGCTTCCACACACTCATGAGTTACATTGGGGCTGTTGGACAGATTATGGAAGGCTCTGGACTTCAAGACACGTTGGAAATAATATATGCGCCAAATACTGTTCTACAAATCATTTCTGGGAAATTTATTCCAGAGCTATACGAGGACACATACTCACTGACTGGGCACTGAACACACTTCTCTTCACTGAACTTTACGGCACTGAAGATGGCGCTGATTCAGCAGATACGGAAAAAATATTCTGTGCCTCCGACGAGCTTATGGAGTTCTTCACTGTTTATCTTGGTGCATTGGAAGGTCACACAGACATGCGAAGTATAGAGGAAAATCTGTCCCTGGCAGAAGTCGCCAAGAAATTTTCTTCTCTTAAACAGTCACTTTCGGAAAAGTCGCGTACGGCGAAACTGTGGATACAATATATGGAAATGATAGACATACTGAAGAAGTTCATCCAAGCAGAGCGTACGGGGAACTGGGATCTTCACCTTCAGGCAGTTGAAGCTATGTTGCCGTATTTCGCAGCTTCCAACCACTTCCTATATGCGAAGTCTGCCAGGGTGTAGCCTACCTGCAAAATATGAAACAGCTGGAAACTACCAATCCCGACGTACTTGACAATTTTCAGAACGGGAGCCATGTTATCCGCAGATCCGAAAAATTTTGGGCGGGCCTGTCGTCAGATCTGGTCATTGAGCAGGTCCTCATGCGCTCGTTGAAAACTGACGGTGGTCTTACAAGGGGAAGCCGCATGAGTGAGTTGCAGAGGCTGACTTGGTTACTTTCAGCACCAACTTGTAGTGCAATTAATTCTTCGATGCAAACTTTTGCTAAGGTCCAATACGAGACGAGCGAACAGCACAAAGAAGTTAGAGAGTCGAGGATTGAACGCGACAACCATGACACTAGCAAGTTCCTTTGCTTTCTTGCTGAGAATACCCCTTTCGCAGAAGACGCTGGAGTTACGGCCGATGAAAAAGTCAACGTCGACACAGCTAGATCCGTCGGACAAGAAATCATGGATAGCATGACAGGGGAAAACGTCAACACTTACACATTCAAGAAAAAGTCTGTGGCCGTAACGCTTGCTAATAAAGCTGCACCAGTTATTGACGGACAGTCAGTTGCCGTTAACCCAGAATTCATGTTTCAGTGGCTGGTGACAGTTGCTGGAAATAGGGAAGATAATTTGGAGTCATACTTTAAGTATGAATTGTGTTCACCGCCTGCGTCACTTTTTGAAGCAAACGGACTTCCACGAACAGCTGATAAGCCTGCCCTCGCCGATGCGATGTGGCGTCTAGTTGTAGAGCAGCAGCCGAAAACTGAAGACTTCGTCAAAGATTTCAGTGACAAGCATATAGTTCTCGATGGTGGGGCACTGCTTCAGCGAATTCCTTGGGAAAAAAAACTCAACTTATGATAGTATCTGCCAGAAGTACGTTGACTACGTTGCACGGAAATACAGCGCGCAAAGGACGTCGGTGGTTTTCGACGGATACGACAAGCACCTTCAATCAAAGACATCACCCATTTGAGACGGAAGGGAAACGATTGTGCCCGCAGATCAATTTAACAGGAATATGGTCTGTTCTACAAAGAAAGAAGTGTTCCTAAGCAACTTCAAGAATAAGCAAGTAATCATAGCCATGACCAGTGAGTACCTGACCAAAGCTGAGTGTCAGGTATACCAAGCAGAAGAAGACGCTGATCTTCTCATTGTTCTAACCGCAGTTCGATCTGCTTCTCTTATGCCTACTGTCCTGGTTGGAGACGACACATATCTACTTATACTCCTCTGTTATCACGCACAGACAGATAGCGAAGCGATCTACTTTTACTTTGAACCTCGAGCTAAAATCTCAAAGAATAGAATTTGGGATATAAATGCAACGAAACTCATTATATAATTATCCAGTAAGCTTATTGCAGATCATTTCTGGTCTTCGTTCTCGGTGCGAACAAAAAGCTCCTCCCTCTTCTTCGTGCAGTTATGGATCAGTGTGTTTGCGTCTATCAATGAGAAATAGTTACTAAGTGCATTATTCGTAATAGCGGGTTTCCACTTGTTTCCGATTGTTTCGCGTCTGACTTGTCTACCCGTGAAAAGATCTGATGCCGCCTATGTTTCTACGTTCTCTGGAGCACTCGCACCCCGGTCCGGTTTTTATAATGGGTGAGATAGGGAATGATCATACTGGATAATTATATAAACTGTGTTTGGTATAATACCTCACTCTTTACGTCAAGGTTTGACTGTTTGCCCTAGTTTTTTTTTTTTTTTTTTTTTTTTTTTTTTAAAGAACGACTCCTTGAACACAATGGCCATTTAATTAGAATAAAAAGTTTTTTTTTAATACTAACAACTTTATTACGGTCCTTTTCTTGTAAATATTGTAGGCAAAAGAGCAAAGTGGGGACAATGTATTATTATATTTCTGTTTTATGTTTTTTCAACAAGGCACTTCGAATGGTAAGGGCTGTCGTAGAAACTTCGGAAGGAGCTCATGTGATTGGGAACTGAATGTTCTAGTTCCTTTTTAAGATTCGAAAGAAATTGGAGGGCAATTAGCCCTCTTTCCACGCACCTTTCTCCAAAGACATCCGATCTTGTTCAAAATAGTTGAAAGGTCCAAAAGCTCTGGGGATCTTGGGATGACCTCCCCGCTCTAAGCCCCTGGGGTAAGGGCTGTAAGTTATACAATTCGTCTCTTGTTTACATATATTATTTGTTAACAGAAAATGGGGGTATGTTTTACCTTGTGTGTCCGAAAAGGCCACGCTATTGCGCTGCCTATGATCTTTAAGAGAAAAGGACCATGATCCCCAGGGCTTGACTGTCCCTAACTAGCAAATCTGCACTTTTGCAACGTTCATTATAAAAAACATCTTAAATTAAGACAGTTCAACCTTATACCCATGAGTGTACCTGTTTCCTATCGAGTTTCGGAGAAAAATTACGACTTTCGTAGTTTTTCGTGTTGTTTATCGTGATTACTGTTCGGTAATGGTAGCGAATGATAATCTTAAAATTTAATCCAGTATGGATATTGTTAAACTGAGAATAAAAGTTCTAAATATGATATCATACCCCAGAGAAACATTGGAAAATTTCACGAGATACTGCTAAGACAGAACTGTAGCTCAGCCATGTCTTTTCGAAAGATTTATCATTCCATTCATGGAACCGATATAAGTGCTGGTTTGTATCGTTTGGAATTATATTATTTTTTTTATTACAGGCTTCACTGCTCCATCATAAATGATGATTGCCGCTAGTCCTGGTAGTTACCTCATTTTCTAACACTGATATACTTGTTATACCTTCTCTTGAATGCGTCAAGGGAAGGATTTTTCGGGATTACCTCTGCCCGCAATAAATTCCATGTGGCAAACCGATCGCCGGGCGAAACTCGTTTTCAGATATTCTTGGTGGGGAGTACCCTGCTCAAGGTAGTCCTGACAAGCTGTATTTCGGCGAGTTGATCGCAAGGGCTTTGCTTTGTCAGGAACGAGCTTCGGTAGCTCCTCTGATGGATGGTTATACTAGTACTTATAGAAAACCGACATGGACGCCACATCGAAACGTTTCTGGATCAGCTGTGGGGTTTTAGCTTTCGTGTTGCCAGAGGTTGCTGCACGCACTGCTCTATTTTGAATATGTCGGAGTGGAGCGATGTGGCTTATTGGTGCACCAGCGAAGAGAGGACATGCATATTCCATTACAGGTTAATGCACGAATTGAAAAGTGCAGAATAGAATCATCAGGGAGAAGACTTTTGCATCTTAGGATAACTCCTTACTTCTTGTTGCAAGAGGATCTAATTTTACTGATAGGCTCAGTCCATGAGAGATACGAAGAGAAATTAATTCCAAGTAGGCGCAGTGTATCGACTCGCTTTATTACCTCTCCTCTGAAGACAAAATCAGGATGAGCCCTCATATTACGCGTCTTAGAAATTAGCAGCTCTTTCGTTTTCGATGTGTTAAAACTTATAAGCCATGCATCCGCCCACGCCTCAGTTTTCTCCAGGTCAGCCTGAAGCTCCTTGTGGGGTTCACTGGGATCTTCGTCTTTTGCGATTGATGTTTTTTGTTGTTGTGTCATCGGCAAAGTGGTGAGGTTTTTTCACAAGGTTGTCCCCTAGGTCGTTTATGAACACCAAGAAAAGAATTTGCCCAAGAATACTTCCTTGTGGTACTCCTGATAAAACTGGGTGTTCTTTTGATATGAAGCCATTGAGGACAACTTGCAACGATCGTTGACAAAGTAAGTTAGCAAGTTATAGAAAATAACATAAGATCATTCCTTTTGGATAGCTATTAGTTACATATTAATTTAAAAAAACAAAGTTTTTCCGAGGGAAGTAAAGAGCGAAGTTGAAACTTAAAACGGACAAAAATTAATACTTCACAGCATATTTAATATATATTAATATAACTAGTACAAATAAACCAACTTATTTGTTTCCCTATGCTTTATCCTTATACAACACTAAACGAATCTATAAAGCTTTTCATAGTCTTACACCAGTTGTGACATTAGGAACTTTCAGTATACAATTAAAATTATCTTTAAAACATAAGTGTAAAACTAAATATTTTTTAATAACCGCGAAGTAATTGAACAGCATACAGAAATATTGGATTGATTTATCAAGCAGCATTTTGCTCTCACTAGCTATACACCACTAGTGGGTAATATACAGTCTTAAATTGTAAGAAATATGCTTTAGTATCACTTGAAATGAAGATCAAATAAGAAATAATATGAACTCTGGAAATCTGGTTATTTCTCTCTATACAAGAGCGAATTTCAAGCTATGATACAAATTCTAAAGCTAGTCTATAGTCTCTAATTCTATCAAGATGACCTTACTTCGAACTTGTGTACAAATTAATCATGACATGTCCTTTTAAGAATCAAAACGAGAGCCAGTCATTGAACAGAGCCATTGTGCAGAAGTGACACCAAATTAAACTTAAAAAAATAAAGAAAATCCTAAAATGGATTGTTGCTTTTTCTTAAAAGGGATTGATCCTTAAAGGGACTGATAATATTTTGATTCTATAAAAATTGTCCTTAATTGGTTTGCCTTTACTGTACCAAAACTCCTATATTATTTTGTGTTTTCAGTAAAGCGCTAGTTTTGTATAAGTATAAAAGCATAGGGAAGCATAATTAGTTGATTTATTTGTACTAGTTATATTAATATATATTAAATATGCTGTGAAGTATTAATTTTTGTCCGTTTTAAGTTTCAACTTCGCTCTTTACTTCCCTTGGGAAAACTTTGTTTTTTTAAATTTATCTTTTTTCGTTTTTGATTAAAATTTAATGCAGAAAAACGCTGCCATGATCTTTTTTTATTTATACGGAATAATGTATGCACATTTTAAGTTTTAGCGTCACTTCTTAGTTTCAGTTGAAAATTTATTTTTAATATAATTTCTAATTATCACCGATCATGGGGAGATAGACAGCTCTAAAAGAATACTGCTAACAACCTTGACAGCTAAGAAAAAACTTTTAGTCTATAACATAAAGTTCATTATCCATACTTCCCAAAACACTGCATTTTTTCAGGAACGTTTGTTTTCTGATGAGCAAAAAGCTGTTTTTACTCGGCCAACTTCGCCTGAAAAAGCCATAATGAAGGCAGGGCTTTATAAACCACCTACTGGCTAGCAGAAACTAGAAGGCTACTGTAACAAAAGAAAGCTGTTTAAGGGCTCATTTAAAAGCTTATATTTATACTTAATCACTTTTTATAAATTTGACTTGATAGCACCTTCCCACAAAGTGCACTTTCGATTCTTTCCCCAACTTTTTAAATGAAACAAGTGCCTTTTCCAATGAAAAGGCAATATTATATTCTAATATTATACGTTTGTAGGTAGTTGA
Source organism: Artemia sinica (assembly GCA_027921565.1). NCBI lineage: Eukaryota > Metazoa > Arthropoda > Branchiopoda > Anostraca > Artemiidae > Artemia > Artemia sinica. The sequence continues at coordinate 34,894,786 of CM051273.1, read as the reverse complement.
AGGATGATATTTTTTTTTTTGTCAAATTGATCTCAAATCATAACATTCTAAAAACAAAATAAGAGACAAATTAGGTCTTGGGAGGAGGTTTAGTTGCCCTCCAATCTTTACGGTCTCTTAAAAAGAACACTAGAACAAAAAAAAAAAAAAAAAAAAAAAAAAAAAAATAGAAACGTACCGTAATCAGTCTTCTGGCAAAAACATAAATTCCACGTTTTGTGGAGATAGAAGATGATAATCCCCATAATAACATTTTCTGATACGCTGAATCTGAAGGTCTAATTTACATTAAGATTTTTTTACTTTTTGGGGGATGTTTCTCCCTTTTTAGAAAATCAGGCTCCTTGTTCTCAAAATCCTTCAAAATCTCTTTTTCTTCTGAGGCTTGGAGCCTTTGGTTGGTAGATATTAAACGTAATGAAATGTATATATTTGCAATCTGCATAAAAACCCTATTCTTATCAATTGTTATCAAAATTCCATTTTTAAGTTTTAGTTACAATTGAGCTGAGTCGCTCCTTAATTACAGTTTAACACTATGAATTGTTTGATAAAACTTATTCGGCTAACGTCCTAATTTTTATTTAATCCTGTAGCAAACCGGAGTTTTTGAAGCACGATTCATGCTATTAAAGTGTAGTATTTCTGAGTCCAGTTGAAATGTGCACCATTTTAGAAAATTCTCTTTTTTGGGGAAACTTTTGGTTCCTTTACGTGTACGTAAAGGACTGAAATGCTTTTACAGGCGTCTTCTTTTCTTCGATATATTTGCTTTCTTGGTTATTCACCGTAAGCAGCAAATTTTATGCCAAATCCAGGGAAGAATTTTTTTTAAACGCTTTTTGGGTCTCATTATAAAAATGACGTTCATCGCAAAAAACATAAGTTGTTCCCACAAAAGGATTTTCGTTTTAATTAGAAAAAGTTGAATTCAGAAAGTAAAATTTTCCCCGTTAGTACTGTTAAGGTTAGGGTAGCATCTAAAGAAATTTTCTATCTACAGAAAACTCACAAACAATGTATTTGAAAAAAGCGATTTAAAAGTTAAATGATAATTTTTGTACATAAATTTCTGCGGGTTCATTTTGCAGACAAGAAAGCTCGACTTATTTCAAAGTAAAAATATATTTCCTTATTTTTATAATTATCTTTTTATACTCAAAATTCAATTAGCATTCCCTTTTTCTGCTATAATTCAAATATTTGAATTGAACTTATACTGAACATATTACTTTCAATGGTCCTATCGTCAAATTAAAATGATATTCAAGAACTTCAAACTACTGTTTAAGTTCAAACCGTGTTGATTGATATAGCCTATTTACGGTGAAAATTACATTTTTTCTACTGAAAAGTATATAAATCTTAATAATTTCAATAATTTGTTGGAATTCAATAAGCAAGTCACAATCCCAACAGAAAAATTGGATTTTTTTTGTGACTTGTTTTGAATTAAATAAGTAAGTCACAATTCCAACAGAAAAATTGGATTTTTTTTTTTTGATCTGTTTGAATTCGAGCAAAACATTTTGTTGGAAATCAATTTTTTTTTTCCTGAAGCTTTTCCACTTGAGCTTTTGAATGATAAATAGCTTTTGAATGAGCCATTAAGAATCTCTCTATGATGTTCTGGTAGCCCGCTAGACCTGTTGAAAAAAACAACAAAAAAAACGGGAGACATATCAGTGCTACCGATGCAAAAAAGTGATTTTCCTTGTTGTTCAGGGAGGGGGAATGTAACTTCTCTGTACAAGGTTTGACCATATTGATTCCAATGGTACACTTTTCATTTTGATATGACGCCATTTTCGATGGGTGTGAGGCTTTTTTTTTCGAAATCAACGTAAATTTCTTTTCGCAATAAACTTTTACTTTTAAGACGAACCTAAATAATAGCTAACGTTCCTGAGTCAGTGTCAGATGGGAATTGTTTTTTCACTAGGCAGTTTTTTTTTTTCAAAACGGTTTTTTTATTTTGGCTACTATGGGCTGTGGTTCGCTCTTTACTAGGTTACAGCTGCCGCTGCAATGATGATACCTTGCCGGGACATGCTTTAAAAAAAATGAGCCTAGAAAATGACTAAAAAAAACCCAGCGGAATACCGATATTCCTGATACGATACCAATACGCACGATACCGATACGTGCGATATTGAAACGCCTGATACCACATACAGCCTTCCCCAGGGACTATGGAGGGTCATATCATCATCAAAACCCTATATATTGGACCTTTGAACTATGTTAAACAAAATTGGCTGTCTCAAAATTTTATAAGCTAGTTGGCGTGGGGGTGGGGGGTGGGGGGGCCTATAGGTAGGGGGGGGGCTATTTGCCCTCCAATCTTTTCGCTCACTTAAAAAAGGCACTTACAAATTTAATTCCTTTGGAATGAGCTATTACACACCTCTCTATGATGCTCTGGCCACCCCCTAGCCCTTCTAGAAAAAAAAGAAGACACATCAGTGCTACCATGCAAAAAAGTAATTTTCCTTGGTGTTCAAGGTGGAGGACTGTAATTATCCTTTAGCAGGTTTTCGACCATGCTGATTCCAATGGTGCACTTTTTATTTCGATTGACGCCGTTTCAAGGGGTTTCAGCCTCTTTTTCGAAATCACCATAAATTTCTTTTCGCAATAAACTTTTACTTCTAAGATTAACCAAAACAATTGTTACCATTCCTGATTCAGTGTCAAATGGAGATTTTTTTTCACTAGACAGTTTTTTTGAAAACACGTTTTTCAACTTTTGATTGCTATGGGGCTGTGGTTCGCTCTTTACTAGGCTGCAGCTGCCGCTGCAACCATGATTATTTCATTTTATTTATTACGAGGTTTCTCCCAGGTCTTAATTTTCTTTTTTCTTGTCCCATTGCTGGTTGAGAATGTATTTCATGTATCGATTGGGTGTCTGTTGTGGCATGGTGAGTAATTAACCTAACGTTTATTGATTTCCTTTTTTATTTATTTTTTGTTTGTTAACTCTTTAATTTTGATTAAATATAAATTTGTTTCTTTGTTATTTTTTTATGTGCAAAACGATCTTGTCTCTCTCCTAGATATTTATATTCAGTATGCTGTGTATGTATGATAGAAAAATAAATTAACCTAAAGAAAACCCCAAACATAAACCTAACAATTTCATTCAGAGTTTATCGTTACTACAGAACAACTTGAACTTCAATCCCCCCTCTCCCACTGCTGTTGTACTGTAGTAACTGCCGTGGCTACAGCTGTAGCTATAACCTAGTAAAAGACGAATTGAATAAGGACGTGTTGTTATAGGTTGACGTTATAAAATATCTGGATATGACCCAAGCAGTCCAAGGGATAACATCATAATTTATGGATCTTAATCATTTTTTGCAGTTAGGTTTTAGTGTCCATGCTTTTATTTACTGATAGGTTTTGTTGTAGATCTTATTATATGTTGATTTAAAAAAAAAAAAACTTTTCGAAAAGGAAACAGCCACTAAAGCGGGGCTCCCACGGCGACAATAAAGTTAATAAAGCTGTCCGTAAAGTTAATAAACCGTTTTCCTCTTATAGCTTTATTGACTTTATGGTTGTCGGAAAGAAGTTTAACTTTATTTAACTTTTTCAATAAGGTCCGGAAAGTTTAGCCAATAGGAGAAGACTTGTGGAAAATTTCAATTCAGCTAAAAGAAACTAATTAGATAGCCAGTCTTGAACTTTTTTCTCTAATCTGTGGAACATTGAAGCAGAAGACCTGCTTATTTCACTAGTGAGAAATAAACCTTTAATATACAGTTCCTCACAAGGGGAACATAAGGACAGAATTGTGTTGAAAAATGCATTCAAGGAAATAAGTGAAGTAATGTGTCAAGAATTGGGTCCTCATTTTTATCTGTGAGCCTTCTTTTGTAAATTTAAAGTAAAAACAACATCTAACTTAAGAATAACTTATTAATTTGAAAAAAAATTATAAAAAAACAATGTCAGATATATTCAAGAATGAAGGTGTGAATAATTCAAATTAACTGCTTTAAAAAATTTCCATAAAGTCAGGAAAGTAAAATTCATGGGTGAGCGCGACGAACTTTACGGTATGTAACTTTGCGGAATACTTTATTAACTTTATTGACGCCGTGGGAGCCCCGCTTAAGACGAGCATATATAAATGTATATGATAATTTAAACTTAAAACGACCAGAAATTGACTTGAAAGAACAAATTTAATATAAACTAAAATAAAAACAATCACAACAAAATATAAAAATATAAAATAAAATAAAAATATAAAAATAATCACAACAAAAGTAAGGTTCAAATAACAGTTCAAATAGGGATAAATCCTTTTATTAGACCCTGTAAACAATGACAAAATCTCTGGATATGTCGATAACTGCGTATGTGATCTGAATATCCAGAGATTTTGGCATTGTCTTCAGTGTCTAATAAAAGGATTTATCCCTATTTGAACTGTTATTTGTACGTCATGGATAGGCAACGGGGTTTTCGAAAATACTTGCAAAAATAAAGATAACGCGTACAGATATGGATGCATAAATATACCCTTAAACAATAAAAATTAAAATGGATGTTCTTCCGTCAGGGTATTAAGGAAGTTCATCTTGATACCCTTAGCCTTTCGGACCGATCCGGGGTCAAACATTTCCACTCATTTCCCGATAATATTATGTCATCCCCGTAGGCATAGTTACTAGATCTTTCATCTATTTTTAACAAAATAGCTCTAAAATCATTGATCAGTGTTACGGGGGAGGACAACTGAAAATGCCGACGGAGGGGGGGGGGTCTGGTTGCCTCTAATCACTTTTTAACATCCCCCTCCATGCGTTGAAACATTAAACTTAATACCCTCATTCGTTACCAAGATATTGCTGATATGCCCTTTTGACAACCAACATACATATAGTGTGTTTTGATTTGGCTCAAAATCCCCTCGACATTTCCTGAAAGTTTCCACTTAATATCTCAAGCTTTTTGGTGATTCAGGATCAAACTTGCCACCATTTCCCAAAAACGAACCGTATATGTAAGCGATGGGCACTTGAATTATTTACAATCATTACTTCAAGTGCTACGGGAGATCACGCCATCCCTGAAGGGATAGTTATTTGACCATTAGACTATAATGAACGAAATGGCTATCTCAAAATTTTATCAGAAGTCTTTTGGGGGGGGGCAGTTAAAAGGGGCGTGGGAGGAGGTCTGGTTGATTCTTATATTGATAGTTAACTCGCCTTGGCGATTCATGATGTTCGTCGCACCTTTGACTCCTGATCTACGCCCCTCATGCTTTTACGGGCTGCCTAAAGAGGAGTAAATCTGGTTATCATGAGATCTCAAAGGGATATATATATATATATATATATATATATATATATATATATATATATATATATTATATATATATATATATATATAATATATATATATATATATATATATATATATATATATAATATATATATATATATATATATATATATATATATATATATATATATATATATATATATATATACTAAGCTACGAGTCCGACTTAAAACCCTCTTAATAAAGATGAAATGGCAAGGCCACTGGATGGAACTGTCCCAGTTAAGAAAGGAGCCAGGCAAGGTGCCATTGCCTCTCCTTGTTATTTCAATAATTATGCCCTCGAAGCTCAAGACTAGGGTCAGATGTCTTGCGTTCTTTCTGACCTCAGTATCTCCTTAGTACACTTATGATTATGATATTTTAACCTCGGCTGAACTTTGGACAAACTTTCCATTTCTAAAATTTTCCAAAAACTGCAAACAGAATGCTTAAAATTAGGTCTTGAATTTCAACGCTAAAAAGTCCGACGTAATGCTTTTTATCTAGAAAGCCCACTTTCTAATGAAATTGTACTTAGAAATTCTAAGACCAAACTGTTTATCTTGGTATTCCGATTGAAAATACAATTTCTCGCACTCTTCATCTCCTAAGAAAACACATCGAACACCGCATATCAGCTTCATGTGCTTCCATAGTCTTTACTAAGCTTCGTTTCAATCGTCGTTATTTGTCAACGCTGTACACCACATTTGCTCTCCTCTCGTCCTGTACATTGCACCCTTCTGGGAGATTCTTATATACGCTGATACATTGAAAATCCCCTCTTTTTTCTTCCGTTTTGCAAAATACCTACTGATATTTCTAATGTGGACACACAGTTCAAAAATCATCAATAGTCTTCATGGTTCTAGGTGAATACCCCCCCCCCCGGAAAATATCCCCAGAAAATACCTCCCCGCGAAAATCCCCCCCCCCCCCGGAAATTACCCCCCGTGGAAAATACCCCCCCCCCTCCCGCTGAAAATCCCCCCTGAAAAATACCCCCCCCCGGGGAAATAAGGCTTTCCAAATTTGAGAATTTTATTTGAGTTTTATTCTTTTTTAATTTCCGTAGGGGAAGGAATTTTGGTACTTGTGTATTATGTGCCCCTCAATCAAGTTTATGCTGTGTAAAATTCGAGAACACCGGTTTTTTGTTAGTTTCTTCGTTACTTTAAAAATAAATCTCCGCTATAGACTTGCACATTGGGGGAGGGGGTCTGCATGGGGGATAAGCATAGCGGGTCTGCATGCAAAATGTGTTTGGCACAATTATTTTGCATATTAGATAGATAGACAAATAAGTGTGTTTTAAAGCCAAATATACGGCCATGAACACAGTAAAATAACATAAATGAAAGGCATAAATAACAAAACTAATCAGCCATCAAACAGTTCGTGGTAAAATGTAAGTAAGGAGCGACCCGGCTCAATAGTAACCGAAACTCTAAAAAACGGAATTTTGATACCAGTAGATACATCAAAAGAATCGGATCTTTATGCTGATTTCAAATATATAAGCTTCATCACGTTTAGTCTTACCTATCAAAAGTTACGAGCCTGAAAAAATTTGCCTTATTTTCGAAAAAAGGGGGAAACACCTCCTGAAAGTGATAGAATCTTAATCAAAATCAAACCACAAGATTAAGTGCAACATAAAACCCTATTGTAGATGTTTGAAGCTCCTATCTGTAAAAATGTAAAATTTTGTATTTTTTGCCAGAAGAAAGATCACGGATGCCTGTTTATATTTTATTTTTTTTTTTTTTTTGCCCCAAACACAATCATATAGAAATTTTTTTTTGTGGAAAACTTGTTAGGGGTCACTCAGTCACAAATTAGAACTTATATTTTTCTTTATTATGGGTCAAAATCTATTGGCAGGCAGCCAACAATGGGGCAACAAACATTTTTCCATTGTTTTCCCCTATTCTGCTTTTTTTCCTTTGGTTTCTTTATAATTACTATATAGTCCCAAATTTCAAGGTGGGGGTCATGGCCCCCCTGCCCTCCCCCCTTGCCGGTGTCTATGGTCTGTTAAGCCAAAAATGAGTAGAAATAAATTCAAATAATTTTCCAAGCGTAAAACTACCATAAATCACCATAAATAAATGAATCGAACTCAAAATGAACAGAAATAACAATAAATAACGTATTCAAACTCAAAATAGCAACAATTAGCATGAGTAGGGCTGACAACCCTCACACGCAGTAATTGCACTTTACTGAAAACAAAATACATTTTAAATGTTTTCACTTTTTTGACTTCAACTAATAAAGAAGCATTACGACTATAAGGAATAGATATCCGAATTTGTATATCAAACTGACAATGCACGGTTATTTTTTTTTGTTTAAGTAAAGTGCAAATTATTTTCTGGTCTGAAGAAGACATGGGTGTTGTCAGCCATACTCCTTTTACTTTTTGCTCTTTTTGAGTTTGACTAGCCTATCTATTGTAATTTCTGTTAGTTGTGGGTTTCATTTATTAGTTAATGGTGATTTGTGGTAGCTTTACACTTGGAAGATAATAAAAACAAACTCGTAGAATTTGACAACGCTTTTGTCCATAGAAACTTAAACAATTTAGAATTTGTGGTTCCCAAGGCCAACTAGCCTTTCGAAGGATAGTCAAACCTTCTTAAACTTTTTGGTGCCATTTGTTTTAGCTTAAGTTTGATGATTGTTTGCCTAATTTTTTTTGCCAAAAATTGCAGATGTTCGTATGGAAGTCTTTTCAACACAAATTAATTTGTTTTTTTTTTTCTGTTTCTAAGACACTTTTTTCCCGTTCCTTAACACTTTTCAACGAAACTAAATAAAAAAAAAATTAAATAAAAGTTTCAAATTTTGAAACCTTATTTTTCACAGGGGGGAGGGTATTTTCCGCGGGGGTTACTTTCCGTGGCGAGGGGCATTCCCGTGGGGTTAAACACCCCCCCCTTTCACTATATTCATTTATGTTATTTTACTGTGTTCATGGCCGTATGTTTGGCTTTAAAATACACTTATTGATCTATCTATCTAATATGCAGAATAATTGTGCCAAACACATTTTGCATGCAGACCGCTATGCTTACCCTCCTCCCTCTAATGTGCAAATGTATAGCGCAAATTTTATTTCTAAAGTAAGGAAGAAACTAACAAAAAAAATGTTGTGTTCTCGAATTTTACACAGTGTAAACTTGAGTGAGTGGCGCATAATCCACAAGTACCAAAATTCCTTCCCCTACGGAAAAAAAAAACTCAAATAAAATTCTCAAATTTAGACAGCCTCATTTTCCACGGGGGGGGGGGGGGTAAACGCCGGCCACCCGTCTTCATGTAGCAGATCTTACTATAATAGCTGTTGCTAAACCTGTAGAGAAAAATAACCGAAATATTTCAAAACGTGTTTTGGATCCAACTTCCTTTACACTATTTACATTTTCATAGTTGTGTAGAGCTCTTTAGCTTTTGCTTTTTTTTTTTTTTTTTTTTTTTTTTTTTTTTTTTTTTTTTTTTTTTTTTTTTTTTTTTTTTGTAGCGCTCCA